>PCDK01000028.1:12500-612500 GCA_002778075.1 Grosmannia penicillata | reverse complement strand
TTGCAAGTACAGGAAGTACTCGTACGGTGCTTGCTACCTAAGAGGCCGTGCATGGCGTGCCGAAAGGGTGCGCACAGCCTCACAGAGTAGAGGCGCGCGAAGCTCATGCCCCTCTCTACAAAGTACAGGTAGGGGTACCGGTACGTAAGATACTACTTGTGGTCGGAGGAGCATCGGGATGCTACACCCTGTGAGGCAGGATGCGATGCATGATCGACAGCAGCACGGCAATGGCACGGTGGGAGGGGCGGCTGGGTGTCTCTGCAGACATGTCCCGTACGTTGTAGGAGCAGTCCGCAAGGCAGGGCGGGCAAGCGAGGCAGAGGTCGGGCCTTGCCTCGGCGCTTCGACCCCGAGGTTCTGACGCTCGTCTGGTGCGCACGGGTGACGCGGCGGCACTGGCTCGGTGCCCAGGCCGGGGGGGGCGAAAGGAACCCTGTCGGCGCGTGTGATCACACGCGGCCGCGCACATCCTGATCGGCTGTCTGAGCCCGTCTGGCCGAAGCGAGTAATCAAGCGAGCGCCAATGAGGGGGAGAAGCAGTTGGAGCTCGGCGGACTCCGAGATAACGCGCTTTGTGCGAGTACGGAATATACGCAGACCACGGAGGCTGAGGCCGGGGCCATGCCGGTCTGACGGCACTGGCAGGCGGCCGCGATGCCGGCCCGGCGGCCCCGCTCTGTGCGACACGAGATGCCGCCCGGGCGTCTGCGCTCACGTGCGCGCCCGCAATTAGTATGACACAGAATTGGCCAGTGGCGCCCCGCCCGGAGCCGGCAAAACAAACGCCCGACTGCGCGCCACGCAAGGCAGCAGGAGCTTGAGGTAAGCTTCACGAAAACGGTGATCCGTCATCTGTACGGATACGGCGTACGGTGCTTTCGACATATCGCTCCCCCCATCGCCCTCCGCATCGCCCGCTCGCCTCGGCACGCTACAACGGCCGCTCGCCCGCGCAGACCATCGACGAGCACAACACCGTCGCCGTTGCTTTTGCCGGCGTCCCGCTATCGCGCATCGCCACCGACTCAGACGCGGCCATCATCCGTTGCCTTGCCGTCTCGCCTCGCGCTTCCGCCCTCCCCCCATCCTCCCACACGATGGCCGACCCGGAGCGCCAGCATGCGCTGGAGCAGTTCAAGGAGAAGCTGATCGAGTCCCGCGAGTGGGAGGCCAAGCTCAAGGACCTGCGGTTGGAGATCAAGGACCTGCAAAAGAGTTTTGACCAGACGGAGGAGAACATCAAGGCGCTGCAGAGCGTGGGCCAGATCATCGGCGAGGTGCTGAAGCAGCTCGACGACGAGCGGTTCATCGTCAAGGCGTCGTCGGGGCCACGGTACGTGGTGGGGTGCCGGTCCAAGGTCGACAAGGCGAAGCTGAAGCAGGGCACGCGCGTGGCGCTCGATATGACGACGCTCACGATCATGCGCATGCTGCCACGAGAGGTCGACCCGCTCGTGTACAACATGTCGCTCGAGGACCCGGGCCAGGTCAACTTTGCCGGCATCGGCGGGCTCAACGAGCAGATCCGCGAGCTGCGCGAGGTCATTGAGCTGCCCCTCAAGAACCCGGAGCTCTTTTTGCGGGTCGGCATCAAGCCGCCCAAGGGCGTGCTGCTGTACGGGCCGCCGGGCACGGGCAAGACGCTCCTGGCGCGGGCGGTAGCCAGCAGTCTGGAGACGAATTTTCTCAAGGGTGAGTGGAGGGAGAGTGAGAGATAGAGAGAGAGAGAGAGAAGCTGACCAGCAGTCGTCTCTTCGGCCATTGTGGACAAGTACATTGGCGAGTCGGCCCGTCTGATCCGCGAAATGTTTGGCTACGCCAAGGAGCACGAGCCGTGCATCATCTTCATGGACGAGATCGACGCGATTGGCGGCCGGCGTTTCTCCGAGGGCACGAGCGCGGACCGCGAGATCCAGCGCACGCTGATGGAGCTGCTCAACCAGCTCGACGGCTTCGACTACCTCGGCAAGACCAAGATCATCATGGCGACGAACCGGCCCGACACGCTGGACCCGGCGCTACTGCGTGCCGGCCGGCTGGACCGCAAGATTGAGATTGCGCTGCCCAACGAGGTCGGCCGGCTCGAGATCCTCAAGATCCACGCCGCCAGCGTCGTCACCGAGGGCGACATTGACTTTGAGAGCGTCGTCAAGATGAGCGACGGCCTCAACGGCGCGGATCTGCGCAACGTTGTGACGGAAGCGTGAGTCTCCCTGCCACCACCACTGCCACGCCTACATGACTCGTGACTAACGGAGCAGCGGCCTCTTTGCCATCAAGGACTATCGGGACGCTGTCAACCAGGACGACTTCAACAAGGCTGTGCGCAAGGTGGCCGAGGCCAAGAAGCTCGAGGGCAAGCTGGAGTACCAGAAGCTGTAGGGGACGGCGCGGAAGCAGAGGGGCGGCCCAGTGTACAAATAGATGATTCATTGCCTTATGCATACCAAACAAGCGGGTCAGGGCACGCGAGCGATGCATTGCTATGCTATGCTATGCTATGCCATGCTGAGATACTGTACTGCTACTGATCTAGGCTTCTGAGCCACTGATCTAGGCTTCTGAGCCACTGAGCTAGAGCCACTGGGCTAGAACTGATAGAGCCACTGAGCTGCTGTCTACTCCTTGCTCATCCACGCGTCGACCTGCTCCTTGTAGGCCGGGCGCCAGCGCGACAGCGGCGGCCGGCCCTCGGCGATGTCGCCGGCGGACCAGAGCACGCGGCGGCGGTCCTGCGCCTCGGTGACGTCGTTGTCGGGGCAGAGGACGTAGAAGCGCTGGGGGTCCTGCATGGCGGCGACGAGGTAGTCGACGACCTGGGCGGGCCACCAGGCGCCGGCGGGCTTCTCGACGTCCGCGGTGGTGCCGCTGGTGGTGGTGAGCGCGGTAAAGGTCCAGCCGGGCACGAGCAGGTGCACGGAGACGGCGGGCGCGCGCGCGGCGAGGTCAAAGGACAGCTGCTCGGCCAGCGACCGCACGGCGGCCTTGGAGGCGTTGTAGGCGGGCGACGTGCCGGGCGGGTTGGTGATGCCCTGCTTGGAGCCGGTGAAGACGACGCTCCTTTTTCCTTCTCCCTCTTCGACGAGAAGCGGCAGCAGCGTGGCCAGGCCGTGCACGACGCCCAGCACGTTGACGTCCCAGATGCGCCGGAAGGCGGCCGGGTCGGCCCAGGGCGACGCGCCGCCGACGCCGGCGTTGAGCGCCAGCAGGTGCACCTGGCCGCCGAGATGGGCGTCGACGGCGGCGCGCACGGCGGCCCAGTCCTCGAGGCGGCCGACGTCGGCGCGCACGGTCGCCACGGTGCCGGGGCCGGCCGCGTGTGTCGGCACCGCCGCGAGGCCGGCCGCGTCCCAGTCGACGACGAGCACGCGCAGGCCGGCGGCGACACACTTGGCCGCGAGGGCGAGGCCGATGCCGTTGGCGCCGCCGGTGATGACGGCGGAGTTGCCGGGCTGGAAGACGGACATGGCGCGTGGTGAGCGGGTGGTGAGCGGGAGTGAGCGGGAGTGGGCGGGAGTGAGACGGGAGTGAGCCGGGAGTGGTGAGCCGGGAGACGGGAGAGACTGGATGGTGAAAGCCGGGTTGGAGAGCGGCGGAAGCGATGTCCAGGCACGATGCACATTAATACAACAAGTGACGTCGGACTTCGGTGTTAACAGCAAGGGTCCGCATCGCATCCCACTAGTTCCTTGATTCGAACAGACCAATACGTACAGACAGACCAGCGCAGACGAAGTGCAAGGCCGACGACGAACAAGAAGGCAGACAGACGGAAGAAGACGGCGAAAAGAAGACGCAAAGAAGGACGGCAAAGAAGGACGCAAAAGGGCGCAAAAGAGCGCAAAAGGACACTAAAGGACACCAAAGAAAGACGCAAAAGAAGACGCAAAAGAAGACGCAAAAGAAAGAGAGCACCGAGGCACCACCGCCTGGGACGCCTACTGCCCGCCGGACCTACTGCCCGCGCGGGATCAGCGGCAGCTTCGCCATCAGCAGGGTGACGCTCTCGCGCGCGTTCTGCGAGGCCCAGATGCTCTCGTGGCCGCCGCGGCGCCAGGCGTCGCCGGCCAGCAGGTCGCCGGTGGCGGCGCCGGCGCCGGCGGCGCCGCGCTCCGACTCGCCCATGATGACGTCGAGGTCGCGCTTCTGCGAGCTCAGCCAGGCGCGCACGAAGCGCGCCGGGTCGCGGGCCAGCGCGGCCAGGAACTCGTGCTTGCTCTTGGACATGCCAATGGCCTGCACGAGCACGGCCAGCTGGTCGTCGAGCCCGGCCACGTCGCGCAGCAGGCCCATGTACTGCGGGCTCTGCACAAACGGCCGCAGCTGCGCGCGCAGCGGGTCGTCGACGGCCACGCGCACGTCGTAGACCGTCGCCGGCGGCGCGCCCGCCGCGAAAAAGGCCGCGTCGACGCGGATCGTGTACGGCAGCGCCACCGGCGGCAGCGGCCGGATGTGCTGGTTGACGTACTCCTGCAGCAGCGGAATGTAGCCGACGTCGTTGCCGACGAGCTGGCCGTCAGCACCTCGACAACACCGACCAGACAAAGAGACAATGCAACACTCCACAACCAACTCACCTGCCGCAGGAGATCGTCGCACCGAAAGTTGCGCTTCTCCTCGTCCTCCTGCAGGTTCTGCAGCCGGATGTACTCAAACAGCCCCATGACCGCCTCGGCGCGCGTCGCCTCCGCCATGTCCACAATGTCGGCGAGCACCGCGTCGAGCGCAAACCGCTCGGGCTCCTCGTGGCGGAACAGGTTGATCGTGATGTGGACGTTCTCGTCGCCCGGCCGCCGGAACGTGAGCTCGTCCAGCTCCGGCACCGCCGCCGCCGCTGGCTGCGGCTGGCCCGGCGCCCCCGCCGGCCGCTCCGGCCGCCGCCACTCGACCGGCTTGGGGCCGGCGTCCGCCGTCGGCGGGTTCGGCCTGTTCGGAAAGTCCACCGTCACGGCGCGGAAGAACTGCGTAAAGTGGTAGCGCGGCTCCGCCGCCGCCGCGTCCGTTTTGTTCTTGTCCTGGTCGACGTCCATGGCCTCGCCCGCGGTGGTGCCGGCCGGGGGCTCGCCGTCGTCGTCGTCGAGCACGCGGCCCTCGATCTTGACCTCGTACGACGCCGCGGCGTGGGCGGCGTAGTCAAAGGTGTCCGCGCTGGCGGCGGCGGCGCCGGCCTGCCACAGCTGGTTCGCGGCCGTGTTGGTGATCCAGATGCGCAGCGTCTTGGCGCGCTTGGGGAGGTGGCGCTGCATGCTGTCGACAATGTCGAGGCGCTTGCGCGTCATGGTGGCGTCGAGGCGGCGCTCGAGGTCGCGCAGGTCGCGGTACCGCTGCACGCCGTCGCCGACAATGATCTCCTCGACGCCGTCGGGCATCGTCTTGTCCGTGGGCTTGCGGCTGCGGCGCTTGGCGGCCTCGCTGGCGTGGTGCGCCGCCTGCTGCGCCGCCGCCGCCTGCGCCGCCTGCGCCGCCGCCGCCGCCTGCTGCTGCGCGACGGCCGCCTGCTGCGGGTGGTGCGGCGCCAGGTGGTGCGCGTGCGCGTGCGGCGGCGCGTGATGCGGCGCCGGCATGGGCACGCCCGGGTGGTGGCCGAGGTGCGGCTGCGGCGCCATGGCCATGTGCGGCGGCGCGTGGGCGGCCGGCATCGCCATCATCGGCATCGCCATCGGCATCGACATGGGCAGCGGCATCGGCCCTCCGTGCTGCGGCGTCATCAGCGGCTGGTAGGACTGCTGGAGCGCGGCGTGCTGCTGCGGCGTCATCGGCGCGTGTCCGTGTCCGGGAAGCATCGGTGCCATCTGGTGAGCCACGCCCGGAGCCATCATCGAAACTGGCCCTGGAAGAAAGAGGGTCGCGCGTTAGTCACGGCCGCCGCAAACTAGTGCTCCCTGTGGAATGTAGGCACATTTTCGTCCCCAGTATTCGGACCCGTCGGCCATTCATTTTAGCCCGTCCGACGCGACTCGTGCTACGGCTCGCTGCACGCGTACCCGTCCGCTCACTGCTCCGTCCACTGCTCACTCACCTGCGCCGCGCCTGGCATTCGGCGCAAGCCCATGGGGCGACCGCTGCGGCGGCTGCTGTGGAAAGCTGCGGTAGCCCGGCTGCATCCTGTCCCCCGAGCCCTCCGTTCGTCTGTCGATGCCAAGCCGTACACAGGCCGTCTGTCCGCTGCTGTACCAAGCTGTACACAGCGTCGTCGTCCGCTGTGCTAGGCCGTACAGTGTCGTCGTCCGCTGCTGTGCTAGGCCGTACACAGTGTCGTCTGCCCTGACCGATCAGCCAGACCAAGTGGAGAGAAAAAATGATCCAGAGGCCAAAGAAAGAGGAAATGCGGAATGCGGAAACGCGCCGCTGCCAGCCGGTCCTTCGTTGCCAGGCCTGCTCGACGCGTAGTGGAGACTGTTGATGGCGCGGCGTGCTGCTCCGCGGCAAGATTCGCGTCGTCTCGTGCGGATGCGTACGGAGCATCGTCAGAACAGACAGCCCGCAAACGCGCCTCGCAAGACAAATCGCGAGGTTGGCAGACGAGACCCGCCGCAGGCAAGTACCAGTACTCGTAGCTACGGCTGTCTGTGTCCAACTATGCACCTTTTCATGTACCTCTACATCACCTCTACATGCACCTACATGCACCTACATGCACCTACATGCACCTACGGATTACATGCACCTACATACCTACATACCTACATGCACCTACACCTCTGTAATTCAATATATGTCACGTGAACTGGCACATCCGCCAACCTCTCGCCTAAGAACATTTGCGAGTGTATTCTGTGCTGCTTTGCTGTATACCGGCGCCGCGCTATCAACAATGCCAAATTACAAAATGCTATTCAAAGACAGGTGCCATGTCGAATCCAAAGAAAACAAGGCTAACAACCATTCAAGAAAGACAAAGGAAACGAAATGGAAACAGGATCAGCTTTTCCCGATGCCGCCGGCCGTCGGCCAAAGCAGCTGAACTAGAACTCTCTTGTTCTGCTGCTACCTTGCCTTGTCTCTTCGTCAAGACGCCGTCCACCCTCCCGTCCCCCTCTTTCAGTCTCTCTGTCTGTCTCCCTGTCACTGTCTCTCCGTCTGGATCTCCGTCTGTTTCTCCGTCGGTCTCTCCGTCGGTCTCTCCGTCCCTCGGCCTCTCAGTCGGTCTCTCCGTCCCTCGGTCTCTCCGCCCTCTCGGCCTCTCCCTCCGTCTCTCGCTCTCCGTGAACACGCTGCTTCAGAACTGCGCCCCAATGCTTGCGCCCAGCCCGTTCTTCGACTGCCGCTTGCTGAACCGGTTCCGCTTCCGCTCCGAGATCACCATGTCGTCACCACTGACCGGACCGGCACTGGCATAGCCCACTCGCCCGCCTAGCGTGCTGGCCGGGCTCGACATGGACGACGATATCTCCCCAAACTCCTCGCTCCTATACGACGAGAGGTTGTGCTGCGACTGCGCCTGGTCTTTCGCTTTCTCGAGCGCTTCGATCCACTCCTCCACAGCCGTCATGGCAAACTCGGGAGACGATGTCGCCGATTTGGCATCCTCAAACGAATAGTGCATGCCGCCCTGTCGCCCATGTTAGCTCGAGCTGCTGGCACGCGTAGATGGGCCATGGAGCAAAGTGCGCGTGAGAGCAAACGTCCGGACGCAAGCGCCAACTTACCGTGTCGACGCACCAGATCGGCTGGCCCTTGGCGTCTGTTTGCGCTCTCCACGTACAGTCGGATCCGAGCAGCGATATCTCTTGCTTTGCCTTCTTCTCCTCGCCTCCGGCCGGCGCAAGCACGATCCGCCCACTCGATGTCACCATCACCAGCCGCTGCCGCTTCTTCGTCGTGCTGCCGCCAAAGAACCGCGCTAGCTTCTTGTGCCCTTCTCCGTGTTCGCTGCCCTTTCCGTGCGGGCTATTCGGGATCGGCGACGATATCACCATCAGGTCGCCCAGCCTCAGAATCCGCTCGTTTTGCCGTGTGAGGACCGGAGACCAGTCCAGGTCCAGCTGCGTCGGAGGCGGAAGCTTGGTGATTACCCGCGTGCGCCGTGGCCCGCTGCTCGATTGTGGTCCCGAAGAGCCCCCTCCGCCACTGGCCCCGGTGCCAAGCAGCGGGTTGCCTCGCGATGAAGGCGCAGGCGCCGAACTGCCGTTCAGCTGGATAATGGCCGTCTCCTGCGTTGGCGGCACAAAAGGCTGCAGCCTCGGCGCTTTCGTTCGCCACAGCTCCTTGCCAAACGTTTGGCCCTCGAAGAACTCGTGATTCATGATGTGCTCAATTGTGAGCCGCCGGGCAGGCTCCAGCACAAGGCACCGCTCGACCAAGTCACGGGCCGCCGGCGGGAAGCCAAACGGAAACTCGTATTCGAGGCCGACGATTTTCTGGAACGTCAAGTACTCCGACGCGCCTTTGAATGGAGGCCGGCCAGCGAGAAGCTGGTAGATGATGCACCCAAAGGCCCACAGGTCGCTCGCTTTGCTCGCCGACTTGTCCATCAGCAGCTCGGGGCTGACGTACTCGGCCGTGCCAACAAACGACGCTGTGCGGCTGTCTCCCTGTCCAGGCAGGCCCGTGGGCGCGTTGTCCGCCGGCCGGGGATCTCTGGGATCGGGCAGCAACTTGGCGGTCCCAAAGTCGGTGATCTTGACGTGCATGTTGTCGTCAAGAAGCACATTTTCCGGCTTGAGGTCGCGGTGGATGACGCCCCTCGAGTGCATGTACCGGATAGCATCGAGTATCTGGGCGCCGTAGAACCGCGTGCAGTCGACATCAAACGTGCCTGTCCGCTTCAGGATGCCGAGAAGCTCGCCTCCACTGCACAGGTCGAGAACATAGTAGAGCGAGGCCTCGTCCTGGAACGTGTAGTAGAGGCGAACAATGCCAGGGTGCTCGGTCAGTCGGTTCAGCGTGTTCTTTTCAATGTTGACGTACTTGACCTTCTTCTCCTTGATAATATGCCGCTTCTCGAGCACCTTGATCGCATATTCCTTGAGGGTTTGCCGGTCGGTCGCCAGGTACACGGAACTGTAGGAGCCTTCGCCCAGGATTCGGCCAAACGAGAAGTCCTGCACGCCCTTCTTCACGGTGCGCAGAACGGGCTTGCCCGAGGCGTCTGTCTCCTTTCTGACACTCACCGCAGCGCCTTTGTCTTTCCACTCGTCACTGCTCTTCAAGATGGCAGCCTCGCCTCCGTATGAATGCGACTGCTGCAGAGGCGCGCGATCGGCGCCGGCAGGCCCGGCGGCATAGCTTGCACCCATGCCTTTCGAGCTCCGCCTTGGTAGTGGAGGGCCGTGGACCGACGGGCTCTGCCTTGGCCCATTGTACATCCGATCCGTGTGATTCGACTCTCGAAAGGGCACGCCGTCCGCATAGGCTGAAGGGTGGGGGCGCGATGCAGTCCGTGACGGGATGCGGTAAGACGCAGACCGTGTCGGCTCATTGTTACGCAGGGCGCCGTACGCCGAGCCCGGGTCCGCAACCGCAGGAATAGTGGTGGTGTAGGTCGTCGACATGGGCCTGGACGACGTCGAGTTCGGGGATGGGGTGGTCTGGTAGGAGGCGTATTGGGCCTGGGCGTCGGCTTGTTGGAAGGCCCCCAGGTTGGCGCGAGCCGTGGCAAACAGATTCGCCGCGGCGTCCTGGGGCATGTGTTGTCGCTGGGAACCACTTGGACTCGGGTCGCGCGAGAGACTCTGCGATGCCGGCAGCGAGGAAGAGAGGTAGGAAGGATGCGGATGCTCGGGCTGGTCGGTCGGGTGGCTGTCCACGGGGCGCGGCTGGGAGGGTGCGATGCCGTCGTCGGCGCCTGTCGAGTTTCCGTCGGTGGTCGTCGAGACGGAATCGTCAGGGTTGGCGATGCGCAAGCCGCCGAGGGCCTGTGACAGGCTGATGTCTCCGTTCATGGCGGCGGAAGGTCGACCGATGGGCGGCAGAATAGGGGCCACCACGCACGGACGAGGCCGACGATCGAGACAGGAGGATGGGGTGATGTCCGGTCAATCGTTGCCGGCCACATTCGAACCGTCGAGAGATGCCGCCGATGCTCGATAGCCCAGCCAGAAGCTGCTCGGATGTGTAACCTAGGAGTCGGTCGATGCCACAGCTTCCATCGGGCATTCGCAGGCGGGATGGGGTATCGGGCCCGATGCTGTGTCGAGGGCAGTATCCTGCGCCAGGAGGCACGCGGGGTATGCAAGCCAGGCAGTTGCTCAGCAGGGCGGTGCGGACAATGCAAGCAGACCGAGAGTGAGGCGAACGGGATATAGAGCCGGACGCGGTGGGGAGAGCGGAACGGGAGGCAGCTGTAACGAGAGGCGAGCAGAGTGGCAGTGCTCGGCTGCGGCGGTGGAGGACGTCAATCGACCGAGCTGCTGAAGAGGACCGGCGGAGACACAGACCAGAGACGAGAGAGCCGTATAAGGTGGGTATCTGCAGCACAGGAGGATTTCAGTCAGCCCAGCATTCGAGCAGCGACGGGCAGCGAGACAGGAGGGCCGTCGGGAAAGGAGACAGGAAGGGCAGGATACGAGACGCCGCAGCACGCAGCACGCAGCACGCAGCAGCAGCAGCAGCAGCAGACACAGGACGCCACGGGCAGCAGCCAGCAGCCAGCAGCCAAGCAGCCAGCCAAGCCAATTTGATGCTCGGGAAGAGGAGAGACGTCGCGTGCCAGCAGGGCAAGCCCGTTGCCGCACCAGCCGCCGGGGGCCGTGGGTGGAATGGGCGAGGCCGTCAAGGAGAAGCTGCGTGCTCGTGCTCGTGCAGGTGAAGGTGCAGGTGAAGGTGCAGGGTAGAGGGGGCGACACAGGAGGCCGGGCACGAGAATGCAGGAG
Source organism: Grosmannia penicillata (assembly GCA_002778075.1). Lineage (NCBI taxonomy): Eukaryota > Fungi > Ascomycota > Sordariomycetes > Ophiostomatales > Ophiostomataceae > Grosmannia > Grosmannia penicillata. Next base: position 601,683 of record PCDK01000028.1, on the reverse strand, counting down.
GCGAGGAATCGTCAAAACCCACAGATGAAGAACAGGCGGCTGCTGGGACGCAGCCCGATTTGCGACAAAATGGCCGGCTCGGACGAGGAAGGAGCGAGCGAGGTTTGCGGTGTGCGGAAGCCACGCAGAAAGCGGATCGTTGGGTGACTGTCGACACCTCTACCTACGAATCCAGAGCATTATTACAAGTACGAGGCATACTTGCGACTATGCATGTTGGCGCTGCCTCGCTGCATGCATATCCGGCTCCAGTGCCGTTTACAGCGGTCCGCCAGCACAACTGCTGCGTGCACAGTGTTGCGCCATAGGCTACCAGTACGAGTAGCTGCGAGTAGTGCATGCAAGATACGCGTAGTGACGCGTACGGAGTAGCGTATCCTATTCCGTACAAGTAGTGAGGAGTACTACTCGTACGGAGTACGCCGTCGTAGTGTTGCTTGCCCGCGCAGCATCGCTTCGAGGTGAAAGGAGATTGGCCTGCTGGAAATGAGCACGCCGGTGCAGCCCAGGCCCGGCTGCCCTGTTTTGCGAGGCCCGCGCCGCTTTGCCAGCATGGTCGCTGCCGACGGCACGATACTTCAAGCTGGCAGCACTACGAGTACGAGTACGCCTGTTGCGCCTTGGCGGAGTCATAACACCAGCTGCGGCAGCGCACGAAGCGAAGCTGCGCTGTCCACGTCATATCTGTCTGTGCTGCGTCCAGCTCGCTGCACGTCTTTCCACTTGCTCGCATCTGTCGGCCACTTGGCTTTACGCTCGTTTCCTGATTTGCCTCAGCCTTCAGCTTGCTGCTGGTGGAGAACCGGCCCGCGGGAAATTGGCTGCTCCATTGCAAGTGCGCCGGACGGGGTCGTATCCTTCGTGCGGTGCCTTTCCCATACAGGTATGAATACGTGCGGACGCCGTGCATGCGACGTAACGACGACGGGCATTGCCGCTCGCATGGCGATAATATTGACCGCGATACTTGGTGCCCTGGACTCGGTCCGACAATGCTGCTTAGTCATCATGTCTCGATCCCGGGGAGCGCAAATCGCGGCTGCTTGGCATGTACGAGTAATACTTGCTGCTACTGCCATTCGATCGTTGGAGGTCGGGCAAGGCAAATACGAGTTCTCGTTTCATGCTGTGTGCTCGGTAATAGCCCGCATCCAAAACGATCTACTGCAAGCTACGGTCGAGACCAAACCGCCGTTTACCACCGTTCGCCACGCATACGAACATCGTTCTCGCAAGCTTCCGAGCAGGAACAACAATGAGCCGGCCTCCAAATTCCAGCTGACCCCCAATGCCCACGTAATCCTGCCATGTGCGTTCCACGAGGTGTACGAGTACAGGACAGCTCCAAGTGAGGAAGGCACGACCAGTCGTTTGCAGGATCAATCTCGACACTGGCTCCTTCCTTTCCTCCATGTTGCAAGTAAATAGATCGCAGAAAATAGCTCCATGTGGCCAAAATGCCATCCTTCCTTGTCCCGCTTCAACTTTGTCCTGCGCTTCCATCATACTCGTCATACTTGCCATAATCCATGTTTCGCCTTTCGCCAACAACTCTCTGTTTAACTTCCGCGGAGGTCAGAGAATATGAGGCCCGGCGGACAGCGAGGCTGCTGCAAGAGGAGAAGCAGGGCAGTAATGCCAGAATATTGGGCCAAGATGCAATGAAGTCGAGCGCCTTTGGCACCGGACGTGCACAGCAGCCGGTGTCACCAGGCCCCATGTGCCTAGAAAGTGAGCCGCCTACGGGGAGACTGTCGATCACAAGGAGTGATCTAGCAGCACTGCCCTCGTCACAGTCGGAAGAGATCGTGCACCTTCCTGGGGCGTCTGCGGTCTCCAACACTGTCCCGGCGAGCTCTGAGACCGAGGACAGCACGGAGGGGCAAACGGAGACCCTAGGGCACACGAGGCTCGAAACACCATCAGCCAGCTGGCGCCGACGATCCTCGTCCTCAGACCAGAGTGCCTATGGCAGAACCCTGACAGGCAGCCCGCGACTTGGGATGTGGCTGAGCATGCCCCCGCAGAGGCCATCGCCATGCCGGAACGTGACGTTGAACAGACACGAAAGGTCTCGCTAGCGGCGAGAGCAGCCTGCTGCCTTGAAGGCAAAGACGCGCTCAGCATCCCACGGTGGCTCCGTGAACGAGTCCATTGTTGTCGCCATGGACGCCTTGCACTTGGACATCTTTTCGTCGCCTGCCAGACGTATATTGCGTTGGCCGGCAGCACGAACCTCCCGCGTGAGTGACAGTCCCTGTGGCTGGTTGCGCTTGCAACGATACGTCACTAACATGGCGCCTTTTCGTGTAGCAATCGTTGCTCGAGCACAGTCCGCCAGCCAAGGATGAGCACAAGGGCGAAGTGGACAGCAAAGCCGACCTGCCTCAAACGGAGGACTCTGCCACATCGTGACCAAACCAGTACTGCATCGGAGGCGCATACTACGACGAGTACGACTTTAGAGCCCGGTTAGCTTTTGTAGGAAGTACGGAGTCTGTAGCACTTCCAACTCGTGCAGATACGAGGGCGCTTCGCAGAAACGGAGAGCACAGAAAGCGGTGTGGTTCCAAGGGTGGCTGGCAGTGAACAGGAGGTACGGAGATTACGAAGTAGAATTAATTGTGAACGTTGCTTTGGGCACAAATCGTGCATAAAATACGTCGCTCGTACGGAGCACTTGCAATACGAGCACGACGCCGTACGGAGTACGGAGTACGCGTATGCAGAGGCCACCGGTTGCGGAACGGAACAAATCTCTCGGAATGGCCGCGACGCGATGGGCAGGGGCGAAAGAGCGAGGTGGGCCACTGTACAAATACTACGTACTCTGTATATGTCGTACTATCATTGGTGGATATAGTGACGTCGAGGTACAGAAGCTTTACCCAAAAACCTGCTGTATGCTAGTAGGTGTAAGTACCCGATACCACTGCTGCATCACGTATTCGTGCGCCCCGGGTCCTCGTATCTCCGGGCCCGCAGTGCTACTTTGGTACAAGTACGCACGCTTCCGTTCGTAGGCGAGGCCCAGAAAATAAAGGCTCCGTGCAGGGCGGCCGCAGCCACACGGAGTACATTGGCGCCATATTGGCTACTCTCCGGGCGGCGTGCGCGATTGGCTCGGTCAGCCTACTCGTGATCGTGCGCTAAAGTAGAACGGGCTTAGTGGAGTGGCGCGCATCACGCCAGGAGGCGGATGTGCCCCGGATTGATTGTCGTTGCGACAGATGCAGCGTCGCAGCAGGAGCACAGTGCCGGCGCAGCCAGCACGGTATCGGGCACGGAGCAGGTACGCGGCGTCGTTTGTCGGGGTGAGTATGAGTGCTTCATCGCCGCAAAGTACGGAGTATCTGCATTGTCAGCCGGCAGTACTTTGGCTGGGCACACAGCATGCGACCCCGGTCCGCATTCTGCGCATGCGCCGGGGATGTGGCCGACCAGCGGTCCTTGCCTGCGGCATATCGCGTGCGACGGGCAGCTGCGTGCTTGGCGTCGGCGCCTCGCTTCTCCCAGAGGCGCTGCGGCAGCCTGGCCGTGGCGCTGACTCGCTGACTCGCCGACTCGCCGACGCGCTCGCGCTCTCCTGCAAAGCACCCGGGCAGCAGGCCACTGCAGCGGTCGATGTCGTCCACGGCCAGAGACAGCGGCAATCCAGTCAGCGGCCAGCTCCATCCGGCCAGCTCCATCCAGCCAGCTCCCGCGCCGCGGACAGGCAGGACGACGTCTTTGTCTCAGAGGCTCACAAACATTAGTAACACAGACTCTCGTCAATGGCCCGTCAGTCACTAGGAGACGGGTTCTGCACAGTAGCTCCCGAGGTACCTTTGGGCCAGACCCGATACTGCGGTACCAGAGCGGTACCTACCTATGCGCGCAGCCCTCACGCGAGTGTATGTACCCGGCAGGTAGCCTTGCAACAGCAAGTCCTGGCGCTGTCTTTTTCGTTTCTTCCATTTGCCTTCCTCCATTTCTTCCTTCCTGCCGCCCTTCCTCGCGCGCTGTGTATACATAGCATGCTCCTCCGTCTGCCTTCTCCCATATGCCCGTCTGGCCCATCGTTCGGTGCACATCCAGTCTCCTCGCCCTCTGCTGCTTCTCACACACCCGCTCCCTCCTTCCTCCTACACGTGCCTTCCCTTCTGCACCTTCCCTCGCCTCCCACTGCCATCCGTCCTTTCCTTTCCACACACAATCGTCTCTTCTTCCCTTCTTCTTGCTCCTCGCATCACGCGTCTCTCTTCGGCTTCATCCCTTCTCGCCTCCATATTCCTGCACACCTGCGTGTCTTGGCTCTCTGTTCCTCGCTGTAACTCAAGGGCACTCTTCTTACACTTCGTCCGCCCTCCTGCCAGCACTGCCGCGATATTTCGTCGCCAACGCTGCCACCAGTCGCGCCACACAACTCTCGACAACATCTCGACGGCAGCACTTTGACACGACTCTCGAATCGGCAGCGGTCCTCGACAATCTAACCCAGCGTCCAGCCTTCTCCGCGCTTTCTCGTCCTCGTTGTCTGCCGGTCCTCGTTGCTAATTGACTCCTGCTGCTGTCCTGCACTTATAATTCGCACGTGCCCGCTTTTGCTGCTACTGCTCTGCATCTACGAGTAGTTGCTTTTGCTTGCTCACTTCCCCATCCCAACGTCCTCATTGTGCCTGTCCACATCTTGCCGATACTACGCAGATCCTAGGGTATCTGCCAGCCGTTATTGACCTCTTAGGTTCGCCTCGTCTCCTTCTCACCCGCGCTTTCACCTGTGCCTAGCCTAGTTGCTGCATTTCCCAGTGCCTTTTCCGCTGCCACTACCACTCACTGCCTACCTTGAACCACAGCATCCGCTCCATCGTCTCTCACAGACGCGAGACGCACCGAGATGTCGTCCTTCCACCGCACCTCGTCCCCCATCCTCACCATGACGCCGCAAGCCGCGCATCAAGGCTCCCTGGACCACCGTTTCTTCCCCCACCCGTCGGCGTCTTTTGGTCACCCTTCCTCGTGGACCCGAGTCGGCAACACGATGGCTCCGCCTCCTCGTGGCCGCAAGCGGTCGCGGGACGAGGCTGCTGTCAACCTGGACTCCCCCGAGAAGACCGTGCCTGTTGTCGAGCTCGCGAAAGAAGCCGAAGACGAGTGGGAGTACGGCCCTGGCATGGTCCTCATCAAGAAGAACACGGGCTACGTGCAAGACGCCACCACACAGTCTGGCACCTGGCTCGAGGAACACGCCGCCGCCCAAGAAGCACAGCGCAAAGACGAAGCGCTGCTCGCACAACGGCGCCAGGCCCAGGACCGCCCGTCGCTTCGCAGCCACAAGACGTCGCGCATCGACCTCCATGCCAAAGTTTCGTCGCAGGACCTCCGCCGCTCAAGCCCCATTCGCGACGCTTCGGACGCCTCGCCTCGGACGCCTGACGCCACTGGCTCGCAGCCTATTGTTGACGACTTCACCCTTCATCTCGGCATCGGGTGGGGCCGCCTGAGCGAAGACGAGGACATCCAGGCCGCTGCACGTGGCTGGGCACGCTACATCGAGAACCGTTTTCCCGTGACGCAGCCTCGGATTCTCCTCGAGAGCAAGGGCCTGGAATCGTACCTAGTCGAAGCGCGGGAAGGCTACTTCTTGTTTGGCACCGACCTGCGTCAGGGCCGTCTCGTCAGCAGCGATGCGCAACGTGCGCTGAACAACCTCAAGTCCAACCCTCCGGTTTTCGACGACGCCCAAACCATTTGCGCAGCCACGACCCCCATCAATACGGAGGCCTCGCAAACGGGCCCCAGCGCGGGCGCAACGGCTGCTGATCTCGACATGGTCATGAACTGAAGGGCGATTCGATTGCACGAAGCTGGGTTTCAGGGCGTTGACGGCGGGTTTCATGGGGTTACTGATGCGCGGACGCGGTGGATTGTTGCGGAACAGGGCAGGGGTGAGGAGAGGATTATGATCTCTTCGTCAAAAGGTAACCCGCGCGCTTTCATCGCTGTTCTGGGGTGCGCGCTTTGATTTCGCATATTTCGGGTGCAATACAAAAAAGGTATTTAGCTGAGCTCGCGTTGGTCGCATCGTCATTTGCACTTGCTTTTATCCGCTGCATGTTAGGGCAGCTATGAATACAGAGTGATTTCCGAGTATCCAGTCCGGGCCGAAGCCGTCTTCGTAGCCTAGCGGGAGTGATGTGCCGCGAGCTTGTCGGCGGTTCTGCGTTGCCATTGGGTCTGACAGTTCGAGGCGAATAGGCGCAACGGTGTAGCACCGAGAATGAGGGCAAATTCCTGTTCCGTGGTCGTATGGTATCGGCCACCGCAAGTGCCGACCAACCGAGTGCTTTATTCGATAGAATATGATCGGCATTGTATGCGACGAAAATGACTGGGTATATGTACTCCGTACAGTTCTCTCTTGCTTGCCCCTGCGGTTCCTCTGGCCTCGTGTCCCTGCGTTGTAGAGCATGCTTTTTTCCGTCACGCCCAGCCCCATGCGCCCAGCGTCCAGCTGCCGGATCCCGACCCGGCCGCCCCGGCCGCCGCGCCGCCCGAGACGCTCCGTATGGCCAGTCCGTTGCTGGTGGCGCCGGGGCCCAGGCTCAGTCGGTGCAGCGCCTCGACGTCGATGTCGCCGGAACGCACCGCGGCCGCTGCGCCGCCCTGCTGCGTCCACTGTTCGCGGTCCACGACGGCGAGCGCGGGCACGCGCAGCTGCGCGAGCAGGCTGGCGCCGCTCCAGGGGCCGAGCGTCTCGGCCGCCTGGAGGCCGGGCGCCGCCGGGTGCGCGCGGCCCTGTGGTTTCGCCGAGGCGGACACGCTGCTGCCGCGCGCGCGCGTCCGGCGCACCTCGGCCTCGACCGGGTCCGGCTCGGGCTCGGGCGCCTTCTCGGGCACCGTGGCGGGCGCCTCGGCCGCCTCCTTCCCCTTGGGCGGGGCCGCCGCCCGCTTCGCGCGCGCCTCGTCGACGGCCTTGCCGCGCACGCCGTCCCAGCCGTGCGCGGCGACCAGCTGCGCGAGCTCGTCAAAGAGGCGGCCGCGCAGGCCGAGCACGCCGGTGCAGCCGCCGACGAAGAGGATGCGCGCCATGCAGGCGGCGCGCACGTCGACCGGCAGGCGCAGCAGGTGGCGGAAGAGCAGCAGCGGAACCGGCAGCTCCTCGTCGTCCCAGCTGACCGGGCGCGGCGCCAGCGCCGCCGGTGCCGCCGGTGCCGCCGGTGCCGACGCAGCCGCCGACAGCGACGGCTCGGCGCCGAAAAACGTCGCCTCGCACGGCCGCGCCAGCTCGTCCAACGAGACGCGCACCACGGCGGGCGGCGCGCAGGTCTGCAGCGGGATCTCGACGGTGCGGCGGCTCGTATCGACGGCCGTGTCGCTTCTGCCCTTGTTTTTGGCGGCCGGGGCGGGGCTGTCGGCGCCGTCGGCGGCCGTCTCGTCGGTCTCCGTCACCGTGGCCAGGCCGCCGTCCGCACGGGGCGCCCTCTGTTTTTGGTGTTGCTGTTGCTGTGGCTGTGGCGGACTCGACGGCGCGGGCCGGCCGGGGCCGGACTTGCACCACACGAGCCGGGCTGTGACGTCTTCGCATTCCTCCAAGCTCAGGACGTGATCCCGGGCGGCGGGAGGCGCCGGCGCGGGCGGGCCGTCCGGCGGTGGCCGGTACTGTGGGTAGCGCTGCGGGTCCTGCTGCGCCAGGGCCGCGGCGAGCACGTCGTGCACCTGCTGGACGAGCATGCGGCCGGCGCGCACGGTGCGGGTGGTGGCGACCTCGCGGTACTCGTAGACGCTCGTGACGACGGTCTCGGCCCAGCCGAGGTCGACGACGAGCGCGTTGCGCAGGCCGGCGGCGACGGCGGCGGCGACGGCGGACGAGAGCAGCGAGACGCTGGGGGCGAGAAAGCGGCCGAAGAGGGTGTCGAGGGTGGCGGACACGAGCGGGATCGGCAGCGCCGGCGGCAGGACGGCGACCATGCGGCGCGGCCGCGAGTCGATGAGGAGGAATCTGACGGTGAGCGGGAGAGGAAAAAGGGAAAGAGAAGAAAGAGAAAGAGAAAGAGAAGGAAAGAAAAAGAAAGAAAAAGAAAAAGAAAAAGAAAGAAAAAGAAAGAAAAAGAAAAAGAAAGAGAAAGAAGAGTACCTCGTCAGAGCGTCGCGCAGGGCGCGCTCGAGCTTGTCCGTGATCAGGCCCGCATTGTTCTCGCGCACGTCGAGCTTCCACAGCTCGTACTCGCTGTCCCAGTGGCGGCCGGTGCCGCCGCCGGGGGCGCCGCGCCAGTCCCGCCGGTAGCCGTCCTGCCACACGCGCAGGTCGCCGACGCGCCGCTGCTGCTCCGGCCCAAAGGCCATGGTGCCGCGGCTCACGGGGTCGCCGGCGAAGCCGACCACGAGCTTGCGCGCGCCCAGCTCCACGACAATGGTCTCCTCCTCCGCCCGCAGCGTCGACGGCGACGCAAACCCGGACGCCGTCGTCCGGTACGGCGAGCCCGTGCCGACGCCCGCGTGGCCCGGCGTCGACGGCACCGTCACCGTCAGGCCCGTCGCCCCCGCGCCACCGAGTCCGCTGGTCCCGCTGGCACCGCTGGCGCCGCTGGCGCCGCCGGCACCGGCGCCGCCCCGGATCGTCGAGACGGTCCGGTGCGCGAGCGACGGACTGGCCGTGGATGCCATGGGCCCTGATGGCGAAGCGCTGTGCTCGGGGCAGTCGGCCGGCCCGAGTGAGACGAAAAGACGAAAATACGAAAAGACGGACAGCGATGCGCGCGTGCGAGGCGGTGGTGCTGGCAGTCGGCGCAGGCAGACGGCCTTGCTGCTCGGGAGCGTGCCGTTGCTCGCGCGGGACGCTCTAGACATTGCTGACCGCCTTTGGCAGAAACAGGCGCGTACCCGTCGTAGCGAAATGTGGACAGGCATGGCCTTCAACTTGACTAGACGGTCCAGCAAGTTTGTCTTGGTATTCCGTTCTTTCTGGGATCGGTATTCATCTACTATTGAGTTATTCTTGAATACATATACGGTCTGCTCTCTTTTGGTCCCCATTTCTCATTTTTCCTTTCTTGTCGTATTGATTCGTTTGCCGATTTGTTCTTTACAACCCGTGTTTTGGCAGTATTGAAACGACTTCCCGTCCAGTAAGTAGTCCAGCCTCGCCCCGGCTGCTGTGTCTACTCACCCGTTGGCTTTTCTCTGTGGCGAACATGAGATAAACTGCTCTCACGGTGTTGTACCTGACTTCGGCGCGTACTCTCACGTGACGCCCCACTAATAGTTGAGCTTTATGTATCTGTTTTCTTCCTCTTCTTCCTCTCGTACACACGGAAATAGAGGGCGAATATTTAAAAGCCACGCGCATAACTACAGACAGTAGAGCATAACTTCACTCCCGAGTACAGTTTATACACACAAGAAACCCTCAAAGTTGAACTTGAGACGCCTTGAACGCGGCACATCTACACAAGGAAACGATGGCAAACTGCACAGCAACTTACTTCTTATAAGAGGCCCAAGAGCCCCCTGCACCGATGACAGTGGACCTTTTCTACGTTTGCCAGTTTTTTGGAAGCACTGGGTTCTTGGTTGGTCTGCTAGCTGTGTTTGTCGGTGATGATCGACGATGGGTATCAAGGGGCTGTTCAGGGAGCTCGGCGAGGGCACGCGTGTCGCGCTCTGCCGCATTGCAGTAGACCATTACACGGACAAGGGCCGGCCTTTGCGTCTCGCTATTGACGTTTCCATCTGGCAGTTCCAGATGCAAGCAGCGAAAGGTGAGGTGCTGCTACCTTGAGTGGAACAGCTGCAACCAGGTGCAGAAGCTCCGAAACCTGGATTCTAACAGTACGGACAGGAGGGCTCAACCCCGGGCTGCGAACGTTGTACTTTCGGCTGGTGCGCCTGCTCAGCCTACCGGTGAACCCTGTGTTTGTGTTCGATGGCCCAAAGAAGCCGCCGGTCAAGCGCAACAAGCCGACCAGGATAGGAGACCGTCTGGTTAAACCACGGATGGTGCGCCTTATCGAGCTGTTCGGGTTTGTCGTGCACGACGCCCCCGGCGAGGCCGAGGCCGAATGTGCGCTCCTCCAGAGCAAAGGAGTGGTGGACATGGTGCTCAGCGAGGACGTGGACACCTTCATGTTTGGCTGCACAAGGCTCCTGCGAAAGTACGTGGGCCCAGAGCCTGCCGGCGGAACAGGTGCAGAGCCTGCCACCCCGTCTCTATCGCAGCCTGCCAAGAAACCGACGAAGCCGACGGAGCAGTACTCTCTGTACGATTTGTCCTCTCCGGGGCAACACACGGCCAACCTCGATCGCCAGGGCATGGTGCTCGTGGCCATGATGAGCGGTGGCGATTATGACACGGGCGGCATCCATGGATGCGGCATCAAGGTGGCCTGTGAGGCGGCGCGGGCCGATGCTGGCAAGTATAGCAAGTGGCTATGGCGGCTCGAAGAGGCAGATGCAGCCAACTGGCGGGCTAGCTTGAAGGAGGAGCTGGACAACAATACGCACGGCTTCTTCCAGACACGTCACCAAAAGCTGGCCATTCCCGCCAGCTTCCCCGATTTTCAGCTTCTGCACTACTACAGAAACCCCGTCGTATCGCCAGACAATGTCATAGAGCAGGTGAGGCGAGAGGTGGAGGCGGCAGAAGCGGCGGGCATAACCGCTGCCAGACGGGTCAATGTTCCGGGGTTGCGCGAGTATGTGGCCGCCACGATCGGCTGGAAGAACCGGGGAGGTGCGACTGCGCTGATACGGAGCTTGACACCCAGCCTCCTGGCGCGGATCCTGCTGCAAAGGGTGTCCCGAGACAGCGTCGACGACGAGGCGGACGTGGACGATGTGGAGCGAGCTGGCAGCTTGGTGTGGCCTTTGGTCGTCGAAGGCATCAAAAGTCAGCGGGCGCATCACAGCACGGGAAACACGCCCGAGCTCCGGGTGTCCTACATTCCTGTCAAGGTGGCCGGCCTGGATCTGGACCTGGAGGCCGACGATACGCCGGCGACAGCCTTGTCGGTCGAATCGAATGCACCGACAACCGAGCCGCTCGGTGGCTCTGGGCTGGTCCTCTATGCGGACGACAGTGACGATGAGCTGGATGGGACAGTGTCCGCCACGCAGAGCGCCGAGGCCGATGCCGGTGCTGATGCCGGAGCCAGCTCACCAGCGGCCGTCCGGAGACGCGTGTTTGATCCGGCAGCGACCGCGCTCGTTTGGATACCGCGAGCCATCGTGGAGACGGGCGCACGGCGGGCGCTGGACTGCTGGGAGGAGGACAAGGCCAGAAAGGCAAACAGGAGCAGCGACAGGGGTTCGCCCAAGAAGAAAGGGCGGCCAGCCGGTTCTGGGCGCCAGCGCCCGATCGACCCGGGGATGCAGAGCGGCGCCATGTTGGCCTTTGCGCAGCCCTCGCGGCGCTCGACGCAGAACAGGACATGTACGACAGACGACGCGGACGAAGACCGGCTGGCGAGCCAGACCTCTCGACCGCGAACACGGGCAGCACGCAGCGCGCATGCCACACAGAGCGCGCCCAGCGCGCAGCGAAGCCGCACGACACAGAGCACGTCCAGCCGGCCCGGCGCACAGCCCAAGCCGGCCAACCCATGGGCGCTGAGCAACACGCCAGCGGTGCCGCGGGTCACGAAGAGCCTGAGCAGCGGGCAGCCGGCTGGCGTCAAGAGCGTGGCTGCGCCGGCCACGCCGACCAAGACGGCAGCCGTTGTGGACCTGACGACACCGGAGGCGCCGCCGCCGAGACAGAGCGCCCCGGCGCCCGCCCGGACCGAGCACACAACACCGACTGCGGCGCCAGCCCGGACCGAGCACAAAACACCTGCGGCGCGGAAGACGCAGCCGGCACGCGCTGCGGCCACGGCGGCGCGCCCGGCGAAGCAGCAGACGATCCGCGGCTTCTTCACGACCAAGACGGCAGCGGCCGGCACGGCGGACACGACAGCGGCGAGCGTGGCCACAGAGACCGAGCCGGCCGTGCCGCCGCCCGCCGACCCGGCGCCGGCCGCGCAGAAGACGCGCGTGACCGCCTATGTGCTGCCCGCGGGCGACGAGGGCTTCTTTGCGGAGGAACGGGTGGCGGTCGGAGACGCCGAGTCGACGAGGCCGCGAAAGCCGCGCTGGCTGCAGAGCGAGGTGGACCACATCGACCTGACCGGGCTGGGCAGAGGCTGAGAGCTGCTCTTGTTTGTGTCGTTTTGGCTTGCGGCATTGGATTGGCAGCGTTGGTTGTGTTTTTTGAGGTTGACTGGCTTTGGTCTGCCAACATATCTTGCCTATCTTGTCTGTTACTCGACCTGGCGTCGGCGGCTCTTTGTCGTTTTGCATCTCTGTATTTGGCTCGGCTATCTATGCTGGACCTCGTCGCGTGCATGTCTGTCCTGGCTCTTCTCGTCCTGTCCCTAACCTAGGCCACGATGTCCACGGTAGCCCGAGCCGCGTCGGCCTCGTTTGACGCACACGCCAAACTGGACCAGTCCTTTGGATCTCCGACTTCCCAGGCCGGCTGGGGCCCCAGACCAGTCTCGCCCTGCATCGGCACTTCGCTTGTGAAGCTTCCTGTCCAATCGGTGCAATCGGCCCAACCGGTGGGTGTCCACCAAACAGACTCGTCCAGCAGCAGCCGTCGCAGCCAATCAGCGCTGGGAAGACGACTGGGCCGACAACAAGACGGACGACCCGCGGCAACGGCCGACCGGCGGAGCAAGGACAAGTCGTTGTGGCATTTGCCAGAATCGCGAGAATCGCCTTGCGAGACCAATACGACAATTCCGGCGAAAGCAGCGCAGACCCACCTGTAGCGGCACGTTGTGGCGAGAATGCGCTACGGAGCTGCAGCACACAGCCCCAGCTCGCTGCAACCGGTGGGTAGGAGGGCGCTGCAACCGGTGGGCAGGGCAGGAGGGCTTGGATGCCTCCGTTGCGCCTTCCTGCGAGCGGTCGCTGCTTGTATCGTTCCTTCCTGCTAGCGGTTGCTTCTTGTAGATGGGTGCGCTGTCCTGTGTCGCTCCTTCCGCGATCGTGAGCTGCCGCGCCGGACTCGGTGCTGAAACGCGCACCTGCCCTCTATTTCCACCGCGACCGTTCCCACGCACTATTTCCACCAGAGCGACTCTCCAAGCCAACTTCTCCTTTCTGCCTCATTTCCCGTCCGCCTCGCCCGCCTCCATCTGCCTGCGTCTGCCGTGCGCGCTTCGCCGTCTCGCGTGCTGTCGGCTGCCTGTGTGTCGTGCACCTGCAGCCTGATTTGCTGGCCAGCTCCGCCGCTGCATGCACGTCTCTGCGCTTGCACGATAGAGATTAGTGAGTCGGCAGGGCGGCCTCGGCTTTTTGTTTTGCCTCTGCTTTTTGCTTCCTGCTGGCTGCAGCCGCCTTGTTTACTTCGCGTCCGCCTTTCCGCACGCCGAGGCACGCTGCGTCCGACTGCGGCCTTGCGCTCTCACCCTCTCGCACTCTCGCACTCTCGCACTCTCGCACTTCCGACCGCCGTCTGGTCTCTCGCCGCACAACCCCCCGACTCGCGATCGACGTCGAGCTGCCGGGCCTCTGTTGCTCGAGCAGACTCTCGACTGCGTCCGCTCCCCCATGGTCTCCCCATCGGACAATCTCCGCTCCTCCTCGCTCGCTATCCGCGGCGCCGCGTCCGTCGTCGGCAGTGCACCGTCCGAGCGGCCCGCCGCCTCGTCCCGCGTCCGCCGCTACAACCGCAGTCATGCCGGCGGCACCTCGTACGTCCCGCTCAACGAGTTCCCCGTCTTTGCCAACACGGGCGATGTCGAAATCGTCGTGCGCGTCCGCTCGGGCCACGAGAACCGCTACCTCTTGCACCGCGACACCCTAGCGCGGTGCTCCGAGTTTTTCGAGGCCAGCACCAGCAAGGAGTGGTCTCGCGCGCAGGTCGTCACGAAAGAGGACCGGGACGACCGCGAGAGCCGTGCTCTGCCGGCGGCGGCGAGCATCCCGGGTGGCGAAGTGGTGCGGGTCGGTGCTGGCGGCGCAGACATGGCCGCCAGCAACAGCAACAGTCTCAGTGCGCCAGACTCGAGGACGCTGGCGAGTGCTGCTGCCAGAAACAGCTTCGGCACTCCCGTTTCCGGACGGCGGCGGTGGCGCTACGAGCTCGATCTGGGCCAGGACGACAACGACCGGCCGATCCTGGTGCAGAAAGAGGAGGAGAATCCGGCTGTGGCGGCGGCGCAGTCGCTCTTCGGCGGCGGCAGCAGTGGCGCCAGCAACACTCCACAGACTGCGCCGTATCGCGCAGCACCGTCGCCAAGCAAGCCTGTCGCCCCTACGCACAGCAACCCGAGCTTCTTCCGATCCGTTGCCAACCTGGCCCTGTCGCACGACCGCCACTCGTCCCGGCATGGCAGCCACGGCAGCAACCAGCATGGCCACTACAGCTCGCCGATGCTGCCACCACCAACCGCCGAAGAGACGGACATCCTGCGCGACTATGACAACCTCTTCCGCATCATGTACAACTATGCTCCCCTTCTCGACGGTGTCAACATTGCCGACGCCTACGTCCAGTGCAAGTCGCTTCTGGCCGTGGCCGACGAATACGGCGCGCTGGCTGTGGTTGGCCCGCGCGTCGACCACCACCTGCTGCAGTTTCAGAGCAGGCTGTGGCGCCAGATTGCCAAGTACCCGATTAGCTACCTGCGGCTGGGCTATTTGGCGCGCTCACGCGTCATCTTCCAGGAGGCCTTTGTCCACGTCGTGGGCCAATGGCCGTCCGGCGAGCGCAGCCTGCGGGCGGCTCTCCCCGACAAGGTTCTCGACCTCATCGAGGACAAGGTCGACGAGCTGTGCGAGGCCATATCGCGCGTCGAGTCGTGCCTGATTCGCCTGCATCTGTACACGCGCAACGGCGAGCGCGTGTCTCCGTCCACATCCTACCTCGACTGGCTGGCCGTCTCGCTGTTCCGGCAGTGGCTCGTCGACAACACCACACCGCCCGCACAGCCGGCCGCAAGCCAGCATGCCCTGCCTAGCAACCGGGCCGTTCCGGAGCGACGAGGAGCGCCAACTGTGGACCGCTACCACGGCGGGCAGCGCCACGGTGGACACCGAAATGGCCGCGGGCATGGCGCAGCCGGCGGTGGCCGTGCCTCGTCCTCCTCGTCGACCGACTCGAGCGGGCGTGCAGGTGCGCGCCAGGAGACCGCGCTGACCCTGCATGTGCGCACGACGAATGTGCCACCGTTGCTCCCGCCGCTGAACTCGCTCGGCCGCACATACCGGACGCTGGGCTCGGCGGCTGGACCGTCGTACCTGGGACACGACGAGTGTAAACGCTTCCTCAAACTGACGCCAGAGCACTATAGTCGGGACAATCTACGGCGCTTCGAGAAGCGCATCGACGAGATGAAGGCCATGGCTCGCGAAGTTGTGCGGCCACTGATGGGCAGCGGCCTGGAGCTGGATATGGGCAGAGGAGGGAGCGGCGTGCACGGAAGCACGGCATCCAACGACTACATTTCCTACTTTACGTGCACGTACCTGTGCGAGCGCGACTTGCCTTGGGATGTCAACGGGATGTGAGGGGTGACGGCGCGGTAGCCGGAGGGGAGCCGGGATTCCCAAAGGCTACACACGCGCCTTGTTCCTGTGGCAGAATGACGAACGCCAGGAATCAGGAATCGAGGTGATCGGGATACTATGGGCGACCTGAGCCCTATATACTAGAGGAGCTGTCATGACGATACGCAGCATGTTTTTGGCTCACGATCTTTACGTTTTATTCCCATACAGAGCACTTACGATGTCCCTCTGTTTCTTATTTCCCGTCTTTCAGGTTTCTCCTATTCTCCCACCTTGTTTTACGTTTGACACTCATGTTTCGCGAATTTGCCGTCCTTTTGTTCATATAGCATACGAGATCTAGGATACCCGTCAAGATAAAGAATACATACAGTACCAAGTGCATCCAGACGATACGGGGAGCTAAATTGCAAGCCGTGGTGGCCAGGGACAGGAGGCAACACAGGCCTTCCTGTCTGCTGTCGACACTGCTTGCGACTATCTATGCGACCGCTGCTGTGCAAATAGGAGAGAACGCCAGTTGATGCAGCCCCGAAACCAAGGTCCGAAGAGACGCCGAAGAGATAGGAGGTACGGAAGGTAGAGACAAGGTGATGGCGGTGATTCGGTAGAGGCGCAGCGAGATCGTCGCCAGAGTGCCATGGCTAGACGAGGACGGACTCAGAAATGGCCAGAGTGCGCCATGCCAGAACGGACTCAGAAGTCGCGCAGGGTGGCGACGAGCGAGTCGAGGCGCATGACCTGGCCCAGGAGCTTGGACTCGATGTCGCAGTACTTTTGGTAGCGGTCAAAGTACTTTTGCTCGAGGGCCTCCTTCTCGCGGCCCTTGACGTCGGGGCGCTCGACAAAGGCGAGCACGTCGCGGCTGGCGCGGCGGTGGACGTCGCGGATGCGCAGACAGCGGACCATGGTCTTGTAGGCGTGGTCGAGCAGGGCGTCCTGGGCGCGGGCGGTGTCGCAGAACCAGAGGAAGAGCGTGCGGCTGGCGGAGCGGTTGTTGTCGCGCGGCACCTCCTGCATCTCGACGAAGCCGTGCATCTGCATCTCGAGCATCTTGTTCTGCACGTCGCCCTTTTTCATGAGCGCCATCGACGGCAGCGTCCGCTCGTCCAGTTTGCCCTTGTCGCGCAGGATGCGCGCCAGCCGCAGCCCCGGCCGCCCGGCCTTGCGCTCAATGGCGCTGTCCAGCTCGGCCTCGCGCAGCCGCCGCAGCAGCGCCTCAAAGTCCACCGTCCACTGCCCGCGCTCGCAGTGCCGCAGGAAGCGCATGCGGTGGTCGCACAGCAGCAGCAGGTGCTGGCGCATCTGCTGGAACCGCGTGTCCTGGCTCGGCACCGCCGCCGCCGCCGACCCCGTGCCCTCGGCAAACTTGACCCCCTTGGCCGTCGCCGCGCCGGCGCCGTCCGCGGGGGTGCCGTGGGTGCCGTTGGTGCCGTGGGTGCCGTTGGCGGCGGTGCCGTTGGCGCTGGTGCCGTTAGCCGGGCGCACCACGGGCGTCATGTGCACGTCGCCTTCCGAGTCGTAGTCGGCCTCGTCCATGTGGTCGTCGAGGTCGTCGTCGCCGTCGCCGTCGCCGCCGAGCAGGACGGCGTCGACCTTGGCGTGCCGCTCGAGCCGCTCGGCCGTGGCCACGTCGATCTCGTGCGCGTCGACCTTGCCGATGCCGGCAAACACGTCGATGGACGGGCTCAGGTGGTCGTACACGTCCCAGGTGCCGACGCGGCGCTCGCTCAGATAGTCCGAGCCGGGGATGTCGACGAGCGGGTCGGCGCGGCAGCGCGGAATCGTCTCCGTCAGCTGGCGCAGCAGCACGCCGTACACCTGGGCGGTGGTCTCGCCGAGGGCGGCGCCGGCGGCCTGCACGAGGCGCTGGTTGCGCAGCTCGACGGCGCACATGGCAAAGTTGATGCGCAGGACCGTGTTCGGCTGCGGTGGTCAGCACTCCTCCCCACGGTGCACGGGACGAAACTCACGTCAAGCACGGGGTCGTTGTCGTAGTCCTCGCTGCCGGTGGACACGTCGCCGCCGAGGAGCTTGCGCAGCTTCGCGCGGCGGCCGCCGTGGCCCTGCAGGGTGCGCTTGAGCTTGCGCGGCTCGTCGCGCAGCCCCTGCAGATGCTCGGCGACGCGGGTCTCGAGCTCCTCCTTCTTCTTGAGGCCGCGCACGCCGTCGGGAAAGTACGTTTTCTCGACGTGTTCGCGCGCCTCGTAGCGGCGGTCCGCGAAGCTCTTGAAGCTGGCCGCCGTGACCACCTCGACGATCTCGGCCGTGGCGAGGCGGCAGAGCACCGAGTTGAGGTGGTCGAGGGAGGTGATGGCCGGACGGGCGGCGCGGTCGCCGTGCGGCGCGTCGTGCGGCGCGTCGTGGGCACCGTGGGGAGCCGCGTCGTCGTGGCCGTGGGCCCCGTTCGTGCTGCCGTTCCGCTGCGCGGCGTCCCAGCGGGCGATCTTGGCCTTGTACGCGTCTTTGAGGTCGGCGATGCGCGTGTGGCCCAGGGCGAGCAGGCTCTGGACGACGTCTTTGGCATCGGCGCCGTAGAGGCTCTCGACCATCTCGAGCACCTTGCCGCAGCGCAGCAGGTTGTAGGCGGCGTCGGGGTTGGCCTCGTACATGGTCGGGCCGCCGCCATCGTCGACGCGGTAGTAGAGGAGGTCGTACTGGAGGAGGACAGCAAGGCCGTGGCGGAGCTGTCGGGGGGTCAAGGAAGTGTATTGCGCGAGCTGCGGCAAGCCGGCCCGGCCGCGGTTCAGCAGAGCCGCGAAGATGCGCTGGGAGTCAGCGGATGCAGACGGTCGACGTGGCAGAGCAGATCAACTTACCGAGGGCAGCTCTCCGTAGACGTCATCAATGACGAGGCAGCAGAGCTCCGCGAGGTTTTTGGTCTGTCGCGCGTCAGCACAGCGGCGATCACAGCCAGCGCATCCTGCGATCACAGCAGCGCACATCCTGCAATCACAGCCTCAGCGCATCTGCGCTATGCAGGCGAGCGGACCGAAAGCAAAGACGGGCGACGACTCACCACCAACAACATTGCGAAACGATGGAACGATGCGCTCAGGTGTCTGGCGTCTAGAGATCCTCTCACTATCTCTAGAGCCGCAAATGCTACCGTAAAGTCATTGAGCTGCGTGCGGCGTGGAGGAGAGAGAAGGGCGCTTGCGCGGACGGCAGAACTTTTTCTCTTCTATTTTCTCTTTTCCTCTTCTAGAATTAGTCCACTGGGTTGGCCTCGCCAGGCCAGCGGGTGGGCGACGAGTTAGCGGGGTGCGAGGGTCCACGTGCCGGAGCCGCGCCAGCTGGCAGCCGGGCCAAGGGCGGGTGGCCAGCTGGCAACCTCGCGTCCGAAAATTGCCCGGAACGGCGTTGGGCCGTGGTCCTGCCTGCGCGAAATGAAATAACTCGCAGACAATTGGATGGCACTGTGCAGACACTGACGGGCAAAAAACAGAAAGAAAATCCGCCCGGCCGCCGAGCTCTCACGCACGCCTCCCGCCTCACGCCTCCCGCCTCGCCTCTGCACTCGCAACGCCCGCCGTCCATTGGTGCACCCCGCTGTCTCGCTCTGCTCTGCGCTGTCGCCTCGTCCGCCTCATCACCATGTTCTCGCGCTCGGCTGCGTCAAGGGCCGGCCAGCTGGCCGGCCGGCGCCCGCAGACATGCGCCCGGTCCCAGCGCCGCGCCTTTGCCGCCGTCTCCGGATCGCCGGCCTACCAGTCGGCCGCGATCGCCGGCGTCACCGTCGTGGCCAAGGACACCCAGGGCCCGGCCACGAAGCTCGCCGTCGTCGCCAAGGCCGGCACCCGCTACGAGCCCGCCGCCGGCGTCACGGCCGGACTTGCGGCATTTGCGTTCAAGGTGAGCCGAGCCGGCGCGGCTTTCCCGGCTGCCGCGGACGATTTCGGTCCCGTCTGCTGGCCCGTCTGCTGACCGTCGTGCAGAACACCCTCAAGCGCTCGGCCCTGCGCATCACCCGCGAGAGCGAGCTGCTCGGCGGCCAATTGACCTCCTACCACACCCGCGAGGCCGTCGTCCTCGAGGCCAACTTCCTCCGCGAGCACCTGCCCTACTTCACCGAGCTGCTCGCCGAGGTCGTGTCCCAGACCAAGTTCACCGGTAAGCACGCGCGCGAACAGGGCGAGGCGCACGAGGCGACCGCACAGAGCCGCTGACACCGGCAGAGCACGAGCTGGCCGAGGACATTGAGACCGTCCTGCACATCCAGCAGGCCCGGTACACCGCCAACGCCCTCGCGCGCGCCGTGGACGCCGTCCACGCCGCCGCCTTCCACGCCGGCCTCGGCGTCGCCATCGACACCACGACCGCCTCGGCCGCGCACATCAGCGAGCGCAGCGTGGCCGCCTTTGCCGGCGCCGCCTACACGCGCCCCAACATCGCCGTCGTGGCCGACGGCGCCGCGCCGCCGGCCCTGGCCAAGTGGGTGGAGCCGTACTTCAAGGACGTGGCCGCCGCCGGCCCGACCGCCCTGCACACCGCCGCCTCCCGGTACTACGGCGGCCAGCTGCGCACCGAGACCGGCGCCGGCAACGCCGTCGCCTTTGGCTTCGCGACCGCCGGCCTCGCGGCCGCCGACCCGGCCGCCGCCGTCCTGGCCGCCCTGCTCGGCGGCGAGTCCGCCATCAAGTGGACGCCCGGCTTCTCGCTCTTCGGCAAGGCCAGCACCGGCGGCGCGGCGCGCATCGTCGCCCGCAACCTGCTGTACTCGGACGCCGGCCTGTTCACCGTCCAGGTCACCGGCGGCTCGGCCGCCGCCGTCCGGAAAGCCACCGAGGCGGCCACCAAGGCCATCCAGAGCGTCGCCGCCGGCACCGTCAGCAAGGAGGACCTGGCCAAGGCCATCGCCCGCGCCAAGTTCGACGCCATCACCGCCAACGAGTCGGGCAGCGCCGCCCTGACCGCCGCCGGCACCGCCGCCATCCACGGCCTCAAGGTCTTCTCCGCTGCCGACACCAAGAGCTACGAGACCGTCACCGCCGAGAAGCTCAAGACTGTACGTCTTGTCTCCTGTTCTTGTCTCCTGTTCTTGTCTCCTGTTACGCGCTTTCGCTAACCAACCCGCTAGCTGGCAAAGACCTTCCTCGACAGCAAGGCGTCGTTCGCGGCTGTGGGTGACCTGCATGTGCTGCCGTTCGCCGAGGACGTCGGCCTCAAGGCATAAGTAATTCGGACTCCGACGAGACGCGGAAGTTGTGGGATGGGGTCGGGCAGGGCAGTGAAGCTTCATGTACCAACAGTCGTCCCAATACCGCTGGCAGAGCCAAACCCGGCCGGGCCTTGTTCTTTGTGCATATAACCCTCTCTCTTAGATTTTTCCAAACAAAAATGTGCAGTCAAGATGATGCGGGCTTGGAGCGTTGGCGGGCAAAGCCGCGGGTGGTGGTCGTTCCGTATCTACAATGCACTCTACCTATAGTTTGTGGTTACAATCGGAGACGGAGGACGGGAGCCCGTCCCCGGAGCCTTGCACACAGGAGCTCATTGTTGCTGCACGTTGCCCGTAGTTGGCTGGCGCTTGACGCCGTAGCTTCGCGCCTCGGCGAGTCACGTGACTTCACCCGGTTTCGACGGAGCGGAATATGTCGCGCAGTTAATGCCGAGCTATTTTGATGCGATTTGGGTTTTTCTTCCGCTTCTCTTCCTCCACCGCGAACGAACTGACGAACTCCCACCCACCACTCACCCCATCCGACCACCGCACCACCGACCGGTCTACAATCCATCAAAATGGTTTTCGCGTGGAAAGCCGCTGGCCTGACGTGAGTCCGCGCCAGGAGGGGCGACGCCGTCAGCAGGCGAGCAGCCCGGCGAGGCCGAGGACAGGGGACATGCGACTAACAGACGACAGGTACAACCGCTACCTGGCAGTGGCCGGCCGCGTCGTGCGCCAGAGCCTGAAGGAGGAGAAGAGAGTCGCTGCCGAGCGCCGCGGCACGGTGGATCTCCGATTCTCCAAGTGGACGGTATGTTGTGAAGCCCCTCTACGGAGTGCCGGACTGGGCAGCGTGGCCGAGCGGCCCATTGGACGGCTGGACTGACAATGGACTGCACTAGGCCGGCAAGCAGGGCGAGCCCAAGAACCTGACTGACGCCGCCGTCGTCGAGCCTGCCGCCGGTTCGGCATAAGCGAGGTACGCGATCCGGAGGATGGACAGCATGGCATAGCGCGGGCCGGGATGCCGTCGATTCCCGACGCAAGGCACTCCTTTCCGTCCGCCAGCTTTGTGACAACGTGTTGGGCCGCTCGGCCGCTACTGTATCTACTTGTTGGAACAAGACAGGCACTGTTTCCGAAACGCCTACCAAAGACAATGGACCGAGATCGGCACCCACGTGTTTGCGCCTCTGCTGCATTGCTTGTTGCCGTGCACGATGCCGATGCGCTCCCGAGTGTCATCCAGTGCGTAGGCTTTTATGCCTGGAGCGTAGAAGACGTAGGCTATAAGGATGACCACGGGGTGTTCTTTTCCTCTTTGATTTCTAGGAATACTCTCAAGCGCCCTTGTTTCCAACGGCATCCTCAACTGCGTGCGGATGAGTTTAACGTCCAAAAGTGACTACTTGAGTGTATCGCGCTCCTGCTTGCAAGCTGTGTTGGATTTTGCTTTCCTTCTCGTCGACGTTCGGGCCAAGCCTTTCTGCCACCTGCTCATACGCAGCTCCCGCCGTCTACCAGAATAGTGCTCGAGTCCGCCACAAAGTGGCCAATTGACAGGCAGCAGCCGCCAAGATGGCATTTAGCCCAAATGGCTGCACGTGACTACGCGCCGCCGCTCGTGACGTATCGGCAGAGCCGCCAAATCCTTCCATTTCTTCGGCTTTCAGACTACACACAATGGCGACCTCATGCAGCAATGAGCCGCCGGGGCTTTAAACGACGTGCGAGCAGACCTCTCCAAGTGCCGACATACCGGACCCAGAAACACCACAAGCAGCCAAGAACCAGCCATGCCGGCACCCACCGTCGCCAAGTCGGCGGCCTCGGCTCGGCCGGCTGTCGCTCGGAACGCGAAATCGCCGGCGACGAAGAAGGCGGCGCCCAACGCAAGCATTCTCAGTTTCTTCAAGAAGGCGCCTCCCCCGGAAGACTCCATGTTTGTCCGCGCGTCTTCCGGCTTCCAGCTCGACCGTGCGGCGCCCGGCCAGCAGAGCCTGCCGGACGAATCCGCCGAGAGCTCAGACCTGTACGAGTCGTCGGGCAGCCGATACAACGAGTCGCCCGTCGCAGCGAAGAGACAGAAAGTGGACCATGATGCGGCTCGTGAGGAGCAGAAACCAGCGCCCGGGAAGCGGCTGCCAAGACCGGCGAAGCAACTCCAGCGCGGCCCGTTTCTGGACGACTCGGACTCGGACGACGAGAGCCTGCCAGGCGTGACCACGCCAGAGGAACGGGAGACGAAGGAAGAGGAAACAAAGGAAACGGACGGCCATCCGGGCCTGGCCGTCACCCCGGATCTGCCAAACTCGTTCGACGCACTCCTGCAAGCACCGCATCGCGAGCCCGAGACAGAGCGGAAAGAAGACGCCTTGGACGACACCGAATTTGGCGAGCTGGATGGGGCCGCTTGGGACGACGAGGAGGACGTCAGCTTCGAGGGCGAGGAGCATCGCGAAAGAAGGTACATGGAGGAGCAGAGCCGGCTGGAGGCCGCCGAAGCGCGCAGTGCTCTCGGCCGGGCGAGCGAGTGCGCGTCCGTCGCGTCTTGTCCGATCTGTGGCTGCGGCCTCGCGGACAGCACGCCGAACGAAGCGACCATCCATGTCAACGCGTGTCTCGACGGCGGCGGGGATGAGGACGCAAACGACGCAAACGACGCAAACGACGCAGCGACGAAGCAGCCGCTGTCGGCGCTCGCGAAGCGCTTCAGCCGTCCGGGCGTGCCGCGGCCGGGCCAGGCCAACCCGTTCTCGGTCGGCCGTGACGGCGGCGCGCCCCAGGCGCGCTCGGCGTTCGCCCAGCTCATGTCGGGCCACGCGGAGGACGCGGCCTGGGCGACGGCGGCGGCGGCCGAGACGGCGGCGCGCGGCAAGCCGAGCTACGAGCGCACGTGTCCGTTCTACAAGATCATGCCGGGCCTGACCGTCTGCGTCGACGCCTTCCGCTACGGCGCCGTGGCCGGCTGCCAGGCCTACTTTCTCAGCCACTTCCACAGCGACCACTACGCGGGCCTGACGGCGCGCTGGACCCACGGCCCCATCTACTGCTCCGGCGTCACCGCCAGCCTCGTGCGGACCCAGCTGCGCACCGCCGCGCGCTTCGTCGTCGCGCTGCCCTTTGAGCAGACCGTCGACGTGCCCGGCACCGACGGCGTGCGCGTCACCCTGATCCCCGCCAACCACTGCCCCGGCAGCGCCCTGTTTCTGTTTGAGAAGACGCTGCCGGGCGCCGGCACCGGCACCGGCACCGGGGCGCGTGCCGGTGCCCGCCGCGCCCAGCGCATCCTGCACTGCGGCGACTTCCGCGCCTGCCCGGCCCACGTGCAGCACCCGCTGCTGCGGCCGTCGACCGTCGACGCGCTCTCGGGCGCCGCGCGGCAGCAGCGCATCGACGTCTGCTACCTCGACACCACCTACCTCAACCCGCGCTACGCCTTCCCGCCGCAGAGCGACGTCATCGCCGCCTGCGCCAGCCTGTGCGCGGCGCTGGACCGCAGCCTGCGCGCCGGCTGCGAGGGCGAGTGCGACAGGCTGCTCGGCCCGCCGGCCGCGCGCGCCGCCGGCGGCGACGTGAGCCGGTTCTTTGTCCAGGGCGCCGCCAAGCCGCCGTCCGCGTCCAAGACCACGCCCACGCCCACGCCCACAAGCGTGCCGCACCGGAACCGGCTGCTGGTCGTGTGCGGCACCTACAGCATCGGCAAGGAGCGCATCTGCAAGGCCATTGCGCAGGCGCTCGGCACCAAGATCTATGCGTCGCCGGCCAAGAGGCGCATCATCGCGCAGCTCGACGACCCGGAGCTGGCGGCGCTCATGACGTCCGACGCGACCGAGGCCCAGGTGCACATGCAGATGCTCATGGAGCTGCGCGCCGAGACGCTGGCCGCGTATCTGGACGGCTACCGCAGCCACTTTTCGCGCATCGTCGGCTTCCGGCCCTCGGGCTGGACCTACCGGCCGGCCATGGCGAACAACGGGGGCAGTGCGAAGCCTACTTCTAGTGCCGGTGCCGGTGCGCCCGGCGTCGCCGCCGTCGCCGCGGGGGCCAACCTCGCGCCCGGCAGCATCGCCACGACCAGCCTGCTGCACGGCGCCGGCTGGCGGACGCGGTTTGGCCCGCGCGACCTGGTGCCGCAGCGCGGCAGCACCAGGGAGGCCGCGTGCTTTGGCGTGCCCTACAGCGAGCACAGCTCGTTCCGCGAGCTGGCGCTGTTCGTCCTCGCGCTGCGCATCGACAAGATCGTGCCGACGGTCAACGTGGGCAGCGAGCCGTCGCGGCGCCGCATGAAGGGCTGGCTCGACCGCTGGACGGCGGAGCGGCGCAAGGGCGGCATCGTGGCCGTGCTGCCGGCGCCGGACGACCGCGGCGACCCCGGTGCCGACGCGCAAGGCGACGCCGTCCGCGCGGCCGGACAGGCGCCGCCGCTCTGGGACGGCAAGGACGGCAAGGGCGGCGGCGCCTATTGGTAAGGGGAGGCCGTGTTTCGCTACGGACACGGCGCATCGGGCGACCGCCTCTCTACGAGACGTACTGTCGAGGAAACGCCAAAATAGACAGCAGGGCATGGTCGCCTGGCACAACATTCTGCATAGCGAGGTGCGCGTGATCTCTGTTTGCTGGCATCGTATTACACCGTCCTCTACCTGCCGCACGCCGCCAGGACGGGCAGGCGAGGCGACGGCAAGAACTGGTGTGCTGCGGGAGCGCTCTCTCCAGTCGGATGCCTCTTGCCCATCCCGCTGGCCGTACATCGTGCCCATGTCTAGGAGTAGCATACGCCCAGACCGGTTTGCCTTGTGCTCGCCACAGGTGCTGCCGTAGCAACGACTCTTTGGGGAAACAACTCGATTTTTCCTGGCGATCGGGCGCGCTACCGCGCCGCAGCCGCCGCCTTGGGGGCGTTGTTGGCCGCCTCTGTCGTTGCGCCCCTGTTAGCAGCTGCAGCCAAGACACTCTGCGTCGCCTGCTTACCTCGCCGGGTCGCGTCCTCGAGCAGGGACACGTCTACCGCGGCCGCCGGCAGGTGCACGTAGCGCACGACGCTGCCGCGGATAAAGACATTCTTGACGGCGCTCTGCCCGCGTTAGCCGAGCACAGGACAGCGTGCACCTGTCGCGGGGAGACGCGGCGACGCATGCTTACCAGGTGCGGGTACTTAATCTCGTCGACGACGGTGATGTCGTCGAGCTTGATGTTGAGGTACTGGTCGACGCTCTTGAGCGTGCCCCGGATCTGGATATCGTTCTTGAGCTCGACCGTGACCGTCGTGTCAATCAGGGTCTTGAAGAAGCTGCGCGTCGTCAGCACCAGGCCGCGCCGGCAGACGACGGCACGGGGATGCCACCGCACAAGCTCACCTGAAGAACAGCATCGCGATGGTCCTTGGGCGATGGCCGAGGGAAGAAAGAGTGCCAGTCCGTCCGTTGTGCGCGTGATCCTCTCTCCAGCAATGCGCCAAGCTGCTCGTCTGTCGTCGTCTGTCGTCGGTGAGAAGATTGTCCGCCCTGGGTCGTGCTCGTCCCCTTTGCTGTCGCTCCAGAAGCAAAGTCAGTGATGTTATTTTTTGCAGCATTGGTTTTGTTTGGCGAGATACCGTCATATTCCAGGCTATCTTAATGTGGGGTGGGTGCCTTGTATTTAAGGCGGACATTATTAAGCCATCTGCACGCTTCTACGATGGCTTTAAGCCTATCATCACAACAAATAGCCAAGAGGTCGGCTACGAGAAATACATTGAATTACGACGCTCTCCACACAACAAACGATATACAAAGTACAGCTGGCAAGATGCACTGGCCAAAAGTCATCTCAGTACAAACTGTCGACTATCCAATCTCGGAAAATCAAAGAGCTCTTAATTCAATATCGCATCACCGATTCAAAAGACATGGGTGCTTCAAGTGGGAGTGGAATCACAATTGCTGTATAGTTATATATATCTCCGCCGAGTAGTTTCTTGCATCATATCATTTTGCCTTCCTTCTGTCCTGTTTTTATCTTTGTTTACAATCGCGGTCATTCGTCATGCAGAAAGGGGAGAGGGGATCATCGAGGCACAATCGCAGCATCATAAAACATGACAAGAGACATGGAAGAAACGAACAAGAAGTGAAAATAACATCCTGGGATGGAAAAAACATATATAAGAAAACAATACGAACAGTAACGAAAATGGCCTAGCGACCGGAGCATTCTTACTGCGCACCTAAATTTCATCCGTGCCGTTGCTGGTGACCAGACCAATCATTATAACCCGTGTTACAGCACACTACCGTTAAGCAAAAACCCGGTAAATAAAAAAAATCGCTGGAGGAAGCTCGCAGTAATCATGTCAGATAACGAAACGAAATGAACAACAAAGCAGCACTAAAAGCAACACAAGATGACTAGGACGGCGAGCGCTATCGCCGTTCTTGGCACCGCTTGTTGCTAATAGACGCCATTGTATGCTGGGGGGTATCCTTCTGTTATTTCACGCTCATCCTCGGAAGGCACTGCCCCAACGCACTCGCAAGCCTCGTCCTGTCGACATGAATATTCGCTCGGAGAGAAGCCGCATAAGAATGTTTGCAGAAGGCTGTCGAAGTGCAGAAAGCAGGCGACCAGGATTGTTGCATAGTAACCAATGGCAACAATCGCCAAAGGATTTTCGTGTAGACGAATGCTCGTTGTTCTCATCCACAAAGCAAAGCATCTGCTCCGCCCCCAGAAACTCCTCCGTGAACACCGAAAAGAAGGACTGAGAGGACTCATACGGTCAAATAAGCCACTTTGAGAACCAAGGCCGACACTTGATATCATAAACCTCGTAATTGGAAAATGGAGCAAAAGAAAGTCATCCGTGCCGCCAAGCGAATGTGATGGTCGAGGCTTTGATTCCATGCAGACTATCAAGACTCAAGCGACGTCGTCGGTTGACCGCGCTGAGCAGAACAGTTATGCATCATCTTCCGCATCTCCACCATCAGCAGCGGGCCCACTCGGCTTCAGCTTTTTGTTGGTCTGTGCTGAGCTGCCTTCGGATTTGCGCTTCTTACTGGACGAGGCCTTGACTGGTTCAGCTGCCTCGGCAGCATCGTTATCGTGCTTGACGTCGCCATCGAGGTTATTCCGCGCCTGCTCCGCCCGTTCCAATTCCATGACTTCGTCGGCTGTCAAAAATCGACCGCCCGGTCCTCTGGGTCGTCGCATGGCGTGGTTGTGTCTCGATTCGTGCAGGTACGGCTTCCGGCCTTTCGACGTCAGGCGAAGAGCTTCCTCGAGGCGCTGCCTAGCAACCCGCCGCTTGAGAATGCGGTGGAACTGCTTTGCGTTGACATAGAGCGGCGATTCTTCGACGGGCGCAGCAGCAAGTTCGGGGGACTGGGGCCCGTGAAGCTGTTGCTGAGGGATGGAGGAGGGAGGGACGCCTCCCCTTGAGACGTTGTGGTTCATAATGGCATTCGTCACACTCGGGCTGGTAACTTGGCTGAGTCGGCGGTCTGGCGCGGCCATGTTGCCGAGCGGAGGCGATCGAGGGTTGCGCGTTTCCTTCTTAGAGCCTAGGCGCGGAGAGCTCTGCAGCGTGCCGTCGCTCTGCATGTAGGGGTAGGTGGCGCCAGAGGCCGCTGCAGTCGCAGCCATGGCGGCGGCCTGGACGTACTGCATGCCTCCCTGCATGCTGCCCTGGGACATATACTGCGGTTGATACATGCTCGGATCCTGGGCTGGGTTCGGAGGAGACTGGTGTTGGCCCTGGATATTCTGGACGTGCCCGTTCTGTCCTTGTTGTTGGTACTGATGGGCGTATTCCATCATCCCGTAGAGGGTGCGACTGGGCAAGGTGGGGTAGCCGAAGCGGTTTGATCCAGACGCGACGGGTTGACTGCACTGGCTGGCACTGGCTGGAGACGCAGCGACGGTCGTAGCAGAAGCGCGAGAATGCAGAGGAGCAAATCCTGTGGGCGGCGGTCAGTACGGCTAGATATTCCCAATACCGATATTGGCATATGCGTGATAGGGCCGAAGTGTGTCAAGCCGCGAGGAAGTTGGGCTCGTTTGTGCTGGCAAGGCTCACGTGCTGCGCCGGCAGTCGCAACAATGCAATGACGAGACTAGCGTCGGATGCGCACACTCTTCTTCTATTGGGTTTGCGGCAATGCGCTGGCAGTCCGGACAGGAAAGGTGACGTTGTGCAATTGGCGGCACCACGGCATATGCAAGTCGGACTGTCCTCTTGTGTGCACGGGGCCGGCGCCGTAGGAGAGAGGCAGTATACGTACTAGGCAGTGGTTGCGCCGACGCGATGCGAGGCCACGTGAGATGCGCTGGTTGAGCGACTAGTTTCGACGGCGTCGATGTATTGGGACACGCGACGCGAAGGGCACGGCGACCAAAGCGGATGCGTCAACGTATGCAAAATGCGCGCACTGGACGAGAGATGCGGGCCCAAGCGATGGCTAGACTAGAATCGCAGTCGCGGTTCTGTAGGCGGTCGCGTCGCTGGCGAGGAGCTTCTAGACTCGAAGGGTGCCTGTCCAACCAAGTTATTAGTGCTATTTCGTGCGGTATTTAAGGCGGCAAAGCTGGAAATGCGCTAGTGGGGGAGGGGGTGAGCAAAGAGGCTCGCGGCGCTCTCCATGCGCCCTCCAACAGCGTGTTGATGCGTTGGCATGCATGACGGGATATGCACGAACCAGCCTACTCGCGGCGGGACAACGCAGCACTGCCTTGTTGCGGGTTGGGAGGCGGAAGAACGAAAGAGGAGAATCAGGCGGCCAAGCAGGCGGCCTGCGGGATGGCCGAAAAGTGAGATGGAAGGTGGGAGAAGAGGACTCGGCGGCATCCAAACTCGAGGGGCAGAGCGAAAGGCAGAGTGAAGGGAGCGGCAAGAAGGAGCAGCGGGTGGTGTAGCCGACCGATGCAGACGCCTGCATGCAGAGCCTCCGCGACAAAGCGCGCTCGCCGAGTAAGCAAGCTGCTGGGAGCTTGGGGGGGAGCATGACGCGGGATGAAATGGAGGGGAAGAGAAAAAGGAAGCACCGCGCGCGAGAGGCAAGCCGGAAGAAACGCGAAAGGGTGGGAAGCGGCAGCGGAAGCGCATGCTGAGAGATCACGTACCGACACGCGTCTGTCGCGTGTTTTGCCGTTGGATGCGAAGCGCAAAGCTGGGAGCAAAGTCGCGCGCTGAAGAGTCGTGTTAGTTTGGCGAGTGAGCGAGCGACGCAGCGCAGAGGAAGCAGAGAGGACAGCAAGTGGACGGCTTCCGGCCTATCGCATATAAAGGATGCCACGACAAGAGGGTCTGCGGCGCGAGGGAGGGACAACACGGAATTCAGGAATCCAGGACAACACGGAATCCAGAAGACGGGCCAACGACGGACGGAAACAACAAAAAAGCCACGAGCGATACGGCAGCGCTTTGGACAGCGGCAGAACACGGGCGGCAAAGGGAGAAACGGAAGCGGCGGCGGCAACGGGCTGTGCCGCTGCACGCCGCAGCCAGAGGCAGTCCAAAGAGGGGCTTACTCACACTGAGGCCGATGCTGCTGTCGGAGTGGACCGCGACAAGCCGATGATAGCAGGCAAGATAGCTCGATAGCTCGACAGCTCGACAGCTGGATCGTGGCGTTCTGATTGACGGGCAGCGCGGCGAGCTCAAGGAGGCAATCGGGGCAAAATTGAGCTCCGCAGACGGTAGCAATCACGGGACCCGGTTCTGGGCCAATGGTGAAGGCAAAAGCGATGCTCGCAGCGATGATAGGTTTCCAGATTCGTGAATTTGGTAGATTTGAAGAGCTTGCTAGTGGAAAGTCGCGTGCTGATTTGCTGCGGAGAATGGGCGTGCGCGGCTTTCTATTTGGCGACGACGGTGAGAAAAGAGGGCCAAGAGGGCTGCCGGGATGGGAGAGGGTCTGGACGAGAAAATGGAGCGAATCGTGGCGAGAAGGGGGGGCGTGGACGGTATTTTTGAAACGGCAACAGGGAGGGAGCGCGAGGAATGGGGGAAACCGCGACCGGGGGAGGTTGGGAGGGAAGGAGGGGAGCGCAGCGTAGCGCAGCGCAGAGCGCAGAGCGTGCGGCGCAGAGCGTGCTGCGGTGCTGCGGCCTGTGCGCGCGGTCGTGCCTGCCTGTCTCCTCTTTCGGTGTGTGCCGAGGGCAAGGGCGACCGGCAGTACTCCGTACAGGCGGGAAGGCGCGAGCTGGGACGAGCCTGGCAAAAATAGAATAGAAGGTGCGGGCCAGTGTGCGCATACTCGTACGGACAGTGCGCATGCACAACGTGTTACTTTGGAGGAGCAGGGCAGCAGAGCAGGGCAGGGAGCAGGGAACAGGGCGAGGCAGGAGCAGAGGCAAACGCAGGAAGGAGCGGCAGGCAGCCAGTGAAGAGGGCGGCAAACGGCCATGCAGGAGACAAAGCGTGATGCGGGTGGCACCAACCTGGACTTGCTGACGACACTGCACCACCGGCGGCCGTTGAATCTGCCGCTGGCTGCTGTCCAACGGGCGGCAGTCGAGAAGGCGCGGGCGAAACGGTTGTACGCGACGATGTCGCGGCTTGCGCACTACTGCGTGCTCGTGCTCGTGCTCGTAGAACCCAAGGCCTCGAAAGGGATGGTAGCCTGCGACTGCGATGCGGTCAGTTGGCTGCTCCTGCCTGCAGTGTGTGGCGTGGTGGCTGCGACAACCGGTGTGATTACTGGCACAGGAGTACGTAATGCAGAGACGAGAAGCAGAAGCAGAACAGAAGCAGAAGCAGAACAGAAACAGAACGCGAAAAGCGAAGGCGAAAAGCAGCACAACAAACGGCCAAAACAAAACAGCACGCTCGGCCCGGTCCGGCAGAGCAGGCGCAAGAATCCGCGCGTCCGCGGCTGCGTACAAAGTGCCCTCCTTCGCACAGCACTTTGGCCATCCCGCGATCCCAACCAGCATCGAGTCACCACAGACTTCCGCGCCTTGTGGCCTGCTTGTCTGTGCTGTCTTGCTCGCGCCCGTGCTCGCGCCCCAGCCTCCAGCCTCGAGTGATGCGCCACGCTGGCCTGCGACTCACCGCTGATTGGCACTGCAGCGCCCGTTTGTGATTTGTTGACGGCGTCTGCTGACTCCGTATCGATTGACTCGTGGGTGGACCGGAAGGAAAGCCCGGGAGAAGCGGATGATTGGTGAAAAACAAGACGCAGGAGGAAGAGAGAGGGAAAGAAAGGGAGGCGAGAAATATGATTTGAGGGAATTTAGGGAGGGGCTTCACAAGGTCATGTAACTGGCTGATCGCCTCATAGTGGAGCATGTTTTGGCTGACGTAGTGGGTCCGGAGCAGCGCGTTCGGCACGATACAACGTACAGGTACTCGCCCTCTGACGGCGTACCTCGCTCGTACTCCGTATTGCACTAATGCTGTACGAGCAATGCTGTTTGTCATAAGTGTGGCTGGGCGCGGCCGGGCTGCCACGTCCGCATCGGGAAAGGTGCCTTATCAGAAAGACTCGGGGTCGCCTTCCCTTTTCTGTCGTACGAAGCACGGCAACGGCGCTCCTGCCCAGCCTCTATCATCCAACAGTCTGCAGGTCGTAGCGTTACGGAGCCGCAGCTGAGGACGTACTCGTACGCCACGGCAGCAGAGACCTGTCCGCACCTCCGGTGTCGCGATCGGACCTTTGTCCCCGTGATGTCGTATTCCCGAGCCTAGCCCAGGACGGCAATTGTGTAATACATACGAAGTATTTACGGAGTAAGGCGGGGCGCTATTCGGCCTCTGGTAATACGTCAGTGGCCATAGCAGCATCAGCCTGAGCCCAAAATCGACCTCCTCGCTTGCACCAGTGCTATTTGTGAAACTCCCTGGGTATTTGTAATGGATGTTATCACCCAGTCAGACAAAGCCGTCCGAGAGTGTTACGGGCGAACTGTCACGGCAAGTCTCCTGCCCGTCTCTCTTCCCGTGTTTGGCGATGTCACATGACGCGCTAAGCGACGTCAGGCTCGGGACGTCGCTGCGTCAACTTCAACACAAATACGAGCTCTCGGCCTTCAAGCTCGTGATGTTGGGCAGCGAGACGGCCAGGGCACATTGGGCACAGCCACGGCGGACAAGAGGCTTGCAGAGGCAAGAGGCATACAGGGCGGAAGCCGCAGCAGGCATACGGATTAGCACGGCGTGCGATACAGCGGCTATCAAATGTCGGTGAGCTTACCATGGACGCCCTGCCGCCTACGGAGTAGACAGCACGGGGAGGCCGCTGCAGCCCTCGGACAAGCGATGGCGTAGTTCGTATGTGCGCCTCGTAGTAGCACGAGGCCGCCGACGCCTCAAACGTGCCGCATCAGCGCCACTTCACCGCTGACATAGCCACCAGAGTTTTGTTTTTGTTTTGCTTATGCACGTACGGAGTACTTGATCGACTCGCCGGCCCACCGCAAGGCCTAGACTGGACAGCATGCCCGTCGTTTCATTGTCAGTCTGTCAGCCCTTATCAAACATGTATCGAAAATGATATCTCGTAGTCGCCCCCGCAGACTATTTGCAGATACATAACAGTGGCATGATTTGGTTTTGGTAGCAATTGCCGCTGCCGATCGAGTGTTAAGTCTACTTTTGCCGTTCACCTCGGGTACTGTTCAACGGAGTGGTAGTGGTTAGAAAGGGAGAGCATCCCGTTCACAATGAGTGAGAGCGGTTCATCCAGAATCTAATATGCTGGTACAGGTCAAGTATGAACACCAACTACATAAAGTAGTATACTTGTTTACATGTACGAGTAGATTTCAACTCGGTTCCAGCTTAATTCTAAATTAAGGACAATATCGCAGCTGCGGGGTAGATACGCGCACCTTGGTGACGTATTCGTCCAGAGACACGCGCTCTTGAAGCACCGTTGGACAGTGTTGACAAATGTGGGACTATAGCCCAATTGCAGCATCGAGAAGCCGCAGGAGGCCAACACTGAACTGCAGACTAACGTGGCACCGGCCTCGATCTGGCTCGGCAAACAGTATTCAGTTCGCAGTGTACGGCTAGATGGGCTGGATACCTCGCTCCGAGAATCCAGTGACAGATAGTGTTCCTGTTCTCCTCTGTTGAGTTGCAATGGTTCAGTTCGATAACGCTGCTGGTCCTACTTTTCGAGTATGCCAGGCAACAATCGTACAAGTTAGTTTGATGCAGTATTTAGACACAGGTGCCGGCAGAAGGCTGACTCGACGACAATGCCAACTACGCGTTGGGCTATGCGGCTCTTAGCAGCCCAACAAAGGCGGATGTACTCGTATTACACCTCAACAGACCCAATCACAGATCTGCACACTTTGAGGGCCAATAACGGATGCACACCCGGCGATTAGATTACCCCAAGGTGCCGTACATGTAACAACATAGAAAACAGTCTCCGTGTAGCATCAGAGATGCGCAGTGAGCTATGATGTTACGGGCCCTCGTGCTTCGGCTTTCGGGTGCATGTAGGGGATGAATTGCTTCCTTGATGCAATAGCTGCGCACAACACCAGAAGACAAGTGAATGTTCCACGTAGTCTTACTTTCTCCCGCCGCCTTGAGTAAGAGCTTCAAAGCGCCGACGCTTACGCTTCTTACAACGTACAGAACCTTACGTCACCTGCCGGCGTCTTGGATGATGTACAACTTCATCCACTTTGGGATGGAGCTCGCATAACCGTAGAGTATTCAGGCAGACGACAGTGCAGCAGCGAGAGCGGACCCATGTGTTCCATATGGATTTCATGTTTTTCGTCCGACGCAGCTCTTTTACTCGGCTGGATGAGGCGCACGCGATGGAGCACTTTACCGACGATGTGCTTCGCGCGAGTTTTTCCGCAGCTATACGGCTTTACACTGAGCTTCGAAGCTATCGACACGCAGACGTGGGCCGGGAATACGCATCAGCCCTACCTCGCCGACCATATAACCTTCCATGACGAGACACCCGCTGTCGCCTTAGCTCACGGTAGTCCTAACCGCTTGAATATACCAGCGAAGGGTGACGAGATTGTAACATCTACGGGAAGAGGGCAGGTGGCAATTGGTCTGGAAACTTCTGACTTGCGGCTTCTTACAGAGCAGGGCCTCGTTCGCCTCCGTACCTACCGAGAGGAGACGATGTCGAGACAAGGGGAAGCGCGCGCACCGTGCAACCGTTGCGGCCACCCGGTCAGATGTGAGGTCGTCGGGGAACTGAGAGTAGGCGGCAACACGTGCGGCGTCCCTGCTCCGTGTCCGGTGGCCGGTGGCCGTGGACAGC
This sequence comes from Grosmannia penicillata, assembly GCA_002778075.1. NCBI lineage: Eukaryota > Fungi > Ascomycota > Sordariomycetes > Ophiostomatales > Ophiostomataceae > Grosmannia > Grosmannia penicillata. The sequence goes on along the minus strand of PCDK01000028.1, from coordinate 566,748 downwards.
TTGCCAACGGTCGGAAGCAGGTCGCAAGAGGAAAAGGGAAAGCTTGCAGCCGCCAGCCACCGGGCGGCCATTTCTGCGGCCAGACGCCGTCGGCGCGCCAGCGCAATGAACGAGGGACGTGTTCGATTGGTGCCTGCTCTCGAGCTCGCTCTGGCACGCTCGCCCAGCACGCAACGGCGGCCGGCGATTTGCCAGCGGCCGCGCGCGTCTACGTGCCGACTGCCTGTCGCCCAGTCGGGACAGCCACGAGCAACAGAAGACAAGCATGGTCAGCCAGCCGCAGGCCGGCCTCGATGTCAGGAGGCCGGCAGCGTTGCGCCAACGGCGTGGCAGACATTCTGCAAACATCGTGCATCTCGCGTCGCGCGTCTGGCGGCCGTCTGGCGGCCTCGTGTTGCCGTCGTGATTCGCTGCCCGGTGTCTCGACTTGGAGTCGTCCCCATCTGAATAGAAGTGTTTCCACGCTGTTTAGGGCGTAGCGGCGCTGCTCGCCGGCGGCCAGTGGGCGGTCTTGGCGCTGCCGGCCCGCCGGCCTTTGATTAGCGCCGCGTCCTCGTGGCACGCACGGACGGAGTCACCGATGGAAAGAGGAAAGAAGCAGGGGTGAATGGCGCAAACCGATTCCCGCGCAAGAGCCCGTAGGCCACAGTTTCAGAGCGCAAGTGCTCGCACGTACCCGTACTCGTACTCCGTACTCCGCCATCGCCGGGTGCAGGCGCGCTGACCTGTGTCTGTCACGGCGCATCGTTCCTTCCCGATTGGCTGGCCGCCGCCTGAGGATTCGACGCTAGACGTGATCCGCGGCGCCAGACCGCAGCCAATCACAACGGCCGGTGCTTCGTGCCCCTGTCGACCGCAGCAGGCTCGCACCTGCCGCCGCTGCATCTTGGCCATGGCCAGAGACAGGCAGGCGCGTGCGACTCTGTACACTCTGTACCCAGCATCGCTCTTCCAGTACATCGCCAGCGATACCGCGGTCTTGTTCTCCGCCTCACCGTCAGCCTGGTCGCCAAGTACAAACCGCGCCCCTTCCCGCCACGCACCGGCAGACTGCCATGTCTCCGCCTGTCAGCGCCCGGCTGCCGCTGCGCCCCTGGCCCTGCTAGCCCTCTGGGATCGGCTCTTTGCGAGTACAAAGTACATTTTCCGAGAGACCTGTTCCGGGAGGCTCGCGAGCCGCCAGTGTCCAGCTGCTGGCGGGCCTCGGGCGCCAACGCGCGCAGCCGGCCACCAACAGGCGCAGACACAGCGCAAACACAGGCAGGGACAAACGCGCCTGGCCGCCTCGGTCCGGGCTCCTGACACAGCACGACAACACGACAACACGACACGGCAACAGACACGCACAGCAGCAGCCGGCAGAAGGGTGCCGCCAAGCGGGCGACGATGAGCGCCGGCAGCACACAACTGACTGCGCTGCACTGATGGCAAGACTGCAAACTGCAACTGCAAACTGCAACTGCAAACTGCAAATCGCAAACTGCCACTCGCAAACTGCCACTGCTGCAAAGTAGCATCGACACCGGCCAGCGGCGCTGCTCCGCGCTGGCCGCCAGGGGCCGTTGCTTGCCGCCCATGCTGTACTGCGATGGGCCTCGCCGATGGGGCGGCTCGGGGCACGGGCGTGGACAAGGCAGGCGGATGGCGGGCAGCCAGGCACGCGGACAGGCACTCGGCGGCTCCCCAGCGCTTCTAGCTTCTAGGCGCTCCCGTCACCTACGACGTATCTCACTCGGCATGCACAGACGCCCGCAGACTCGCCACGCCAGCATGAATATATTAATACACCACCACCCCTTCACACCTGTCCGCCGCCCTCCCTCTCTCCTCTCCTCTCCCACTGCCAGTCATCCAGGCAAGTTGACGAGACAGCCCGCCCCTCTTCTCTTCTTCTCGTCGCTGGCACCGAGTCATTTGCTTGACTTCACCGCAGACGTGCTCCGCCCCAACCTGCACCCTGCCTCTCTTCCGCGCCTCTCTCCTCTGTCTCTGTCGTCTACTCGCGCTTCGACTGCCTCGCCCCCATCACCACCGCCACTATGCCGTCTCGCAGGCCCACCCTGGCGCTGACCACGCCGACCTCGGCCTGCTTCCCGGCCGAGGCCCTCAAGTCCGCTGCCTCCGTGCGCAGTCCCAACTCGGCGCCCTGGCGGGAACCCGTGTCGTCTGCCGATCTCCCGTCTGCCGGCCTCCCCTCCGCTGGCCTGTCCTCTGCCGGCTTCCGCTCGCCGCTGGTCGCCGTCAAGGCCGAGGACGGCCTCACGAAGAACCCCCTCTCCCCGCCGCTGGCATACATGGACTTTCTCAAGATGGCCAGCCCGGTCCTGCCGAGTCCCACGGTCAGGAGCCCGCTCTCGGCCGGCGGCCCGACGGTGCGGCCGCGCGGCAAGAGCCAGAGCCTCAACCGGCCCGCAGACGGCGCCAAGAAGGCCGCGCCTCGGTCGACCGCCTCCACCGTCAGCAGCGTCGACGACGAGGACGGCAGCAGCAGCAGCGCGGCCGAAGACAAGGACGCCGATGCCGAGACGGACAGCAACAAGTCGCCGTCCACGGCCGCCAGCACGGCCGAGTGCTCGTGCGACTGCGAGCGTCTGCACAAGTCGTCCAGGACGTCGCGCAACGACACGTCCGTGCCGGCCAGCCCGTTCAGCCAGTACCCCAAGTCGGCGCCGGCCACCGGCCGCACCACGTTCGCCCACATCACCACGCCCATCTCGCCGGCCATATCCACGGCCAGCCGCGTCGACTCGCCCATGCGGTCGCCCTTCAGCGCACGGACTGCCGCCTCGGTCTTTGACTGGGACAGTGCGCTCAAAGCGCGGTACGCCGAGATGAAGCCGCAGCACCAACATCCGCACCCGCACCAGCACGCCCACAGCTGCGCCAGCTCGCCGGCTGCGGCCGCATCCCGCACCACCAGCACCAACACCAGCATCCGCCACATCCGCGAGGTCGTCACAAGAACGGTGACATACACGCCCCGCATGAACCCGCCGCCCAAAGGCCGCAAGAGGAAAGTCGGCTGCGACGAAGCGCCGGCGCCTTGCTCGTGAAAGCGACAGCAGCGCACGTCTCGAGTCATGATCCACATGTCACGATATCTACGGTCACGTACGCCATTCTTTACGATTTCCTTTGTTTGATTTGTGCTTGCTTTCGGGCAACAGCTACAGCCAGTACGGTGCACATTAGGCGCTCTCCAACGGGTGGGAAAACCGACACACGCGAACAGGGGCGGCGGGAGGCGAGAAATCACGGCCGGCCGGCCGAAGGAGTTCATCTTCGAGTGTGGATTGCGGGACAAGGGGGCGTTTCTGGGCTACAGAGTACAAGTACCTGCTCTTTCTTTGTTTCATTGCTCGTGGGGAGGGGGTTTGTTCTCCATACGGACTGGGAAGATACCAACGATGGCGGCTTTGGCGCGCATACAACGCATGCATAGTGATCATCGCCGGCGCCAACATATATTAGCAGTGCATGTGTAGCACAGTGACAATGCAGTTCCTCCCAGCGTCCCTCTGTAACGTATTCCGTACTCCGTACTCCGTACTCGTATCGGATGCGTTGTACGATACTGTACAGAGTGCGCGTCGACTTGACGGCGTCCTGTATCCTCTCCAGCGGCAAGGCCAGAGCAGCCCTCTGCCGTGCCAGCACACTGGTCAGCCAATCGCGGCGCCGGCGCGGAGGACGAGCAGGGGCCCCTGCACCCTTGCGGCGGAGGCAGGACGCCCAGCCGGGGGCGCGAGCGATTAAGCGCCGGGCCACCGGGCTGCGCGCCGCTGATTGGCCGCGGTGCCCCGGAAGAGGTGTGTTGGTGAGCGCATGTTAACCGCCGACCCGCTCCATCACCTTTTTTAGCGGGGCCCGGCGGCGCTATCTGACAGCGCTTTGTACTTGTATTACCGTGCAGAGTTGCTTGTGCACGAACCGCAGTTGGTGCGCATACAAGTATTACTTGTCGGAGCATGGCAGCTGGCTGCGCCTCGGGTATCTGAAGGTATGAAGCGGTTATGTAATACCGTCTCGAGAGGCGTTGGGCAGCCACGCACTGCCGCTGCAGACGCCGCGATCCCGCACAAGTGCCTTGTTCGCAACAGACGGCGTGTGTGCCTTGTCATGGCCTGTGCTCTCGGCGCAGCTGCTTCTCTGGGAGGTGCTCGTCTCATTGGCTTCCGCCTCGTTTCGACGCCGAGCAGGGGCTCCGGCAACGCTCGACACGCCGAGTCCCGGAGCAGAGTCGATATGGAGGCTCACCCTACGCGGCCAGCCGCGGCACCAACGTGGTGCGATGCCGTGGGATGCCGTCGGAAAGATTGCTCTTTCGGCAGGGCGACCCCAGGCTCAGCACGCCCAGAGAAGCGCTGGGATGACGCGGCACCTTGGCGAGGTGTACGCTCTATCGATGTCAGCTGCTGCTTCGGACTTGCAATACGAACAAGGTGTGTGCTGTGGTGGCGTCGGTTCTATGCCTGTGGTTTCGTGCAGGTGTCATACTCAGAACGAGTTGACATCTAGAACGATCGCGCCGTAGTCTCGCTGAGCGCTCGGCATGGATGCGGTGTGGGTAGAATATTGATGGCCATTATGCTTGGCGCAGCGACGAGTCGTGATCGGCATCACCTTCAGTTGTCCCCTAGACCGCTCTTGGAGTTGCTCAGACTCCGTATCACACCCGGCTCGATGATGGAGAACGGCCCTACTGCAGAGGCTAGCGGCAAGGCATATGGAACCAAAACGATGCTCAGTCATCAAGTCACCATGGCGCAGTTGGCTAGCGCGTAGGTCTCATAATCCTGAGGTCGGGAGTTCGAGCCTCTCTGGTGACAAGACAACTGTTTTGCTAGTCGGGGTCGTGCAACGAAGTTTTGCTCTTGGACAATACATTTCGTGCATAACATTACTCAAAGGTCGACATAGTCAACAAGACCTAGCATGATGAGTCTGGTTCAGAATAAAAGGGCTTTCTATTAACCTCAATAACCTGCTACCGACACACGTGAGGTCCATTGCTTCCACCAACCGAAAATGAAGCTTGCTGAGACGACATTGCTCCCGTACGAGTTACACTGTACTAAACGTACCAAATCCCAGGCGCACTAGGATGTATCTTCTTATATGCTCCAAGCGGATATCATAAGAACGATGTCTCAGGAGCATGTATCAGTTAAAGCAGTGGCTCATGTTATGTCTCCGATTAAGCATCACCATGTTCTTATCTGGCGCTCTGTAGATGGCATGCACAAAGTGCGATAGCCTCCACTATGGCTGCACTCGTACCCATGACACGACCTATGTAAAAAAAAATAGTATATTGACACGGAATCGTGGCTGGCATAATTTACCCAAGCATTCGAAGATTAGTAGTAGTCCTGCTTCTTGTGGTGCTGAAAGTCTAGACAGAGACCCGGCATCAAGTCGGGGCCCATGGCGGCTACGAGCTCGGCGATCCTGCATTTAAAGCTATTGCTATCTCGTACACTGCCCTCAGCCCAGACAGTGAGATCTTCCACATGGAACGCTGCAGGGTGAAAGTCGGTTCTGATTAGAATCTTGTCGAGATTTAAGCCAGCCATGTAGTCCAGCGAGGGCAGGCCAGGCATGTTGCTCGTCAGTAAGGGGACGTCGTCATCTTCGTTGTCAGAATCAGCATCACCGGCGCCAACATCACTGCTGGCATTATCTTTGCCATTCTTACTATGACCCTCAACAACGTCGGCGACTTCTCCGCTGGCGATGCGCCGTTCGTTTGACAGACTAACGTATTCTTTCTTATCGAAAATAGTCAGGGTCTCCTTGTCCAAGAGATCCCATTTTAGTGTTTCGGGGTCCAAGACATATTGCGGCGCATAATCAAACTTGTAGCGCATCTTCGGACAGCTGTGAATATAGTAACCAGAATACCACCATTGATAGCCAGCTTCCCGAGCCAGAGAAATCTCTCTCAAGGCACCGAGTTTACCGGGATTGTGCTGGTGAATGGACTCGTGGTACAGAAAGTACACAGCACTGACGCAATGCGGAAGCAGGTCCAAGACGCCAATAGCGACCAGGCGGCCATCAAGACGATAGCACTGGTGAAAGGATCCTAGCTTCCGTTCGGTACCGTCTGTATCTTTGCTGGTCTCTCGGCGCAGCGGTGAGTTGCAGAGGAAGGATGCGAAACCTGACCGGGTAATCTTGGACGCGGCCTCCTTGTGGACAACACGCTGGTAGTTTTCATAGACGAGGTACTTCTCCTCGGTGAAGGTGTCCGGCTCCAAAGTGACCTCGAACTTATGGGCGGGTGTGATGGGAGGTAGTGGATCCGCAGTGTGCGTTTGCTGTTGGTTTTTGTTGTCATGGTCCTTGGCCGCTTTCACTTTGGGTCCTTTCGGGGACAAGGGGAGTCTGTCGGCCTCGGCCTCGTGAAGGCGCTCGGTCAAGTCAAAAACAGTCTCTCGGCGCTTGGCATCTTCACGGGACCGAGGACAGAGCCTTGCCGCTTCCTTTGCATAGGCGTCACCGGTAACAAAGCGGTTAAAGCGATTGACAGCCTGGCGTTGGTCCCGGATAGCATGAAAGTTTGTCGCGTCCAGTCGAAGAGTGTAGTGGGGGCAGCACATGTTCTTCTGGTTTGGGCGGTAGATCAGGTTGCCAGAGCGTCTCCAGCAGCGGTCGAGCAAGTCCTGGTAGAGCTGTGGGCTCAACGAGTGAGACAACGCATAATACGAGAAGCCTAAAGACGAAGAAGCCGGAAGATTAGACCGGCGAGCTATCTAATGGAACGGACTGGCTTGTTGCCAGGCTGGCATGCTTGCATCCGCATATGCAGAGGAGACGGAATGTATGGGGTCTAGTTACGTTTTCGCTGCTTCCCATTGACGAGTTTGCCATTGCAGTAACCGCAGGAAGTGGAGTTTGAATATCCTGAAGGCCCGGAAGTAAGGTCAGCGAGCAATTCAGAAAGCCGGGCAGCGCCCATGTAATGGCAAGCAGGCCTTGAAGAGGCTGAAGCACCGGACAGGACACCGAGAAAGAGTCACATAAACGGACTGGCATATATCACGTCACGAATTGGGCAAGGAGCAGGACGCAAGCAGGACGCAGGCAAGACGCATATCTAAACACACAGCAAAAGGACGAGCAGGACAGCTTTAGACTCGGCCAAAGAGGGACAGCAAGAACGGGTCAGACATGCGGAACATGGATCGTGCTTTACATCACGCAGCGAGGGTTGGGACAGCCGGGGAAGAGTCCCGAGAGACGGGCAATAGAAGTAATAAGGCGGCATCAGAGGAGCCGGAAGGAGACCGGCAGAAAGCAAGAAGGAGAGGTGGAGCCGATCTGAAGCGGGAAGTAAAAACAGGCAGAGGCTGGTCCCGGGTTCCGACTCATGCGCCAAAGTCGAAATAGAGCACAGCTAGACACACGACAGCAGGGAGGTGGAGACCCAAGGTCAACATGTGGAGCTAGAGGGACCACGGGGTAAGATGGTTGGGTGAGAAGGGGAGAGCCCAGCGGCTGGCAACGCGGATGGAGGAGGCTATCTGGAGTTCGGAAGAGGGTGTGGTGCGCGCTTGCTACAGCTGCAGGCTGCCGGTGCCGAGGAGATCGTTGTCGTACAAGACGAAAGAAGAGACGGAAAACGAAAAAGGGAAAAGGCAAGGGCAGAAGTGGAAAGCAAATAAGACCACTTTGTCGGAAACGTACCAATCGGAGTAATGTAGGAGAGACCGGCGTCTGGCGGGATGTCGGGGCTGTCCATGGCGGGAGCGGTAGCTGTGAGCGACGATGGGTGGCGAGGCGACAAGCAACAGGCAACGGACAACAGGCAGAAAGGCCGACCAGCTCTGGCACAAAAAGGTGAAGCGGCCGCAAACGTGTTCCGTGATGCGGACTTGCAGATGTGCCGTTGGCCCGCGCTTGACGAGCAGTGGAGACGGAAGGCGACAAGGTAGGAGCGGCGAGCACTGGCCGGTGGCTGTACTTTTCCGTCGTACTTTGCGCGCGAGCAGGGCGTTGGGGATGGGAGGAGGACGAGGGTGGACGGCCGAAAGCTATTTTAAAGCAATGGAGAAGACCGGCGCAGCTAGCGGGCAGGCGGCGGATTGGTGGATGGTGGTGGCTGTTGGGCGGACGAAGAGGGAGCAGCGAAGCGGGCAGACGACGCGCAGAGGCCGACAGGGAGCCAGGAGGCAAACGCAAGAGGCAAAAAGCGAAAAAGCGAAAAGCAAACAGCAAACAGCAAAAAGCACACAAGCAAAACGGCGAAAAAGCGACGAGGCAAAAGACGAGATGTGAGATATGAGATGCAGCGGGGCCAACGGCGAGAAGACAGATGGCAGGAGCCAACTCGCCGGGTAGGCCGCTGCGGACGGCAGGCGCGGCTGGCGGCGGTGAGAGCGCGGGCGGCCAGACGGCGACGCTGTGCCGGCCGGCTGGGCCAGACGCCTGACCTCTGGCTTGCTGACTGTGCAATGTGCCGTACGAGTAATACTCGCAGCTCCGCCATTCACTGATCTGCAAGGCACATCGCGGTACCCCTCCTTCGGTATGAGTACCTCTGCACGTGCTCGCTGAGGTACCTGCCAGCCCGCCTGGCGCCGCGAGTGACCTTGGGCAAGTCACGGCAGTCCTGCCTGGAGTAGCTCTTATTGCGAAATACACACGCGGAAGGCACCTTGGAGTGCTCCTTCTGGCGAGCGCACTGTACCCCACGCAGGCAGGTGCGCCCAGCGTAGCGTTGCAGCGCGGCCGGCGCGGGAGGCAGAGCAGGAGCGAAGCGCGCGAAGACAGAGTACAGACGGTGACGGCCGCGATCGATAAAATACATAAATGCGGCCGGAAGGAGACCAAAAACACGCGAAGACGGCGCACAGTGATACGACGTAGAGCAAGGTACGATTGTACGGAGCAATGACAGACACGAGCTTTGCCGGAACCACACATAGCTCCTTTCGCCTCTTTTTCCTTCGCACACGCGTCTCGGCGTCCGACTCGCATGCACTATTGCTCTTTGTGCCGGCACCCGTATATTGGCGCTCGTACGTTCTCGCTGTGCTCTGTAGTGCCCGGTACTAGCCAAAAGCGCCATGACCAGTCACCGCAACACGGATTGCTCGTATCCGTGGCAGGCGCGCCGTAATGCTCGTACATGCGTATATAGCAGCCCGGCCGCGCGCCGCCTCGCTCCTTCCCTCTGCCATGGCACGAGCCTCTTGCCTTTTGCCGTCTGGCTCGCCAGTCTGGAGAGCATCCCCTTCCTGCTGCATCGCCGCCCTTCTTTCTCGCTGCCAAAGCCTTCACTTCCAGCCCGCGACCAAAAAAAAAGGAAAAGGCCGCGTTCCCTGACGCCGTCTCGCCGCGCCACGCCTCGCTGCACACGACGCTCCGGAACACACACCGGCCGTCTCCTGGCGATCGTCGGCCCTGTCTGGCCTGCCTGCTGCTCTTGTGGCCTGCCTTTTGCTGCTTTTGCTTTGCGGCTGCCTCGTCTCGCGCCTCACCGTCTCTCTGCTCGTCGCACCCCGGCTGTCCCCGCTGACCTGCCTACTTTTCTCTTCTTGTTCACCCTCGCGCTCTGCCGCAGAGTACGGAGTATAAGCAGGCAGGATCCCCTCCCGCGCTCTCCTCGATCTCCTACACTACGGACTAGCACACAGAACAGCCAGCAGGCTAGCCCCCTCACCACGCTTCCAAGACCGCTCTACGCCCTCTCCGCGCGCCGAGCGCTCGCTTTGTTCGCCCTACCTCGTAATCCCGGCCCAAGCTGCCGCCAGCAACAAAAAATCAGTTTATCGCCTCCCCTCCTTTCTGTGGACCCGAAAAACCCACCGAGCTCTTGCAAAGCTCCGACCTTCCGTCCATCGCCGTCGTCCTGCTTGGCACCTGGCACTGCTTCTCGCCGCCCGCCTGTCCCGACGCTGTCGCCCACGCACGTCTGCAGAGTGTCTGTCCGCCCGCCTCGGACTGCGCCGCGACTCTCGCCTTGCCGACTTCTCCCTGGCTCACGGCCAGCAACCAAGGTCGAAAGTCGACGACGACCAGCAAGCTTCTCCGCTGCGCTCGCTCGCAACCAATCACCGCCCGTTATTTCCGGATTTCGAGATTTTGCGCAAAGCTGCGGCGCATTCATCGCTGAACGCCGTGCTCGCGTCGTCCGCCGGATCGGGGGACCGTCGCGAAGAAAAGAGACGGACAGGAGCGCTGCCTCGGCCCATCTGCTGCGCGGCCTTTTCTCGTCCTGGAGCGCGCCCTGCAGCCCGCCTGCGGCACCGCTTTCTCGCTCTGCGCCCCATCTGTTGCTCTCGTGTCTGCAGCTGCAACAGTGCCCTGTGAGCGGCTCGACACGCCTTCCGCCGCCCATCAGCCTCACTGTACTTACACGCCCATCCCTCACGTCGCCCCCCCGCTTACCGCCTTTCCATATTCCACCATGTCTTCCTCCAGTACTGCCTCGGCCAACCTGTCCATGGAGTCAAGAGTTGGCCGTACAAATCAAAGTATGTGTCCCGCGTTGCGCTGCTTCTTTGCTTCTTTGCTTTCTTCTTTGAGCTGCATGGCACTGCGGCGGCAATGACGACATTTAAGAGCGCCCCGCTGACTAGTCTCCCCCTGGACAGGATACAACTCAAAGGGAGAGCGGCTTGTTGCCGGCGTCGTGCCGCTCACGGAAGATAAGATGTTCGTCATGCTGATCCAGTCCACGCGGAGAAAAGGCTGGGTGCTGCCCAAGGGCGGCTGGGAAAACGACGAGGACTGCCAGGCTGCCGCCATGCGCGAGGCCTGGGAAGAAGCCGGTATCGTTGTCCAGATCGACTACGACTTGGGCGATATTGTCGAGACGCGCCCGCCAAAAGCCCCCTCCAAGACGAAGACCCGCGAGAAGGCCCTCTACCGTTTCTTTGAAGTCACCGTCACCAGCGAGGCAAACGAGTGGCCCGAGAAGAGCAAACGCCAACGCCAATGGATGACCTATGACGATGCGTACGAGGCCCTGAAAGAACGGCCAGAGCTGCGAGAGGCTCTTACCCGCTCCTCCATGAAGCGGTAACTACGAGCCTTGGCTACGGGGAAGCTGCTCCACTGGCGTCTCTCTTCTCACTTCGGGTTCACCTCTCTTTCTTCTACTTTACTTCGCTTTCTTTCTCTGACACGGCGCGGAAAAACACACAAACATCATTTTAGGGCATTGCATTGGTTTGGAGCTGGATTGTTTAGTTGGAGATTCTTATACGTGCTTCTCAGCAGCGTGGCACATGGCCGTTTTTCGGACGAGAGATAGAGGACGATAAAAGGGGCCCTGTGGGTGCTTGCGGCGTAGGTGCGCGCCGTCTTGGCTTATTATTTGTATTTTGCGCTGGGGTTCTCTCTTTTTCAAAGAGTCGCTGATGGTTTGAACACATACAGCTCGGAGTTTGCGGGCAGGGGCTTATCATAGAGGATAGCAATGGCCAAACAAAAACAGGACTTCAAGGGTATGCCTGGGGAGAAACGCCGTTGGTCCAATACAACAACACTCCAATCACGCTTCTGCCGCTGTGTCTGTTTCTATGCATGTCCAGTGGCCGCCATTACAGTCCGCCGCGGATCTTCTGCAGCTGGCTGATGAATCCGTATCCGGACGAGATTCCCCGGCTAGTCGTTGCTGCCGAGTCCTGCGCCGATCCCGCTGCGGCCGTCCCGCTGTTCCTGGTTCCGGATGCCGACCCGGAGCCGGCGTTGCTGCCACTCGCCCGGGGTCCTGCCGAGCCCGATGGCGCCGCCACTGCTGCCGCTGCCGCCGCCGCCGCCGCTGCCGCCGCCGCCGCCTGCTCTGCTGCGTCCTTCTCACGCTCCATCTGCCGCTGCCGGTCCTCGACCATGCGCTGCAGCCCATCGACAAACTTGAGGCGCGCCTTCTCCTCGGCCGTGCCCGCCCACACCCGACACAGCGTCCGCATCGCCGCGACGCGCGCCGCCGCCTCGCGCACGCCAGCCTCGCGCGGGTCCTCGTCGGCGGTGCCGGTGGTGCCGGTGGTGCCGCTCGCGGCCACGGCGCCCTCGAGCAGCCGCGCCACCTCTTCGCGCCGCGCCTGGAGCACCTGCTGGCCGCGCTCCTCGAGCGACGTGCCAGTCTGGTCGGCCGCCGCCGGGCCGCCGCCACTGCCACCACCGCCGCTGCCGCCGTGCTCTGGCCCGGACACGGACAGAAACGACGCCGTCACCGAGAGCGCCGACGGCGGCATCACAAACTCCATGGCGTCGCCAAACGTGCGGATCACCGTGTCGAGCCGGCTGCGCACCTGCGCCAGCATGCGCAGCTGTGCGAGCGACGGCGGCGCCGCGGGGTCGGTGTCCTCGGGCGCGGCGGCGTCGGCGTCGGCGTCGGCGGCCGCTGCCGTGCTCGTGTCGGCCGCCGGCACCCCTGAAGCCGGTGGCAGCGCCTGGCCGACCTGCTCGAGCACGTCGGCCAGGCCAATGGTCTCACCGCGCAGCAGCTCGACCTCGTACGCGAGCCGGCTGCCGCTGCGCAGAATGTCGTCGGTCAGCTGCGTCAGCACCGCCGTCAGCCGCGCCGTGTGCGCCGCCAGATGCGACAGCGCGGCCTGCGCGGCGGCGGCCTGCTCGGCCGTGGCCGACGTCGTCGTGGCGATCCGGGACGGCGCGCGCGCGGTCGAGGCCGGCGCGCTGCCGGAGCCGGCGCTCAGCGTCGCATTCCAGTACGCGGCCGGGTCAAAGTCGGGCTGCAGAAAGTCCTGCAGGAACGGGTCGGCCACGTGCGCCGACACCGGCTGCAGCGGCGCCGGCGCCGTCGCCGTCTTCTCTGCTGGGCTGCTGGCCGCGTCGTTCTGCTGGCGCCGGCCGCCGGCTGGCTTGGCGTCCCCGGCCATGGCTCGTGTAGCTGTGTGTGTGTCTGCCACTCTGTCCGCGGCCTGGCTCGCTGTCTCCGTCTTGGGCTCCGTGGTCGGCTCGCGTGCGTTGTCGCCTGTTGCGACCGTGGAATCGTGTTGTTTGCCGTGGCAGAAACGCTGACGTTGAATGCACAAGGCCCAGATCCACTTAAGTGGGGCGCATACAAGAGCGAATACAAGTAGTCCGTACGATGACCATCCTATGTCTTTGCTCCGTTGCACGAACCCATGGTTTTTGTTCCTGGCGCTGCAGAGCTTGTGCCTTTTATTCTTTTTTTGCTTCTATCCGCTGTTTAGAAAACGCGTGCCACTGTTGGGCACAACCCAGCTTTGGTCAGCTCCAGATGGCCTCAACCGCAAAAGTCATCATTTCTACTTCTAGAAGCACAATGAAAAGAATACGGAGACTTGCCTGTTTGTATCTCCTATTTATATGCGTAAACTGTTGTCCTCAAGTTGCCATTCAAGGCAATTTGCCTCCAACTATAAGACAAGCTCAAAGAAGTCTTCACAGCCTCACTAAACAGCCACAGTAGCAATGGAATATCCCAACTACAGGTTCCCGCCGCCGCTCCATTGCTGCGAGCTTTTAGTATATATTCACCGTGTGTTGTCTTTCGACTCTCTAGGTAGCTCCTTCTTCGGTCACAGACATGAGCATCGTATACACGATGTCGTATCGTGGCTTGCGAGTAGCGCGTTTCTCTTTATCCGAAGAAAAGGCTTCATCCACGTCTGGACTTTGAAGCAGAGCTTACAATGGTTCCCACTCACACAAACATACCTATTTTGGACGGTGGTATATCAAATGGCAGGGGGGATGCCATGCGAAGAGTAAGGGAACATCAGGAGGCCGAACGGGCTAAAAGACCATCAACCCACGCATCAACGACTCCGAGCAGACTTAACCCAGCCTGGGGAGGGTGGAAGCGTTCGATACAGGACTTTCGGCATGTCCATATAATCTCCTACAAGCCCGCCGACAAGACTGGCGCCTGTGTCATCACGTACACACACCGACACCTGTCCGAGCCCTTGTCTGTACGCATCACTTCCAAAGGTTCGGGGTCCAAGACTGACAATTACTGCTATCTCATGAAACCTCTGGCTAGTAAAGGCTGACAGGCTATTCCCAATACAGGCTCGAAGAAGTCTACGTCTCTGGCAATTGAAATCACTAGCCATAATGCCCCTGGAGCAATAAGAGACGCGCTGCGGAGTCTTGCCGCGGGATCGGCGGGCCAGGAGATCAACGAGCTTGCCCTCAAAATAGGAGAGGTGATCACTGATTGTCTGCCCTCGATCGGATTGGATCATGCGGATGAGGTCAGTGATTACGACGATACTTCTGACTCCGACTTCGACGACAATTACGACGATAACTACGTAGGTGACAATACAGGCGACTCGGAAGAAGACTCTTACTCTTTATACTCAATCCCTGCACCGGCATCGCGGAAACGAAAGGCGGATCAGTATCTGGAGAAAGAGGTCCGTCGGTCCAAGAGCATCAGCCAAGACCGTGCGGATGCCGAAGCCGCCGGCTTTCATTTTGGCGTTTTGCGAGGGATGACAGAGACGTCGGTGGATAACATCATCAGCCTGTCTGTTGCCGTATCAAAACTGGGATTGTCGGAGGAGATGCGCCAAGCATGGTACCTGGATCCGTCCATGCATATAATTCTTCTCATACGAATCTGCGGCCTATACGAGCCGTATAGCTCGCTCAAGACAACGCAGTCACGCGTTATTTTTCGGGTTGGCAAGTGTACGAAAGAAGAGCCGAGCCTATCTGACGCCCTGGCCGCATTCGGGACCCTGGCTATGCCATTTTCCGGGCAGTTTCGCAGCTTGATCATCACGAACTGCCTTCAGAGCCTGATGAGCAACAGGTTTTGGCAGCTGGCCGAGTATAAAGACGAGCACGGACACTCGTGGAGCGCGACTCTGAAGCAAATGGGACATGGCGTGAGTGACAGCAAACTGGACAGCGCCAACCCCGGACTGTCAACCGAGCATCGAGATGACACTACTGCAACACTGAGCTTCCCACGAGCCGCCATGCAGTGTGTTGTCAGCCAGATCACACGGTGCGTCGAGTATTGCGTAGTCTGCAACCGAAAGCTGGACAGCGATATCCTCGCTATCCAGCCCACAGTCTGCCTGGACTCGGTATGCCAAAAGCAGCATGTGCAGAGGGGCCAGGGTCCTAACATCGAGGAGCATATCCTGGAACAGCCGAGAGTTGTGGACTTTCTGGTGAGCTTGTGCTATACAGCCATGGCCGAGGCAGCGGTTCCGGCATCGTCTGATGTTGTTCGCGAATTTCCAAAGGATATTCCGGCAATGCTACAGGATAATCCTTATGGAAAGAGCTGGACTGGCACTTATTACCGAACATCGAATAGTCTGGCATTCGAGCTTGGAAGCTTTGGCTGCTTGCCACAGTTGTTTCCGGGCAATACGGTTTATATACTGTTGCCACAATATTGTCCCGGTGTGGAAAGCTCTACCGCAAGCTCCATGTCTAACCGCATACATCGACTCATCGTCAGCAGTATTGACGGCAGAAGTATCAGCTTCGCTTTTACTGCCACGGATGAGCCCGGCTTTAGATACGAATCCACCGAGCTCTATATATCGGGAACCTGCATCGATGATATTACGGAGCCGTATGGAAAGGCATTGTTTGTAAAAAGGGTACTAGAAAACCTTCCGTCGGTCTCCTTTTTCCACCACTACCTGTTGGTCCGCCCACTTGACCGAATTGAAGAGATTCCCGGGATTCAGCCGGTCGTGACAGCTATACTGCGCTGGATCCTGGCTACTAACCGCCAATGCATTGTAGAGATGAAAAACCCGCCTGAGGCTATGTATTCTGCGGCGCAGACCCCAGGCTGGACGGTATTTCGCATCCTACAGCCGGCGCCCGAGGACGAGTCGAACTACCACAAAGCATTCCGCCGTGAAATTGGCGTGAATCACCCTAGCAATCCTTGTATACCCCACACGGACAGACTCCTATTTGGCTGGCATGGAAGCTCGCTCCGCAACTGGCATAGCATCCTACGAACGGGTCTGGATTATGCAAAAACAGAACATGGACGTTCTTATGGACACGGCGTCTACTTCAGCCACACTTTCTCTGTCAGCTCCAGCTATTGCAAAAAGGGAAATCTACATCCGTGGCCCAAGTCGGAGCTCAATATCAAGGCAGTCATCAGCCTGAACGAGATTATTAATCTGCCGTACAGGTTTGTCAGTAGCAATCCCCATTACGTCGTCGCCGAGCCGCACTGGCACAGGATGCGTTTCTTGTGGGTGAATATGGATGGCGAAGCGGGCCCACCACTGCCAAATACCGGCACCGGAACACACGGTTTGGCTACTACTGCATCGCCGGCTTTCAACCATGCAGCAGTCGGGCCCTCTGGCAATTATATTTCCATCCCACCCATGGTGGTTTTCAGGCCCATGGATCTTTCCAATACGGGCATTGATTTGGAGGGCGTCTACTTGGGCAGGTGCGACAATTCGTCTAAAAGACGCAAAGCTTGTTATCTGAGCTGAGCGTCTGGACCACCATTGTTGTGTGTGCTTAATAATATGTCTCAGAGCCTCGTTTCAAAGTCGGAGCGGCGAATACCATGTGAAAACTGTCAGTTGACTATGCATCTCTGCCCTATCTCTGAGACATATAAACATCAAACTTCGCTACTGGTAATGGTAAAGTGGCAATAGCAGTTGTATGTGTCAATGTCTCTAGTATGTAAACAAGGAAGAATTAGAACTAGGAAAGAAGGTAAATAGGTAAGTTGGTATGTACGTTGACAAAAATTGATAAACAAAAGTAGTTGATGAACAAGAGAACGTATTACATACAGCTACTAGACCCAACAGCACAGACTTATTGATATCATACAAAATACGTAATAACAAACTACTATCACGTACAGTTGTTTCAGAAATACATAATCCCCATACAAGAATCAAAAGCAATATACCATTCAGCTGGCCATAAAAGGCAATATGGGTCCAGGTCCACCCGGGCCGGTCAGCTCGCCTTGTACTCCGTCTCACAGCCTCAACCAGCGGTGGAGGGTAGCCCTTGATGGAGTTCTCGGATGTCCGGCGGTCTCTGCTTTTGCTGCAGCCATTGGACTCTATTGTAAGTTCACGAAGCAAAAGTGGTCAGTGGCGGTGAACAGGTTGGTGCAGCAGCTCCTTCTACCTTTGTATAAATTAGCTATGATCAATCATGAAGCGCTCCCGTTCTTCACTCCATTGGCAAGCCAACTACCCGAATCCTTGGAAGCTTGTACAGAAAGAATCTCAAAATGCAGTTGGTACTTGGCTGCACTCTCCCACCCAACGATCAACATGTGAGTCGAACTTGCTAAACCGTCGGGTTTGACTAATCTGATTATACAGGCCGTAAGCGTCTATATCCCGACATGGAAAGATTCTCTGTCTTGGGCAAGACGCGATCCGGAGCTGGTGTCACAGCTAAAATCAGGATACCCCAGATTCTTCATCCCGCTTGTCGTCCGGGAGCTTGCAAGCCAGCTGTTTTCGCTGCTTCTCAGAGAACAGAACACCCTAAAGCTTCCCTCCGACCAAGAAGGCGAGCCACTTCGACAACTTCTCCAAGAAGACAATATCCAGACACTCGTCTTTCCAGTACGAGAGTTTGCTCAAGACTGCCAGAAATACCTACAGTCAAAAGCAAAGGCTCAGACGGCTGAGCACATATACATCTTTCAGTTGGATATCGGTGGAAACGTGAAGCGCGTAACGAGTCTGACTGCGCCAACTTCTGAGCACCGCTACAAATCCATTTACTTTGTAAGCTGTGGTAGGGATCTGACCGGCGATGTGAAGGCGTTTTGGCAGCACACTGGATACGGCATCTCGACACGATGCGCTTCGTACTGGCTCCAGACATGTCCCGTGTTGCAAAACAGAACCGCCGATGCTGCTATGCCAGGTCAGCTCCCCGAATCAGCGACTGATGCGTACCATGAGCTGCGTGGGAGAATTGGCCAGCTGTTGTCCACGGAAGATATTACAGTCGCGAGCGGAGACGTTTTTCTCCATCAGACAGGAATGACCGCCATTAGCCATGTTGCCGCCACTTTACGTAACTCACAGATGAAGCTCTTTCCCAACAGCAATAGCGAGTTGCGAGTAGTAGTGTTTGGGTAAGTGGGGACAAGGCTTTGAAAAATAAAATCAAAATCGAAATCTCAAAATAATGAGTGCAGCTAATTCTGGTACAGCTTCCTGTACGTCGATACATTGAAACTCCTCGGCAAAATCCACAACTTTACCTGCAACCTCTACGGCAGCTCTTCTGCCGCCGACATAGACCAGCTCGAGAGAGATCTCCAAGGTGGACTGCAGGTGCATGCTCTGTTTACCGAATTTCCGGGCAACCCTCTTCTTGGATCGGCCGATCTCGATCGCCTTTACCGACTGGCTGGCGAGTACGGCTTCCTAGTTATCGTAGACGACACTGTGGGCACATCCGTCAACGTCAGCATCCTGTCGTCCTGCGACGTCGTCTGTACCAGCCTGACCAAAATGTTCAGTGGGGGGTGCAATGTCATGGGAGGGAGCGTGGTAGCGAGCCCTCAAGGAAGGCACTTTGCCAAATTGAAGGATGCACTCGAACTTCAGCATGTCGACGCCTACTTCCCTCTCGATTATGCTGTGATGGAGCGCAACAGTCGAGACTTTGCGGCTCGGGTGACAACAGCCAGCCACAACGCAGAAAGGATGGCCGCTATTCTCCGCCAGCACTCTGCTGTCCACCAGATCTACTACCCAAAGGGAAGTCCGACACACGCCATATACGATCGCTACAAAAGGCCTGGGATGGGATACGGGTACTTGCTCAGCGTAAGGTTCGTCGATGCCGAGGCGGCGATCGCGTTTCACGATGCTTTCGACGTCGCCAAAGGGCCCTCACTGGGCACAAACTTCACTCTCTGTTCTGCGTACACGCTGTATGCACATTATTCGGAGCTCGACTGGGCTGCCAAGTTTGGGGTTGTCGAGGACCTGGTCAGGATCAGTGTCGGGATCGAAGAATGGGGGTACCTAGACCAGCTCTTGCAAGCGGCACTGAAAGCGGCACAGGAGGTGCAGCTAAAGAAATTACTGGCCAAATAGAGTTACGTCTCGTTTCTGGACAACATATTTCTAGTTACTCCGATGCTATTTTTTGAAGAAATAGAAAAATTTCGCCGTCCACTTGATCCGCGAGGCTAGGTTGCAACTCATCGTGACTATCGAGCGACTTCTGTAGCAGCATTGTATTACGGGGTGAATTTACTCCGTGTCACGCTGCAAGCTCGGCTTTGTATTTGCTACTCCGTTCCTGCGAAGAAAGTTGTTCCAACATCAAGTATCTCCTGTGATTTACTTTACTCACGGACTACCTGTTCTTTGTATTTTCTATGCTTACACTTCATCCTTTCTGCTTATTCCTTGGCGCATCAACTTGCCGTTACTCGAGCAGAACCAAAAGAAGCAGGTCGTTATCTTGGCTCTGCTCGAGTAACGACCCGATATGCTATCGTTCGCTCTCGCCGTCCCGCCAAGCCTCGAAAGCTTGGCGATGTACAGGACTGCATGCCAATTAGGAAGGAGATAAGACACAACACTGTTATGGTTACGTCGTTGAAATTCAAAGGCGAAGAGTTCTTGCGTGTTGTACGAGGCCTTCGCGGCACGCCGTGGCAGAATAAAGACAGAGTATTGCACCACGTTTTCCCGAGCTTACATACTGTACTCCGTAAGACTGAACTCAGCCTTGGCGAGGCACGTTACGTCGTAAATACCCACCAACTTATCTTGCCGGCTTGCCCCTCTTCAAACGAGGTGATAAGCATTGGCTGAGACCGGTTGTGCAAGCTCTGCCAGCCAATACCCGTGCCCCAATTCGTCGAGCACTCGCCGGAGCTTGGCCGTCGGTGCCAAGAAGGTCAAGAAAGGATGTCCTCCCTCTTTGGTCGAAGCATATGCTTTGTTGGGGTGGTCAGACGATCATACCTGTCAGGCTGGATCTACGTATAAGATGGGACGTTCTGTGCGTCCGGTTCGTAATAGCTCCCGTTCATGTCTCGTCCTGGAGATATCGCAACGCCGTGAATATCGTGGACACACGCTTCTTCGCTCGACTATCGCCAAGCTTAGCACAACCAAACGTCGCCCAGCATGTCCGCTGTAGGGACAGTAGACGCCCCTGAGGCGGCCCAGGCCAAGGTGCCCAAAGAGGGTCTGCCGTCCGACTTTGAGCAGGCTGAATATGGGGATATCGACATCCCTACGGAGGAGGAGATGCACACGCTGCGGCGCGTGCCGGCGCCCATTCCGTGGATCGCGTTTACGATTGCCTTTGTCGAGCTGTGTGAGCGGTTTGCCTACTACGGCACGACCGCAGTCAGTGAGTGGCCCAGGGCATGCTGTGTGTTGTGTGTTGTGGCGGCTGACGTGCCGTGCCAGTGACCAACTTTATCCAGCGGCCACTGCCAGCCGGCTCGACGACCGGCAACGACCCGCACGCCAACGGCCGCCCGGGCGCGCTCGGCGCCGGCCAGCGGGCCAGCACGGGCCTGGTGACGTTCAACCGGTTCTGGGCGTACTTTGTGCCGCTGTTTGGCGGCTACATTGCCGACACCAAATGGGGCCGGTTCAAGACGATCCACGCGTCGATCGCGGCGGCCATGTTCGGCCACGTCATCCTCATCATCTCGGCGATCCCGTCGGTGATCCGCAACGAGAAGGGCGCGCTGGGCTGCTTCGCGGTCGGGCTCATCTTCTTTGGCGTCGGCGTCGGCGGGTTCAAGCCCAATATCTCGCCGCTCATGGCCGAGCAGCTGACGGCGAAGCCGATGCACGTCGAGACGCGGCCGTCGGGCGAGCGCATCATCGTGGACCCGGCGCTGACGACGCAGCGCATGTTCATGTACTTTTACCTCTTTATCAACATTGGCTCGATCGTCGGCCAGGTCACCATGGTGTACGCCGAGCGCTACGTCGGCTTCTGGCTGTCGTTTACGCTGCCGACCGTCATGTTTTCGCTGTGTCCGGTTGTGCTCGTCGTCTTCCGCCCCAAGTACAACACGCGGCCGCCGACGGGCTCGGTGCTGGGCAATGCCGTGAAGCTCGTGCGCCTGGCGCTCAAGGGCAAGGTGTCGGCGAACCCGTCCAAGACGTGAGTTCTGTTTCTCTGTCTGCGTTGTTTGCTGTTTGATTGTTTGCTGTTTGATTGTTTGTCCTAACAGCAAAGGCTGGCCAACCTGCGGGCGCCCAGCTTCTGGGAGGACGTCAAGCCGTCGCGCGTGGCGTCGAAGCCGCACTGGATGACGTTTGACGATGCCTGGGTCGACGAGGTCGCGCGCGGCCTCAAGGCCTGCCTCGTCTTTACCTTTTACCCGCTCTTCTGGCTCGCGTACAACCAGATCGACAACAACCTCGTCTCGCAGGCCAACACGATGGAGCTGCACGGCGTGCCCAACGACCTGCTCAACAACCTCAACCCGCTCGGCATCATCATCATGATCCCCATCCTCGACAACATTGTCTACCCGCTGCTGCGCAAGGCCAAGATCCGCTTCACGCCGCTGCGGCGCATGTGCGCCGGCTTCTTCATCGCCTGCAGCGCCATGATCTGGGCCACCGTCGTCCAGTACTACATCTACTCCCGCGGCGCCTGCGGCCACCACATGAACACCTGCGAGACGCCCGCGCCCATCAACGTCTGGTCCCAGGCCGGCGCGTACGTGCTGGTCGGGCTGGCCGAGATCATGGCCTCCATCACCGGGCTGGAGTACGCCTACACCAAGGCGCCGGCCAACATGAAGTCGCTGGTGTTTGGTACGTGTCGCCGGCCGTGCTGCGTGTTTCGATGCTGACCATGGCAGGTTTCTACAACTTCACGTCGGCCATATCGGCGGCCATCGGCCAAGCCTTTGTCAGCCTGTCGGACGATCCGCTCCTCATCTGGAACTACGGCTCGGTGGCCATCATTGCTTTTGTCGGCGGCGTCATGTTCTACTTCTTCTTCACGCGTCCGTGGGATGCCCAGGAAGAGGCGATGAACCTTCTCGCGGAGTCGGCCTACAAAGGGCAGCAGCTGGGCGGCAAAGACAGCACGGAGCAGCAGAGCAAGGAGGTCTAGGTGTGCGGTCGGCCTACGTGTGTATGTCGTATAGCGGAAGAGGAGACACGTTCGGACTGTATACTTGGCGACTCTTGACAACACGCCTCCGGCCTATGCGTACTCGCTGCGGTCCGTCCACCCCGGCTGCAGCGCCTGGCGCGCGGCCTTGTCGCCGCCCGTGGCCGCCGCGGCGTAGCCGGTCTCGTAGGCGGCCCCGTCAAAGTCGACCAGCGACAGCTCGGAGAGGACGGCGCCGGCGCCGGTCATGGACCACACGCTCAGCGCGATCGTGTTCGTCTCACCGGGACCGACGTTGAGCACGCCGGGCGGCACCGGGAAGCGCGTCTGCGGCCCCAGATGCGGCACGAACTTGCCGTACTGGTAGCCGTTGATCCAGAGCAGGACGCGGGCGACGGTGCCGCTGGGCGCGCCGAGCTGGATGCCGAGCGGCACGTCGAGGCCGGCGGGCAGGTCGACGCCGAAGCGGGCCACGTAGAAGCGCACGCCGGCGCCGGGGACGGGGTCGCGCAGCGGGTTGCCGGGCCGGAACGCGGGGCTGGCGGCGGCGTCAAAGCCTGGCAGATGCCAGCCGAGGCGCTCCGCGTAGAGGCCGCCCTCGTTGAGCGGGCCGCGCACGGCGTCGATGTTGGCGCTGCCGCCGGCGGCGCCGGCGATGCGCCACGACGCGAAGCCGGTGCCGGTGCCGTTGTACAGCAGCGCGGCGCCCAGCAGGCCGCGCGGGTTGGGGAGCCCGTGGGCGGTGCTCGTCTCGTCGTGGCCGTGGTAGTCGACCAGCACGGTGACGACGTTGTCGCGCGCGCCGCGCAGCAGCGACGCGTTGACGGCCAGCACGGCGGACGTCGTCGTGCGGGCCGGGTCGCCGGCGGCGCCGCCCAGCAGCGCGCCGTTGAGCCAGGCGGTCCAGCCGAAGCCGAGGCCACCGGAGGCGGTGATGTTGACGGCCGTCGGCACGGCGGCCGACGCGAAGCGGCCGCGGTACAGCGTGGCGCCGGCATAGTAGCCGTAGTCGGCGCTGAAGAGCACGGGCAGCGTCAGCGGCGCCACGGGGCTGCGGGTGGCCGTCTTGTTGCAGACCGTCCAGCGGCGGTCGTCGTAGTCGGCGGCCGCCTCGGGCAGGCCGTCGGCCGCGCGCCACGCCAGCGTCGACAGCGCCGGCAGCCTCGCGCGCGCCGCCGCCGTCCAGACGTCGGCGCCGCCGCCAATCGCCGCGCGGTAGGCGCCGTAGGCGGTGCGCTGGGCCGGCAGGTCGCGGCCGTTCCAGCGGATCGTGCGGATGGCCGCGGCGCCGACGTAGACCTCGACCGTGGTCGCCGCGTCGCTGTCGCCCAGCAGCCGCACCGTCTGGCGGCCGCGGTCGACGGCGGCCGCGCGCACGAGGTAGGGCCCGAGCACGAAGACGCGCGCGCGCGGCTGCGCGGCGAGCACGTCGCCGTCGCCGGCGGCGTCGTCGGCCGGCGCCCAGAACCGCCACGCCGTCGGCCGGTCCAGCAGGTAGACGACGACGCCGTGCGCGAAGACGACGGCCGTCGCGCCGGCGCCCTGCACGTAGGCAAATGTCTGGTGCGTGCCGTTGCCGCCGGTCGCCGTCACGGCCGTGCTGCCGTGCGCCGTAAAGGCCAGCGGGCCGGCCGCCCGGAAGGCGAACGCGCCCGTCTGTCCCTGCACGAGATACAGCACCAGCGCGTCGGTGGCGCCAAAGGCGGCGCTCATGGCCACGTCGGCCGACGCGTAGAGCAGCGTGTTGTTGTTTCTGTGGCGCGTGCCGCCGCCCAGGGCGTAGTCCGTCACGAGGATCCGGCTCTGCCGGCCGGCCAGCGCCACGGCCGGCACGACCACGGTGCCGGCGCTGGTCTCCAGCGTGACGTCGGCGCTGACGTTGGCCCGCGACGGCGTGCTGCTCTGCTGGAGGACGGTAAAGGTCGTGCCGGTCGTGGGGTTCCGCAGCACCCAGCTCCAGAGGTCCGTCGACGAGAGGCGAAAGCCCGTGCCGTTGCCGACCATGTCCGTCTCGAGCAGCTCCGGCGACGACGTGGCAAACATGTTCACCAGCTTCGTCTGGAACAGCTTGGCCGTCTGCTGCCGCGTCTCGCGGATCGGCGCGCTGTTGCGTGAGTCAGCCTTCGCTGTCGTCGGTGTGCCGCGTGCCCTTACCTGTAGTCGTAGCTCGTGTAGACGACCGGAGCAGCAGCTGGGCCGCGTCAGTGATCGGCCAAAGGGAAAGAAACGCGTCTCCTCACTTACAGTGTCCCCAGTTCGTGCCACCATACGTCATGTAGATGCTCTGGTACGTGACGCGCTGGCCGATGTTGTTCTTGTAGTAGACATCGGCAAACTCGGGCGAGTGTTCCGTAGTGCACTTGTATGTCAGTTTAGTCTTTGATTCCTTTGATTTACTTTGATTCTCTCCTTGTTTCCTCTGATTCCTTTGATTTTTCTTCTTTGATTTCTTGGACCTTTTTTAGTCTCCTTCCCTCTCTTCTCCCCCACTCACCTCGTCGTAGAAAGCCGCCGCTCCCCAGGCAGAGAACCAGCCGCCCTCAAACTCGGGAATCGAGACCGGCTGCGTCCAAGCCACCTTCTGGAAGTGCTCGTGGAAGCTGCGCCTCACGTTGAAGCCCGCATCCACGTTTGTGCACGACAGTCCGCCCGGGTAGGCGTCCAGCCCGTACAGGTTGACAGCGCCGCCGACGTCCTGGTAGTCGGTGGACCACGAATAGGCGTTGGTGTTCTTGTCGTTGTGGGTGAAGGGCACGACGACTCCGGCATCCCGGAAGGCCTTCTTCAGCTGCTCCATGTAGATGACGTAGGTATTGGTGGCAGAGTGGACGCTCTCCGAGAGCTCGTTTTCCACCTGGTTGAGAATGACAGGCTACCACTGGTGAGCAGAAAGGAAAGAGGAAAGAGGGAAGAGGAAAGAGGAAAGGACGGTTCGTGAGAGGCTGTACATACGCCGCCATTGGTGATCTGGTTCTTGGCGATGAGCGAGCCAATTCCATGACTGTGTGCGTCAGTAACAGAGGCCTGCTCAGAGACGACGCATCGCCACATACATCCAGGGCAGCCAGGCCTGGTGGTAGTTCTCGTCGCTCGTGCGTACGGTGCCCATGCTTCCGTCCGAGCCCCAGAGGGCCAGCGAGCCACCATTTGTTTCGGCCTGTCGGTCAGCAGGGCAGACAGAGGCGCACATGGGCATCACTCACATTGCAGTAGGGTCCCGCTCGGGCGATGACCCAGAGACCGGCCTCCTTGGCCGCATCAAAGAGGCGCTGGACGTCCTTCCCGGGGGAAGTGAAGTCGAGGACGCCGGCAGAAGGCGAGTGGTACGACCAGAAGAAGTAGATGCTGTGGCGTGTCAGAGCGAACAAACCGGCAGTGTCGGGTCATCCGTGTGTACCTGACGGTGTTGAAGCCATTGGCTTTGATTTTATGGAAGATATCCTGTCGAGTTAGCTTATATTATGGTCTTGGATTCATTGCGTCTATGCCGCGATGTTCTTGCAGCCCACGTTTTTCTCTCTCTTTCTTATTTCTTCTTCCTTCCTTATCTCTTTTCTTCTTCTTCTTTCTTGCTTGTTTTTTTTCTTCTTTCTTACTTGTTTTAAGCTTATTTCTGTAATGATTCTTTTCCTTCTCTTCTCTTCTTTCGTCTGCTCCCCCACCCCGTAGAACATACCAACCATAGATCCGGCACAGGCAGCCGCTGGTAATGAAACTCGGCCGACTCAACAAAGACCCGCGTCCCGTTGATGTTGATACTGTACTTGTCCCAGCCGACAAGATCGGTGAGATTGTCTGTCGCACGGGTATGGAGTCCAGCGATGGCAGTCGCGAGCTTCACGGTGCCGAGCGCCGTGATGAAGCGCCAGAAAGACACCATGGTGATGTTCTGGCTGCCGAACTACTTTGTGTCCGCAGGGTTGTGAACACAGAGTTGTGTCTCGGGAATAGACTGCTTCAAAGACCGGCCTAGGCTCGATTACTAGGGATGCTGCGTCTACTGTCTTTATACTTGCTTGTACCCGGTCGCTCGGATCACGAGACTCCCACGCAACGCCGTGCGCAGAAATCCCGGGATCATTGGATGGTGCCCTCCGCGCAGCTAAGAGCCAACGGCTGATGCAATAGCCAGTCTCGTGGCGCCCGGGCCGGGGATAGCCAGCGAGGCCTCTGACGGCATCCAGTCACATCGGACACATCATTCCATGCAAAATGATCTGCACGGTGCATCGTGCTAGCCGTGGCATCCAGCCGTTTCCCCGCAAAAACCCATCCTGTTATGGGATGGATGAGGAGACCGGTTAGAGACGCAGTGCCTCTCGGAGGACTCGAGGGGATCGGCGACGGCGATGTATGGGCATCGGACGAGCATTCTGCCGCAAGAACGGAGAAATGACGGGAATGCTCCGAGGACTCGCCGTTGTTCCGTCGGCAGCAGCGGACAGAGACAAGGGTTTGGGCCACACGGGCAGCAGCTGCTACTTTGTAGAGACACGGAGAATCTTGCCTTCTACCACGAGGCTCAGGCAGAGATGAGCGTGACATCGGCCGGTTGATGAGGGGAAAACGGGAAAACGGCACCCACGGCAAAATACGGCAAAATACTGCGTTGCTTTCGGCCGTTTTTAGCCCGCATTCATCCCGCACGCATATTCGCGATAGAGGGCGTTCCGCGCCTCAACATGTCACATTCCGCTGCCAGTTCCCTCCGACTGCAGCGCCGACTTGTTGCGTCCACCGACGGCCATCGAGGGCAGCATGAGTGCGTCGTTGAAATTAGCATAAAGCACGGAGGACAGCCCCGCGATCTTGGCTTGAACGCAGTTGACCCACTTCCCCTGGCGCGAGGCGGATGACTAAGAACAGGGCACGTGCCGTCAGACGAAGCATCTGTATGACTTGGATTCGTCGGGCAACGCATGGCTGATGTCTGTCAGATGGCTACGGAGTACTCCGTACTGCGTAATGTCTGTCAGACAACACGATAAATGCCATGGACAGCATTCCTACGGCGCACGAGGCACGTGCAGAGCCAAGACAACGTCCAACATGCCTTACAAAGTCCAATGCGTGTGTATTTTTAGGACAGCCTCTCGGTGTGACGGTGGTGTGCGACGGGCAATACGAGTACGCGTACGAGTACGAGGAGGCGCAGCTGTGACAGGAATGGCAGCGGCGTACGAGAGAGCTGAACACGTAAAGAGCGCATCGAGAGCGCAAACGTGAGTGGACGAGCCGAGGCGGTAGCAACACCAGCAACAGACAGTAAACAGCTCCGAGCAACAAATACGACGTACTCCGTAGTACGAGTAAACAAGCAGCAGCACAGACGCTACGTCGTAATGTAGGTGTTGGACGCTGCAAAGCACGGTTCTGCCTGTGTCAACAAGGACTGAGCGCTGGCTGGCTTAACGCGTCGAAACGCGGGTTGTTGATATATTACGGCATTGGGACTAGTGCATATCGATCTGGATCTCCCGGGTCCACCGTGGAGGGATATCGGCGGCTGCATCGTACCGGAGGAATTGTCGGCGAGAGGGCGGGGCAGCTCGAAGCCCAGCAGGTTTGCAGTGAGGCTGGACAGCAAGGGACGCAGCGCGGTTGCTGGTGCTTGCTCTGTTCTACGAGTACGTCGAGCGTCGGCGGAACAATCGCATCGTCAGGGACCAGGAGCACGCACCCATCTTCCTCCCAAGACGACTGCCGTAGCAAGGCGAAGCGCGCTCCAGCGTGGCTTCCAGCGTGGGCCAGTGGGACTGGACCGCCGACTCGTAGGGAAATTGGAGGTTGGGGCAGGAGAGTTGCGTGCGTGTTTCACTATTTGCGAGCCGCGCAGAATTTGCGCCAGGATAGCACGCTACGGTGGCAAGGAGGAGTACGAAGTGCAGTCGGAGGAGTACGAAGTGCCGGAGGAAGTACGAGTAAAAAGTAGGAGAAGCAGGAAGAGAAGTAGGAAGAAGGAGGACGTTGGAAGTAGGAAGTTGGAAGTAGGAGGCAGGACGGAGGCAGGCAAGCGGCAGGCGAGCGCAGGCGAGCGCAAAGGCAAAAGGAATGCAAGAGCCACGGAAAGTGGATGGAAACGCAGGCAACCGGAGACAAACACCACCGCAGAGACGGACCAGCCCCCAAGAAGCAAGCACGGAGTACTTTGCAGCAGCAGACGGAGTCCAATGGGCCTCGCCCGGCCTGAGCACCTCGGCGCTGCCCCGCCCAGCCGCTCCGCGATCGATGCTCCTCCCCGGCAACATCCACACGCGACGCGTTGCTGCTGGCCCTCGTCTTGCGAGGCCCCGTCGTGCTTACAAGTATCGCGCGGCCCGTCTGCCGGCCGGACGGCGTCGCTGCCTGTCGCCTCGTTCTGCGTGGCGCCCTGCTTCGCCATGCCTCGCCTGCTCTGCCGCGCATAGCCTCGTCACCCGTCGCTCGTCTGTCTCTTCTCTCCTTCTCGGCTCTCTCTTCCGCTCGTCTCTCTCGTCTCCGCTGGCTTCCGCATCGTATGATCTGCGGCGCCGCCGAGAAGTCCAGGACCCAGTCTCCCCGCATTCCAATCGGCCGTCCACTCCATACTCGAGATCGCCAACGTGCACTATCAACAACAGCCACACCATCGTCACCGCGCGGGCGCTGCACCACCGCCTGGCGGGCGCAGCCGTCTAGAGATAAAGAGCGCGCCTGGCGTCGTTTGAGCTGTTGCGTCTTGCTGGCTGTCGTCCTAGTCTGCTGTTTGCTGTCCGGCTCTGGAGTGGTGTTGTCAGCTCTGCCCGTTTGCGCTGCCACCGCTTTCTGCCTCGCCCAAGGGCGGCAGCACAAAGCGCACGAAACACGGAGGCCGGCACGCTGCCCTGGCGCGGGCGACCGTCTTGCACCGCAAACAGCGGGCGGCGGGCAGCGAGCGCGAGAGAGCGCCGTCGGACTCCGGTCGGGCGACTGCCCTCGAAGCATCCAGACAAAACGACAAGGAAGCACTATCATCCTGCCGCGCCATCGACGACTCACAGTCCATTGCCTCTTCAGACGGACGCACATCCAACCGAGCACGGCTACCTGCTGCCCGGCTGGCAGTCTACCTCTCCGCCATGGATATACATCGCAGGCCTGTGATGGGCGTCGTGGCCATCCTCGCCACGTCGGCTCTTG
Source organism: Grosmannia penicillata (assembly GCA_002778075.1). Classification (NCBI taxonomy): domain Eukaryota; kingdom Fungi; phylum Ascomycota; class Sordariomycetes; order Ophiostomatales; family Ophiostomataceae; genus Grosmannia; species Grosmannia penicillata. Next base: position 537,549 of record PCDK01000028.1, on the reverse strand, counting down.
TGGCCCTCCAGGCTGCTTCTATGCCGGCGCTTGCCGTTGCTTCCTCGACGGCCTTGTGCGTCTTGACCTACGTCGCGCTGGCCAACGAGGCCTTTACGATCCTGGCTCTCGGCCTCTACATGGCCCTTCGTCCGCGCCGCCGGCCGTCGCCGCAGCCTTCTCCCAGCTGGTTTTGGGCCGCCCTGAGCATCGTGCAGCCCACAGTCGCAGCCGGCTTTTCCCTCCGCGCCCTGCTGTACCTGGACGACCTGGACGGCGCGCGCGCCGTCGCCTTCCTCGCCGGCACCTCGGTCGCACTGGGCATCGCCTACTGCTGCCAGCTGCTCTTCTTCCTCGGCCACAGCGGCGTCGGTCTGCGGCCGCAGCGGGAGAGCGTCCGCGACCGGGAAGCCGGCGGCGCCGAGAAGAGCACCAAGACCACGAGCACGCGGCCCAGCCACGGCACGGCGCCCGCGGTGCACGTCAAGTCGATTCCCTACAGCCGCACGACCCCGGCGGTGGCCGGCGCCCGCCTCCTGGAGGCCGGCAGCACCACGGACCTGCGCGCGCCGTCCGGTCCGAGCGGCGGGCGATCGGCGTCGTCGCCGATCCGGCCCGTCTCCTCCCGGACGCGCCTGCTCTCGCCGCACAGCACGAGCAGCAGCCGCCGGTCGTCGCGCCGGTCGGAGTCGTCGCCGTCGATCCGCTTCCGGCCGCACATGAGCCTGGCGGACTTTGACTCGTGGGACACGTCGGCCGTCGACCCGCAGAACCGCCAGGTCGTGATGGGGAGCGCCACGGCGACCGCTGCGACAGCCTCGGCCAGCGGCAGCCGCGGCCTCGAGACCATCCCGGCCAGCCCGACGGCCAGCCGCAGCCCGAGCCCGGGCCTGTCGCTGGGGCTGGCGCTGCTGCCGCCGCAGCCGCCGCCGATGCGCCGCCGCAGCCGCAGTTACAGCCCGGCGACATCGCTCAGCGACCTGCGCGTGCTCGGCACGGCGCACGCGCGGTCGCGGTCGCGGTCGCCGGCGCCGAGCGAAGCGCACATCCACCCGCTGTTCCGCTCGGACTCGGCGGCGCCGCCGCCGGCGGTGAGCGCGGGCACGGTGGTGACGGCGGCGCCGCACGCGGGCCAGGTCCTCGCGGCGGACGTGCGGAGCCTGCGGGCGCGCACGCTGTCGCGGGGCCGCATGCGCAGCGGCAGCCTGGCGGCGGTGGCGAGTCCGCTGGGCCGGCAGCCCAGCATCGACGAGTCGGCGCCGGACGACGGGCCCGAGGGCGAGGGCGTGGGCCTGGGCCTGGGCTGGGGCGCCGACTGGCCGTTGGCCGAACGGGGCCGCGTGCGGCCGAGCACGCCAGAGCGGAGAATGACGCCGCCGATCCCCGACTGGGTTCTGCGCGCGGCGGAGACGGGCCCGAGCCGGCGGGTGCGCGAGCGCGGTCCGCCATGACGGCAGAGGCACGCACTGCTACGACCGGAACGACCTGAGACGACAGCGACACGAGCACCTGACACCTGACGAGCACAGCGACGAGTACGAGTAATGCATATATACTATTCCATGTTCCATCTTTCGGTTTCTATGCCGCCCAAGTTTCCTTTGTCTTTTATTCTTCCCTCTTTTCTTCCCTTTTCTTCTCTCTCTTCTCTTTTCTTCCTCTCTTCCCTTTCTTCCCTTATCTTCCCTCTCTTTTCTTCCCTTTTCTTCCCTTTTCTTCCTTTTCTTCCTTTTCTTCCCTCTCTTCCCTTTCTTCCCTTATCTTCCCTCTCTTTTATTCTCTTTTCTTCCCTCTTCCCTTTTCTTCCCTCTCTTCCATTTTCTTCCCTCCCTTCCCTTCCTTCCCTTCCTTCCCCCAAGGGACACCCCAGAGGACGGAGGCACCGGTTATTCTACCGGCTGTTGGAGCCGTCTTTCTCTTGCCCTCTCACGGCGTTCTGTGCTGGGGAGGGTCTTGAATCTTGTCTGGAGCCGGGAGCCTTTTGTTTTGAGATACCACTGTCCTTTCGGGCTTGTTCTCGCCGCTGCGGCGCGTCCAATATAGATGCATCTTGGCAACAATAAATGTTCATGACTCTGAAGCAAGAGCTTGCTGGCACGTAGGCGAAGCAGATTACATAACGGATGACATAATCCGCGGCACGGCTGCGGCGTCCGCTACACAGAAGCAGCCACCCGCCACTAGCGCGGTTGCCTCTCGCAAGCGTGCGACAGGCGGCACGTCTGACGCGGCGCTCTGACTGGCTGCTGCTCGCCTCTCCGCAGGGGGACCCGCCTTTTTGGTTGCTGCCCGCCCCGCCAGAAATCGACGACGTACATTACGAAAACACTTTGCCTGCCTGCAGAGCGCATCTCGAGCCTTGCTTCTCGCTTCTCGCTTCTCGCTGTCTGCCTCGCCGTCCGCTCCGCCCACTGTGCCTCTCGTCGTTGCCGGCCGTGTCCTCTTCGTCCGCCGCACCGATCCGCGTGCCCACTGCCGTCTGACCTCGTCGACCTCATCATCGACCTCCATCTGACCCCTCTTGATCTTCGTCTTGATCTTCGTCTTTCTCGTGTCCGCCATCTCGGTTGCCCACCATGAAGGTGACGTTCAAGGTGAGTCACGCCGCCATGCGAGCCATACAAGAGCGCCGGCTGCCCTCTGTCCTGCTGCCAGCCTGCTGACCTCTCCAGGACCTCAAGCAGCAGAAGTTCGTCATCGAGATCGAGCCCTCCGAGACGGTGCGTCGCGCTCCCTGCTCCCGTCCTGAGCGTCCACAGTCCTCCCGATATCCCAGCTTCACCTGCTTTAGCTTCCCTCTTCTCATCATGTCCGCGCGCGCACCCGCAAGCTAACCTGGCCTGTGCAGATCGCCGCCGTCAAGCAAAAGATCTCCGACGAGCGCGGCTGGGACCCGAAATCACAGAAGCTCATCTACTCCGGTAGGCGTCCCGGATCTGCGTGTGCTATCAACAGCTGCTGACGTCTGCCTGCAGGCAAGATCCTCAAGGATGAGGAGACCGTCGAGTCGTACAAGATCGAGGAGAAGGGCTTCGTTGTCTGCGTGCTGAACAAGGTGCGTCCCAGGCAGGCGAGCTGCGTCAGCTGAGCCTCTGCCTCTGTCCGCTTCGCTGCTGACACGCTGACATGACAACTAGGCCAAAGCTGCTCCCGCCGAATCATCAAAAACAGCCGCCGCCGTTCCCGCCACGCCTGCCCGCGCTGTCGCTGCCACGTCCACTCCCGCTGCCCCCATCGCTGCGCCGGCCCTGGCCGCACAACTTGCCGCTGCCACGCCATCCCCGGCTGCGCGCGCCCAGCCTGCCGCCGATGCCTCGTTCTCTGACCCCAACAACTTCTCTGTCGGTCCGGCCCTCCAGGAAGCGATTGCCAACATGGAGGCCATGGGCTTTGAGCGCAGCCAGATCAACGCCGCCATGCGGGCTGCCTACAACAACCCCGACCGTGCTGTCGAGTACCTGTTGACTGTACGCTGTGCTCTATTCTCTCCCCTCTCTCCTCTGACTGTTCTCGTTCCTCTTCTAACGCCCGCAGGGTATTCCCGAAGACCTGAACCCACCCGCAGCGCCTGCTGCTGCCGCTGCCGCTGCCGCACCTGCGGCCTCGGCGGCCCCGGCGGCCCCGGCGGCTTCGGCTGCCGTCGAAGACGACTCCGCCGTGAACCTGTTTGACCTTGCTGCCCAGCACGGCCGCGGCGGCGCTGGCGCTGCTGGCGGCGGTGGTCAGGCTGTGGCCGACGTCGCTGCTGCGGTGGCGGCTGGCGGCGGCAACCCCGGCCTCGGCAACCTGGACTTTCTGCGCCACAACGCCCAGTTCCAGCAGCTTCGCCAGGTCGTTCAGCAGCAGCCGCAAATGCTGGAGCCTATCCTGCAGCAGCTTGGCGCGGGCAACCCGCAGCTGGCCCAGCTTATCGCGCAGAACCCAGACCAGTTTCTCAGCCTTCTTAGTGAGGATGGCGATGAAGATGACGCGCCGCTGCCGCCCGGCGCCCAGGCGATTGCCGTGACGGAGGAGGAGCGGGATGCTATCGAGCGCGTAAGTGTGAAGGAAATCCGTCGAGACTGTCGTTGGAGCCATGCTAACAGCACAAGCTCTGCCGCCTTGGCTTCGACCGGGACCAGGCCATCCAGGCGTACTTTGCCTGCGACAAGAACGAGGAGCTGGCGGCCAACTTTTTGTTCGACCAGCCCGACGACGATGACTCAGTCGGCAACTAAACATCGACTGGGGCGTCGGGTGCGTATGGACGATCGGATGTCGAGCACCAGAATGGCCGATTGGCCAATAGCGGCTTGATGGCCAGGAACACCTGCCCAAGCAGTAACAGGACTCACCACTACTTCGTACGCGAACACAGACCCAGGGCAAACGGAAGAATCAAGAAAAGGGAACCCGGCTGCGAAATACCCAAACGGCATGGCTCGATGGCGCACGTGGAGAGAGGGAGGATGCAGACGCAGAAACAATGGAAACACGGAAAGCGAAAAAGGGAGTGAGGGGCTCAAGATCTATTACCTAGACTGCATCTGGGGGCTGCTTTATGTGCGAATTCTCCTGGCTCTTTGGTCTTTCTCCGTTCCGTTATGGGAAGCGGCTTTACCCTTTTCCGTTTCTTTGTTCTTACCCTCGTTCTTTATTTTGTCGTTGTTTATGCTTTCGTTTGTGCTTTCGTTCTTCGACCGGGAGCAAAGGTGGTGAGAGGTGCCCATAGTTCACGGGGATTTGGGGGTTGGTAGCTAAAGCTGGATGGGATGGGCCAGACACGGGGCGAATATTTCCTCTATGCCGAGGGGCTGGATGGCTTTTGATTTTACTGTTACCGGTTCGTGCGCCATGCACGGCGAGCAGTCTCTGCCGCCGTGCTCTGTCCTTTACTATTTTATTTGCACCAACATACTTGACTGTTCTTGACCTGTGCTGTACATCGTACTTAGTACTTCGTGCTTTGTCATGTTTGCAGGCCGGCCTTGACCTCTATCGCTAAAAAAAAAGAAGGAATAGGTTGAAAAATTGTACCTATGTTTACTATAGCGTGTCTGATTGCGATTGTAGGAACCCTAGCATTATTGTGTGATGCTGTCGTGTTGTGCGTGCAATGAAAGATATGGAAACTTTGAGGCATCGGGATCATGAGAGTAGAACACAAAAAGCTCAATTATCCTTCTCTGAACAGAGCGCTCTATTCATACAAGTACGTAGCAAACGGTCAACCAGTGCTTTACGCAGCATGTCGCAGCTTCGAGGCAACCCCCTGCCGGAAATCGCTAGCAATACAGCACCGGCAGTCCTCTGTCTTCCTGCCGGCCTGTCAGCGTATTGCTTTAGCACTTCAACGGCAGCTTGCCCAGCCCAAATCCCCGCCGGAGCCCTTCCGGCGTCCTCCAGTCCCATCCGAAGCAGTTGCGGGTATCAAAATAACCATGGAACACCATCCAGGAAGCCGGGACCCAATTAATAGAAAAGCGCGGCCAAGAAACAGACAAAATAGAATATCGGACAATCGGACAATCGGACAATCGGACAATCAAAAAGTCGCGAGGTAATATGGAGGTGCGGCAGCACAGACGAGGCCATAACCAAAGAGCAAGCAGGGGCGGCGCTCAGACGCCGAAGCCGCCGACGATCTCTTTTGGGGCGGGCCGGCGGCTGCGGCGGCTGCGGGCCGGCATGGCGGCCTCCATGTCGTCGTCGGGGGTCTCGTCGATGACGTCAGGGTCGTCGCCCTCTTTGCCGGGGCCGGCGGCCGAGGCGGCCGAGGCGGCGCCGCCGCGGGGGCCGAAGAGGGCCTCGCGCTTCTTGCGCAGGGTCTCGGCGGCGTCGTCGGCGATGCGCTGCTGCTCGGCGTCGTGGGCGGCCTGGCGGGCGGCGTACTCGGCGTCAATGGTCTCGGTGGCGTGCAGGGTGAGGCCGGAGCGGGCGACGTACTCGTCGACGTCGATGGCGACCTTGTGCTGGCCGACGAGGGCCTGGGTGATGCGGTCGGGCCGCAGCTTGTCCTCGCGGTTGAACTTCATCTTGATGTGGCGGCGCGACTTGCCCGGGAACCAGCGGCAGATGAGGTCGAAGCTCGTGCCGAACATGCTGAGCGCGCGGTAAAACAGCTCCGTCTCGTCCTCGGTCCACGCGTTGGGCCCGCGCAGCTTGCCCGGCTTCAGGTACGTGTTGGACGTTGTCTGGCGCGTAAAGTCGTTCTCCTCCACCTCCTCGAGCTCGCCCGCCTCCGCCGCCGCCGCCGCGTGCCGGTCGTGCACCAGCGACGCCTGGTTCACCACAATGTTGCCGTCGATGATCTCAAACTGCGGCCCCGCGCCCGCCGCCGCCGCCGCCCCCATCTTGGCACCGGCCGTCCGCCGCGCCGCCGCCATCACCGACGCCGCCGCCGCCACCGCCTCCGATAGCGCGACGCCGCCGCCTCCCGCACCCGCACCCGCACCCGCACCACTCTCGCTGCCAAACACCGAGTCCACGTCGCTGCCGCCGTCGTTGCTCGCCGGCGGCACCGGGCTCTGGCTCTGGCTCTGGCTCTGGCTCGAGCCCTGGCCCTGGTTCTTCTTGTTCAGCAGCCGATCGAGCCGGTACTGCCGCCGCTTCTCGCGCAGCCGGTCCACCAGCTCGTCGTGCCGACTGAACTTCTTGCCGATCCGCAGGTCCTTGGTCAGGTCCTCCATCCGCAGCTCGCGGTGGTCCACCGTGCGCGTCTCCGCGTCCTCGGGCGTCACCTCGCGCTCCTTGCGCGGTCGCTTCGGCGCCGCGGTGCCCTCTGTCGTCGACGACCGCTTTCGGCGCAGCGCTGCTGGCCGCGCCGCGGCGGCGTCCCCGTCCGCACCAACGCTCTCCTGCGCGTCGGCGCCTGCGCCTGCGCCGGCCTTGCGCGTGTAGCGCCGCTTAGCGGGCGCTGGGGCTGTGGACGTGGCTGCGCTCGCAGGCTCGGCAGTTGCGCTGTTTTTAGCGGCCCCGCGCGCACGGCTCCTGCGCGCGGGAGCCTGCGTAGTAGCTGCCGCCGGGTTGGCTGTCGTCGACACAGATGCAGCGCTCTCCGCGCCCGGCTGCTCGTCTCGCTGAGTCGATCGCCGTGATCGAGAGCGTGTAGCGGAAGGGCCGGCGGCTGCCTCGGGAGCTGTCTCGGCAGCTGTCTCGGCAGCTGTCTCGGCAGCGTCTCCCTCGGGAAAGTCGGCAGCAACTGCGCTGTTCACCTCGGCGGCTTCTTCATTCTGCAGCAGGCTGCTGATGGCAATGCGTCTGTGTCCTGCCGGCACGTTGGGCGCAGCTTTTTGCGGCTTGGCCAATGTCGCGGGCGCCGCTCCGGAAGCAGAGGCAGCAGCAGCAGTCGACCGGCGTGTTTTTGTTTGCCTGGGCGCGGGCTGTGATGGCGGGGTTGGAGGCGCTTCGACGGCCGATGACGTCTCGGCTGCTGACTCAGCAGAATGCGATGAGACGGCCGCGCCAGCGAGGTCGGCGGCCGCGGCATGCTGCTGCGACGAGGATGGCGTCGGCGTCGGCGTGGGAGGCAGCGTCGGCGCTTTGGTTGGCTTCGGGGCCGTGCCGGCGCGCGGCGCCTGCGGGTTGACAGGCGCGGCAGCCGGCTCCCCCGGTTCCCCGGGCGGGGTAGCCGGAGGCGCAGACGGCGCGGCGGCGGCGGGCGGGGCCGGCGCCGGAGCAACGGCCGCCGCCCCGGCAGGTGTCTGGGCGGGCGCGGCTGGCCCGGGTGGCCGACGCAGCACCGGCGCCTTGGGCTTGAAGGCCAGGCCGGTCTTCTTCTTCAACATGGAACTCATCCTGGCGCAAAGGGCGCGTTCACGCGGGCCCTAGAGAGCAGCGCACGGTCGGCGCAGACGGGGGATACCGCGGATATCGCGGGTGTCGCCAAAGTCGCAGCTGTCGTGCTCGCTGGGCGGGCTGTGGCCGCCGTGGTAATCGATGTGGTGGTGGTGGGGGATATGCGCTGAGGGCGGCCGTTGGCTGGGCTGTCTCGGCTGTCGTGGCCATCGACGAGGCTGTGGCTGGTCCGCGTGCGTGTCCAGCTCCTCGCTGGGCAGTCGCAATGGCACAACGGCGGCGGGCAGACAGACAAGCGAGGGCGTGTGGGTGTGCCGGTTCGTGGAGAGGGCAGCGAGGCAGCGGAAAAGGCAAAAGGCAGAAGCAGAGAGGCAAAATAGCGAATAGACGAAAAAATACTTCTGGAAAATGGGCGTTATGTAAGCCGGACCCCACTTCCGATAAGCCGCACACGCGCTCGCCCACAGCCCACAGCCCACAGCCCACACGCACATGCTCCTTGTACAGTAGTGCGCAGTAGTCAGCGCGCCAGCCCTAAGCGGTCTAGCGCCACGTCGCTCTGCCTGGCTCCTTTTCCCTCCTCTTCGCTGCTCACGCTTCGGGGCTGCGTTCGCCAAAAAATCCATCTTCCGCCCGCGAACTCTGCCCTTTCTCTCCTCACCATCTCCTGCCTCCTTGCCCGCCACGCTCGCTCGTCGTCCGCCCGCCCGCCCGCCGCGTCTGCTCTGTCTGCGCTGACCTCGCATGCGTGTCGCCGCCGCCGCCCCTGGTTGACCGCGCCAGGACTCATCGCTCCGACCGATCCTTTTGTTGCTCCTTTTCCCCTCGGCTTCTCCCTTTCTGCTGTCTGCTTGCTGCTTGCTGCTTTCTGCTCTGCTCTCTGCCTTCTGCTCCTGCCCCCTCCATCGTCCATCACGGTCTCGCCTCGCGTCTCGCGTCTTGCCGGCGCGCCCATCCGTCCGCTCCCCCTGCCTGCTTTTTTGGTTTTGGACTGCCTCGCCGGCTGCGCCGTGGCCCGGCAACCCCCATCTCGCCGCGTTCCGGCTGTTCGCGCCTCGCGTTCGCGTTCCTCCCCCTCTGATGCCTGTGGCAACGTCTCTCTCCGCCCTGCCGACTCATCCATCCGCCCTCGTCAAGATGGAGGACCGGAAGAGACCGGCCATCGCTGACACAGATGAGTATGCGCCTCCCAGCAAGCGACAGGCCGTCAACGGCGGCGGTAGCAGAGTGAAGGAAGAGAATGGCGACTACAAAGACGAGGCTTGGCTCGAGGTAAGGCATCACGATACGCTTGCTTTGTCCCCTTGGGAGCCCCCCGGCCATCACGACGAGCACCCTCTGCATGCACTGGACGCGGGCATGTCACGCCTCCCGATCACGCGGCTGGCGCTCGTCCGCGTCCGCGCGCTGCGTTCTACCCTCCCATCTGCACTTCCACTATGTTTACGATTCTGCGTCGACCGGCATCGGGCTGCGCTCTCGCTCTGCCCTCGAGGTCTCCTTGTGCCCTGGCTGCGACTCATCCGCGCTGGTGACCATGCTAATGCGCCGCTCGCTGAAGGCAGCAGGCCCAGGGCCTTATCGCGGCAGCTCTCTACCCTCTTCACTGGTTCATAGCCTGCCATATCTTCCGTTTGCCACCGTCCCATGCGATCGCCGCTTCTTCCCTCGTACCTTGCGCGTTCGCGCCTTGCGCCTCGCGCCTCGTGCCTCGTGGCTCGCGAGAGACTGAACATGGCTGACTCTTTGCATTTCCAGGACTTCCAAAAAGATGCTCTCATCCGGCAGATGAACGAATACAAGCGAGAAAAGGCCACACTAGAGTCTCGGATTGAAGAAATCCAGCAGCGCTCGACCTACCACGACGACCATATCCGCATTGCCGACGCTTGGGTGCTTCAGGTAGGCACCTATCACTGCTCTTTCGACGTCCGTGGAGTGCTTTTCGCCGCGAGCACATACTGACTAGCGTGCAGCTTCTACAAGAAATCGAGCTGCTCTGCGAAGGCACAGTGTCCAGCTACCCTGATTCAAAAGGTGTGTTTTCCTTTCGCCTTTTGCCTTTCGCTTTCGCCTTGCGCAGCATACTGACCGTTGGCATGTACAGAGCATGCCTATCCATCCGCACTAAGCTTCCCGGACAGCCGGGATTTCCAGAGACACCTCGGCGAAAAGACAAAAGCAGTCAAGACAAGGATGGAGTCGCTACTCAACCGGCTGTCCAGTCTGCGGGGAGAAGTCAAGCCTGAGGTTGCCCGGCTTGAAACACAGATCAAGACGTTGCTAGCATCACAGAAGGAGTACGCACTGCAGCTGGACCGCTTAGAAACGGACAAGGACGACATCTCACAACAACTGGATACGGCCACACTGCGATACATCAAAGCCGAGAAGCGTTTAGACCGGATGCGCAGTGCGCAGGTCCAGAAGATGGAGGAGAAGGCTTTGGCCCATGTGACCAAGCAGCCGTCTCCAGCGAATGGCACAGAAGAGGCAGCACCAAGCTCCGCCGAGCTCCAAGCTCTCCAGCTGCAGTTGGACGAAACGTCGGCCGTGGCCGATGCTCTACGAGAACAGCTCGCACGGGCCTTGGCCGACCTAAAGCAAGCACAGACAGGGTCCATCGCATACAGAGCCAAGGCCGAACAGACAACGGATGAGGATTACGCAAAGACGGACTTGTTCAAGCAGCTCAAGAGTCACTGCGAAGACCTACTCAAGCGGGTGAACCACCTTGAGGCCACAAATCGGTCCCTACGCGACGAAATCGAAAAGGTGCAAGCCGAGCGCACAGCCTTCCGGACAAAGCTGCAGGCCGAGGCACAAACCGTGGCCAGCGACCTCGAGGACCAATTACACGCAAAGGAGCAAGACCTTACCCGGATTCGCTCAGCCAGAGACGAGCTGTTGGCCGACGTCCAAGTCCGCAAGGCCAGCCAGGAACAGGAGAGAGCTGCGCTCGACAACATCAAGGAGCTGGTTCAGGCAAAGGACGACCGCATAGCAGCCCTGGAGCTGGAGCTGGAGCGGTTACGGCCCAACGACGACGCGGACAAGACGACGTCCCAGGAAGCCCTCGAAGCGCTGTCCGTGGAGGAGCTGCGCGAGAAGGTCGCCAAGCTGGAAAGAGACTACGCCTTGATCCAGACCGAGATGCCGTCCGTGGAGAAGGCCTACAAGAAGGCGATTGGCCTGGCACAGAAGAAGGTGATGGACTTTGCGGCGCTGGAAGACCGGGTGGCGATCCTGACGCTGGAAAAGGCCAAGGCCGACCAGAAGTACTTTGCCGCGCGCAAGGACATGGATATCCGAAATGCAGAAATCCGGGCGTTGCGGCACCAGAACAGCAAGAGTTCCGAGATCATAGCCTCGCTCAAGGACGCCGAGGAGCAGAGCAGGTCGCTGCTGAGCAACCTGGAGAAGCAGCTGGCCGACTTCCGACAATCCAACACGACCGTTGTGGACGAAGCGCGCAACCTGAAGACGACGAATGCCGATCTGCAGCGGCGCATCGAGGCGAGCCGAGGGCAGATAACAGAGCTCAGCAGCCTGGTCAAGGCGCGGGATGCACAAGTGACGACGCTGCGCGAGCAAGTATCGCAGCAGAGCATCGAAGCCGAGCGCCTCAAGGTCCGGTACAACTCGGCGGTCAAGGAACGCGACAGCTGGAAGTCCAAGTGTCTGGCGAACTCGTCGGAGGAAGAGGAGATGCTCAGGGTAAGTCAAGCCGTACCGTGTCACCCAGGCCGTCTCGGCGTCTTCGTGCTAACTTGTTAGAAATTTGCGCTCTGCTCGGTTTGCCGGAGCCAGTTCAAGAACGCCATAATCAAGACATGTGGGCACGTGTTCTGCCAGACATGCGTCGACGCGCGGCTCAGCAACCGCATGCGCAAATGCCCGACGTGCAACAAGGCGTTTGACAAGCTGGACGTGATGACCGCTCACTTATAGACCATGTCGGGCTACGATGATGGCAATGAATACGAAGCGGATATCCAGAAAACATAACACCATAACACCATAACACCATAATAAAAACCAACTACAGGTGCTACATCAGAAAACTGGCGAGACAAGGCAGCGAGGTCTATACTACGCCGACCCCAAACCACGAACGGGCCGGGCCGGTCTGGTCAGATGGAGTCTTGACCAAGTTTATTTTTCTTCAGTTCTGCATAGATGGGATTTGCCAATGAACAAGGGAGAAAGGAGCGCCGTGTGGAGTTTAGGTTTCTTGTTGGGCCAAGGGACGACTCTTTTTAACACGATGGGTTTGTTTGTTTGTTTGCTTCCTTGCTTGCTCTCTCTGCTGTCCTTTGTCCCGTCTCCCCGTGTGCTTTTCCCCTTGTTATATTTTTGTATTACACCGCCCCTGGGCTTTCTGGAAATGATGTTTCACTGTACGGTATATGATACGTTTCGGACAACGGGGGCGGCGCTTTCGCCATGTTGCGCCTCTCAGACTGTTGCTTGCTGCACATATCGGTTCGCAGAGAAGAGACCGCCCTGCACGCCTATTTTTGTAAGATACTTTTCACCTCTTTCATTGCCTGGTAGCGCGACAGGGGGGAGGGGACAGCGGGAGAGGGAGCCTGCGAAATAGAATGGCGGGTTGCTGTTTCGCTGCACGAAACGGTATCAGGATGTGGGCGCGTGTAGTGCTATGGGGTGCATTTACGTGAACGTATGTCGTTTGGTCTTTGTTGCCGACGCGCTGCTGGATGGCGGTCACTGGTAGGATCAACGTCGGCTGGTCCCGCCAAAGCCTGTGCCTTCATAGCGGGCGGACGACGTCGTCCGCGACGGCGACCGCCTACGCGAGGGACCGGCGTAGTCGCTGCCGCCGCCGAACCTGCGGCCGGTGTCGTAGCCCCAGTCGGGGCCGGTCTGTCCGTAGCCGGCGTAGCCGCCACGGCTGCTGTTGTTCCGTCGGCCGGCCATGTAGCCGGCAGCAGCGCCGCCAGCCAGGCCGCTCAGGAAGCCGGGCCGCCAGCCTTCGGAGGAGCCGGGCTTGGGGCCGCCGGGATAGGGCGGTGGGGGGGAGTCGTAGCCGCCGCCGCCGCCGCCGCCGCCAAACCCGGGACCGCCGCCGCCGCCGCCCCAGAACGACGGCCCGCCGCCGCCGGCGGCCCCGGCAGGCGCGGCGTGCCGGGCGGGCGCGCGCCACGCGTTCCAGAGGATGACGCCGAGGACGCCGAGAAAGAGGGCGTAGAACAGCCAGGCGCCCACGTCTTCGCTGGCGCTGTGGAGGGTCGTAGCGAGTTCCGGGAAGCGCTCGCGACCAAAGGCCGTGAGGGCGAGGTCGTAGCGGACGGCGCAGCTGCCGCGCAGGACGTGGGGGTCGTCGCTCGAGGCGTAGCCCTCGCAGACGACGTCGGTCTGGGTGAGCTTCAGCTCGGCGGGCAGCGTGGCGGTGCAGGACCACTGGACGTCCTCGGGGCCGTAGGCGGCGCCGTCATTGGTGCAGCGCATGACGTCAATGGTGTGCAGCCGGCAGAGGGCGGGGTCGGCGACGCAGGTGAGCTGGGGCGCGGCGGGCACGCGGCGGTGGGTGGTCAGCCTGCCGGCGCGCAGGGTGAGGGATTGGACCTGGTGGTCAGCGCGGTGTCGCCAGCGCGGCGTTTTGCGAGAGCGGTACCTCGGACAGCAGGATGGCGTTCTTGGCGGAGGCGCGGGTGACGGCGAGCGACGGCCCGAGCAGCGCGGCCAGCGCCAGCAGGCCGGCCTGCAGAGAGCGGGCGCGCATGGCGGTGAGGCTGCTGGCGAGTGTGCTGTTGGCGAGTGTGCTGTTGGCGAGTGTGCTGTTGGCGAGTGTGAAGCTGCTGGCGAGTGTGAGGCTGTGAGGCGGCAAACAGCTTCAATGACGTCGGGCGCAGTCGGGACGGCAGCGCAGCAGCGTCGAACAGGGAAAAGGGCGCGAGGTCGCAGGTCGTCTGTCGTTTGTCGCCCGGACGCCGGCACTATATCAGGGCGTGAGCGGCGGCTGCGCGTCGCCGTCGCAGAGGACAGGCTGGCCAGTTGCGTCGTTGGCCAGGCAAGGCTGCCACCTTCGCCAGTGGCGTTTCTGTGCTGGCACCAGTGGCGATGCCATACCCGATTATATGGATATCGCAGTAGCCATCGCGATTATCGCATGGTCGGACATGGACGAGATTCTAGAGCCCGCGTATAGGCATGTGCGCCGGAGATAGGTCCCAGCTCCGGACAGAGTAATACTTGCAGGCTCGCAGGCCATGTTCATCCGTATTACCCGCGCCTGCCGCGTCTCGACGCGGAGAACCAGAGCGGTGGGTCGGCGCGGTTATGAAAGTACGAAATACAGACATCGTACTTTGTACCTTGATACGTGTCGTACCAGATCGTCGCGCGATACTGCAAACGGTATTCCGTACAAGCGATACATGGGGCTTGCTCCGTATCTAATTCTACCTCTTGTCTGGCCTTATTTCGCAGGTACTTACTCCGTATTCGGAGGATTGAATGTATAATATAGACTCGTCGTATCGTCCTTGAAAAACGTATTTTCCTGCGTACAGTGACTTCCATCGTATGATTCAGAATCCAAGATCCAGGATCCAAGACACGTCGCCGCCACAAGAGGATGTGTAAGACCGCGTAAGCCACGATTGAGCTCCCGCGATTTGCTTTCCCGAAACAGACGCTGTATGTTCCGTATTACCCCGTATTAGGACGGCACGGGGAAAGTCGGTGTTCGGCGCTTACGACACGCCGATGTTACAGTCATAACGGTCTGGTCGGCCGGTGAGCCTGTTGAAATGTCGTCCGCGTCGTACAGTCGGCGCAGCACGCAGCGCCACCGTCTTCACTTGAACCAGGACAGAGCACGCACTCGTAAGATGTCGTATTGAGCCGGTTGGCCAGTGCCAACCGGCGTACAGATTCCTGTGCCCAGCATGCAAGACACGTACAGCGTGGCCGCACGTCCGAGCTAGACCACAAACCTCGAAAATCGACTTACGTGACAGCAGATGCCGCAGTCGTCGGCAGATAAGAACGGTGCTCCGCACGAGAGTTGCAGAGTGCATGCAGATGCAGCAATGGACATGGAGCAGATGCAGATGCCCAAGATGCCCAAGCATAGATACGCCTCTTGCCTTTTTGGCGCAAGGACTCCGTAATCGTACAGCGACGCACATCACCCTGGCCCGATCGGGTTACTGCTGCACAGATCGCACCTGCCTGTGGACTCAATGCGCCCGTGCGAGACACGACTCGCACGGCGTATTTGTGCGTATTTACCTTGTGTCACTCTGTAGACGCGCCGCCTGCGATGCGGTGACGGCTAGGTGTTGCGCCGGTGGCTCGGCGGCAGCAACGTCCGAGATGCCGTGTCGGCCTGAGGGCAGGATGCCACTCTTTTCCTCCACTCCAAATGTGTCTTTCACTCGTACATTTCGTGCGCAATTGCCGTAACACAGGCCTCGAGTAAACGCAGTACGGGCGGAATCGGAAAGAGCTGGTCCCGTCGTGCCTGCTCCGTCTGCAAACCGGCGCGCGCCCGTGCGTGGCTTCCTGTTTGGGCCACCGCTTCCTGCATCGCTGCCGTCTTTGCGTTCCGGCGTCCGTCTTTGCACGGCGTAATTGTCCCGCTCTTACTTGTCTTTCCCGTGTCCTCCTCTTCTCGCAGCATCTGACATCCAGCGTGGGCGTTCTCGTCGGTCTACGCGTGGTCATTGTCCGGCCGCCTTAACAGACAAGCGTCCGCGGCCGCTAGCTCCGCCCAGGCAGCTGCCGGTCCTTGTCTGTCCGTGCTATATAAGCTCGCTGGCCGCCGACTGTTTCTCTGCCTTTTCGTGCCAGCACGCCGCCATCCGCTCATTGGCATTTCTTCTTTTTCGAGCTCGCCGAGCTCTCTGTCCTCCCGGCGCCAGCCGCGCGCTGTGCTCTGTGCCTTGCCCCGTCTCTGGTCTGGCGAACACGCCACGACGCGCCGCAGCACCGCCATGGCCGACGACGCTGAAAAGTCCGGCGCCGGCATCCCGGCGCCGAAAGCCGCCTCCGGCCACCCCGACTCGGCCGACGAGAAGCCCGGCGCTGCCGCCGCCGCCACTTCCGTCTCCGGCTCCGGCCGTGCTTCGCCCGACGCCCTCGCTGCCGTCGACTCCCGGGTGGTCGTCCCGGCCGCCGTCGACCCCTTTCGCGCTCTGCCGCCGCACGAGGCCGCCATCCTCCGGCAGCAGATCGTCACCCCCGACGTCAAGGTCGGCTTCCGCACCCTCTACCGCTACGCCTCGCGCGTCGACCTCGCCATCCTCGCCGTCTCCGCCGTCTGCGGCATCGCCTCCGGCGCCGCCCTCCCCCTGATGACCGTCATCTTCGGCAACCTCCAGAGCAGCTTCCAGGGCTTCTTCAACGGCACCCTCTCGCACCACGCCTTCCTCCACAAGATGTCCCGCCAGGTCCTCTACTTTGTCTACCTGGCGATCGGCGAGTTCGTCACCACCTACGTCGCCACCGTCGGCTTCATCTACACGGGCGAGCACGTCAGCTCCAAGATCCGCGCCCACTACCTCGAGAGCTGCATGCGCCAGAACATTGGCTTCTTCGACAACCTCGGCGCCGGCGAGGTCACCACCCGCATCACCGCCGACACCAACCTCATCCAGGAGGGCATCTCCGAGAAGATTGGCCTCACCCTCGCCGCCATCGCCACCTTTGTCACCGCCTTCGTCATCGGCTTCGTCGAGTACTGGAAGATGACCCTCATCCTGCTGTCCACCGTCGCCGCCCTGCTGCTCATCATGGGCAGCGGCTCGCGCTTCATCGTCCGCTTCAGCAAGCTCTCCGTCGCCGCCTACGCCGAGGGCGGCAGCGTCGCCGACGAGGTCATCAGCTCCATCCGCAACGCCGTCGCCTTCGGCACCCAGGACCGCCTCGCCCGGCGCTACGACGAGTATCTCACCCGCGGCGAGCGCTTCGGCTTCCGCGTCAAGGCCACCCTGGCCATCATGATCGCCGGCATGATGTCCGTGCTCTACCTCAACTACGGCCTCGCCTTCTTCGTCGGCAGCAACTTTCTGCTCGACAACGTCATCCCCCTGTCCAAGATCCTCATCATCATGATGTCCATCATGATCGGCGCCTTCAACCTCGGCAACGTCGCCCCCAACATCCAGGCCTTCACCACCGGTCTCGCTGCCGCCGCCAAGATCTACAACACCATTGACCGCGTCTCTTGTCTGGACCCCACGTCGTCCGACGGCGCCACCATCGACAGCGACAAGCTCGTCGGCACCATCCGCCTCGAGCACATCAAGCACATCTACCCCTCCCGCCCCGAGGTCGTCGTCATGGAAGACGTCTCCCTCGAGATCCCTGCCGGCAAGACCACCGCCCTCGTCGGTGCCTCCGGCTCCGGCAAGTCCACCATTGTCGGCCTCGTCGAGCGCTTCTACAGGCCCGTGGCCGGCACCGTCTACCTCGACGGCCACGACATCAGCACGCTGAATCTGCGCTGGCTGCGCCAGAACATCGCCCTCGTCCAGCAGGAGCCCATTCTGTTCGGCACCACCATCTTTGCCAACATCGCCCACGGTCTGATTGGCAGCAAGCACGAGCACGCCGATCCCGACGCAGTCAAGGCCCTCGTCTACGATGCCGCCAAGAAGGCCAACGCCCACGACTTCGTCTCTGCCCTGCCCGAGGGCTACGACACCAACGTCGGCGAGCGTGGCTTTCTGCTGTCTGGCGGCCAGAAGCAGCGCATTGCCATTGCCCGCGCCATCGTGTCCGACCCCAAGATCCTGCTGCTCGACGAGGCCACGTCCGCCCTGGACACCCGCTCCGAGGGCGTCGTGCAGGCTGCCCTGGACGTCGCGTCGGCCGGCCGCACTACCATCAGCATTGCCCACCGTCTCAGTACCATCAAGGACGCCCACAACATCGTCGTCATGTCGGCCGGTCGCATCGTCGAGCAGGGCACCCACAACGACCTCATCGAGAAGCGGGGTGCCTACTACAACCTCGTCACCGCCCAGAGCATCGCCGCTGTCGGCGAACCAACCGCCGAGGAGCAGGAGGCCATCGACATGGCCAACGCCGACGCCGACGCCAAGGATGCCGCCGATCTCGCCCGCAAGATGAGCCGCACCTCCCGCAAGGACGCCGCCACGGACGCCGACTTGGCCGAGGACCCCGACGACAACATCGCCGAGAAGCTGGACCGCAGCACCACCCAAAAGTCCGTGTCGAGCCTGGCCGCGGCCGCCCGCCAGCCAGAAGCCGCGGTGCACTACGGCCTCGGCACACTGGTGCGCCTGATTACGAGTTTCAACAAGTCCGAGTGGCATCTCATGGTCATCGCCCTGTTCTTCGCCGTCATCTGCGGCGGGGCGAACCCGACACAGGCCGTGTTCTTTGCCAAGCAGATCAGCATCCTCTCGGTCATTATCACGGACGAGAACAAGGCCCAGGTGCGCCACGACGCGCGCTTCTGGTGTCTGATGTACCTGATGCTGGGCCTCGTGCAGTTCATCTCCTTCAGCATCCAGGGCATCATCTTTGCGCTGTGCTCCGAGCGCCTCGTGCACCGCGCGCGCAGCCGCGCCTTCCGCACGATGCTGCGCCAGGACATTTCCTTCTTCGACCGCGACGAGAACACGTCGGGCGCGCTGACGTCGTTCCTGTCGACCGAGGTGATGCACGTGTCGGGCCTGAGCGGCGCGACGCTGGGCACCCTGCTGACGGTCGCGACGACGCTGATTGCGGCGCTGACGCTGTCCATTGCCATTGGGTGGAAGCTGGCCCTCGTGTGCACGGCGACGATTCCGGTCCTGCTGGGCTGCGGCTACTTCCGCTTCTGGATGCTGGCGCACTACCAGCGGCGCGCCAAGCAGGCCTACGAGGGCTCGGCCAGCTATGCGTCGGAGGCGATCACGGCCATCCGCACCGTGGCGTCGCTGACGCGCGAGGACAACGTGCTGGCGCACTACCGCGCGAGCCTGGCCGCGCAGCTGCAGTCGTCGTCGCGGTCGGTGCTCAAGTCGTCGCTGCTGTACGCGGCGGCGCAGTCGCTGACCTTTCTCGTGCTGGCGCTGGGCTTCTGGTACGGCGGCAAGCTGCTGTCCGAGGGCGAGTACAACATGTTCAGCTTCTTCGTCGTCTTCTCGGCCGTCATCTTTGGCGCGCAGTCGTCCGGCGCCTTCTTCTCCTTTGCGCCCGACATGGGCAAGGCGAAGCAGGCGAGCGCCGAGCTCAAGCAGCTCTTTGACCGGCCCGTGGCCATCGACGCCTGGTCCGACGCCGGCGCGCCCGTCGGCTCGTACGACACCATTGAGTTCCGCGACGTGCACTTCCGCTACCCGACGCGCCTCGAGCAGCCCGTGCTGCGCGGGCTCGACCTCGTCGTGCACCCGGGCCAGTACGTTGCGCTCGTCGGCGCCTCCGGCTGCGGCAAGTCGACCACCATCTCCCTGCTCGAGCGCTTCTACGACCCGCTCTCGGGCGGCATCTACCTCGACGGCAAGGAGATCAGCACCCTCAACGTCAACGCCTACCGCCGCGGCATCGCCCTCGTCTCCCAGGAGCCCACGCTCTACATGGGCACCATCCGCGAGAACATTCTGCTCGGCGCCGTCGACACCGCCGGCGCCGTCACCGACGCCCAGATCGAGCACGCCTGCCGCGAGGCCAACATTTACGACTTCATCCTGAGCCTGCCCGAGGGCTTCAACACCCTGGTCGGCAGCAAGGGCTCCCTCCTCTCCGGCGGCCAGAAGCAGCGCATCGCCATCGCCCGCGCCCTGATCCGGGACCCCAAGATTCTGTATGTTTGTCTCGGTGTCGGATTTCTCTCTTGCCCTTTCTCTTCCTGCTCTTGCTACTCGCTCAACGCACATTGCTGACAACGCCAGACTCCTCGATGAGGCCACGTCCGCGCTCGACAGCGAGAGCGAAAAGGTTGTCCAGGCCGCGCTTGACAAGGCCGCCAAGGGCCGCACGACCATCGCCGTCGCGCACCGCCTCAGCACAATCCAAAAGGCCGACATCATCTACGTCTTCGACCAGGGCCGTATCGTGGAGCAGGGCACCCACAAAGAGCTCATGGTCCGCAACGGCCGCTACGCAGAGCTCGTCAACCTGCAGAGCCTCGGCAAGAACTAACAGACGCTTGCTGCGCTGCGGACATGCTTGGCTAAACTGCTACTGCCTTCTTCGTTTTCTTTCTATTTTGGAGACAAAATACCACCTCTTCCATCTACCCTGGTTCTCCCCCTTTCTTTCGTCAGTTTTCATAGTGATTGGTTCCTTCGGCCCATACACGGCCATTTTCCACTCTACTCACGTACGATGATGTAATCTAATTTTTTTCATTCTGTCTTACCAAATCAGCCCGAGACTTATTACGGGCAGTCTGGCTTATGGGGACGACATAGAGTTCAGTGTATATACCATCCGCCGCCAGGCGAGGCCATGGCGATCAACATATACATGTGTTTTTCCCAAGTAAAAAAAAGCTCGATAAGTAGTCAAAGTACACTGCATGGATATTGTGCGTCATCTCAATTTAACTCATTGCAAGGCCAACCTTTGTTGTCTCCATATACACAATGAAACACCGCAGAATACAAGATACATGAAAATCAAAGCATCCAGACACGGCAACTTCCACTTCGATATTCATCAGTATATACAAGTTTGCTATACAGTAGAACCTCAAATCCCTTTGGGGTACTTTTATAATGCATTATGCTTAGAGTTCGGCCTGCCGTCGTTCAGCCCATTGGGAAATACTGTTTAGAAGAGAGATGCCTGCATTTCCATACCGCCATGCCAGATTATAGCGCATAGAAGTAGACAGAAAGGAATAACTAAAAAGCCCGTCAGATCCATGCATCTCGGAACAGTACACGTATTACCAAAATATTGACTCCGGTAAGTTCAAATCATATTCGCCTCTAACAATCAAAAGCAACCTGTACAGAATCAAAACCAGGAAAAGCAGAAATAGACAACTGCGTGTCGGAACACACTGTAAGCAGCAAAGCTTCATGCTGCCGCTCTTGACGCCAAATAGTATAGCCTTCAGTTGGTATCATAGCCCGTATATGCGTAGTCCACTAAATTCGAGAGACACAATTATGACAAGGGAGAAAACGATAAAGCGATTCGGACAATAAACGAGACCAAAACGGGATAGATGAGCACCCCAAAGCGAAAATTCAAGTGCACCAAGCTAACGAAGAGCTGAACAACAAACTGGGAACCTCTAATATTAGTCACACTTGTGCCGTTAAAGGTGTCGGGGCCCCTACGTCCGACTGTAGGCGACCAGCTGTCTCAGTGAGAGGAGATGGTCGACTTCCGGCAAGAGCCGGTCCTTCTGAAGCTAAATTGCTTTTTTCTTGCGGGAGTGTGGCACCCTGCGTCGACGCTGTTTGCTCCTCCATGCTTTTTGACTTTTGCTTCGTGTCGGGACGGCTGCGAGAAGAGCTCTATACACCATTCAGTGGACATGTCAATATGACCAGCACTAATTAGATTCGATCAACATACATTGGTGTCAAGCTCTTCCTCAACGTCACATCTTGTAGGACCATATACTGGACGAAGAGGCGGTGCAGTCGATAGTGGTGAAGTTCTATTCGTATCCACGATGGCTCTTGGTGAGAAATCCCGGGTAGATATGTGTGCTATCGGAGGTATGTCGGCGGACGGCGGGGAAAGTAGCGCATCGTGGCGGTCCTGCTTGGGTGCCAATATTGGTCGTGGATTCCCCGGCTGCCCAGATACCTTATTCGCTTTTGAAGGCCGGCCTCGTCTTTTAGGCGGAGTTCGCAGCGATGTAGATGTTGTTGCCGAGGTGGTTGCAGCAACAGAGCTAGTTGGAGACGGACGAGGCAGGAGGGTTCGTCCTGTTGTTGGCGGATGGATTTCTTGCAGTGCCAATGAAGCGCGTTTCGGGGCTGGCTCGCCTGCTCCTGGGGATAGCTTGCGCTTTGCAGCGGGCTGTAGTGCGACAGGTTGCCCGTGCGCCTCGTACGGAGGGTGCGGGGACGAACGGTATTCCTGTTGGTGCTGCGATAGCTTCTGTGGAGATGAGTGGTATTCTTGCTGCTGCTGCAACAGCTGCTGGTGATGGGGTGGCTGCAGATGTACGGCTCGCTGATGGGGTGCTTGGGGCGGCGGCATTTGGGCCTGTGGAGGCGGGGGAGACTGGTATTGCGACGAAGACGACCGACGCGGGCAGACCCCCAAGCTTGCGACAAGCTCTTTACATTCCTTTATCGTGCGATCTGTACGATCACAGTAAGGACAAGGCCATTGTTTCTTGCATGGGCGCCGCAAAGTGGTAGACAAACGCGATGGGAGAGGGGAAGGCCAAATATACTAACCGCGAGTGCGCATCTCCTCCCAACAGGGCTCCACGGAGTTGACATTAATGAAGTCGACCAGCAAGCTGATGCCGACCTGGCTTGATTTGATAATTTCCGCGAGGATGCAGCGCTGCACAAGAGTGTTTAGTAGTGGAACTCGACGCACGGGTGTATTGAAAGTGCAGCGCGCATCAAAACGCTGTTGACGATCGCAGACGATCGCTGTGGGATTGTCGACGTACCTGGTCGTCTTCAGAGAAGGCCATCCTGAAAAGAGGCGTTCAGGGCCAGGCACTGTGACGATGTACCCGCAAGAGAAGTCTGGTTTGGAGGGACAGGGGAAGTCCGGAGGCGTGACTGTAAGGCATGCGCGGCCATGGAGAACGCTCAGTAGGCTGCAGTTCGGGCAACTCGGACGGGAGACCGGCGAGACGCGAGTCGGGCGGCGTGGACTCTGGACTCGGTGGGTATGCCGTCCGTTTTCTAGGCAGAGCAAGCGGGACAAAAACAAAGCGAAGCAGGGCCGAGAGCTTGTCGCCAGAAGACGTGGAGCGAGAAAATACAAGAGGCGGCGGCGGCGGCCGTTGTTGCAGTTGCGGGCCGGCAGGCCACCTCCTCGGCCTCGACTTCCAACGGCCCTCTCGACCTACTGCTGCCTTGGCCGGCTGTACGCAGTTTAGGTGCCCCTCAAACCAGGCGGGAGATGGCGGGCGAGGGAAGTGGACCGAGAGGGTCTAAGATCGACGGGGAGGGGGCAGTGTTGCTTTGACGTCTGTGCAGGGGAAAGACGCGCAAAAGTTGGTGCGAGCGCGTTCTGAGAACGAGGGGTGGGTTGACTCTTAGAATACGCCGTACGCCACAGGCTCGCGGTGGATTGCCCGGCTACCTCGTCAATAGTGGGCAGCAGGGGTGGGCAGTGTCAATCAGAAGGCCTGCTTTGCTTTGCGAATGTCTCATGTGCTGCGTACGTCGTAGAGAGGCGGCGCTGGCGGCGGGAGAAAGCCGCAGCGGAAAGAAGGCGGACGAGAGGCGAGACGAGAGACGGAGGGTCGGCGACACGGACGGGATGGGATGGTGGTGAGCCCGATGGGGGTGGTGGCGCACAGGCGTGTGCAGCTGAGGAAGCCGGCAGAGGGGTGGAGTCCGGCAGAGAACAGGCAGAGAGAGGTTGAGAAAGGCAGAGAAGAGGCGGAAGCCAAAGCAAAGGCGAAAAGGAGAACGACGATGCTAAGGCAGGCCGGCGCAACGAGAGCCGGGCGCGTCAGCCAGTAGTATTGCGTGAAGGCGGCGCGGACTGGTTTGTCTGTGCAGCGACTAGGGGATGCGATCGAGACGGGTGTTGGCGCGCCGCTGTCGAGGTGAGCAGACGAAGTGAGCGGAGACAAGAATTCTCGCGAGATGCGGAAAACAGAGAGAGATACGGTGGAGAGGTCGGAGAAGGGCCAACGAGGCGCGGAAGGAAAGAGGAATGAAGCGAGCAAGCGCGGCGAGACAGGCGAGGCAAGAGCGATGGCCCGTATTACGTGTACACGGGTGTACCTGCCGGCGAGGGCGGACAGACAGAGCGGCGTCGAGACACGAGGTTTGCGCCTGCCGATCCTGCATCCGCTCCGCACTGCCGTCTGCCTTGCCTTCCTGCCAGGACCTGTCAGGCCGGCCGCTCCTTCCTGGCCGGCCGCTGCTCGGCCATGTGGCGCCGGCAGCGCCTTCCGCAGCCGGCCGGCCGTGGCGCGCTGAACAGGCAGCGCAGCGAGGCAGCCAGGAAGGCGCGGCCAGCAGGTGCAACCTCGCCACGCTGCTTGGGGCTCTTGCGATTGTGCGCATGCCGTCCCCGGCGGCAGCTACCCCACAGGGAAGGCGCGGCCAGCCGCACACGACATACTCGTACATGTAATACTTGGTACGGCGTATTGCTCCGTGCCTTGTACGGAGTACTGCGTCGTGCTTGGGGGCGGTGGTGCAGCAAGAGGCAGGTGCCGCCGAGGCGACTGCCGCTCCTCGTGCAGGCCGATGCGCAGTCAGCACTCGTACGAGTCGCGCTGCTGCATCTGGCCGGCTGCCATATCGCGTCTTCATCTCGCGCCTCCACCTCCGCCGCTTCACGCCGCATGATCCGCCAGAAACACGACGGGCGAGACGCCACGACCACGGCAGGCCATCGCCGGGCGTCAGCGGCCAGTGCCTTGCTGGCCGGGTGTCTTAGCGGACGGGCTGTCACCTCAGCGCTGTCTGGCCCACCTCGCCATGGCGACTGGTTCACTTCCCATGGACATCGCAGCTCTCGCCCTCCGCATCCTCCTCGCGGTCATCTGTGCTGGGCGCGCAGCATCACGCCCGCTATCAGCAGCATCCTGCAGCTAGGCTTGCCGAAATGAGTGGTCTGCTGCATATACGGACAGTCTGCACTGCAGCCATCTGGGTAGCTGTCGTGCCGCCAGCCAATGAGCGCCGCCAGACTAAAACCGCCTGACACACCACTAGCCGTCTGAAGCGCTGGCTTGCTCGTCCGTGGATTCGTATCCGACCCTGCTCGGTCGATTCGACCCTCCTTCATCGGGCATCCACCTTTCAGTGGCATGTGCACACCCTCCCGGCTTCTGGGGTGTGGCCTGCCCGGAGAGCCAGCGGCCAAGGAGAAAAGGCAGGCACACGAAGAATGCGAATGGCATGCTGGGGACTGCAGACGGGAGATTGGCATCGAAGCCAGAAACGGAAATCAGAAACCGAAAGCGGAACCGGGCACGAGCAACAACGAGCAGCTAGAACATGCGGCTGGCAAGTGAGCGCGACAAAGCCATTGGCAAGGGCGAAATGGACAACGGAAGCGAGGAGACGGGCAGAAACGCCTTCGGCAGCCACTTGCGCTGACACGCCGCCACCACTGCGCGGTCTCTCCACGGCTTCGTGGGTCTCCCGCGCTGCCCTCCATGCTCGCCATGGCGCCGTCGCTCCTCCTCCCGGCACGGGGCCATCCGCTGGCCTCGCCGAGGCGGCCGCGGCGGGGCGAAAGTCCAGAGGATGTCGAAAAAGTGGGACGACGTGCCGATGTCGAGGCCAGACCAGACAGCAACGGACGGCCATGTGAGTGGTCCAGCGCGCTGCCACATCCTGCCAATGGCAGCCCTGAAGCCGCTCCCGCGCCGTCATGCGACGGCACCTGGGGAAAAGCACACGCCAGCCGTTCCTCGTCTGCACGCCTTCAGGGTTCTCCAGGGAAGAGCCGCGCCGAGTGGTCAGGCTGGCGGCGACTGGCTGCGACTGGCTGCGACTGGCTCTGACTGGCTCGAGACGGCGAGAGGCCGGCACTGACCGGCATAGCAGCTTGCTCCGCTCGGCGGTGGGTCATCCTGTTCATCGCCAGACCCAGGAACGTGAGGGATCAAGATCCAGACATCGCGGGACGGGTCTCCAAAGGGGCCGCTGCTGCTTTATAGCTCGTCCCCCCGGCATCTGTCTCGCCCTCTCTTCCGCCCTGCAACCCGTTGTCCTAACCACGGCTGGTTTATTCTGGCTTCCTGCTTCTTGCTTGGGCGCTTCTCCACATAATGCCATGCACGATGCGCTGGCAGACGGCACCGGCTCGCTCAAAGCGGCGGAGCACTCGCCATGGCGAATCCGACAGGCCAACGCACCGCCTACAACACGCCTGAGGCTCTGCCAATGGGCGGACTTCCCCGGGGCGCTTGGGGCAGCCATGTCTGTCCGGGCCTTATCTCGGCGTACAAAGTACGAGTATTACGAGTACGGGCACCGGCGCTGCAATCTGCAATCCGCAATCCGCAATCCGCAATCCGCAATCTGCGTGTCGCACCCTGCCTGTGTAGCGCAGACGGGCACGTCGCACGCCACGCGACCGATGCTTGTCTTCGGTCAGCTCTTCTTGCCGTCCGCGAAACCCACGTGGTCGTCTGATAGTGACAGTGCGACGGACGATGTGGTGACGCTGCGTCTACAAGTAGGTGGTGCTAGAGCCTACGAGTAGTTACCTCGGTCTCTCGCATGGGCCTTGCGCGGAGAGGCGGTCTAGACTACTGCTTACGGGGAGCACACAAAGCACAGAGTACATGTATTCTGCGCCGCCACACATACGGAGAGCGGCTTCGTGGCCTGCTCGTGCAGGGCATGGGGTACTGTTATGCGAGGCTGCAGGTGGACAGCAGGCTGAACGCGATGCGATTAATCAGCATGTGCGGCGGCAGCATCTCATGGCCTCTGGATGGCAACACACCTGTTTACGAGCGAGGCTCTACTGTCTTCTACCACAGCAGGCCAGGGATGAAGTTTGGCACGGCAGCGTCTGGCAGTCTGGCAGCATCTGGCAGTCTGGCAGCATCTGGCAGGGAGTCTGATGTATTGCCACTGTCGCTTTCTCCTTCCGTCAGCAAGAGATGCCGACGAGACCAGCAGTGCGCTTTCGTAGTTGGATGCAACGACGCGCCGTAGCGCCAACCAAAGGGCGGCGGCAATGACGCCGAAGCACAGTGGCCGCCGGCTGACTACGCCGGGCCCGGCAACCGCAATTACTACTAATCCGGCCTGAGCCTGGACGCCTGGAACGCGCCTGGCTGCACTACGGAGTATTACAGGTTCAGCCACACTAGCTGGGTTACAGCCATACAATTCCCCGAATCTCGCGCTCTTGCTCCGTGACTGCGCGACCAACGACGCCGCCTCCAAACCAGACAGATTCCCGGCACCCGGCTGTGCTGCCATCGACCCGTCTGGCCTCCCGGAACCAGGACCTGAGACGTGCAGGCCGCCCACAGCATTGGCCTTGCCGCGCAACGGCGATCCTCTCGCGATCGAGACGGACAACTGCAGGGCGAAATTTCTGATAACGCCGGCGCGCGATCGACCCCTTTGCTCTTTCGGACTGCCTGGGGACTGCCACTGCCACCTCCGCTCTCCTTCTCCCACCTCTCGCCTCTCCTTTCTCGCCCTCACTCCTTGCCTCTCCGCGCGCCACTGTCTTGCTGTCGTTGTCCGGCCGCCTCTCTCTCGCCTCGCCCCCCTGGACAGCCGCCTCGGCCATGACGCGATAGGTCCACCGCCTGCAGCACGACTCGCCCAAACACACGCCCGGTCCTTGCGCTGCGCTCGACTTTCTGGCGACCAGAACGCAGGAAACGGCTGGCTACCGAAGGGCTACGGACCGGCAGACCTGTCCTGGCGCACCGCGGAGCGTCTTGCTGTTGCCCGGCTAGAGGCCTGAACGGAGAACGCGCGACGCGCCGAGACGAGCACCGCGCATCGACACAAACAAAAGCCATTGATGGACGGCTATGTCTCGCGCATCACCGGCTGCTCCCCCAATACAAACACCATGACATCGCTTCAGGCCCGCAGCGGACCGCGGCCCGTGGCCGTGAAGCAGGAGCCAACTGACGACGGGGCTGGCATGCCCAACGGAGACGCAAAGGACGCAAAGGACTCGGAGAACACCAGGACCGCGAAAGACTCGAGAGACTCGAAAGACTCGAAAGACGCGAAATGGAACGACTCGGTGGCGGACGCAAAGGACAGAGGGAGGCAGTTGAGGCCCTCGCGAGACGCCAGCGCCAGAATTTCACACGACTCGTCGCCGAATCTCTCGCCCGGCACATCCACGCCCGACACCGCGCCCAAGTTATCGCGCAAGTCGTCCGCCATGGCCAAGACTGCTGTGCCGGCGCCCACGCTCTTCGGCCACCTGCCCGACGCCACGGCCGTGGCCACAAGCCAGTTCCAGGTCATCCCCGACTGCCTGTACGGCTCCAAGTCGATGGGCATGTCGCACCACAATGACTTTGACTGCGACTGCCCAGCCGAGTACCGTGAGTGTCCATGTCCCTGCCGCCCAGTCTTTCCCTTTGCCTGGGCCTTGCCGGGCCTTGCCGGGCCCCGGGCTTCACGAACGGCGGCTAACTCTTGTCAGAGAACGGCGAGAACATCGCCTGCGGCGAAGACAGCGACTGCATCAACCGCGCTACAAAGATGGAATGTGTCTGTGACAGCTGCAACTGCGGCGAAAACTGCCACAACCAGCGCTTCCAGCGCAAGCAGTATGCCCGCGTGTCGGTCATCCAGACGGAGAAGAAGGGCTTTGGCCTGCGCACCGACGTCGACCTGCACGCACACGAATTCATCTATGAGTACATTGGCGAGGTGATTAACGAGCCGACCTTCCGGCGCCGCATGCTGCAGTACGACAAGGAGGGCATCAAGCACTTCTACTTTATGTCTCTGACCAAGAACGAGTTTGTCGACGCGACGCGTCGCGGCAATCTGGGCCGCTTCTGCAACCACTCCTGCAACCCCAACTGCTACGTCGACAAATGGGTTGTCGGCAGCAAGCTGCGCATGGGCATCTTTGCCAGCCGCGCGATCCGCGCCGGCGAGGAGCTCGTCTTCGACTACAACGTCGACCGCTACGGCGCCGATCCCCAGCCGTGCTACTGCGCCGAGCCCAACTGCACCGGCGTCATTGGCGGCAAGACCCAGACCGAGCGTGCCACGAAGCTGCCGCAGGCCACCATGGAGGCGCTCGGCATCGACGACGGCGACAGCTGGGACACCGTGGTGGCCTCGACAGCGGCCAAGAAGGCGCCGCGCCGCAAGCGCCCCAACGAGGACGACGAGGCCTATGTCAGCAGCTTCCAGCAGACCGAGCTCGTCGAGGACGGCGTCACCAAGGTCATGGCCGCCCTCATGCAGTGCAAGGAGAAGTGGATTGCCGCGAAGCTGCTTTCCCGCATCCAGGCCGCCCGCGCCGACGACCGTGTCCTGCACCGCGTCGTCCGCATGCACGGCTACGAGATCCTGCGCGCACTGCTGCAAACCTTTGCCGACGACGACAACATTGTCTGCCAGATCCTCGACATCCTCGACAAGCTCCCGCGCCTCACCAAGAACAAGATCGCCGAGTCCAAGATCGAGGAGGTGATCGAGGACCTGGCCGCATCGGCATCGGATACAGCATCAGATGCAGCGTCGCCACCGTTTGACGGCCGCAAGCAGATTGCCGCCCTGTCGCAGCGGCTGCTCGACGTCTGGGGCAAGCTCGAGACGGCCTATCGCATTCCGCGCAAAAAGGTGGAAAAGAGCGACAAGGGCGAGCCGGGTGCTGTGTCTTCGTACGAGGATGAGCGAAGGCGCGGCGGTGAAGAAGACGAGGCGCGGCGACCGCCCTTGTCGCCATTTCACGGCATGGCCGTTCCCAAGGGCCCGCGCAGCAACATACCACAGCGCAACGCCAACTTTGCCATTGTGCGGAACCGCCGCGGCGGCCCGGGCGGTCTGGGCAGCCACGTCGGCGTCGGCGCCGGCACTCCCAAGAAGGCAAACGGCCTGCCACTCGGCTGGTTCGAAGCCAAGGATGACCGTGGTAACGCCTACTACTACTCGGTGGCCAACGAGACCACTTGGAAGCGTCCAACCCAGCCGGCCGGCAAGGCGCAGACCATGGCCCAGAAAAAGAGCGTGGCCGTCCAGGAGATCATCGACAGCATCGTCGCTACGCCGCGCCCGTCGGCCAGCCAGACGCCCCAGGCTGCGAGCACGCCGCCCGTCTCGACCACGTCCGCCGCCGCTACCAACAGCAGCACAGCGACCGTCGAGTCGGCTCAAGATCGCTGGCGCACCTACTCGGTTGACAAACAGATGAAGATTTATGAAAACACGGCAAGTTTGGCCCGCCCTTTGCATGTCGTTTCGTTTGCTCTCCCAGGAGTGTTGTTGCTGACTATGCGCTCCAGCTGGCCCCTACCATCAAGAACGTCATGGACCGGTACCGGCACCAGCTTCCCAAGGAGGACTTGAAGAAGTTCGCCAAGGAGATCAGTAAGAAGCTCGTGGCATCTGACTACAAGCACGGCCGTGTCCGCGACCCCCACGTCATCACGCCGGAACAAGAAAAGAAGATGAGCAGCTACGTAAAGACCTTTTTCCAGCGCGCCGTCGTTAAATTCAAAGAGCACGAACGGAAAAAGGCCGACCGCGGGGCACGCCACGAAGCGCGGCCGCCGCCTGTAGCCGACGCCATTGCGTCTGCTGCCGGACAGGATAGCCATGGAAGCCAAAGCAGCGCGGGCGCGGCCCTTGTCACGGCCGACAATGCGCCGCCTGGCGCCGGCTCTGCCGGCAGCTCGAGTCTGGACAAGAGCGATGACCTCGCCGGTCTTGATCACATGGCCATCTCGGATGACGACGCGATGGAGCAGGATCAGGACCTCGACGCCGACGACACAACCATGGCGTCCCCGCGGTCGCCCGGGGGCTCGTCTGACCGCAAGCGCAAGCGCACCGACAGCACGGTGCGCGCCCCTGTCGACGACGCCGAGGCGGACACGCCCATGGCAGCCAGCGCACAGGATGAGAAGAGCCAAAGCGCGTCGGACATGCAAAGCGCGCCAGACGCGGACGCAGGCTCCCCCGCACCGATGCCAGCAGGGCCGCCGTCGACGAAGCGGCTCAAGGAGGAGGACGGCGACGACGCAGGCGCAGGCGCAGGCGCAGGCGCGGGCACAGGCAGCGCGAACGGTGCTGCGCTGACACCGCCACCACCGCCGCCGCCACCGCCGCCACCGGAAGAGGAACACGACGACGCCGAGGAGCTGTCGGTGGAGGCCCGCGGGCTGCGCCAGCAGGAGGAGGAGCTGGAGCGCGAGAACGAGGAGGCGATGCGGGCGTTTGAAGAGGAGCAGAAGACGGTGGGCGGAGCGAACGGCAATGGGGTGAACGGGTCTGGACCGTCTGCGACCGCCGCGACCGCCGCCGTCAACGGAGGAGGCAGCTAAACACGAGAGACGAGGAGGACGGGGGCGGGATAGGACGATGCGGCAGACGGGCGGGCAGGACGAGAGGGGAGAGCAGTGAAGGGCGGGATCCGGCCGTGCGTGCGTGGACATGTTGCTTCACTTGCGTGGAGCCGGCGCCGCTCCGACGCTGCATTTTCTGTCTTTGACATCGCTGGGCTCGTGCCGGCATCCCTATCTATTTACTTTGAATCTTGCTCTATACTCTTTTATACAAAAGGGATCCCCGGACGTCTGGCAGCCAGTCGACGTCTGGGTTGTTTCTGCCCATCTTTCCCGTAAGGGACGATCGTGAACATACAATGATACTCAGTAAACGTGCGTGCGGCACGGCAAGGCGCAGGGCCGGCATTGTGATGCAGTCTCCTCGTCGGACGAGTCGTGCGAGTTAGATTCAGCCTCTACTCCGTAATTCCGTACGTCCGTGCCATTGGCCAAGCCGGGCACGTGCCGCCGGCCGAGCTACAGCCTTGCGGCTCCTTCCCTACCGATTCGATGCGACCTATATGCCGCTCTCGTATGACAGATCTACCGCCCGAGCCTTGCGCCTGCCGCGTTCGGCCACGTGCAGCTCTGCGACGGGTACTTGCAATAGCAACGTCTAGCCATCCCGTGACCTGCATGCTACCGGAGCTACGTCACATAAGCGGTTCGTCAAAGCACATAGATTCGTTTTGGTCCACATCCACGGCCGCTTCGGCCGCCGTCCTATCGACAAGCTGCCTAAAATCCGAGCCCGCTCCCGTCCACCGTCCCATTGCTGTCCTCTCGCCGTCGCTGTGTGCGTGCGCGCAACTCTACCACGACGTGGCGATCTTCTCGAGGGCGTCGACGAGGATGTCGGCGTGCTTCTCCTGGAAGGTGAGCATGGGCCGGAGGCGCACGGCGCTGGCGCCGGAGCCGCCAATGTTGATGCCAAAGGACTTGGCGCGCACGAGGAACTCGTCGCGGCGCGGGTTGTCAAAGGCGATAAAGGTGCCCTGGCCCTTGCCGCGCAGGTTGGCGAACTGGTCGGGGTACTTGGCGGCGAGGGCGGCGATCTTGGCGTAGAGGTAGTCGCCGACGCGGGCGGTCTGGGCGACGAGGTCGTTGGCGTCAATGTAGTCGGCGATGGCGCGGAAGAGCAGGGCGCGGGCCGGGTCGCCCATCCAGGTGTTGAACTGGCGGTAGGGCTTGTTGGGCCGCAGGGCCGGGTTGCCAAAGTAGTAGCCCGCGGTCTGGGCCTTTTTGGAAAAGGTCACCATGTCGGGCGCGTCCTCGAGGCCCCAGTGCTCGTGGGCCCAGAACTTGCCGGTGGCGCCGACGCCCGTCTGCACCTCGTCGACGATGAGCAGCACGCCGTGCTTGCGGGTGAGCGCGCGCAGGCCGCGGAAAAAGGCCGGCGACGCGTGGTTGTCGCCGCCCTCGGACTGGATGGGCTCGACGATGACGGCGGCGGGCGGCGCGTGGAAGTGCAGGATGAGGTCCTCGACCTCGGCCAGCGACGCGGCCTCGGCGGCGGCGTTCTCGGCGGCGTGCTCCTCGAGCGGGTAGCGCAGCTGCGGGAAGGTGGCCTGCGGCCAGTCAAAGGCCGGGATGTCCAGCTTGTGGATCGGCTTCGAGCGCGTCGTCGACAGCGAGCCGAACAGGCGGCCGTGGAAGGCGGTGCGGAACGAGAGGATGGACAGCTGCGCGGCGCCGGGCGCGGCGTTGTTCATGACCGACTCGAGCTCGGCGGCCGAGAAGTCGACGTCGGGGCCGCCGCGCTCGCGCTGGCGGCGGTACATAAAGGCGGCCTTGTAGGCCGTCTCGTTGGCGTCCGAGCCGGCCAGCGCCGTGAAGACCTGGTCGCAGCCCGGCGGCGCGTGCTTCAGCAGGCCGCCGCGCAGCACCTCGGCCCAGTCGTGCGACGGGAAGTTGCCCAGCGCCGGCCGGTTGATGATGGCGTTGACCATGGCCTCGCTCTGGGCCGCCGCCCGCAGCGCCGGGTTGTTGTAGCCCACCGGGATGGACGCGATCTGCGCGTACACGTCCAGCAGCGTGTTGCCGTCGGGGTCGACAATGTAGTTGCCGTGCGACTGCGTGTAGTCGGCCACCATGTTGAGCGCGCGCGTGTCAAAGACCGCGTTGAGGTCCGCCGCCACGGCCTGGGCCTTGGGGCCCGGGAACGGCTTGCTGACGACCGTCGGGCCCGCCGGCTCCGTCGCCAGCAGCGTGGCCAGCTGCGAGGCAGCGGCAGTCGAGTACGGCACAGAGCCCATGGTGGAACGGCGCGCAGACAGGGACGGGAGGGCAAGGGGAGAGGCAGAGGGACGCAGAGTACGGAGAGCCAGACGGCCGGTCGAGGCGCGCAGAACGGCGGAAGCCATGGCTTTTATACTCGTAGTCCGGAGGGTGACAGGGACAGGAGAGGACGCGGGCGACGAGGCACGACGAGAGAACAAGGGCCGGCGAGGGCGTGCCGCCAGCGAGGAGGGGGGGGGTGGCGACGGAGCGTGGGACGAGCTTGTCGAGGCCGCAAGCCGCGAGCCGCGGGCAGCAGGAGACACGAGAACGGGGCGGGTGGACCGCGGAAGCCAATTGGGCGGTCGAGGACGTAATAGCTGGACCGAGAGAGCCGTCGGGCTGCTGGTCGGTTCCGGGGCTGTTGAGTCTGATCTGCTTTCCTCGTTTCCTCGTTTCCGCGTTTCCGCCTTCTTTCTCGCGATTCTTGTTGTTCTGTCTGATGTGCTTGCCACTGCGTGAGACTCGAATATGGCCAGAGGACAGAAGACCGCACCGACGCAGGGAGAGGACGAAGCGACGAGGGGGCGAGGCGCTGCTTGCTTTAAGCAAGAGGGGGTCCGAGATACGAGCAGCGCCCGCCGTCGACTCTGGCCGGCCGCGATAGCCCTTATCGCCGCCCAGAGATACACGTGGGGCAGGGCAGCCGCGCACGTAATACTTTGTTGGAGCCGCCGATTTCGTGCGCAACCGCGCGTGTACTTGCCGCGTCGGGCCTAGCGCCCTCTCCGCATCAGGCTGCGCGCCCCAGCGCCGCCGGTCGGCCTGCTGCCCGGCTCGGCTCTGCTTTTTG
Organism: Grosmannia penicillata; assembly: GCA_002778075.1. Lineage (NCBI taxonomy): Eukaryota > Fungi > Ascomycota > Sordariomycetes > Ophiostomatales > Ophiostomataceae > Grosmannia > Grosmannia penicillata. The sequence continues at coordinate 503,611 of PCDK01000028.1, read as the reverse complement.
CCCTCCACTGCCTGCACCGTCCCGGCTGCCGACTGCTGCACGCGGGCGCCTACGAGTACTTGCACGGAGTAGAGTGCAACAGATGCCCAACATGGGCCTGGATCGCGCCCCGGGGCCGAGCCACTGCCGACTGACGCTATGCAGCTTCCGGCAGTTCCACGCGACGCCGTCACCGCGCAGCTCGACGGTCACGTGCAACCGGAACTGCCCACGATCACGTGCCACTGCCCGGCCCGGTCCCGCCGACATCGCACGATCACCACAAAACCAAAACCGATTACGCCAAGGCACCGATGACCATTCGATTGTCCACTACGGGGTAGACCTATCGCCAACAGAGACCAATTGCATCCGCAACATTCCAAGCGAACACCGACCCGGGTAGTCCTCGTCCTGCCAACCCATGCGTCTCGGTCTCCCGTCTTCGTCTCCACGGCCTCCGTCACCGCAGACGAACTCGTACACAATGCGGCCGCGCATCTTGTCTAGCAGCTGCGCTGGCCCCTGCACCCTGCCCACTGCCAATATCAAATACACAGCTCCAGGCCTCCGCCAGGAAGACAGCCTCGCGGCACCCCATGCCAGAGGCGCCGCGGACCAGCCGTCCCCGAGGCGGGCGTATCAGAACGACGGCGGCTGGTCGGGGAAGCAAACATAGAAAATGGGAAAAGGTCGAGGCCGCCGGTTCTCGCCCTGCCGAGACGCACTGCTGCGGAGAGTAGGCACAAAACAGCCGAGCGCGGAGAGAAGAAGCGAGGCCCCGGAACGCAAAGATACTGAAACTCCGGAAAAGCACAAAGCACGCGAAACGCGAGAGCAAAGACGCAAACAGACAGGAACGGAAGAGATGAATGACACAGTGACAATGAGACGGACAATCGACAAAACGACACAAGGACAAAACGACAAAACGACAACATGACACCGACAAAAGATAAGACCGATGTGCTGCGACGCCACAGTCGACAGTTGCCTGACTGCGCCGAAAACCACAAAAGAGTGACGAGGCGAGCGCAAAGGATGCCGGAAAATACGAGGAATGTCGAAAAAGGCAAGACCATGCGAGCGGCGGGACGAGCGCGAGCACCGAGGACCGCAGTCGAGCCGCAGCCACGAACAAGGCACAGGGCACAAGGCAGCGACTTGCCGCACCGCGTCACAGAGACGAACGCATCGCCTTTCTTAGCTGGGCGGCTCCGTCTTCTCGTCGGGCGGCTGCAGACCGGCGTTCTGGGCCACGCGCTTCCACGTCTCCAGCTCGCGGTACAGCCGTTCAACCTCGGCCTTGAGCTTATCGTTCGAGGCTGACAGCTCGGCGATCGCCTGCTCGGTAAGCAGCTTCTCCAGCGTCCACTTCTCAATGTTCTGCGTCTCGTTCTCCTTGAGCTGCGTAATGAACACCACCGCCCGCTGCAAGATCGAGCCCTTGTTCTTCTCGCAGCCAGGCACAATCTTGGCGAGCTCGTTGATGCCCTCGTTGATCGTCTCACGACGCCGGCGTTCGACTGGCCAGTCAGTACAAGACGAGCAACAGCAACAAAAAACGAAAAACGAAAAAAACGAAAAAAAAAACACAAAAAAAAACAGTCGAAAGGACAACGAAACCTACCCTCTTTGTGGTTGTCTTTGCGCAGCTTATGCCACTCGTCCGTGCCCACGGCCGGCTTGACCTGAATGCCGGACATTGACCGCTTCATCACGCCGTTGCTGTCGAGCACCGGCAGGCCGTCCACATCCTGGGTCACGTCGGTCGTGCCGTACGCGGACGCGTCGCCGTGGTGGTGCTCGCCGTCCACGTGCTGGTTGGCAAACGTCTCCTCCGTCGACTGCGGCACATGCAGCGTCGGGTACATGGAGCCCAGCGCCGCTGCCGCCGTCGACGATGCCAGCGCCGCGCTGGCCGCGTCGCTGTGGTCGACGCCGACGCCGGCGCTCTGCAGCACGCCGAACTCGGCCGACGTCATGCCCTGGTCGCTCGGGCCGGAGCCGGTGGCCTCCATGAAGGCGGTCGCAACCGGCTCAATGTTCTGCACAAGGCTGCTGGCAGCAGCAGCAACAGCACCGGTCTCGCTGGATGCGCCGCGCTTGGACCGGCGCGCGTCTGGCGATGCCGACTCGGCACTGCGCTTTCTCTTCTGCGGTGGGCTGCCCGTCAGGTCAGGCTGCTGCTCCACCGTATCGACCATAGCGCAGGTTCCGCTAAGCGTGTGTTAGTCGCGCGACCAGAGCTTGTCAAACGGCGCAAGGCGTGTAGGGGAGATGGATATGCCGCGAACGAGGCGAGAGCTAGCGAAGACGCATCCTCCTCGTTCAGGCGCCGACGACGCGTCGCGCTGCAGGCGCGAGAAGCTTCCGCAGGCCAGCAGGTGCAGCGCACGCGATGTGCACAGATGCACGAAAGATGCACGAGTGCGTGAGAGGACGAGGGGAGACACGCGAAAAGCGAAACGAAAAGCAAAAAGCAAAAAGCAAAAAGCAAAAGGCAAAAGGCAAAAGGCAAAAACGCGACCGTCTGCAGTCAAACGACGGCCATGTCGCGATGCAGTCGCCGTGTCGTGCCGGCAGAAGCGCAGCGACAGCGCGGCAGCCAACGGCGATCCGAGGTGGGTCGCGTCGAGCAGATGCGAGCGATGCGCCGACGCGATGGCCGCGATGCCTCGCAAGACGGCAACAGCACGGCGGCAACGGCAGCAACAGGGATGCAGAAATGCACAAATGCAAAAAAGGCAGAATGGCAGTGCAGAGGGCGGCGCGGGCGCAGCGCAGCGCGCATCTCTTACCTGTCGATGGCTCTCTGGTTCGGGCGGCGAGCTGGGCTGCTTGGCTGCGTTTTTGGCTGCAGAAATTCAATGTCAGGTGATGCTTCACGAGATTGTGTTGTTCTGCGAGGACGAGGGAGCGCGAAGGTTTGAAGGGGCGAGAGAGAAAGAGCACGTGGATGGATGGCACGGGGTTTCGCGCATTAATAGGGAAAATGCAAAAGCGGGGCTGGCGGGCTCTGGGCCTCGCTGGCGGCCAACCAGGCGGACGCGAGCGCGAAGGGGGGAAGACCAGCCCAATACGGGTTGCGCGGGTTGTGCTTGCGAATCGGCTGCTCTTTGTGTTGTCGCTGTACAGCGATACTTTGTACGAAACACCGGCCAACGGAAGGCGCGGCGGACGTAGGCCGACGCCGCGTCTCGCTGCCCGCTGGGAAGGCACGATGCGCAATGCAGTACGACGGCCAGTGCCGCATCGCCGCCTCGCACTGGCCTTCGCACTGTCCCAACAACGAGCTGGGCGGACGGACGCGCAATCACGCGCGACTCACGAGTCACGGACACGGAACACGGGCTCTCACGCGCACCGCATGCAACTCGAGCCAGCAAGAACGAGGTGGACAAACACGTGAGCTGGCCGTCGTATCAGACCGTCGTAATCACCCAGCCACCGCAGTAGCGCTTCCTCACATTCTTTGCCGTGGAGGGTGGCAGACAGCCAATCCGATACGCCAGTACGGCGGGCCCGCCAACGCAGTGGCGTGATTGGCCGACTCATCTTCGCTCTGATGAGACAAGGTGTTCTCGTGAGTTGGAGAGGGGCGGGCACATGATCCACCGCATGCGACAGTGTGCACACCTCTGCCGTACTGTGCAAAGTCCGGGAAAGACGCGACAGAGCACAGTGTGTACCAGCTTCCGCGCCTGTGTGTTATCGTGATATGAGTACGAACAATACGGAGTACAAAGTACGCGTACGAAGTACTCTGTACAGTACTTACACGGCACAGCTGCTATCACTTCTCAGGGCTTGTCCACCCAGGCGCTTCTCGTATTGACGAACACGAGCGGCGCCTGCTGAGCCGTCGTTCCGTCTTGCACGTCGCCGTATTACGAGTAATACTTGTAAGAAGTACGGCTTACTAAGCACAACACGGCAGCGGTCGTTACGTAGGTACCTCCGGAGGTGGAGTGATATGGCACGTGACTGTCAGGGCCCCCGCTTGTCGGAACGGTATCGAGATGACGGCAGTCCACCAGCTTGCTTTCTTGCCTCTCTTGCCTCGACCGCAGCTTGGCCTCATCCGTTCCCTGTTGTCTGCCGCCCGATTTGCTTTTTCACTTGCGCTGAGGCCGGCCGACTTCTGCGACTGTTTCTGCCTGCCCGTCTGTCCGATCCGCCCAAGCTGGCCAGTGCCGGCCGCTGATAGCGTCCTCGACGTCGACTCGCCGCCGACCTTTTCCCCGGTGTTTTCGGTCTCGATCTCGTCTTTGAACGCGCCGTCGACGCAACGGGCCGCTCGCCGGGCTGCCGAGACCCCTGCCGGCCATGGCGAACCCGCAGGCCTTTAAGATCGACAAGGCGAACCATCTGCTGCTGGTAAGCTGAGCGGCCGCTCGGTTTGTTGACTTTCTCCTCGGCCCTCGCGACTCTTGCCCGCCTGCCGCCTGCCCTTCGCCTGCTGACCCCCGGCTCAGGAGCAGCCGATGCTGCGACTGCCGTACGAGCTGCTGCGCAACAACTTCCGCGCCGCCCACTTCACGGTCGAGAAGGAGAGCGTCGCCGTCAAGACGGCGCTGCGCGACGCCGCCAACGCCGGCCTCAAGAACCAGTCGTCGACCGAGGACGTGCTGCGCCACCTCGACGCCATGGTGGCGCGCATGCGCGGCGTGAAGCGCAAGCTGGCCGCCTGCGCCGACGAGGAGGCCCGCCTGTACCGCCAGGTCGACGCGCGCGCCGCCCATCTCGCCGAGCTCGTCGACATGCACACGCTCGACGACGTGGCCTACGGCGCCTGGAGCCGCCGCCGCCTCGACCGCCTGCTCGTCGACTATCTGCTGCGGCGGGGCTACGCCGCCAGCGCGCACGCCCTAGTCAAGGCGGCCGACAAGGGCCTCGTGGCCGCGGGCGCCGGCCCCGATGCGCCGGACGCCGACCCGGACGCCGACCCGGACGCTGACCCGGATGCCGACCCCGACGCCGACCCCGACGCCCTGGATCTGCACCACCAGCTGCACGCGCACCTGCCGCCGCCGGACCGCATCCCGCTGCGCGACCTCGTCGACATGGACACCTTTACGCACGTCATCCACGTCCGCATGCGCCTGCTGCGCGACCACAGCGTGGCCGAGGCCCTCGCCTGGTGCGCCGACAACAAGAAGGAGCTGCGCAAGATGGAGAGCCGGCTCGAGTTCATGCTGCGCTACCAGCAGTACATTGAGCTCGTGCGCGCCAGCGCCGGCGTCGTGGCCCGCCAGGCCGACGCCATCGCCTACGCCGCCCGCTACCTGCACCCGCTGCGCGCCACCTTCCAGCGCGAGTGCGGCGACGCCACCCTGCTGCTCTGCTACGGCCCCGACAGCCCGGCCACCACGGAGCTGCCCGGCCTCGCCGCGCTCTGGAGCCCGCGCCGCTGGGCCATGCTGGCCGACCTCTTCATCACCACCCACAACCAGCTGCTCGCCCTGCCCTCCGTGCCGCTGCTGCACCTCGCCCTCTCCACCGGCCTGTCCGCCCTCAAGACCCCCGCCTGCCGCTCCCACGCCGCTGCCGCCGCCGCCGGCCGTAGCGCCGCCGCCCTCGCCGTCGATGCGCCCTATGCGCCGCCGACGCCGCGCCCCGGCGGACCGGCCGGCGGGGTCGCGCTGCCCGGCCGCGCCGATCCCGCCGCCGCCGCCGCCGACGCCGTGGGCCTGGCCGAGCTCGGCACGTCCGTCTGCCCCATCTGCTCACCGGAGCTCAACGAGCTCGCCGCCAACGTGCCCTACGCGCACCACAGCAAGAGCCACGCCGACCAGGACATGATGATGATGCCCAACGGCCGCGTCTACGGCCAAGCACGGCTCGAAGAGGCTGCGCGCAAGGCCGGCCTGCCCCCCGTCCATGTCAAGGACCTGCGCACGGGCGAGGTGTTTGACGTCAAGGACCTCGTCAAGGTGTTCATATCATGAGCGACGATGGCCACTGTTTGACTGTTTGACTGTTCTGCTCTTCTTCTGGATGTTCGCACGTGTGTTTTGACCAGTGTAGGAGCGAGTGCGAGGACACGACCAGTGTGGGTTTTCTGGGTTCTGCTTACGACTATATGGCGACCGGGTTTCTGGATGGGCGAACGGCGTTGCATACTCTCATTCTCTCCTCGATCCACGCCCCTTATGATTTCTCTCTTACATAGCGCTCAATATCCAATACTACGGTGCCACGGCCGGCCAAGCAAAGTGCTGCGCTGTGCGCTACGATAGGCAGGTGAAGTGTGCAAGAACATGTGGACATGTACATCTAAATCCAATAGGCAGACCCTTCACGCCAACGCCTTTCCCGCGCAACTATATACTACAATACAGGAAGAGAAAGGGGCGAACAAACGCGACAGGCGGCGAACAGCGCGCCAGAGAACCGCAAGATGGCCATATATCCTCGCGCCCGCAACCAGCGTGGGAGCCCGTGCAGAGTAACTAGCAGTGTTCCTCTCTGCCCTGGCCAAGTCCAGAGCAAGTGCACAGATACACGGAGATGGAAGAAGAGCGTAAATTCCATCCATCTGCTCCGAGACGAGAACCGTTCGTGCCTCGCCCAACTGTATGTTGACTGTTTTCCGCGTTCCGCCAGCGCCTCTCCTCTCGCTTGCTCGTCCCCTTGTCACCGGTTCCCGCCAAAGGCAAAGTTGCCAAACACGCCGCCGCCGCCGCCGGGCGTCATCGGCCCCATGCCCATGCTGTTCGTGTTGTGGCTGCCGGCCGCGGGCGTGTTCACGAGGCCGACCGTGGCCGTGTGCGGCGTGCTGGGCGCGTTCGTGCCGTTGGTCGCGCCGTTGGCGCCATTGGTGCCGTTGGCATCGGCGGACGTGCCGCCCGCACCGCTGCCGCTGTTGGTGCTGCCGCTGGCCCCAGCGTTGTAGCCCCCCGCGCCGCTGTAGCCGCCGCCGGCGCCGCCGGTGCTGAAGCCGAGGCTGCCGCCGAGACCCGGCACGGTAATGTCCGGCACCATGAGGCCCCAGACCTTGCCGACCTGCTCCTCGGGAATCTCGCCGTGGAAGATCTTCTCGCGCATCTGAAAAAAGACGCGGCCCGTCAGCAGGCTGTCCGAGCCGGCCTGGTGCGCCGCGCCCACGCGCTTCACCCGCAGGGCCTCGGCAATGTTCTCGAGACCGGACTTGTGCTCAAACTTCTGCAGCACTTCCGTCACCGACGGGTCGGCCGGCGACAGCAGGCCCGCGTTGTGCAGACGGATGGCGTGCTTCATCAGGTGCTTCACGTCATAGGTCGAGGGGAAGTAGAGCTTCATGATCTGGTCGAACTCGACCTCGTCGGTCGGCAGCGGCTTGCAGTGTAGCAGCTTCGTCAGATAGCCGAAATCATAGCCGCCGTGGAAGGATATCCAGTGCACGTCCTCAAAGCACACGAGACCCGACGGGATCAGCAGCGCGGCAAAGTCCATGGGGTCGATGCCGTCACGGTCCATAACGTTGAAATCGATGCCCGCAATCACGAGTGACTCGATCGACGTCTGGTTATACATGTCGTCCTTGAGCGAGAACTTGAAGTTGAACTGCCACGAGTACGGCAGCGCGCCGCCCTGCTGGTTGGGTCCGCGCCGGGCCCCGGTGCCGAGGAGCCCGCCCAGCTCGGCCAGATCCGCGGATGCGGGCCGAGGCGGCGGCGTCTCGCCGTCCTCGTTGAAGAGCGTGATGCCGATCTGGATGACCTTGAGGAGGTCCACGTTGGTCCGCAGACATTGGTAGTGGTAGTCACTCTTACCGCGAAAACTACCCATGGGGCGGGAGACAACACCCGGAAACTCCGTGTCCTTGACAGCAAACCAATGTTAGCACGGCACGCCAGGACCCGGGCGAGCGCTGCAGACAGACAGGCGGCACAGGCCGAGGCGCAGGAGAAGAGGGTGCGGAGAATACGCACCATGGCAATGTATGGGTACTTGTCCACCAGATCTCGTAGCGCCGCCATCTCCTCGACCAGGTTGTGCTTCCAGACTTCCCGTATCCGGCCGCCCTTGTTCGCCATCCGCCCGTGGTGTGGCTCGGCGAGCTGGTGCATCGGGCCAGCATGGTGGCCGTGGTGTTGCTGCGCGGCGGCCTGGGCGGCGACCGCGGCTTGTAACTGCTGCTGGTGGAGCTGCTGCTGCTGCGACTGTTGGTGCTGCTGCGCCTGCTGCGCCTGCTGCGCCTGCTGCTGGAGCTGCGCGCCGTGCGCGAAGCTCAGGCGCGCCGCCTGGCTGGCGAGGCCGGACGCATCGCCGCCGACGCCGACGCCGAAAGCGGCGCCGGGGTTCACGCCGCCGGCGCCGCCGAGGCCGAGGGCGCCATTGCCGCCAAACGGGTTGTTGAGCTGCGCGGCGGCGGCGGCGGCATTGGGGATGTACGACGGCTGGCCGAGCGGGTGCTGCGCGGCAGGATGACCGGCTTGCGGATGGCCCGAGTACTGCTGGTGGTAGGCCGAGAGGGTGTTGGGTCCGCTCTGGAACCGCGACACCTGCGGAGGCATGCTATACTACTGCTTTCGTCTCGAACCTCTAGAAGGCATAGGGACCGGTAGTCGTCGTAGACGCGGGAGAAGAAGCCCAGGGAAGCGTCCGCAGTCGGCCTGGAGGAGGCTCTTCGGGGCTTTCGTCGCGCTCGTCTTTGTGGCTTCTCTGGGCGACAAGTGTCAGGACGGACCCCGTGTCCTCGCTAAAATGTAGATGGGACCGGCGCGTGCGGTGAGAGGGGCTGTCACAAGCGCTACACGACGACACGCATCAGCACTACCGCAATGCGAGAGCCTCGGTCCCCCTTCCAAGGGTCGAGGAGGGATGTCCTATATTCTACTAACCTATTTGCCGCGCGGGAAGAGACCGGGACAAGCCGTAAAGGAGAAGGTCGCCAAACAAGAGCCGGTGCGTCGTCAAAATCTAGGCCGTCAAATATGTGCAGATTAAAATGCTGGGGGCGTCGTCTGAGGTCGTGGCGCGGTGCAGATGCGATGCGGGATGGCGGAAGACGATACGCGGGAACGCCTTTCTGGCTTCCGTTTTCTTTGCGAGGCCCTGCAGCACGTCCCGCAGATCACGTGTGGGGCGTGTCAGCCGTCTGTAATGTTGATACCCGATAATTAAGGCAGAAAGACCCAAACTACCACGTCTCTATATGAAGACAATCCTCCGAATTCTAGTAACTGTTATTGTTGACGGTCCCTCTCGATCGATTCGAAGCTTCATAGCTCATGTCTTCTGGACCTTTATACAGGACAATATATGACAAACGACCTGAGCGCACCACAAGGGGACTCTCGGTAACATGGCATGACTAATGAGTCGCCTTTAAGTTTGGTTCTCTGATTGGCCGAAGTCAAGTCAATAGGACAGAACTGATAGTCATCCCTCCCTTGGCCAACAACGGCCGTTTTCCCTCAAGGTCCAACTCCCAACGTTGCTGCCATACTCCGTAGATATTACGGCTGAATGAGAGGTTATGAAGAAATAAGGTACGGAATATTGCGATTACGGAGTGTACTTTGTAATTCTTACCTGGTACGGTCATTCGTAGGTCTACTCCGTACTCTGTACATTTCCACATCATTTTCTCCACTACTTCATACTCATCTTCTTTTCAATGCTACTTCGTATGAGGTTCGTATCCAGCTTCGAGTACGAGGTATTACAGAGTAGCACTGGAGAGAAAATGAACGTGGCATTGGCCCGCATCTCCAGAGCCTCGAAATTGAGAGGACGTGGGCCGCAACTACCTTGTTTACTTGTACGAGCCCCACTGACAACGGGCCAATTAATCCGGACTCCGGGGGCCCACATACCGTATTCGGTGGACTGTACCCCCCGCCCAACTCGCGCCCAGAGATACCTAGCGCTCGGTTGCAACACCGCCCAATCCGAAGCGGTGGATTATTCTCGTTTTCTCGCGAGCACCACGATCTACGACCACCCGCACGTCCGGCGACGCAGACCACGCTACTTTGCACGCGGCGACCATCTTCTTGCCCTTCTTCGACAACGCTCCGGCCGGTCCATTGATCAACATGTACCCGTCAAGGTGAGTGGCAGCAGCCGCTGCGGCCGAGCAGAGTGGCGGCGCCCACGGACGCGAAAGCCGGCCGCGGCCGCGGAACAGCACGGGGCCTCGACGGCACCAGGACAGAGCGCTGACCCGGCTGTGCAGAATACTGCGGGCGCACGGCGGCCCCGGGCCCAACATTACGGGCTTCGACATCAAGGCTATGCACAAGGCGAGCACTCCGCCGCGGTACGACCCGTGGGAGCGGCAGTAAGTGACGTTTGCCTCCAGCCCTCCAGCCTCTCCTGTTTCTTGCGATTCTCTTGCCATCACCCTCCATCCTCCATCGCCCTCGTCTTGCCCGCTAACCCTGCCAGCGAGGCGTGGCGCTACCGCGGCCTCTTCACGCGCTGGAACCGCTTCAAGAACGGCCTTCCGGGCCTCGGCATCGCTTCCGTCGCCTTCGCTGCCTACTGCGGCTACGAGTACGTCTTCCTGAGCGACGACCACAGCCACGGACATGCCGAGGAGCACCACTAGGCGGGCGGGACGGAACCGAGATGTGTGAATGGAGAGATGCTGGCCGGCCGGTTATGACGGAGACGTCTTCGCCGCAGGCACGGACCGGGCCGTCGCAGCTTCTGAATCACCGTGTATATAGACGGAGGCAAGACGGACAAATACAATCCATACGATACTAGGAACGGAACAGCTTGCAACGGCACAAAGCACACGTAAACTGCGAAAGTAGGCCCGCATATGCCATGCTTGAAATTTTATTCGCTCGCCGAATGTCGCTCAAATCATGTGTTCAAAGCACCGCTCTCGCACAAGATGCACGCTTGGAGGACTCAAAGGCCGTCCTCACCCGTAAGCCGACAAAGCCCAGCGCCAAAAGGATAGTAGAAGAAGTAGACCGTGAAGAGGAACCCAAATGGGCGAAAGGCCCGATAATGCCGATTTATATATATACATGCGGAATTCGTCGATCCGTCGTCAACCAGCCGTAGGTATCCAATGCGCAGCAAGAATAAGGCTGCGAATTATAAAAATATAGTCGAAACAGGCGGCACAACGCGGAAGCGAAGGAAGAAGTATGCCGGCACAGTACGGTGGGCGGCTATAAGCCGATGCCTTGCACAGCGTCCAGTGCGCCCTCGACGGCCACCTCGAGCAGACCGACCCGTTGCTTCAGGTGTTGATTCTCGTCGCGCAAAATACTGACCGTGTTCCAGGCGAAGCTGACATCTTTGCCACGGCAGTTGCGGCATTCGCCGGGCTCTTCGCTCTCGAGGTCGTCGTCTTTGTTCGCTCCGGTCACGTTCTTGACAATCTTCTGAAAGGCGTTGAGGGGCTGCGCGGCAGCAGGCTTGGACAGCCGCACACCCGACCCCAAGGCAGCGACACGTGGGTGTGACACGTGCGGCACGTGCGGCATGGCCGCCGACGGCGCCTCGGCGCTCTCAGAACCAAAGGCGACGCTGGGGGCGATCGTCGGGCTGCGAGAACGCGAGAAGACGCTGCTGCCGTCGTCGGCCGCGCTCTCGACGTCGCACTCGTCCGTGTCGTAGCTGCCGTCAGACTTGTTGCTCTTGCGCCACTGGCGCTGCTGATGACGCTCGGCCTCGTCGACACCGAGATCCTCCGAGACCGAGATGGTAGCCTGGTCGTCGTCCCGTACGTCTGACGAGCCCGTTGGCGTCATCGGCACACCCGCCATCATGGCGGCGCGCTCCTGGGCGCGGGCCTTCCTCTCGGCCATCAGCTCGTCTGCGAGGGCCTTCATTTCGAGGTCCTGCTGCGCGGCTTTTTGCCCCATGCCTTCGAGCTGCATCTTGAGGTGCTGCACGCGGGTCTCTGCTTCTTCGAGCTCCTCATCCCGCACGCTCATCTCGGCCGCGAGGTCGTTCATGGCCACGGCACGTTGGCGATACGCTTCCCGGACGCGCGACAGCGTGCCGACGGCGTTGGTCTCGAGGTTTTTGAATGCCGCCGGCGAAAATGCGTCGCGCTCGGACGGATGCCCAGCCGGAAACAGGGCAGCTCCGATATCGAGATTGAAGAACTCGTCATCCTCCAGGCTCGAGCTGGCGGCGGCAGTGGTGCGCGGACTCGCGGGAGACTGCTGGGTCAGACGCGACAGCGTGTTCGACATGGTCAGCGCCATCTGGGCGAAGCGTGAGCCCGACGCGGGGGTGAGCGCCGAGGGTGTGGGTGCAGTGCTGCGTGGCGTCGCGGCGGACTCGCTGACTACGGACGTTCTGCGGCGGTTTCCTGCGGTGGAACCAGTGCGCCATACAGTCAGTGTCGCTGAAGACGGCTCGGGTGTGGCGCCTCGCGACGCAGGGCGGCTCGGACTGGTCGGCTTGGAGCCGCGTGCGAGCCACGACGAGAAACCGGCGCCCGCGTTGCCGTCGGTGCTGCTGGCGGCGTTGCTGCTTCCGTTGCCGGTCCCGTTGCCGGGCCCGACGCTGGTGCGGGCTTGGGTGCGGCGGGTAGTGTATGTGGTGTAAGTGGTTTCGCCTCGTTTTGTGCGTGCGTCGCCTGTGTAGGCCATGATATCGTCGTCGCTGTCGTCGCTGTCGTCGCTGTGGCGCTCCGCGTGGTGCGGACGAAAGGCCGGTATCGGCGAGCAGGCAGGTTGGGCCGGGCGGAACAACAGTGCGCGTTCGGGCGAAATGGCACGCCCGATCGTCCGGCCGATGGACGCCGCCACGGACGGCAGCAGGTTCGGGATGGACTGCTGGCGGTGATGGGACAGAAAGGCGCGCGAAGCAGCGGAGAACGAGGGAAACGGCGAGGACGGCGTCGAGTGGGCGGTGGCGGCGTCGTCGTCCTCATTGGCGAAGCCGTTGTGGTACTCGTGGACCGGCCGCAGAGAGTCGGTGATGTCGCTGAAGCCGGCGAGGTCGACGCTGTGGTTGACGAGCTCTTGGGCGTGGACGCTGCGCGCGCTACCGGGATATGGCTGGCGGGCGTGCTGCTGCTGCTGCGGCTGCTGCGACGTGTTTTGATATGGCTGTTGCTGGAACGGGAGCCGTTGAATAGGAGAGGCCAAAAGTCTGGGTGTCTGGTCGGGGGACGATGATCGGCACGGGCCACGGCCGTTGTCGTTACATGCACTGCTGCCGCTTTCCCTGCTCATGCTATCGCCGAGACTAAGCCAGGCAGGGGGGGGGCGAGTGCGGTGCGTGCGACGCGGCGAGGGTGTGGGCGAAAGCGAGGTGCTCATGATGGCGGATACGAAAAAAAGTGGCGGCAGATGAGTATCGTGTGGATCTCTAATAGCATGACGCGACAGCAAGCATACCAGGCAGGAGTGGGCGGAGCCAGGCAGGAGCCAGGGTTGCTGAAACAAAACTTCACTGGACGGGGCGGTACGGAGGTGACTTTGCAAGGTGGAAGGAGCGGCCGGCGAGAAAGAGCGGGCGCAACAGCGCTTCGAGGCAGTCGCGACGAGGAAGCGCAGGATCGGGCAGGAGGAGCCTGGGAAGGCGCGAGCCTGCAGCGATTGCCCTTGACAAGGCAGGCACGCACGGCCAGCGGAGGTTGGGCTCGAAGATGGTCCACAAATCGCAGGACTACCTCGTAGGGCGCTGCGAGAAGAAGAGCGCTCAGAAGAATACTCCGTAGAGCAAGGAAACCGACAACGCGAAAGCAGCTGGCCAGGGCGACCCAAAGCGAAGCCAGAGAAAGCGAAGAAACTACTCGTAGTAAAAGCAGCGTCGGGAGAACAGGAAGCAGCGACCTGGAGTGATCGGCACACGGCAGGAAGGAGCGAGCTGCACAGATATGACGATGCAGAGGTAGCAGCCCACGAACAAGAGGCAGGCACGCCGCTTTTGTATTCCTATCGTGGACCGTACTTTGTGATAGCGCACAGCAGCTCAGATGCACTACGCGACGCCATGCCAAGTCAACAATGGGCGTTGCCGTAGAGAGGGCACTAGCAGAGGCGCAGGTTGACTTGTGAATTGCCGCCAACCGACGACGCGTCCGCGATGACACCGTGCTTCGTAGCCAGCCCAGAAGCCGTCCATGCGATCCGGGCACAGACTGGCGAAGACCGAGGCCAGTGGCGGCTACGAAGACACGGCACGACGTCGTTGGCGAATTGAGTGACGATCAGGCGCCGGACGGCTGGCGGCTGCGTTGGCACGGGCATCTGCGAGCGGCGTGTCGAGTATCTTACGCCGTGCGGACATGGCGCACTACTTCGCAGCTTGGCATGGGACTCGGAGAGAGGAATGTGAGCAGCGGCGGGCCATAAGCGACATGGCAAGCAGACGAGTGTTGCGGTGGACGGCGGGCCAATGGACAAACGGCTGTAAGACGGCACGTATCGTACATCCTGTATCTTACTTCGTCATCACGTACTTCATCACGTACTCCGTCATCACGTACTCCGCGCTTGATACTGCTTGACGCCTCACCAAAACGGTATATAGAGCTCGTGCAGAAGCGTTCGAAAGGAAAACAGACGCCAAACAGCATGCTGTGCAGCCGGAACAAACGCCAGACGCCACCCGTGCAATCCCGAGCATTCCTGTGCCTTTCCTGGTTTGCCCTCCCATATGCAATGCCAAGTCGGTCCCCGCGCCGTGCGCCGAGAGACGCACGACCGCCGTCTAGTAGAACGACTCGACGATGGTGTCCTTGAGAGCGCCGCTGATGTGGCCCGGCCCGGCCGCGCCCGCGCCGTCGCCGCCGAGCCGGAAAACGCTCTCCATGACGCTGAGCTCCGTCGCCGTCGTGTCGAGGCCCGTCACGGCCAGCCAGTCGTTGACCACCATGCCGCCGCCGATCACCGCGCTGCCGCGGTTGACCGAGCCGGCCACCAGCGGCACCTGCAGCAGGCTCGACAGCTCGTCCTGGTCCTGCACGCTCGTCTTGGGGTGCACGAGGCCGCCCTGGTTCGAGAGCGCCATGTACGAGCCGACCAGCACGTTGTCGGCCACCGTCTGCCGGAACACCTCCACGCCGAGCACGTCCGCAATGATCTCCTCCGTCTCGCGCTCCACGTCCGGGTGCACCAGCGCAATGTGGTCGTTGGCCACGATCACGTTGCCCAGCGCCGACAGCCGCTCCTCCACGCGCCGGATCTTGATCTCGTCCGGCAGCGAGTTGCGCAGGTGCTGCAGCTCCTGGTCCGTCGTCGTCGTCGGCACAAGCAGGCCGTGGCGGTTACTGGGCGTGTGAGCGGCGACCGCAGCGGCCGAGGCCAGGCAAAAGACCAAGCAAAACAGAAAACAGACTCACCCTGTCGTTAACCGGCCCACGATCCGCGTGCCGGCAATCGTCGTCCGGCACACAGGAATCAGATCCTGCAGCTCAGACTCAAAGATGCTGTAAAAGTTCTCGCTCGCGCCAATGGCCACAAGCGCATACGAGTTTGTGAGGTTCGCAAACACGCCCACCCTGCTGGTCAGCATACGCCGCCACAAACGCGCACAAGCACACAGGCACCCAGACGGCTCCCGGCGCAACACCTACTCGTTGGAGTTTTCAAACTGCGCGCGGACAGCCATGATGTCGGATCGCGTGGCGCTGGTGAGGGGTCTCGGAGGGGTGAAGAGTGTAGAGGGGAAGTCGCCCGACACGGTCTGCACTGTGGGCGCGTAATAGATTGGCTCGGTGTAGGCTCCGTTCGATCTTTCTGCGCTCTGTCTGAGTCTTTCGGTCGAGCACTGGTGGAGGATGGGCAGACTTTTCTATCCGAATTCACAAGAGGCGGGCTCAAGATCGAGTAGGAAAAAACTGTGCAAGCTTCGTCCGCCCAGTTGGGACTAGCGCTGAGGCCCCGCCGTCCGTGGCTCCACAACGCTCTGCTTTGCGTCGCACAACAGCCGAGCTTGGTCTGGAGTGCGCCGTGGCTGCTTCACATGACTCACCTTTGGATAAGGCTGATAATAATGGGTACTACTACTCATAATGAGTGGTTGTCGTCATCTCGGCTTCGTAGCGCACTCGCACCTGACTCAACGGCACAGGCTTTGTCTGTGTCATCGTATCCGATAGGCCAGAGAGCTGACAGGAACTCGCAACGCGAGCTGAGTCCCACGCCTGACTCGACGCTGAAAGTGCCTGAATCTACGAAATTCGTTTGCAGATCTTCGGAACTCTGAACGTGAAGCCAAGGCCAATGCGCCGCCTCACCGACAGCAGTGCATTGCGGTCGATTGATGCTACACAGTTGGCGGACCGTCGTGGCCATTCGTGGCAATACTAATGATATCGCTATTCGCTCTCCTATGCCGGTTCTGAAGTTGTTTTGTCTACGACAGTGTCTAGCACGGCCTTTGCCACGACCGCTGAGACGTTGGCGGCGTGTCAACTGCTGCAGCGGCAACGGCACACGGGGCTGGCTCGCTGGGTTGAAAGTCAAGAGCAGACTCCGTAGATCGCGGCTATCATTGTCGTCCGTTGACTGATGTGCAGGCAACTTGACTACACGGTGTAGCAAGCTGGCAAGGGCGCTGTAGAAAAGCAGAAGCAACCCGGATTATTCACTATTATGTATCAGAGTATTACAGAGTATTCTGCCACGTTGTGTTGTATTTATCTGGAGTGATGGACCGGCTACCGCTTTATAAAAGCGCCCTTAGTCATCTCCAACGCTCAATATTGGCCTTCTCGTCTGGGGCGTTCATTAATAATGGGATCGCTTAGCTTCATTGGCTATTTCTTCGATCTGATATTGAGCTGTGTTTCCCTGTATTGTTCTGCAGCTTCCAGAAACATTATTGCAAGCTTATTGTCTTCTATCGACCTGCCTTATTCTTCTAGACCTGTTCTTCGGTTTCTTTGTCTTCTTCTTCTACTTCTTTCCAGTTTTCTCTCTCTTATTTTTCCTCTTCTCTTTCCTCTTCTCTTCTTCTTTTCCTTTTTCTTCTTCTTTCGGCTTCATTCTACTGCTATAGTACATTTCGTGCAACGAGCTTGAATGCCCCAACTAAGCGTTTCGGTAGTAAAACGAACAAGTTGCGAGCTCGACGATGCCATTGAAGACTCACTCACGGTGCTTTTTACCACAGTCGCTGAGCTTTTTAGTCTTTTTGACAGTCGTGATGGAGGTTTTGCCATTGTTCAGGGTAAGCAAAATACATTTCTAGACGGGAGTACGTAAAGGACTGACGAAACTACATATACAGGCGTTGATCCTAGCACGTTCTCCCAAATTGAGACCGAGCGGCAGCTCCGCGGACGCAAGTTGCGCTTTCACTATCGTTCGGGGCAGCACCAGCTGCTGGTCACCGCCCGAAGTTCGAGCACGACATAGCAAGTGGGACGATAAGCGCGGCTGTCTATCAAGATCTAAAGAGAATGGGACTACCCTACAATCATTTGGTGCCGTCGAAATCTGTCAAGTTTGGCCATGGCGGTAGCAGGGAGGGGTGTGGCGAGTCTGACGCTTCTTTCATGCCCGTAGTGCGCGCTGAAGACCCGAATGGATGGCCGACGCTTGTGGTCGAGATAGGCCTGAGCCAGTCTTTGGAGAGCTTGCGCGCTAAAGCACGCTGGTGGTTTGATGCGTCTGACCACACTGTGAAGATCGTGTTACTTGTAAAACTAAACCGGACCTCACGCACCATCGTCGTGGAAGAGTATGTGGAGGACATACCTCGAGAGCCACAAGGGTCCAGCTTTACGCGCAGCATGCCTAGACTCGTCCCGCAAGTACGACAGAGCATCACAATCGTACCTCGTCCCGGGAGCCAACCTCTCGAATACGACGTGGCTGGCGGCCCGCTTGTCTTGGAGCTCGTCTTGCTGTTCCTGCGGCCAGCTGACCTGGTCCGCAGGAAACGGGATGTGGTATTGGATGCAGCCGTGCTTGGCGGCCTGGCTAGGCAGGTCTGGCTTCGGACAATGTGAGAGGTTTTCTATATCTGGACTTCTAGCGGTAACTGTAAGCTGCGTTGTGCACCAAGCAATACTTATCAGCGGTAGGGGTTTCAACTACTTTAAAAGAAACGCACACTTGGCCCTACAATACTAACGAAACCCTACAGTCCTTTGCGCCTCCTAAATTTGTTTGATTTCGTAGCTGCCTGTGTGTAGCCCATAGTCCAAATCCAGTCAGAGAGTTGCTGACTGGATCCAACAGACACAACAGTCATTACAAATGTACAATATAATTCACAATAACCCAGATTGCCACAGACGAGTTTTATTCATAGTTTTGGCAGCAGAACTTCTTTTCCTTTTATTGATCCTGTGTTTTCAAGACTTTCTCCCCCTACGCTGTCCATTATCTTATTCAATGGGGCCTTCAACGAGAACAATGAATTATATTAGCCATTCCAGCAGCGGTACCAGAGGCTCCCAAGGCCGCCACAGTGCTCCTCTCTTCAGCCTTCTTCCAGATGACATCCTCCTCGACAGAATCCTTGCTGATCTTGGCCCGGCCGACAGCGTCCTCCTCAGCCTCACTTGCCACGAGCTCCATGACCGAATCCGGCCCGTCGCCAACGGACGGGCCTTGCGCAGGCAGTTAACCGACATGGACTTTCAGGTCTTCTTGTGGACCGTTGCGCGTGACCTGCGTGATGACTACGCATGCGAGATCTGTCTGTGCCTGCACCGCGCACGTGGACATGCCTCCAACGCCGCGGAGCTGGTGGTCGAGCCGCTTTGCTGCAGATCAGATGGCCGCACCGGACACACCTACGAGTGCTTCTCTGTCGCTACATCGCCGGGCTCGACTCCGCGTACGGTGCTGGCGCGTCTCTTGCACCGCGACGTGCAGCTCACGCTGAAGCGCGCACGCCTGCTGCAGGATCCGACTTTTGGCGCTCCCCGCGTTCCACGGGAGACCGCGGGCGGGGGACTGCTGGCCGCCGTGTGGAGCACCATCGCCGGCTTCCTGCGCCGGCGCCGTGCTGCTGCCGACCGCCGTCTTCTGCAGAGTCTGGTGCAGGACGCGCTCGCCCCCTACCAGACGGCGAGGCTGCTGGTGTGCTTTCACATGGTTGAGTACTGCCGGAACGCCATCTATACCTTTGCTCCACGGATCGTTGCCGGAGCCGACGGCCGCCTGCGGTTCCTCATGCGCACAACCATCAGCGGCATACAGTACATGCGGTTTATACCCATCAACATCTGTCCGCATCAGCATGTCAACCACGTCACGTCCCTCCAGTGGAAAGAGGCCAAGCTGATGTGCGATATCAGGGCCGACTGGGCGAGAACATCCCTACAAAGCAACCTGCTCGCTCTCCGGAACTTGGAAGAAGAATCGGTCTTTCGGCTTGCCGCGGCTGTTGCGCGCGCCGAAAAGGACGCGCCGGGACGAGGCCAGAGACCGCTGTACTCCAGGCCAGCTCTCTGCTGAGGCATGGAAGAGAAAGCTGCCCATCCGGCGGGACGGCTGCTGCTCTCGCTGTCCTACCGACTTCCAGGTGACTGCCCGCAAGATGGGAACCGAGATCAGTGTGTGGCAGGACTTGGGCCCCGAGGGCCTGGCGTCGGACCTATATTGGCAATGCCATCTGCCCCATCTGTGCAACCCCTTTGAGCAGGCAGAGCAGCAGCCAAACACGTGGGAACTGGGGCCGTCCGTAGAGCACCAGCCTGGAAGCGTGCGGGCGTTGTACGATAGTGCTGTCAATTAGCTTGTAGAGGCAGCGGCGGCAATGAGAGTGTAACTGGGTGAACGATACATAGAGCGAGCTTGGCTTAAGTATTATTCTTTTAGTCTCCTGGGGTTCTTTGATGTATTAATTCAACGGTTCGGCTCTTTCTCAACTCTATGCAGCGTTGTAGTGACAGCTTTAGGCCACTGCCACTGCAACAAATCTTGCTTCACGTATGGCCATAGATGCTAGAAAGCCTGTGCGGCCGTCCTGGAGCCAATTATACGGTTTGCTGATGCAATTATAGCCGCTCGACGTTCCATACCGCCACAAAATAGGTTCCGTCGAGATGATTGTACGGCCGAGATGACTTTATTTTCAGAGACTACAAAGGAAAACGCAAACTGGTGAGGGTCACCTCTGCTGGCGAGAAGCCGCATCTTGACCGAACCCGCTTTCCAGATGTCAGTACCTGGAAAAGAGGAGTCGTGGCAGGATGAACGTCCACAGCAGATGTGCAAGGGCGAAGCAAAAAGCGGTCGAGTAGTACAGTGATCAAAGATACGAATACAGGAGTCCATTTCGTCCAGCAAAACCAGTCTGCATTATCACGCAATGTTAAATGTCTGTTATGTATAAGTTTAGAGACTCTAAGTCTATAGTAAAGATAACCGTCCGTTCCCGTCACACATACGTACCATCCTTCGCCTTTTCTGTGTTTGTCCTGCATCTTAGACGCTCTCAGCCCCGCGTGTCACGTACGGCTAATGTGCACACGCCATTGGCAACAGGCGTCGACGACGCCTCTAGGCCTCCGCGATCGCCGAGTCGCCAAAGTAATTATTGCTGTCCCTACGCGGCCCCTTTCTCGTCAAGTCTGTGCGTGTGGAAATAAGGCATGCACTGTATAACGCGGTGTAAGGGTTGCATTAGTTGCTACGCATAGATGCAGACTTAGGCAGCCAAAACAAGTACAAATTAATTAGCCAACTAAGCTGCAACTTTATACTGCTTAAGAAGATAGACCACGGCCTCGTGCCCATTTCCAGCAGCCCATGACAACGGCGTTTCGCCATACATAGTGTCCTTTGAATCAACGTCGACTTGGCCTGTAGCAAGCAGTAGCTTAACTACAGCCTCGTGCCCGTTTGCAGCAGCCCATGATAACGGCGTCCGGCCAATAGTGTCCTCTGAATCAACGTCGACTTGGCCTGTAGCAAGTAGTAGCTTAACCACGGCCTCGTGCCCATTTCCAGCAGCCCATGACAACGGCGTTTGGCCATATAAAGTGCCCTTCGAATCAACGTCGACTTGGCCTGTAGCAAGCAGCAGCTTAACCACGGCCTCGTGCCCATTTTCAGCAGCCCACGACAACGGCGTCCGGCCATCAGTGTCCTTTGTATCAACGCCCGTAGTGATTTTCAAAGGGTTTTGCAAAATGGCTTCGAGCAATCCCAAGATAGGATACCTTGCGGCAATGTGTGCAAGGGTTGTGCCTTCGATTGGACAGTTGATTGATGCCCGGTGCATCTTTTTGTACAAGTGTGTCCATAAGCATATGAAGTCGTTTGACAACAAATCAAGTAGATCGTCGTACGGAATACTCTGGGCATCGCTTTGCCTCATATGGTCTACCCACGAGGTAACGGCATATTCCAACAGAGGGAAGTCGTTCCTCAGTTCCTCAGGCTCGCGTCCTTCTGACTGGCGGATCTCCTCCATCGATATGTAGCGTATGCAGACCCTAGACAGCCGAGAGTGTGCTAAACAAATCGCCATGTCGGTCGACTCTGAAATGCCGCAGAGAGCCGACAAGCCTTTGTCGAGGAAGAAATCACTGACAGATGGATGGACGAACCGAGCAACCTGCGTATTGGACGACGGCGTGAGCTCAATAAGGCCGTGACTAAGTGTTCGAATCTGCTTCTTCAACTGGTAATCGTCCAGAACATCCTTTGCGTTTTGGCAGGCTTGTAGTGATTGATATGGGCAATCGTCATCAATAACCATGGCCCAGCGCAACTCGCCTAGTGACAGAGGCCGAGTAGCAACGCATATCCATTGTATTAGCTGTAGGGAGTCTAGCCCCATGCCTTGAATCAGTTTACCGCACAGTGAATTATAATCTTCTGGGAGACAAGCGATTTCGTTTCTCATTTGAATCGGCCCTAAACCGTTGCGATGAAGGTTCTGGACATGTATTACCACAAGGCGCGCCCACGTGAACACGCCCGAGGCACGGTTTGCGATCAAGGCCGGAATATCTTCTGGCACGCTATGCGAGATTTGGGTGCTCACGAAAGTTGCAATGTCTTCTTCGTTGTAATGCTCAAGGCACAACTCCAGATGACCAATGCTATCCTGGACCGGGTATTGGCGACAAGTAAAGCAGAGGCGAAAGTGGTTGAAAGCAAAAGACGATAGGCAAAGAGTCTCGAGCAAGGAGTCAAATTTCTTAATAAGACTCGCTGCATTTATCTCACCGCACTCATCGAAGGCATCGACAAACAACCAGACAGAATGAGTCTCAAGGACTTTCTTCCGCCTTTCCTTATAGAAGATGAAGTCATGCAGCTCTGCCACACTCTTTTGCTGGAATTTCAGGCCATCACTCAGCCACCGACGGGGCTAGTAGGCTCAAACTGGGCAGGCATTTCCTCTTTGTTGTCCCCGACCACTCCAGACGCAGAGGCGTGTCTTGTGAGCTTCTTCAAAAACCGCAGGAAAAAGGCTCAAAGCTTGAACCGCTTGTGTGATGACCTCATAGAAAAGCTGGCTGGTACTGAAGACGATGACGAGAAACCTCCCGAGTCCGCGCTCTCGAATATTGACGAATCCAATACTTCCGACGATATCAACAACGGTGTTTTCAAGTCCTTAGAAATAATTTCTGAGTGCGATCAAGGTTTCCACAGAACTATCGAAACGGTGACAGCCGGCGAACGAGATGAAGAGAAAGTCAGGCACACCGCACGGCTGTGCCTACACGAGGTCAACCAAGACACAAGATTGCGCACCTCGATACTCCTCGTCGCAGCCAAAGATATGGCCCACTGGCAAGAATTTTGCTTGACTATGTTCGTAATTCCTACACCGTACTTCTGGCTACTACGGTTAACTAATTTAAGGACCCAGTCAACTGGAGAGTCCCATAGACGACCAACAGAAGCCCCTCGGTCAAGGGGGGTTCTGTAGAATCCTCGAGGAGGAGACTATGGCCCGTTGTTTACTCGAATTCAGGCTAAATCAAGAAATTTTCTTGGTCGGGGGAGCACATGTTGCTGAGCAAATACCGCAGGCTGGGCTTGGGGAGTCTCTCGCAAGCATACTTCATGACTACGACCTCACGCCAAAGGATAAGGTGCTGCTTGCATATACCGTGGCAAGGTCATATTCCACGTACTACGATACGGAACTTATGCGAGCCAGATGGACAAGTAAAGCAATTTGGTTCATGCCCGAGATGGACAACGCAACGCGCAAGGGTCAACTAGCCCTACGCGCTTATCTATCATTCCCGTTCGATACTTCCAGAAGCATTTCACCAGACATTCCGAACGAGGATATGTTAGTTCATCGTTGTCCTCAGATCTTTGACACTGGTGTACTGCTCCTGGAAATCGGTCTTGCCAAGACCTTGCCGACTGTAAAGCATCGGAGTGCGGTTGTACAAGCGAATCTCAGCCACCGTATAGCGACCCAACAGTTGCTCGAGCTACAAGAGACAAGCTGGAATGGCTTTGAAAACAAGCGTTACTTTGACTCCGTCGTGAAGTTTTGTCTCGATCATGACAATTTTATCAAACGGACGCTGCACATGCGGATGGTCTTTCATAAGAACGTGGTCCGGCCCCTTGCATGGCTGGCGAAGAAGGGGTTCAAATCGCAGGCCGGGGACGTCACTTATATCAACAAGAAGGCTAATCTACAAAACGACACGACTTGGAAATCGGAACCAGAAGCGCTATTTCATAGCAATCCCGTTCCTACGATGTGGCTGGAAAACCTAAAGAAGATCAGCAAGCAGGTAGAAAGCAAACGACGCGAGTATAAAGTCACGACCCCGATTCGCGTTGCGATCCTGGATACAGGTATGGCCTTCCTAGCCAACGGCATCACCGACATAAAGGACTTCGTCACGCCTGACGCACCGACCACGACGGACACCTTTGGCCACGGCACCTTTATGGCAAGAATCATAATGGAGTGTGCGCCCGGTGCCGAGATAATTGTAGCGCGCGTCGCCGAAGACACAAAAACCCTCGAGCGCAGCAAGGAGAACATTAAAAATGTGAGTGATCACGCTGTCCTTTTGTAGCATCAAGCTTACAATTTCCTACGCACACAGGCCATCCTCTGGGCTGGGCAGACCGCAAACGCCCATATCATATCCATGTCCTTTGGCTTTTCCAAAGACGATCCCGTGATATGTGATGCCATCGAGACGGTGCAGAAAAACCGCAATAATCAGATCATCTTCTTTGCCAGCGCCGGAAATTCGAGCATGGACGACGAGAGCTTCCCGGCCCGCCATCATGCTGTCATATCGGTTTATGCAACGAACTGTCACGGGACATTTCTGGATTCGAACTCAGCAGTCCCAGACAATGTGGCCTATGTGCTCGGCACGTACGGTGATATCCCAGACGCTCTCCAAGAGGAGTTCAGCACGACATACCCAGGTATATGCAAACGAGGATGTTCAGTCGCCACCGCTGTCATGGCGGCTACCAGCGCCACCATGCTCGCCTACGCTTGTGTCTTGCGTTTAATATTCCCTGGATTATTTCCTACGTCAGACACTGTTCTGCGGCACATCTGGACGACCAAGGGGATGGGAGCAGTGCTGTATCGGATGGTATTACGGCGATATGATGGCCGTGAGCGGAAAAGGGCCGTATCTCCCATTCGGTTTTGGAAGGACAGTCCAAGTCACTTTCTGCGTTTTTGCGCCCTGTGCGATGCCTTGTCAGCCGTTGCTAATAAGCATCCAAAGCCGACTGAAGCAGTCGGTTGACAGCAACAGCAGTAATGTCCCGAATGAGAACAGTTTCCCAAGAACGACCCAAACGGGTGTCTCAGCCCAGTAGCAACCGTCGAGCAACAGCCCCCAACTCTGCAGTAGACACAACAAAAGACTCGTCGTCTCCCTCGCCAATCCATTTCTCGTAGTACTCGTCCGGTCGCGTGTCCAAGTCCTGACGGAGAACTGCGCCGTTCACCTCCACGACCTCCATCTCCTCAGCCTCACTGTCGTCTTCAGCCTCGCCGCTGCAAAAGGCCGTCCTGTCCGAGAACAGCTCTCCCTCCGCATTCGTATCCCTGGGCCGGATGACGTGGAGGCGATACGCGAACACGATGCCCGGTGCTGTTTCGTAGCTGGCCATCTTCGCGTTCTCCCTGCTGCCGGCCACACTTCCACCCAGCTCGACAGGAGGCGAGGCGCCGGCCACGACCGGCCCGGACCCCCCCAGAGCCACGGCCACCTTTTTCTGCGTCTCGTCCGTGACCGTGAAGCTTTGCTGTGCGATGCGCAAACCCGAGATAATGTATGCGCACCGCTTGCCGAACCAGCCGCTGTCCATGTGTCTCTTCACCTTATCCAGCGCGACGATGGCCTCGAGCACCTCGGGGGCAAACGGCCCGCTGTAAGCCAAGACCTCGTAGTCGACGGCGCCAAACGACTTGGTCTTGGCCCAGGACGTGTCGAGCTTGGCGCTGGCACTGGCAAGGTCGAGGCATTTAGCCAAGAGCTCGAGCCCAAAGGAGCGGGCCTTGTTAGCCGCGAAGCTGCGGTTCTTCTCCACGCCGATGGACTTGGCCTCTGGCAGCGGAATGGCCGGGTGATTGGGGAGGTACGCGAGTGTCGCCGTCGGCCGCAGAGGGTGGGGGATGACGCTGCCGAGAGCGATCTGCCCGTCGGGGAGAAAGGTAAGTCGGGAGGGAGAAACCAGGTCTTTCTTGCCATGGCGTCTACGGAGCAGATGATGGAGTCCTACGGGAGGAGGAGAAACGGATGAAAAGATGGAACATTGCGCGTTATTTCTCTTTTCAAAGGGACCTGCTCTGTACGTCGTTGAAGACGGCTTCAACCCTGCCCATATCCCCGTTCATAGGACGAACCGGAATGCGACGTAAGAGAGGTGAACAGCGTTTCAGAACTGTGTAGGTGCTTTGGGGGCCGAAAGTGGTCGCCCGAAGCGACCAACCGAGGTCGTTGGGCAGCGACACACACGCTTTACTCGGGATCCCGTCCGTTCTCTCTCAGGCAAAGTAGTATTCGGCGGATTAGTAGTCGAGTCGGTGCGACCAGCGAGTACCCTCTGTTATACGGTTTTCTTTCTTTCCTTCTAAGTTACTGTCTGCCCTCTCCTTCTCCCTTTTTGTATAACTTGGTATTTTTTTATTTGGTTTGTAGTGTGAAGACGGTTGTGGCATAGTCAACGCAAGCCCTTTAGCGCTCTTTCTTATATTGCGTGCGTCTCACTCCATGCTCTATCCAGTAGACTTACCACTGATGAGCCGCTTTTACGTCGTAGTCGGGCCTAGCTGCGTGGTGCGGCAGCTGCGTTAGGCAGCTGCATGTAACTAGGAAGGAGCGCCCGACGAGTACTCCGTGATAGGATCCCGGAGCTGCGTCGAGCATCGACAAAATATTTTAACTATTCCACGTAGGATGAAATAAAGTAGATCAATGGGTGCAGATCCCGTCATTCACGGACCCACTACAACTGGCTCTCTGCACTCTTAGTAGAAGCGGGCCAGTTGCACCTTCCGTGTATCACAGCTCGCTCTTGCAGGAAAGAGGAGGGACGGAAGAGTAGATCCTGAAGAGGAAAGAGCAGAGAAGAGAGCAGGAAGATGAGGATAAAAGAGAAAAGAGAAAAGGAAGAGGAAGAGGAAAGAAGGGGAGGGAGCCCCCCTATCTCGTTATCTTCTACTTCCTATATAGGCTTCCATCTTCATGCTACTGCTTGTCTAGTTTGTATACCAAAGATGCGAATAGTTTTACCGACAATTTAGATGATGATGTAGACGGTTTTCGCCTGGCCGATCATCGCCAGAACGCACGGCGCTGTTCCAACCAGATGACTCTGTATTTGTGCTTAATCTATCAGGAGCATGCACGGCATAGCCAGAAGCATTGGCTTGCTGTTCACCGCATGTTTGTGCTTGTTGCGACATATCTTGCTGGCCGTGTCTCGCCAGACATTGTCGCATTTAGTGCTTCTGTTGATCTATTGCTATCTGCCATACTCTATACCCTTTCTCAGCATAAGCGAGACTTCGACACACTAGGCGACACTGTTTAAGACTCTGGAACGGCATGAAGCGTCGCCACATGTACCAGAGACCACAGAGACCTCAAGAACCTCGAACCGTCTCCCAAGTGTCCGAGCGGATAAGTAACGATATCAGCGATACAGGGGCCCAATGTCAGTAATGACGGCTCACAGATGGGCATGTGGGACCCAACCATAAAGGCCAGCTACCTCTCTCCTGCCGGTTAATATGGGAGGATAGACTGGCGTTGGCTATTAAAACTGTGCCAAACTTTAAGGCAGGAATGGGCAAGAGAGAAGAGCAAGAATGAGGCGTGGAGGCAGTACCAAAATTAATAACCAAATTGGTGTAATGGTAGTTGGTTGCCAACCAAGAGGAAGAGACAGATAACGGGAGTGGCGAGGCCTCCTTATACGTCCAGGCTGACTGCTGCCGCGTCTGCGCCACGGCTTGGGCAGCTAATGCGCAATATGCACAACACCTTGGATCTCGGGGCGGAACAGAAGAGGGAGATGGGGAGACCACCGCCAGCCGTCACGAGAATGTCTGGGTAGCCACCCAGGCCAGGCTGTCCACCGGCAGCTCCACGTCGCGCTCGCCCCGTGCAGGGTCCGCCGGCCGCAGGAAAAGCAGCGCGAACTCGATGACGAGCGGCGCGCCCGCCACGTCGTACAGGCGGTCGGCGGGGGCGGTGCCGGACCGAGGCGTCACGGTGATCGACTGCCGCAGCTGCGGCACCAAGCTAGACATGCTGCGCGTGGCCATGGCACCCGGCCGCGACTATAGTACATCCTTAGTGTACTTGTCGATCAACAGGGCCCGCGCGGACCGGACGGCCTTGACCAGCAACACGACCTTGACCTGGTGGTCAGAGGCCGTGAACCACCAGGCCATCTTACGGCGTAGGTCGCTTTTCGACTGCGAGGCGCCTACCTCAATGACGAGCGTCGGCCACTAGCCAGGCGTCTCTGTGCGTACATTCGGTATGAAGGTTTGGTTACCTCGCCGCTACCGCCGCTCGCTCCGCCGGCGGACGTAAACTTCGTTGCGGCGCCTAGGCAATAGCCGGTCCACGGCACGCCTATGCCGTGAAGCGCCTCCATGAGCGCTTGATTTAGCATGGCGCCCGCGCGCTCGTGCTCTTTCGTAGGGCGGCTGATTAGCAGCAGCTGTTCGTTCGGCCGGTAGTGCAGCCGCTCGTGCGTGTCCCGCGCCTCGCGGGCTTTCTCGATCGCCGCAAAGGAACGGGCGCTCACGCCTGCCGTGTGCGTTAGTCTCTTGTTTCCTGTTCTTGCGTTCTTCGTCTCCCTTCTCACCTTGAACTGCCGCAGAGTCACCCTCTACTTCATCCAGCGCTTTAAATAGCGCGGCGACGCCCCGGAACCGCATCGTTGTCTCGGCCGGAGGTTCCTGGCTCAGGAGGGAGACACTAGTCGGCGGCGTAGACTCGTCTGTCGCAAAGGGCGTCCATGTCTGTGGTAGCAAGTCTCTTGATAAAACGTTCGTATATGGGAGGATACGGGGAGACGGGCAGAGAGCTTGGAAATGGGGGACAAGGCGAGGAGGAGAGAGGAGGGTGAAGAGGAGAGCGAGCACGACTGGAAATTCCAAGGAAAACGAAAGAAAGGTTCTCTTAATAAGGGAGCGACGGCGAAAATACAAGACAGCAATAAAAGAGAAAATTCGCGGAGTCATGTTGGAGGTTAGCCTGCTTAATAATCTGCTCATTGTTGGCAAGTTATCTATTCGTGTGTTCTGTGAATAAATCTCGTAGCACGAAAGATATTGGAAAAACTGAGGAAGGAGTGAAAGGAGATGGACGTGTTGGTAGAAAGTACTGTAAGAAAATAACGTAAAGAAAAGACACAAGACAGAGGACAGACTAAAGCAGTATGGTGACGCCCTCGTCAGCCATATATTACATTAACCGTATTACTGTAAATATATTACCGTATTACTGCTTCAGAGCCAAAGTGTACTCGTGCAGATTCCAGCTCGCACTATGGATTTCCTTCCGCACATCACCGGGCTGTGGCGGTGGCAGTCTGCCCAAGTCGTTGCCCCTGACCGCATTCGTGGACTGGAAATCAGCAGCAAGACGGCAAGACAGCTGAGCACGAGCTACAGTTCAGTTCGGAGAATAGCGAGGCCAACATACTCCGAACTGAGCTCCTGTGCTCTGGCTCTGATCTGGGTGCGCAACTGTTCCTGAGCGTGCGGCGATC
Source organism: Grosmannia penicillata (assembly GCA_002778075.1). Lineage (NCBI taxonomy): Eukaryota > Fungi > Ascomycota > Sordariomycetes > Ophiostomatales > Ophiostomataceae > Grosmannia > Grosmannia penicillata. The sequence goes on along the minus strand of PCDK01000028.1, from coordinate 474,545 downwards.
GGCAGAGTCATGGATTTCAGAACGAGTCGACGTCCCGAAGCTTGCCCTTGAAACATGAAAGGGTTCGAGAAAGACGAATACAACCTGGCCCGGGAGAGGCCCTTGATAGAAATATGGGTGCTTTGGACATCTTTCATCGTATATTGGGATCCTGGCAGCCAAGAACATGCATGTCAGTGCCTCGGCTCTCTACTCGACTACAGCAATATAAAACTTGAGCCTACCGGGAAAGTGTTCCCAGAATATTTTCGATAGAACACTGTTCTTTCGTTCCTGTCAGTCTGGCCGGAAAAACGCAACATAGTCCTGCCGGCGTTGGGGGATGACTTGGAAATCCTCGTGTCCACCAAGAAGCTGAATATCTGCTCCTTGGTGACCACAGCCAGGCAATCCATATCTTTGCTCTCCAAGACGCCGCCGAACGGCATAGCCACCAAAATGCCAAAAGAGACACCCGATCAATTCAAAATTCAGTGGAGGGAATTGGGAGCGTGGAAGACGGACACATTGTTTACATCCTGGGTAGCCTACAGATGCACATTCACCTGTCCAAACTTGAAAATGGATATGTAGATTGCATCGCAGCCTCTTCTCTGACCCAACTACACAGGCACCGCAAAAGAATCATGTATCGATGCAGACGCGGGTACCAGACCCGGCTGCCCTAGTGGTCGTACAACACGGCAGACTAGGGGCGTGCCTAGGGCCGAAGCCACATCGCGTCGAGACCGTCCGCGCCGCTACAGCTCCCGCATCACCTCTCCCACGGCCCGGGCTGCAAGCCGCCGCCGCTGGTCCGGTGGCAGACCGGCGCCGAGGTCGCGCGCTGCCAGCAGCTTGCGCATCATGCGTTCCACGGCCTGCACGCTGTCGTCCGCGTCTGCGTCGCGGGCGTCTGCGGCCGTCGCAGCGGCAGCAGACGGCGCGGCGGCCGCGTCGTCCGGCGCGGTCTCGCTGCCCTGGCGCCAGATGGCCTCGCGCAGGCCGGCAAAGTCGGCGCGGTCAAAGCCAAAGTCCAGGCTCTCGGGGTCAAAGACGTCGTCCACGCCGTCTGCGCCGCCATCGTCGCTGCCGTCGGCGCGCGCCGCCGCGCGGCCGGCCGCCGTGCCCCGGAAGGCGCCCAACTCGGTGTCGCTGTGGTCGCTGTCGCTGTCGCCGCCGTCGCCGCCGCCCAGCGTGCCGAGGTCCCAGTCGTTGGCCTGGAGGGCCTCGAGCACGCGCGGCATGCCGGTTTTTTCTGCTCTGTCAGTTTTGGGGGAACACGCAAGACAAAAAGAACCCAAAAACCCCAAACCCACCGCCAAACTCGTTGGTCGCCGGCTGCCCCGGGGCCACCAGCACAAACTCCAGGCCGGCCTCCGCGCACGCCGCGTCCCAGTCGGCCAGCGCGTCGTCGGACGGAGCGGGGCCGGTGCCGCGGGAGGCGAAGCCGACCACGAGGCTCACGCCGTCCCAGGCGTCGTCGTAGTCGTAGCGGCCGTCGTCGCTGTGGTCGTCGCCGCCGCTCTCCGCGCCGCCCTGCAGGCCGGCCGCGCCGAGACCCTTGCGCACGAGCCGGCCGACCTGGGCGACGAGCGCGCGCTGGCGCTGGGCCGCGTCGGCACCCGCATCGGCACCCGCATCGGCACCCGCATCGGCACCCGCATCGGCACCCGCATCGGCACCCGCATCGGCACCGGCGCTCATGTCCACAACAACCACAACACCGCCGAGCACGGCGCGCACCTCGCGGGCCTCGTCGGCGAGGAAGGCGTCGGCCCACTGGGCCGGCGTGGCCGGCGAGTCGGTGTCGGCGTCGGCGTCGGCGGCACCAGACGGGACAGCCGGATCCTCTCCGCTCACGGCCTCTGCCGGCTCAACCGGCGTGGCGCCCACGAGGTCCAGCCATACAGGCACGCGCGCTGTGTAGTAGGGCGTCTTCAGCAGCAGCTCCTGCGTCGTCCCGGCCAGCGCGCCCGTGTCTGACGACGGGTCCGGATAGGCGCCCGTGAGCTCTGCCTGGTTAGCATCGCCATCGCGCTCGTCAAGATGCAGGAGAGCAGCAGCCAGCAGGCGGCAGGACAGAGAAGAGACGAGGCCGGCTCCGGAGCGCACCTTTGATGGCGGTCGCGAGGAGGTCCTGGGATTCCGCCAGAGCCACGGCCAGAATGCGGCGCGGATTCGGTACTTCCATTCTACCGGGAGCAGCAGCGCACACAGAGACGCATGGAGCTGGTCGCGGACGTTGCGCTGTACGTGCGAGCAGGATGGCAGAGGTCGGGCAGCCTGGTCCTGGACAAAGTATCGAGTTCAAAGCGTTACGGAGCTGACTACTACTTTCTTAGCGGGCAAAATGTGGGGTCAGCGCCGGCTCCGGCCAGAACGCGGCGCATCGCGGCGCATCACGGCAACAGGTCCTCGCTGGCACACTACCCAATCCGCATAACGACATAACAGGTTAAGCCAAGTCCTCAAGACGCCGTAGCCCGTTCCAAAGAATGATGCAAACAATACACAAGGAATACACTGTTCCCGTCCACCGCCGTCTGGCAAAATGGGCAAAAACAAAGACGAAACAGCAAAAACAAAAACAGCACAACAGCACAACAGCACAACAGCACAACAGCACAACAGCACAACGGCTGGTCTGCAAGCGAACGCTTCCCCGACAGTCAGTCTCCCCCTGCCCCTTCTTCTTTCACCTTGCGATGGAGCGCGCTTCCACACATCGGATCTTGCACATGCCGCTCAGCAGCAGTGGCATGCGGCATCGGGCCGTCATCGCACATCGGGTGCGCCGTGTGGCCGCATCGTGTCCACACGATCGCAGCTGGTATCCGGGTATATGGTGTCGCCTGGGTCGATATCGCTTTCTCTTTTCCCTTATCGCTTCCACTTCCACCCCTCTTCGCCCCTCCCCTCCCCGGCTGGGCACCGATCGACGGCTGTTCTGGGCCTGTCTTGCCGTCTGCCTCTGCGCTGGTAGCAAACGTACCGCTGCTACCTCTGCTGACCGTCGATATCGCATGTTTCCCCATCATACAATCATCTGGGCGACACCGGCACCGCCCAGGGTCTTGCTGCCAACAAAAGCCTGGCCCTTGATGCCGGCCAAACAGTAGCACGCGCCGGTGATGCTCAGAAATACAGCGGCCACAATCAGGCTCGACCCGCCGGCCACCAGACTAACCCACTGGATAGCACCCATGACGGCGTAGGCGGCAGCGCGCATGTAGTTTGTCGAGACGCGGCGGATGGCGGCGTCAAAGGTCGCAGATGTCGGGCAGATGCGCAGGAGGAGGGGAACCTCCACGAAGAGGATGACAAACGATGAGACGCTGCTCTGTCAGCGAGAGGCGTGCCAGAGACCCGCACCATATAGAAGAGGGGGCATAGAGAAACACGTACAGGCATATGACGGAGAAAATGATGCGGACCACATGGACTGTGAAGATGTTGGCGATGCCCAGCGCGAAGCACAGGATCATGGACAGAATGCCGAGCCTAGAGCCGTGTTAGCTGGTCTGCGTCGATCTGCTCTCGGCGCTATCGACGTCGTGGTTGTTGTCGTTTCTTGGCCATCGACCCGCAGGTTCCCCGACCTCGCTTGCGCGGTTTTCGGCGTGTCGCGTAGCCCCGACAGCGAGGTGCCGGCGAAGGACCCGGACGAGCCGGCGTATTCGAGGGCACAGAGCCGGATGGGAAGCTGGCGAAGCTAGTACGTACCATTGTCCGTAGATGCCTACGGTGATGCCACGTTGTCAGTGCAATGCTCTCGGTCGCGGCAGAACTGCCGGCACTGCCTTGGCCTCCCCACGGCCGAAGAATGTCTCCTGTGCTCTCCTGCAGGCGGCACTACTCACTAAAGTTCCGGGTCGCAAACTCCTCCTTGAGAGTCATCGTGGCGGGCGAGCAGGCGATGCGTCGCAAGAGCAAGAAGAAAAGGTGGCAGTATTTTGCGTTCGGCTAGCCGCGTATTTGAGAGCCGGGACGACGCGGGCGGATGGTGACGGTGTGCAGGAGAGAGTAGCAGCTGTTGGTGTGCGCGCGCGGTACGGAACACTCCAAAGGAAATGGATGGGTTGTGAAATGATGATGCTGTTCTGCTTTTCGTTGTTGTCGGTTGCAGGGGAACTGGAGAACCAAATGTGAGCTGGTGGTTTCGGGTGGATTGCCGGCCACGTTGATCGCTAATTGGGCGGGAAGCACAGTGGATGCGGCTAAGCTAGGCCGATATGGGCCGTGCGGACAGGCGCTGTAGTTCGATGGACGACGTACTCGAACGCGCACGCATGCCAGGCAGCGAGAACGGAACACGGAGCGGAAAAACAAAGCCGCGAATGAAGGACCGCAGCCTTACTCCGTATTACGCAGGAGCGGTGGAAGCAGTGCTGTTGTTACAAGTACTAATTGGAAGGAGCGCCCCATGGCTCTGTTGCGGCAGCAACGATGGGCAGGAAATACTTCGTATGACTCCGTACAGAGGACGTCTTCTTCGTACGACGTTGAACCTAAGGAGTGCAGTGGGTCGTTCTGGTATTGCCAGATGTTCCTGTACTCGTGCTCGATGTACCTGCATATTATTCCCTGCAGTTGTTAAATTGCTGGAAATGTACCATGTGTAAATTACTAGATAGCATGCCATCACTGCCATCACCCTCAAACTTTTAACCTCCCAGTAGCCAGCCCAGCGGCCCCTTGTTTCCCAGAGTACGTCGTATGCACCCGAGCCAAAAAAAATAGAAGAAACAAAAAATCGATATATCCCCTTCATACTTCGTGCAAATGTGCAGATAGAGAAAGTGGTGCCAAAATAGAGCATGGCCTGTGAGTACGGAGTAGTGCTCCAGGCCAAGTCGCCCGCGACTACCTCAGATGCTTCACGGCATACCACATGTAAGACACCCAAAAAAGTCATCGCTAGATGCCGATAAGAATTTGTGGAAGATGTGCTGCCAGACGGCCAAGTCCCGGGGGACGCCGCCCGAAGGAACGGTCGATATATCAAGCATCGGTAGAACCCCGTCGACGATGACAAAGGCGTCCTAATGGCATACAGGCGTCACGCCGCTCTTGTTGGCCATGGTCACCGAAGTCGGCCAGTGCTCGTGGCGGAAGCCAACAGGACTCGGCGGCGGCGGTGCCGGCACGGTGTAGTCGTTCTCTGGAATGGCTTGGAACGGGTTCATGAGGTTCAATCTGTTGGCAGTCAGGCTGGCGTTGAGACTCTCGGATGTGATCAGGCTCAAGCTCTTCATGTTCGTTTTGCGCGAGGAAGCTGAGCCCGCAACTGGCGTGATCGTCTGGCTCGGCATTGTGAATGTCTGGAGACGATTATCAGCTGGAGTTGTTTCCCCTGATGGAAAGTGCAGATGAAAACGCACAGAAAACAGAAGTCTGCGTTTGGGGGAACTATGTGCGCGTGCAGAGTACACCAGAGGCGTGCCACGGAGAGTGAATGCTGTTGTCTGTAAGATGTAGAGCGCAGGGTGGACCGAGTGTGAGGTGTGCGTGCTGGCTTTTCGGCGGAAGGAGACGGGTGAGCGTTTGCACAGAAGCGTTGGCGAAGTAATAAGAGGACAAGAGCACAAAATAGGGCAAACGGCCGGGATAATGTGCGTGGGCGCGGGCGAGGGCGAGGCGGACAAAGTTGAAAAAGGAAGGTGTGCGGCCGACCGGAGGAAGGAGCGACGGGTGTATTTGTATGAGCGTATTCGGTGTCCGGTGTTGGCTGCGGCTTGTGCTGCTCTGCTCCGTAAAAGAGGCACCAGTCGATGACGAGATATGAGAAATGGGGCTTAAGGGGTGCAGTGGCAGGAATAGGGGTGGGAGGACGGAGGACAGAGGACGAAGGGGATGCCGATGCAGAGCACAAGCAATCAAGGTGCCGTTTGACACCCAGGAGAGGAGCGATACGGCAAGGCTTAGCTGTCGGTATGAGGCAAGGAGCACGAAAGACAAGACACAGGATAGACAGCAAGAGTGGGAGAGCAGGACGAGCCGGAAGCAGGAGCAGAATGCAGGACGAAGAACGAGACAAGGGGAAGAAGAGGAAAAGGAATGTGGGCAGCAGAAGCAAGCAGGTCGCAGACAGAGGCAAAGACAAAGCACGGATGCGGCAGCGGTGCCGCAGCAAGGAGCACAGATACAAGCTTGCCAACACCAGCCGGTGCGAGCCTGTGCGAGAGAGAGGCCGGTGAGGGAGAGACCACGGGCGGCGACGGGCGACGGCCACCATACGAGGCACAAGACGAAGTAGCCGTGCGACGAGGCAGAAAGGATGTGCGGCGTGAAGCGGCATCTCGCTGAGCTTCGCCTCTTACGGGGCCATCTTGCGAGTACAGATACGAGGTTTTGCACGGAGCAGGGCGCTTGTACTCTGTACCTGTACCCTTGCTTGCTGCACAGTTACGAGTACTTGGGCACATCCCGCGTTGCATTACGGAGTATTTCCTGGGGTACATGCTGCACGCCGGGGTGTGAAGTGCTGTTTGTGGGGAGTGGCAATATTCGATCGACGGCATCCTGTGCATGTTCCAGCAATGATAGTGAGGCCGCGCAGGTGGGAATGCACGGGGTATTGGCTGTGGGAAAGGGTAGGAACTACGGGGTATGCGCTGTATTACCCAGTAAAAACGGACACTCTCGCGAGCAGGCCACTAGCAGGGGTGTGGAAAGGAGAAGCATCGAGAAGCCGGCACCGGCACGGAGTATCACACTGGGCGGCCTTTTCTTTTGCGTCGTACGGATGCCACGCGTACTTGTACGTATTTTGCAAGCAGCCACCCATCGAGCAGTGCTCGCGCGTTGTGTCCATGTACCGATTCGAGAAGCAGCCATGGCGGGATGTGTTGCACGGCTCATCACAGCGCTCCATGTACTCCGTAGTCGTCCTGTTGGGAGAGAGCTGCGCAGCACTGTATGCCACGAAATATCCTGTTTGTGACGACGGGGCGCGACTTCCGGGGCCGGGTGGCTGCTGTGCGTGCCAGCGCTGCCCTGAACGCGGGCGGCTGCTGTGGTTGGGCCTGTGCTGGCTGCTTGGCTGCGGCGGCACGCGACAGGCAGCAGACGGACGGCGGAAGACGGGAGACGAATGGACGGGGAGAGAGAACGGCGAGCGGTGTGGCTGCGGGCTGATTGGCGTGAAACCGGACGGTGTTACGAGAGAAAAGAAAGGATGCTGCAATGGGCGAGCGGCAGTGGGACGTGGCCATGCTCTGTAGCAAATAGCAGGTGGCAGAGCGCATGGCGAGTGCTGACGGGATGCTGACGGGATCGCAGGTGGAAATGAGAGAAGCCAGCCTTCAGCCTCAGCGCATGCAAAGTTCGAGCACAAGGTATTACGTAGGAACAAACTGCCCGCGTTTGACGTTGCAGGGATGCGTGACATATCAACTAATTTGTCTTGCGGAAACCGCTCTGCTGGAGTCGGGACGTATTACTCGTATTTCTCTTGTCGTTGCTCCATATTGCTTACGGGTATTACGGAGTGTACTGTGCAGATTACTGCTGCTAGTGAACTTGGGGAAGAGTGGGTTTGTGGGGTAAGGCTGGCTGGAATGCCGACTACATAGCAGGCAAGCACCGAGGTTCCGGCAGCAGCGCCCTGTGTGAGTACAGGTACGGTACCACCGCGCAATTGCATGACGTGTAGCAGGACCCGTACTCGCACTCAACTCGCCAGTCGGCAAGACATGGGAGGACCATCGGCATTCGGCCTGGCACACCCGGAACAGAAAGGCACCCCACGCGGCCGTCGCCCAGATGGCGGTCAGTATTTCGAGCGAGGTGTGCTGCACGGGAAAGGCTCACCTAGTCCCATCTGTCTCCCTCGGAAAGGTCGCTTCCAAGTGCCCTACAAAGTAGTAAGACTGCTGATCGCCAGACATCCTCCACCCTCTGTACAGCTCGCGCGCAGCCCACTCGGCATCGTCGGATTGTCCGTTACTAGTAAGGAGATATCCATCCTACGTGCCACCGCGCCGGCTCATGGCACTGTGGGAGCAGGAGAGGGCTCGGAGCCCTGACAGGAGCCGTGTTGGTACTTTTGGCACAGACAGACGGCGGCCCGGACCCTTCTTTGCTAGGCCCCTCCCGTCGGCTTTCTTCCGCGCGGCTTCACCCCAAGATCGACAGTCTGGAATCCACGCTACGGGATGCTGGCAAAGACGGCAGAGACGGCAGCTATTTCACATTTTGCCCTTGCAAGTAGAGCTTTGGAGCGATATGGTATCAATGACGCAGCAAGAAACAAGCATTCTTGCACGCAAGGGATGATCGATGGTGCCCGATCTAACAGATCGTCATGTCGGTCTTACATCTCGATTCCGTCCGCGACAGCTTGCCAGTTTATACCAGTTCAGGCAGGTGATATGTACTCAGACTCACCTGTACGTGCAGTTTACTGGATATGGCAATCCTTTGGAAGACGACTGGTTGCCTTGTTGAGTCATTGTGTATGATTCATTCTGGCTACGTAATCATTTTGGCTGTGTACTCTACAGCCGGCAAAAACACAGAGTGTGAAAAGCAGGCTGGCTGTTTGCATCGCCTGTTGCTCACTGCTCGGCCGTCTCCTTCTTTCCAGTCTCAAGCCCGTACGCCTCCACGGCCGTGCCCGCCCATATCATTGCCTGCTCATCCTCGCTCAGCGACGCCATGTAGCACATGCGCGCGACAATCCGGCGCCACTTGTCCCAGGCGCCGACCTCGGCCTTGTTGAGCGCGCGCTCAGTCGGGGCGGCTGCCGCAGCATCCGCGTCGGTCGCCGCCTTGGCCGGCGGGTCGGCGTACGGCACGGTGCACACAGGCCAGTCGCTGCCAAACATGAGGCGGGAGGGCCCAAAGGCGGCGACGAGCACGGCGAACCAGGCAAAGGTAGCCTCGAAGAAGGCGCTGCTGGACTGGTCGCGCAGCGCAGCCGGCATCTCGGAGAAGAGGCCCGAGACCTTCATGTAGACGTGGCGGGGGCTGGCCTTACCGAGGGCGAACATGGCGTTGCGCCAGGCGGCGAAGCCGCGGTCGGCGGCCGGGTTGAGCACGGTGAGGTCGGGCTTGGCGAGGTGGTTGACGACGACGACGACCTTTTCGCTGTCGGGCACGCCGTCGCCGTGCACGCGGTCGAGCAGCGCGACCGTCTCCTCCATCTGCGCGCGGCCGCGGCGGTGCTGGTCGACGCCGAGCTCGAAGACGAAGCCGCGCTGGCCCAGCAGCCGCAGGCTGGCCACAAAGTCGTCGGCGAGCATCGTGCCGCTCGGCTTGTCCTGCACGAGGTAGCGGAAGCCGCGCACGCGCGGCCACGCCGCGGGGCCCGCCGCCTCCTCCACGGCGTCCAGGTAGCGCGCCAGCACCGCGGGGCCGCTGTGCACGGGCGCCCACGGCACGATGGCGAGGCAGCGCGCCTGGCTGAAGGCGACCGAAAAGGACGTGGTCTCGGCCTCGACCACGCGCCGCAGGTACGCCACCTCGGCGAGCGGCTGCGTCCAGTCGCCGCCGCCGTCGTTGACGCGGTCGCTCTCGACAAATATGTAGCCCACGCGGGTCTCGAGCTGGTCGTCGGCGTCTTTCGTCTCCTCGGCCTCGCCCGCGGCCTCGGGGGCTTTGCCGTTCACGGCGTCCACGTAGGCCTCGACCGTGCAGCCGCGCGCGAGCACATTGTCCGGCTTGCACCAGGCGAGCTTGTCGACTTCGGCCGCGTCCCAGAGGTGGATGTGCGAGTCGACGATAAACGGCGGCGGAGCAGACATGACGGCGGTGGCGATGTCTCGGGACAGGAAAAGCGGCGGTGGAGCGGTGCAGAGTAAGGGGTTCGATGCAGTCCGGTCGAGAGCTTCGAGAGCTTGCTCCGCACAGAGCCCAATTTAGAAGGCACGGCGGGGTCTGGCCGCTCCTGCCGTCTGGCTGTTGCCGTGGCCTGTTTGGCCCAGATGCGTGCAGATCCCCGCGTTCATCCATATGAAACGGGGAAAGATGCTGGCCGAAGAAAACAAAAGAGAACACGTGACATTATGACCAAACTGACAGCGGAAAGCAGAAAGAAACGAAAAGAAAAAGACAAACTACATCGCCAGCGAATGATTTTATTGAAGCTCCTGCAGAGACGTACTCGCCGCCAGTACCGCTGCTATGTCTGGGTGCTAGGGCGAATTAGCACGATAGTGACGGTGTTACCTATGCTACAGGCGCCGATATGTAAGGAATGGCATGTCTTTAATTGCTGACAATCAGATATGTTACCACGCATAACGTCCTGCCGTCCCGTCGGCTATCCCTTCTTCCATAACCCGGACCTACCACTGCTCCACTGGTTTCGATCCCAATTCTGAACATTGCATGTCTTCCATCCCATATCGCACGTTTTGATCTCGTCTCCCTTTCAACGCCCCTGAGCAGTTATGACCCTTTCAACGCTCCCAAGCAGTTATGAGCGAGGCCGAAGATCTTCGGCGTGAGATCGCCAGGCTGCAACGCGTTCGGCAAGAGACCGAAGATACAATTCGCGACCGAGACGCCGCTATCGCGGCACTTAAAAAGGAGCGTGAAGAAAACAGGCGTTTGCGATCAGGTAGGACACTTTAGACACGATACATCCTTATTCCTCTTTTCTGGATCTACCTCATTTGTCTGGCCTGGCGTCTACTCACCAAGCAAATCTAGGCCAGGCTCTAGGTGACTACCTCGCCAGCATACATCGCGTCACCTTCCACATGAAACGCCTTGTCCCGGCTCCCCAATCATCAGCCAAATCCCGGACTCTCTCCCAAGGTTCAAAGTCGGCAACGACGTCCGGCCGCACCAGCATCGTCGGCCGGTTTTATCCGCAGAAGCTGCGTGTATGGACCGACTTTGACGCTACATGTCGCGCCACGTTTGCTAGGATACAGGCCAAGTTGGGCGACCAGCCGTTGTTTCCCTCTGTCTTCGACGTCGACTGTCTCTCCCGCAGCCTAGCGGAAGAGCTTCCCAGCGAGTTTCTCGGCTCTGAAGCATTCCCCAACGAAGCCAAGACGTCAAACTTTCTGCATATGACGCTGCAGAAGCCAGCCCAACGGATTGTCAACGCTTATCTGCAAGCCATCGATCGTCCAAAGATGCTCTGTTTCGACAATTACACCGGCGGATGGCGGCCTCCGAGCGATGTGACCAACGCGACTGGGGAAGCCTCTGTCCGACCACCACCAAAGACGCAGCCTGACTGTCTCGTGCTCTGTGCCGATGTTCTTACCACTGAAATGAAAGCAGCTGTCGAGGCGGAACAAGCAGTGGAAGGTGCTGACTTTCTTGTTGACCAAGGCGACGACGTGGCTGCCGAGCCAGCCTATCAAGTCAACCACGTCCGCCGCATCTCAATCGCTGAGCACAAGGCCTTGCATCGTCTACGTGCCGCAGCCGTCGCACGCTACGCCCATGGGGCCATTGACGAGAGCTTTATCGTCCAGCTGGCCCAAATTGCACGGTCGGCCACCGCCCTGGCGACGGCAACTACGAATGCGGCAGTGCCACAGGATGCAAACAAGATAGCGATGGCACAGGAAGACGCGGTGCGCAAGGCAGAGCGTGGCCCGCCCGGGCAGGTCTTTTTCGCGCGTGCCGTGACCCAGGCCTTCCACTACATGGTGGCCTCGGGTCTCGAATATGGTTACATGGCCACCGGCGAGACGCTCTCTCTCTTACGAGTGCCGCAAAATGATCGGACAACGCTCTTTTACCACACCGCTCTTTTCCCTCTGTATACCAGGCTGCAACTCAACGCAAACGGCCAAGTCATGGCCAAATCTGGCACGACTTTGCCACCCGCACCAGCAGACATCACCCAGCATGCCGTGTCTCTGCTTACAGCTCTCAGCCTGCTGGCGTTTGAGTCGCAGCAAGAGCCGGTGCGCCAGCGAAGCATCAACATTTCGCAACTCGCTCGCTTTCCTAACGCCCCCGAAGGGATTCTGTCTCAGCCGTCCCGTCGACAGAGCAGTCGTAAGCGGCGGAAAGGCGGCGATGATGTTCGCTACAGCACGGATGATGGCAATGACGATGGTGACCAGGGTGGCTCTGCACGTGGGCGTCTTGTAGTCCCGATGCATGGGACACATCGATCGTCGCGGCTGAAGCGCACGCATTCAGCAAGTCCCGACAGTAACAATGACAGCGGCAGAAATAGCGCAGTTGGAGACACATGCAGCCAGAAACGGCATGGCAAACGACAAAAGGTAGGACGCCAGTACGACAACACTGTAGGCCCAACGCTGCCAAGTCCGCTGGACCCTTCAACGTTCCGCCCAATCCGGCCATACTGCTCGCAGGCATGCTTCTTAAGCCTCATGCGGGGCGGCGAGCTGGACGCCGGGTGCCCCAACGTGATTCTGCACCGGCAGGCGCTGCGGCGAGATGGCACAGACCTGCGCCAGCGTCCGACGACACATGCGGTCACGGCGACTGAGCTGCACGAGCTCGTGCGCCTGCAGCTGCTAACCAACGCCGAGCAGGACTGCCACTGCTTCCTCGAGCAGGGACTGAGCGGCGCTATCGGCTGTCTCTTCAAGATCACGATCACGGGCTACGGCTACACATTTTCCGCCAAGGGTGTCGAGGAGCACTATAGCGGCCGTCTGCGTCACGAGCTTCGTGTCTATGACGCCCTGGCGCCGCAGCAGGGAAGCCTCGTGCCCGTGTGTCTCGGGCTCGTGGAGCTGCTGCTACCGTGGCCCATGGCTAACGGCGCGCTGGTCACGCACATGCTGCTCATGTCATACGCCGGACGGCCTCTATACCGGGCCGGACGCGCGTTTCGAGAACGTGTCGATCTGGAGCACGAGACGCAGCGTACGCTGGACGAGCTGGCTCGCATAGGGCTTGTGGACGATGACACGGAGAGCAATGGGAATCTGACGTGGTGCAATGAAGCGCAGCGCGTCATGAAGATTGATTTTGATCACGCAAGTGTGCGGCCGAGGCGGGCGGTGGCAACGGGAGCCGAGAAACCGTTGCTTTCTTCAGTCTGCCAAGATGACAGTGGGTTGCGGGGTGGGCAGCCTCGAGACGGCAGAGCTTCGTCAGGAGCAGAAGCATTTGGCACCGGGCTGGGGCGTCTCGTAGTAGAGAGCCTGTTACTAGCAAGAACGACTGCGTACAAGGTGCAGGGTTGTTCATCGTTGCATACGATTGCGTGCAGGGCTTCTCTTTTTCTTTAGCACCTTCTTCATGACTATCATCACTTCCCATTACGATATAACAGCGAACTTCTATGTCAGCGCAAGTGATTAGGCTCAAACGTTGCCCATTCGGTTCTTATATTCATTAAGAGACAGGCTCATGGTGCTTTCGAGAAGCCGTCTCATTCTATCTGGCCCAGACATGCTGTCAAGGCGGGAACGCCTGGGGATATGTGATTCAGTCCGCAGCAGGTCCATTTTGCCGCGCCGACTCCATCAAGAAGCCAACTCGCACAAATGGTGCCAGGGTGTTATCAGAGGGGGTAAACTATTGATGGGAGGCACACAAAAGCCCAAGATCGGCCGGGGGAGGCAATTGTGAGGGGCCGCAGCATCGGCCCAGCTTGTGGATATCTGCAGTCTGTCTGTGCAAACGCAACGGAGTGGCAGGCAGTGGTTGGTCCCGCGCTGTTTCTCCCGTATTGAGATGGGAAAGAGGAGAACAGCGCATCAAGGCCAGCTTCATGTTTTTTGCAAACGGGACTTGCCTTGCCATTCCGGTCGGCGCAAGCTGCAGAGCAGATCGTGCATCTCTAAACAAACGCGGGCTCTTTCCTCCGGCAGGATGACAGACAGCCATCCTGTTTCTCTACTTCATTTCCCTTTGTGTTCTATCGCGGCTCGATAAAGGAGCGAAACGCGCCACGACTCTCAGCCCGTCTGTCGGACGGGGGAGTGGGATAGAACGGTTTTCTTCTGCAACTATCACGAACGCGTGTCGTAGGTTCAGTGGCAGTGATACGCCAGCTCGCCTCTGCGGTGATGGGTCATTCAAGAAGCAATGATGATGCCGTTGCGGCGAGTCGACTGCTTCTGGGCCTCCTCCTCATCGGACGAGGAGCACGAGTCGTCCTCGCCACAGCGGGAGCCGCCACAGTCGATGCGCACGCGATCGCCCTTGCGGGTGATACCGTAGCGCTCGCAGGTGCAGCTGCTGTAGTCCGAGCTGGGGGTCGAGTAGCCGGACATGCTCGAGTTGGCGCTGTAGCTGTTGCCGCTCTCGTCGGACGAGTAGGACAGATCGGAGTCGCTTGCGGACAGCGGCGAGCTGGTGTCAAAGGTCATGCCGTTGGTGTAGATGACATCGGCCTCATCGTACTCGTCGTCGTCGTAGTCGTCAACAGACGTCTTGGCCAGCTCCTCCGAGAGCTTGTCCAGGTCGTAGTTGGCCGTCAGAATGTGGCGGGAGCCAATGGGCGACTTGGGGACGGGAGCCTGGATCTGGGACACGGACAGGGGACGGCCCTTGGGGATCTCGAGCTTGCTCGAGCGCGAGGAGCGCGAGGACTTGGACGACTTGTGGCTGCTGCTGTGGCTGCTGCTGTGGCGGCTGCTGCTGCTGCTGGAAGAGGAGGACTTGGACGCCTTGGGCACATCGAGGACGTTCAGCTCGCGGCCGGTCGTGCTCTCGGTGACGGACTTCTCCTTGGCGTTGTGCGAGATGTGGTAGCCGTCGATGATGTAGTAGTACCAGTAGCGCTGGCCGGCCTCAAGAGTGCCGGGCTGGAAGCGGAAGGTGCCCTTCCACGAGCCGGACTTGGACTTGCTGTCCTTGGACAGCGGGAGCTGGCCGACGTAGCCGTCCCAGGAGCCGAGGAGGTGGACGGTCTTGACGCTCGAGGCGACGGCAAGCGCGAATGAAAGCTGGATGGACGACATTTTCAGGTGTGAAGTGTGCAGAAGAAGAATTGGACAAATATTAAGGGTGGAGTAAAGAGAGAAAAATCAAAGATTATTGTCGGAAAGATACAGTGTCTGAAGAAAGACTGTAATGGACAATCCCCAAGCGAGTCGACGGGCGTCGAGAAGTTTGGGCGAGCAAGAAAGACTAGTGTTGAATTAGAGATTGTAAAATTAAGAGTCAGAACTGGCCGGCAGATCTGATCGTGTATGGTGTATGGTAAGGCTGTGATGATAATTTGAATTTGTGATTTTATAAGTATTACAGAGACCGGCTCTGGGGGGGAGGATGAGGAGGGGGGAGGGGAAAACGAAACACGAAAACAACAAAGAGTCTTTGAAGATTGAAAGCTTGCTGGAGAGAAGAGAGAAAGGAGGGCAAACGGAACAAAGGAGGGAGGCCGGCTTTATAAAGGTGGCGGCCGAAGCGGCGGCCTCGTGCTGGGCCACATCTCTGCTTCCTTGGACAAAGTCGCAGTACGAGTACAGATCACGCCGTGGTCCAAGGAGGGGGCCAAAATAGCAACCGCGTGGGTCCACCCGCACTCCCGCTGATCAGAGGTGACGGCAGCACTTTGTACGAGAGGCCATGGTCTCGGTACGAGCGTGGACGCGGCTACAACGTGCGGACACAAGTACTCGTAAACAGACAAGAACAGGCGACAGGGTCCTGCCTGCGTGTGATCACAAGCTGCACGGCCTGCATGGAACTACGGCGTACAGTGTAGAGTGCGTGTGCGTGCTGCGCAGAGGAGAAGCATAGCGGACGGGAGCAAGACGAATGAGCGTCCGGGATGGCCCAGGGCGGCTGCTCGGCGGGGTCTTTGCTGCAGGTGAGCCGGCCAGATCACAGCCGGCAAGACAGGCGTCGTGTAAGTGCATCCCTATCCGCACGGCACAATGTACTTTCTGTAGCCTTTCTGTCGCGTGCAAAGGCCGGAGACGAAAGTCGCGGGACCCGGCGTCCATCCCATGGTTCCGGCACTACTGCAGTGCCGGCGGCTACGAGCACACCATGTGAATACGCAGCACGGCGTACGAGTCTTCTGTACGGGCAGCCCTGGCCGGGCGGCCGCGGCCAGGTTGTCTCTGCGGAGGAAGCGGAAACGGCGGGCGTCTAAATCGGCGCTGTGATTGGACAGCGCCGGCCGCGCTACTGCTCTGCGAGGTGATTGGCTCACGCTGTGGTGGGGTCCACACACCCACGGCTCCTGCGCTGCAACGTCGGTCCAATCAGCAGCCGCCATCGCGTGCAAGAGGCCAGAGCCAGCGGCTTTCACATTGCGCGAGTCACGAACCGCAAGCCACAACGCCCATTCGGATCCGCGTCCTGTGCGGCACAATAACAAGGCCAGACCGAGGGTGACGGAGGCAATGGCTTCGCCGAAAGGCACGTCCGACGTAATCTTTGCCAAGACGGCGCTGACGCACGCAAAAGGGACGACACATCGGCCAATATCACATCTTTCCAATCCACAGCCTTCCAATATGCACAAGTACACTTTTTTGGTTTGAGTACAAAAAGCAAGATACAGTTACGGACGGTGGGAGCGCCGGCGCGAACTGCATACAGTGGAAGAGCCGCTGGACGACAAGGTACTTGTCGGCTCCGGCCGCTTCCTACTTAATCCGAATGTGTCCGAATGTTTACGAGGCAGTCCCCGTCTGATGCGCCTGCAACGGTACGTAGCATACCGAGATGCCTGCTCTCCCTCTGGGCTTGGCTGCTGTAATTGGCCGGATGTTTGTTGTTTATCCCGTCGCACCAAGACTCTACGAGTACGCCAATCTGCACAGGGTTGAGTCCCCCAATAGGAAGGCGCCTGCAAACGCTGTTTGTCTCTATTTATAAAGAGTGATCGACAGCGGACATGCTCCCGATGTACTTTGTAGTATTGTACACGCAGGGAGGGCTCCGTCCGGGCATCAGCACGCAGCTCGCTAAAAAGCTCTGCTGCGTACGAGTAGTCAATCTACTCGCCGCTTGCGGCGGCCATGAAGGCGGCCGGCGACATACACGTGCGCGTAATAGAAGGCTTGGAAGTATGTTCGCATACGTACTCCGCAGTACTTTATGAGCCTGTTCCAAAGACTGAGGGGAGTCAAAGATAGCCGCCAGTGTATGTAGCCACAACAATAGAGAATATCGATTAGTGAGTGTCATACAACGCGATACTTGTCATCTCAAACAGATAAGTGGTTATGAGAGAGCAGAACGGGTTATGTGGCCCGGTTGGCGATGATGGCGAGTAGCCATCCTACAGAACGACGTCATCTGAATCCTTGAGCGAGTGCAGTGTGACAGCGGCGTGAAAGCCCGCAAATGGAGGCACGAATGGAGAAAATGCACGGCAAGCGAGAACGCCAAAGCGGCTACGGTTGATGTGCCTTGTTCCCCTGTGCGCCGGAACGAATAGGACGCCATCTTGCTTTCCCGCATCACCCACACGTAGAGCTAGTGCATGCAATAGTCCGCGTGACGTGCCATTGGCGGCAGCGGATGGAATTACGTAGGGAGCAAGTAATAAGTGCAGATGTGTGGTGAGAAGGTACCTGACTCCCCGTCGCCTTGCATCTTCTTTTCGCTTCGAAGAGAAGTTGAGCATTGTTGGGGGGAGATGGATTGTATGGTGGAAATATGCCGTCAGTCAGCATTCGCCATCATGCCCTTTTGTATGGCAAGAGACGCAGGGACTCAGGTCTCCATTGGGCCTTCCATTATTGTGGTCGTGTTGCATTTCCTTCAAGGAAAGAGCAGCATTTTCGTGCCAAACCGATAAGTAAGGAAGGCGTGAGGCTGTGTTCCTTCTATTGTAGTTACAAAGAAGAGTAAACAAATATATCCGCATATTTTCTTCCCCTCAACTTCTTGTCGGCACATGAAGCCGGATTAGACTCGCCTCGACGTTTTTGAAAGAAGCATTCGCCTACCAACTCCTGTTTTGGTCTTACTTTACACTTACGACACTTTTGGCCTTCCAGTACAAGCCAAGGAAGGACATGGCGATGACGCAAACCACCCACCTTGACCACACCTTTCGCAGACGAGAGCATGCTCTGAGCGACCAAACACTGGGCTCTCCAACAACGGAGTTCCAAGATCCTCACTATCGTGCCAAGCAACTTCGCTCTGCCGATACCGCCTCGTTGTTACGATGCTTACCATACGAGAACGGCCTCCCATCGACCTGGGACACAGAAGATGTCAAGCCACGACCCCGAACATCAACCACCTCTCTGGAAGGGCACCGCGGCAGTGAAGGGATTTAGGGATCGCCTTCTCCGAGAATGCACACAATCGAAATACCAGGTCTCGAGCCCGCATGCAAAGATGACGAGAGCTTGGACAAGAGCTTACAAGGGACGATATATCAACAATTTGGCGAGCTGCAAAAGGAAAACATGGGCAGTCGGTCTGTCTGTAGGTTATTCGACTTGGGTCTCTTCCTTCTTGTTGGTCATGTGTTGTTCTAACGACACTTTAAGCTCGACATACGCCGTCTCCTTCCTATTTTCTACGCTCTCCGTCACGATGCCTCCCAGGAGTGGGCGTATCTGCAGCGGGACGTAGATCAAGACCTTTCTTGGATCAGACTTACATCACGAGGAGTAAGAGCCGGGAGGGACTCGTTCAGCAGCGGTCTCCAGGCAATCTCTCCAGATCTGTTACTAGTACTCGAAGCTCGCAACATAAAACCTCGGGGTCTGAAGATACAACCACCAGTGCACATCAGCGGGCAGTCGTCGATCATGCGTATTCACACAGTTTTAACGACCACAGGAGCCTCTCTGAAATTGGAGATGTGGCAGGACACCGAGATGTCTCAACGCATCCGCTCTTTCTAGCCGCAAGCTCGAACCTGGGGGCAGACAGAAAGGTTACTCCCAAACAGTGCGATATTGTTATCAGACTCATGGGTCCCATCCATCCACTACCTTCTCTACAGACCTTGGGGATGCCATTTGCACTGGCTGAACTGGCTTCATGCAAGCCGCAAACAGTGCCAAGGGTGGGAGTGGCCAGCAACATTGCTCACGTGGTCACCAAGCCATGTGGAAAGCTCAATTTGTCACTTGAAGCTCTCCCGCCAAAGAACCCCCCGTCAGGTTCTTACAGCTCTCGTCTGTATGAAAGTGCAGGGGTGAGTTCTGGGAAAAGCCTAAAGACAGAGCGCAAAGCAGAATACAGTTTTCCCCAGAGAGATTCAAGCACTGTGGCAAGGCTTCGACAACTTTTCGATAAATCTGCAGAGAACACCCTTACTTCGCAGCCACGAGAGATGATGACATCAAGCCGGTCGCCAACTACGCCACTGAAAAGTGGTAGTCCGTCCCTGAAAGAAACAGTGGCATCGTTGAAGGACGAACCCGGGTTATTGAAGGGCGAAGGGGCAGAGCTGTCTCCATTCAAACCGGGTAATTTGATCGCCAGTTTGCCACCTAGCCCAGCTAAGCCCGACACCTTCTCGACGGAAGATGCCAGGACACCTTCCACAAATACCGTTATCCGAAAGAGAATATCAAAGTCTCCATTGAAGGATAAAATAAGCCTCTTTGAGTCCTTTAGTCATCGTGAATCGACACCATCCGAGCCTGCTTTGAGCCTGCACCGCCCGGACGCAAATACGAAGTATCAGAAACCTTTGCCGAAGACAAGAACCGGGGGTACTTCAAGGGCAAAACTGCACGCACTTTTTCAGCCCCGAAATAAGATGGCAGTTTGGAGACGCCTGTCTCACTCCAGAAAAACAAGCCAAAACCAAGAAGGTGAGGACGCACGGCTACCAGCCCAGTCCAGAAGCAGAGATGACGATGTGAGCGACGCAGAACAGAACGGAATAATACAGGACTCCTCCACTGTAACAATCCGTGAGAAGCATATGGGACTACCGATTTCGTCTGCGACAGCTGCTGCCGTTGTGTCCGCAGCCGCTTCCGTCGGTCATCCGCGAGGGTGGTTCCGGGTCCACGGTGGTGCGAAATCGGACAATGTTGGCCAAGCTAAGCTCACCACGGATCACAAGTCTGAGAGCCGTCATCGCACACGCAGTTGGAACCTAGGGTGGCGGAAATCGAGCCGAGAAGTCAAATCAAGTAGCGGAGGGGAAAGCATACATATTAGTGGTAGCAATAATCTGGACGGGACAGACGACGACGACAAGGATACGCCTGCATACACGCCCTTTGGCCGCGATTGTGACAACGAAGCGGATACGCGTGCGAACACGAGCCTAGCTATTGCGAAAGCCCAATGCAGTCTACAACAGCCACAGCCAGTACGGGCAGAAGAGCGGGATAAACTACTAAACATGTGCAAGAGCCAGAGAAGCACGACAATGTCATCCACGAGTGAGGATAGAGACTACCACTTCTAGACTCCATTTTCCATCTTTCGGGGCTTGTTTACGGTAATATGTTAGCATGCATAAGCTCTTGGAGCTTTGCTTTGACGCGTGCCATTGTTATGGATGCAGATGGTGCGGCTTAGTATGGCAAAGACGCCCCAATCATTGTATTTAATAGACGCTCGCTCAATATAAATGAACCTCCATGGCAATGATGGAGATGGACATGGAGATGGACATGGTATATATGTAGCGGCAGAACACCGTAGGCAGGGCGCTAATCAAGCCGAAGCGAGGCCCATGCCGCGGGCGACCTTGCGGACGAGTGCCTTCTTAAGGTACCACTCGCGGGCGAGGGAGCGGGTCATCTTGGCAAAGACAGCAGGGCTGACACGGCCGTGCTGGACGGCACGGCCAAGCATGAAGACGGCGTCAGCGAGGGCGCGTTCTTCGGCGACCAGCTCGTAGAGCTGATTCGCGACGACGGTAGGGCCGACGAGCAAGGCGTCGATAGCGGGCGGCTCGGTCTGCTTGCCGCGGGCGATGACGTCGTCGGCAGCAACGAGAGTCTCGTGCAGGATGGCGGAGTTGGACGTGACGAGGGCCGACAGCTGCGCGACTTCGGACATGTCCTGTTGCATCCGGTTGGCAGCCGTAAGCATGGCCGCCCGCTGCGCCTGCAGGCCCGGAAGCGTGGCTTCGTTCTGCGCGCGCGCCTGCTGCCGAGCCTGCGCCAGCGCGCGTCCCAGCGCGTGCAGCAGTGCATCGCGCTCCGGGTTGGGCGGCACGGGCGGCGGCAGCTGCTGGGACTGGTTCGGCTGGCGCTGCGTCTGGGGACCGTCCTGCGACCCCGAGGTCGCGCCGGCGTCGGCGTCCGTCTCGTCCATAATATCCGGCACCGGTGCTTTGGCGCGGGGCTGTATCGGGACGGGGTGGAACTGCATCGGCCCTTGCGGTAGCTGCTGGTGTGCAGGCTGCTGCTGCCACGGCGGCAAGCCTTCTTGCTGTGCATAGGAATACCGCTGCGGCTGCGGCTGCTGTTGTGCATATTGGTAGTACGATTGCCGAGGATCATAGTTGGCCAACTCGGACGGGTGGGGAGGCAGCGGCGGTGGCGGTTGCTGAGATGTGCTCGGCGGATAGGCGGCATAGGGATGTTGGAGTGGGTGCTGGTTGGGGCTCAGCGGCGGCTGCCCCAGCGGAGAGTTCTGGTAGGCCGCCGGCCGGCCGGGGACGGGCGGCGCTCCGGATCTGTCGGCGGCCGCGCCACTGCCGCCGCTCGCCCCTGCAGCCTGGGGTGGCAGCGGCGGTGCTGTGTCGTAACGGGATGCATGCTGGCCGGCCAGCGCAGCAGGTGGCGGAGAGGGGGAGGCGGAGGAGTGGGTGGCGGCATAGCCGAGCCGCGGGTCGTAGACGAGGCCAGCGACCGACTGGTGGCCGGCAGGGTGGGGATGGGGCGGGACGGGCGGCGGGGACGGAGTGCCGGACAGAGTGCTGGCAGTCAGAGCACGCGTAGGTTTCGGTGGTGGCGGCGGGGGATGGGCAGCGCCGGCCGGACCGCCGTTGGCGACCGAGGACGGGCGCGAATGCGGGTGCGAGGCCAGCTCCTGCGGCAGGGGCGGGACGGGCGGCGGCGTGGGCGCCGGGGCGGACAAGACAGCCGTGGGGGCGGGCGGCGGTGGTGGCGGCTGGCGCGCGATCACAGGCGGCTCCTTGGCGAAGACGTCGCGCAGGATGGCGAGAAAGTCGACGAGGGTGGACTTCTGGGGTCGGTGAGCGGCGAGCAGACAAGCAGAGGAAGCGCGCGCGCGCGCGGAGAGAGAGACGCACATCCCAAAACTCGGACCAGCCGACGAGGTACGGGTGGTAGACCTGGCCCTGCGGGTCGACGTGCTGGCCAGGGCGGACCATCATGGTCTCGGTGGGCGTGACGTAGACGAGCGGCGCCTCGCGCGGATAGCCATGGGGCACCCATACGGAGACGGGATAGCGGTAGGTGGCGCCGCGGAAGACGGCAGGCAGCGTGCCGGAGAGGTGGAGGAGGAGGGCGGACACGCCGTCGGGGAAGGCTGCAGATCAGGGTGGTCAGCCGGCGGCCGTGGTTCTGGGCTCGCGGATCGAGGGCCGTGAGGCGACGTGGACCTACTGTGGACGTCGGTGCGCGGGGAGAGCGAGGGGAACTGCGCGAGGGCCTGGGCCACGTCGTTGTACGTGCGGTTCACGTCTTGGTATTCCTGTGCAGGCGCGGTCAGTTCGCCGGGTGGGAGCAGCAGGACATGGAAATCAAGCGGTCGCGAAGCGCGAAGCGCAAGCGCAGCTCGACGGGACGCAGAAACAAGAACAGGCCGGGACGCACACTGGTCAGCACGCTATACAGCCAGTTCAACACGTGTTGCTGGACAGCCATGGGGGCGTGGGGGCGACGGCGTCGCTGCTGTCTGCTGTCAGCCTGCGATGCTGTGGACGAGACAGCCTTGCCGAGTGATGAATGGAAGCTTGCGATCGCCAGGAAAACTGAAGCCTTGGCAAGGAGGGGAGCTGTGCTGTGGCGGTGGTGGCGGTGAGCAAGACGGTCACGTGGCCGTCTGCAGCCTGGCGCGCATTCTGTCTAGCGCACGTGACAATCGTGGCCCTATCGGGACGGCATCTTACCTGCCGGCATCGTGGCTACGCGATTTTGGCTACAGCTGTCGTCTTGGTGTGTCTGCCAATGACCGATATCGCTTGTCACATGTATTCACCGGCCATGGCCTCGCCTCGTGTACAAGCATTCATTGTGCGTCTCTTCGGCGCCGAGGCAGCGTTTGTCAGCACGGCTTCCAAGAGATGACTCCTTTCCCCCGAATTGCTAGCACCAACATACGACTTTTGCACTCACGGGCCAGTTGGCTCTGGCCAGTCGAGAATGGCCCGGACAGCGTCGCGTTGCCTCCCGTCCCCCGCAATGATAGCAATTGCGACATGGCGCGGGTGTTGTGACTTGCAGAGCACAGGTCTTGCCTTTGTACTTGGTATGGCAATGCTTCGACAAAGCCCAAAGGCCGGAAGAAATTCGTGGGTCGGACAAGTCGGGACGAAAAGGCCAAGCCGAGGCCAACCGTTTGGGTCCGAAAATGCGTCATACACAGCAAAGCGCCGCTGTCGGAGGCGCTTCAGCACGTTTCTCGCCTTCTAGGCAGGTACCGAACGATCGACGGCGCCGTCAGACAAGAATGCGGGGCGTCATAGAGCATAAAGCGGAGAGAACGCTCTCCAGACTCCAACCCACAACGGCTTACGTCTGAATGGCGTGTTCGGGCAGAGTTTGCAAGCCCCAGAGGAAGCTACTCGCACTAGCCTGCAATGCGCCTTCCTTTTCGCCTTCGGTTATCCCCCTCTGGCGGCACGCGCTGCGCTGCCCTCTTTTGGCAATTTTCGTATAAATAGTCACGGGGCGCCGCTGCCGTTTCCTTACTTTCCCGTCTATCCACAACTACTCACAACTCCATGGTCACGTTCCGTCCGAATATCGCAAGGCTGAGGAGTATCACAGGCCACAATCTGTATACTCCTTGCGTCAGGACTTTCATACGTAGAGCGTCCAGCGAGCCTACCTGAAACGGCCACGTTCTACCCATCTAGTTACCCGGCAGCTTTTCGGCAGCTTCGGCACTGGATTTTCAGCGTTTTGTTACCGCAGCCGTTTTGATTACGTCAGCAACTGTCAACACATTGCGCGATCCAGCTCCTGGACCCTGCCGCGCTCTTCGTGCCCTGAACCGCTGGTCAGCTTCGTTCAGGCCTATCGGGCCGTCCTCGGCGCACCGCAGACATGTTGCCCCCCATCCCTGTGCTCGCCGACTACGGCATCTCGGCCAAGCATGGCTTCTTGCCCAACGAGCTGCCACTGGCGCGGCTGCCCGACCCCTACTACAACAAATGGGAGGCCGTTGTGGCGAACTTGCAGTCGCTGATCCTGAGCCGCCGGCTGCGCGGCGTGGTGGACCGGCTGCCGGTGCTCTCGACCGTGGGTCTGGAACACGACGCGGAATGGCGGCGGGCGTACTGCATCCTGTGCTTCATGGCGCACGGGTACATCTGGGGCGGCGACAGCCCCAGCGACCGGCTACCGCCGCCGGTGGCCGTGCCGCTGCTGGCCGTCGCAGCGCGGCTCGAGGTGCCGCCGGTGGCGACCTTTGCGGCCGTGTGTCTGTGGAACTTTAAGCCGCTGTTCGTCGACGAGGGCATCGACCAGCTCGAGAACCTGGCGACGCTCAACACGCTGACGGGCTCGCTCGACGAGTCGTGGTTCTACATGGTGTCCGTGGCTATGGAGGCCCGCGGCGGGCCGATGATCGCGATCATGCTCGCGGCCATGGAGGCCGCGCGGCGCGACGACGCCGCGACGGTCGCCGCGTGCCTCTGCGCCTTTGCCGAGCGCCTCGACGACCTCGGCGCGCTGCTGCAGCGCATGCACGAGCACTGCGACCCGACCATCTTCTACCACCGCATCCGGCCCTTTCTGGCCGGCAGCAAGAACATGGCCGACGCCGGCCTGCCGCACGGCGTCGTCTACGAGGACGGCAGCGGTACGGAGCCCTTCCGCCAGTACAGCGGCGGCAGCAACGCCCAGAGCAGCCTGATCCAGTTCTTTGACGTCGTGCTCGGCATCCAGCACCGGCCCACGCGCGACAGCGCCGCCGCCGACGAGGACGCGCCCGCCGACGCGGCCCGCCACAACTTTATCATGGAGATGCGCGCGTACATGCCGGGCCCGCACGCGCGCTTCCTGCGCGACGTCGGCGCCGTCGCCAACATCCGGCCCTACGTGGTCGCCCGCCGCGACACCGACCGCCCGCTCGCCATCGCCTACGACGCCTGCCTCTCCATGCTGCGCGCCCTGCGCGACACGCACATCGCCATCGTCACGCGCTACATTGTGCTGCCCTCGCGCGAGCTCCGCGCCCGCAGCCGCTCGCGCAGCCCCGAAGCCGTGCGTAAGGCGCCGGCGAGCGCGCCGGCCCAGCTGCCCCAGCTGCCCCAGATGCCCCAGGTGCCTACCCATCGCCCCAAGCGCATGAACCTCGCCCAGGCCGACCCCAAGAAGAACCTCAAGGGCACCGGCGGCACCGCGCTCATCGCCTTCCTCAAGCAGGCGCGCGACGAGACCGGCGTGCCCGCCGTCGAGGAGTGGGCGCAGCGCTTCCTGCGTCGCCAGGCCCGCGTGCCCGGTAAGAACGACTTCTTCTTCGGCAAGCCCGACGAGCCGGCCACGCCCGAGGTTGCCGCCGCCGTCACGGCCGATGACGCCAGCGAGATTGTCAACGGCCTGGCCGGCACCTGGACCATCGACGACGATGTCGGCGGCCTCTGTCAGTACTGATTGCGCTGCGCCGTCCGCTGTTCTGCGTGCGGTGTTCTGTTGCGACTGTGTGGTAGCGCTCCAAGGCTGTTGTGTGCCAAGCCAATGAGAAACCAATTCCAGTATACTTGTATTCAGTCAATACAACTACATGCTATGTGGACTAAGAATGTGATGCGTCATATTCAAACAGCGTCCAGGAAAATGCCCTCTTCAAGACACAGCAGCAACTTTAGAAATCCCAAAGCTTCTGGTTGGTCATTATTACTGTATTGCCATATCTCCTCGTTCAGCATCCAATGGGATGCAATAGATTTGGTGTTCTACAATTGCAGTCTTACAGAGTCACTTGCTGGTGTATCTCATCCTAGGTATTCGGTACTTTATTGCGTCCGGTAAGAGAAGCACTAGTCCGAAAACGGGAAGGGGTGGCTCTAACCTATGATTCATTTCGCATCATTTTGCATCAGACCAGTTTCTCTATGGGTCCACTTTCTGTCGCCCGCCCAGATGCGAGCAGACAAGCAGGGTATGGAGTGATGCGAGGTTCCAGTACGATGCTCAGTTATGCTTGTTGGAGATTCGAATCGGCCATGGAGATGCGCATTGGGTACTGGTGTTTTGTCGTAGAGACTGAGAATCGGTCTTGATTTATCAGAATTAGAGGTTCAATGAGACGGAAGCCATCACTTATCGCCTGGAGCGCCAGACTCTCAACGCTAGAACGGCGCCGCGGTTATATGCAACAAACTAATCAAGTAGTTCTCAAGAAAGTGGAATTGCATTAAGGAGTCTGGGATGGCGAAGCTCGTTCTCCTTACATGTAGCAAGAATCAAACAGAATGATGGACAATGAATCATTCTTCGTTCATCCGTAGACCTGCGGCAAATAGACGAGGCCATGGAGTGAAGAAGCGTCCGAAACGGCATGGTACGAAATGACTGCCCGTAGTATAAATTGAAGAAACTATTACAATGAGAGAGAACCTATTTCCTGTCATTATCACAACGAAATCCGCAAACATAACGAAAATCAAAGACAGCTGCATGTTCGCGGTAACAGCAATAGACAGTAAGATACGTCTTCTTTCTGGTGTTTATTATGAATACGATTGGAGAGTCTGTATGATGAAGCAACCGTTCCCTATGTTGAAAGAACGCAGCGCCTTCTCGTCGAAGTCGTCTGCGCCTCATGAAAACAAGCACACATACATGTCATTGAAGAGCCGACATCGTCTGATACAGTGAAATAAAACGCTTTCCTTTCAGCAAATTGCATAGTACAGGTGAACAAGACCTTTCTAACACTAACTATGACGGATCTACTGGCTGCCGAGGCCCATGTCCTAGTTCTTCCTCCTCCGCTTCGCGCCTCTATCACCCAGAAGCATTTCTCGCAACGCCGCCGTTTCTGCCTCCTGACGTGCAAGCTTGATCCGGAGAGCGTCTCGCTCCTCCTGAAGCTCGCTCACCTGCGACTCGAGCTCGCTTATACGGTCAATCTTTTTCTGTCGGTACTTGCGCGCCGCCAGGCTGTTGCGTTGTCGTTTGAGAAGAATGTCTTCTCCTGGCTCCTCGTCGTCGGGAGTAGTCTGCTTTCGTTTCTCGAGGGAGAGCCCGGGTACCACCTTGGGGGAAGTAACCGTCGGCCGTGCTGCACTCGAGTAGGCAGAGGCAGAGGTCGATGAAACGGAAGCAGGTGTAAAACTAGTATCAAGAGGAGTCGTTTCCAAAAATGTGAAACGGGGCAGATTTTGCACGCTGTAGCTGGCCATGCCGGTCGTGTCGTAGGAATCTTTGGGCGGAGTAATCGAAAAGGACGATGCGACCGAGGTGGTTGCGGCAGAAGTTGTTGCGGGAGAAATAACTCTGGAACATCCCTCAGCAGCAACCTCTGGGCTTATGGACGAAAGCGAAGCATACGGCAGGTCGGTTGTTGGCATAGCAAGAAAAGCCCCCCAGTCGACTAAACTAGAGTCGTCTTTCGATTGCTGCAGAGGGGTAGAAAGGACGGACGAGCCGGCCGTCGAAGAAGATATGGAAATGGGAAGATCAGAAGCTGTAGAGGCCGAAGTCGCAGAAAGCAAAGGACAGTCGCCCGAGGTGAACGCAAGATCTTCGAGGATAGGCAGAGAAGGCGCTGCCGAAAACAAAGGCAAATGAGAGTCAAAAGAACCAAGAGAATCGAGATCACTACCAGGTGTCCAGGAGTCGCCAGTCGCGCATAAAGTCGGCTGGAAAAGAAGACTACCACCCTGAGGCTGCCCTTGACTCCAGCTAGAATATATCAAAGGGTCCAGTGACCTGGCTTGGCTGGTAGTAGGCGACCTGGACGAACCACGTGCACGAGGCAGATGCTGATGCTGCTGCTCCCATTCTTGCAGGTTTTGTGGATGGCCTCAAAATGCGAGGCCAACTGGGTGTATTAGAGTGGGAGGGAGAGGGGAAGTGTGCGGGCTCTAATCTTGAAGGTCCTCCCTTGTGTCTTATACTTGTGTTGCAGTCGAGCGTGCTGGAGAAGTAATGGGAAAGAAGATCAAGAGGCAAGAGAGGTAATATGGAGAAATAACACCGGCGACTCCAGATTGTACTAGTCTGTATCCGGACAAGCCTACATGTATACCAAAGTAAGCAGGGATCCGCACAGCATCTCACACCCCCGGCGAGTCATAAGTACCCGCTACCCGTGCAAGTACGAAGCACTGACTGCCGATCAGCCTCGTCGTTTGTGCACAGCCTGCGTCTCTTGCATGGTACTTTACAGCCGCGCATCTTGTGGAGCCTACAAAGGTAACTTACAACAGCCTTTTCTTAAAAAAAAAGTACGTATTGCAGCGATTATGGTGAATTGAGAACGGGATGTAGACAAAAAAAGAGAAGGAAGACATGCATGAGAATAGGATAAGATACCATGGGAACATGGAATCGTGGACACATGGACGTATACGGAGTAAGTGGTAAGAGTTTTTCCATCCGACAGGATTGGTTTACGTTTTGATCAATTACAAATGCAGAACAGCGGTCCAACAAGACCATTTTATGCCGCTTAATAAAAGACAAAATAATTTTTTTATCGATCACTCCGTTCTTTGCTTTACTGCTAACAGCTTACTACCTATTGCACACTGCATGTAATAAGATACAAGGGAATTTTAGACATTTATGTGCTTCGCTTTGGGGCATGGGCACACTGCATTAATGTGCTGCTCTGAAAAGCAGACGATGCAGGGGGGAAGTTAAGAAAATATACGAGTAAAGACGCTCATAGTGGTTGTGACGAGCCCCAGAACAAGCAAGCCCAGTCATCCTTTTCTTACATCAGCAGCATAACACCAGCCGCCAGAAGCGCCACCAGGCTCATGGAGCCTGAGAGCGACGCGGCACCAGCGGCGATCGGTGAAGAGGTCGCCGTCGTCGTGGGCACGGGGCCCGCGCCGGTGCCAGCGCTGCCAATGATCGTGGTAAGGCCCGTAGACGGCTTGGCCACGCCGGACGCTGCGGCCGTCGACCAGTTGCCGTACGGCTTGGGGGCCGGGACAACAGTGACGACAACAGAAGAAGAGGCCGCAGCAGCGTTGCCAACGATGACAGTGGGTACGCTGGAGACGGCAGCAGACGAAACGGCAGACGAAACAGCAGCCGGCCAAGAGCCAGACACCACAGGCACAGGCACGACGGTGGTGCCGACAGCGACGACAGTGCTCGAAACGCGGGCCGGGCAGTTTGTCACGGTAGCGGCGCACGAGGTGATGGTCTTGTACAGCGTGCTGTAGATGGTACTCACGCTGAGCGTAGCGCTGGCGGTAGCCGCCGGTGCCGTGGGAGCAGCGGCCGTGCCGGTAGCCGTGCCGGTAGCCGTGCCCTCGGCAGCGGTGACCGGGCAGACGGTCGTGTACAGGTCGACAACAACGGTGGTGACCTTGCCGTAGGGGCAGTTGATGACGGTCGGGGCGCACGAGTAGATAGTGCTGGTCAGAGTGGTCTGAACGGTGCTGGTTGTGTAGCTGGAGCCGGAAGCGGTACCAGTGGAAGCAGGGCTAGAAACGAGAGTTCTGGACACTGGGACAGAGGTCGACAAGATGGACGACAACGCGTAAGTCGAATTGATATAAGACGACGATGTGGGGAAGCCGCTCGAAACAATGGAGCTGGATACAGCGCTGGGGGTGACAATGCTAGAGACAGCGGTGCTGGAAGCAGAGCTAGAAGCGGCAGAGCTAGAGACAGCAGAAGTCGTGGCGGCGGTGGACGAAGCAGAGCTAGAGACCGCACTGGAGATGGCAGAGCTGGAAGCAACACGAGAAGTGGCACTAAATACAGCAGAGCCAGACACGACGCTGGAGACAGCAGAGCTAGAAACAGTGCTGGAGGCAGCAGAGCTGGAAGCGGTGGAGGCGGCAGAGCTGACAGCAGAGCTGGAAGAGGCGATGCTAGAGAGTACAGAGCTTGAAGCAACACTGGAAGCAATAGGGCTGGAGATGGCGGAGCTAGAAACAGCAGTGCTGGAAGCAACACTGGAAGTGGCACAAGAGGCAGAAGATCTGGAAACAACGCTGGAGATGGCAGTGCTAGGAACAGCGGTGCTGGACGCAACACTGGACACAACAGAGCTAGAGGCAGCGCTGGGAGTAGCACTGGATAGAGCACTGGAGACAACAGTGCTCGATGTAGTGCTACATGTAGTGCTAGAAACGACGGAGCTAGAGGCGGCACTCGTAGGCAGGATGCTGGTAGGGACGACCGACGAGGCGGACTGGGTCGGCTTGGAATCTCCGAGAAGGGCCTGGACGAGCTCCAGGTAGTTGCCGCCAGAGGCGAGGCTGTTCTCCTGGGCGTAGTACTCGTCCCAGATCATGACACCACCAAAGTTGGGGAGAGCACTGTAGGTAGCCAGCAGGGGCGCGAGGAGCTCGGGAGCGACGTAGCCGGAGCTGGCAGCTTCGGGGCTACCGGGGAGGCCGATGAAGAGGGGGGTATCGGCGTTGGGGCCACCGGCAAGGTGGGAGATCCAGGCCTCGAGGTTGAAGCCGCCGCTGAGCGCGTCGCAGGCGATGTTGTTGTAGAACTGGACCCAGAGGAGGTCAAAGTGGGAAGTGGCGAGGATGTCGGCCATCTGGAAGCCAGAGAAGCTAAAGGGGCACTGGGGCGCGGCGGTGATGAGGTACTCGCCGGCCGCATCGTCGAACTTGCCGCGCAGGTCGGACACGAGGGTGTTCCAGGGGCCCTGGTCCTCAAACTTCTCCTCAATGTCGAAATCGAAGCCGTCGACGGAGAAGTGCTCGCCGTTGACATCAAAGGGACGCGGGCCCGCGTAGGCGGCATCGTAGGGACCGAAGGAGCCCCAGAGGAAGTCGGCAAAGTGGTGGGCGTTGGCGTCGGACGACAGAGTGTAGTTTGAGCCGGCGCTGTAGACGCCGCCGATGGACAGGAGCACCTTGGTGCCGACGCTGTGGCAGTAGGCGAGGCCGTTTGTGAGCGTCGGGCAGGTGTTGAGCAGCGTCGAGTCGGAGTAGTAGCCAGCCCAGCAGTGGTTGGCAAAGTTGTCGCCAGCGTAGCCCGAGAGGCCGCCATTCTCGGGGGTCACGTCCACAAAAGCGAGCGTCACGTACTCGACGCCCGTGGCGCACACGTCCTGGAGCTGGTGGGAGCCGGCCTGGCCGTAGTACACGTTGACCTTGCCGAGGCTGGAGGCGGCGGCTGCCGAGGCCATTGTGGCCTGGGCAAGCATATTCTTGATGGACGGCATAGTGAAGACCAGGAAGCTGACTCTGTAATTCAAACAAGTCTGAATCAGAGAATCTTTGATTTTTCCTGGTTATTTTTCGAGACTGTTGCAAGTGAGTGGACACGGGACCGAGGCCGTTGAAGTGAGTGTAAGTGCTGTAAGAGAAGGATGCTGATCGAATCAAACGAAAGGACGCAAACCACGAAGGAATGCACGGCAGCAGACAGGCCGTATGGTGGGAAGTTGACGGATGGGAGTCGAGGTGAGAGAAAAGGAGAAGAGAAGCCGAGCAGGAGGACGTATGATTAAATACTTTGCATGGCCGGACGCCAAACTTCCAATGGGCTGGCGGGTGAACCAGGCAGCAACGGCGGAAGAGAGGGAACAGCCAATACTCTCATTTCCACCCCCTCCCCTCGTCCTGGCGGTAACGCCTCCATGCGGGAATGACACGGCAACCTGTCAGGAACAGGACTAGCGGCCATGCGAGAGGATGTAAGGTGCCTCCCGTAGTAATACTCCGTACGTCGTAGTTGCCTCAGAGTTTGGTACTTGCCACATACCCGTATTTCATATGCAGTCCTGCAGGATCAGTTGTATCCGAAGGAGCGGGCCTTCATGTAGGTACGTCGCAGTGGAAGGAGACGGGACGGAAACGGTACAAGTGCTTACGTCGGGCAATCACTGCGTACTCGTGCACTCACGAGTCCTTGTGAGGCCCGCACCAACCGCTTTGACAAAGCGCATATTTCCGTCAGGAGCCGGCATACTTTGTGCCAACTGGCCAACATCGAGTCGGCGGCACAGCATCTCGCGCTGCTTTCTGTTTGTGTCCTGTGGAATCGTGCTGCACGAAGTTCGGAGCACGGCGCATGTGTCTTCGTTTCGCCTTCACTGCCTGAGTTTTCTTCTTCTGTTCCTGCTCATTTCGAGATGTGTCGACATAACACCCAACTCGATATTTCAACCGTCTCACGGTGTTTCTGTAAGCAGTTAGAGCATCGCCAAACCCAATACGAGTAGGTTGGCCTCGCCCGAGAGGCTGCCAGGGGACCCTGCCCGCACGGCGAATTGGCCTGCCTGCGGCGCTTGCGCTCGAGCGATTCCGTTCTGAGGCATATCAGCGTTTTAAGCTAAAATCATCGCCAGGGGTCAGGGCCAATGAGCGGCCGATGGGACCTGCCGGTATGGGTCTCCGCCAATGCGCCGCAGTGCAGGCGCGAAAAGTGACTGGTATCGTACAAGTGCGGGACGCGGGTGACTCAAAGACGATGGGCTGCTTCGCACTTTGTTTGGATGAAGCATCGAAAGGAAAATGGAGATGGCGATGCCGCAAAGTACGACATACCAGTAACGGCAAGAACGGCTTAAGTACGGAGTACTCTGGGCCGCTCCTGCCGTCGGCGATAATCGCGGCACTTTCTGGCGAAGTTCTGCGCCTAGAGTATTACATGTACGCCACGGGGCGAGCTAGTCCAAATGGGGTATGGAGTGCGGGCAGTCACAGTACGAGTACGAGTAGTAACACAACCCATGCGCTGCTCATCCAAGGCTCTCAGCACCATCGACACGTCTGATGTTGCAAGCTGACATGGCTTGGCCCCGGGCTTCCTCCCCGCGGCGTAATGCTACAGGTACGACGTACGAAGTACGAGTTTTCAAGTAGTTACATTCAGCCGCTCAGAAAGTACAAGTAAAAAGGTCAAGGGTGACAAGAGTAAACGCGCTCACAGCATACTGCTTCGGCTTCCGTTGCCTCTTCAGTCACAATACGACTTTGAGACGGCCGACAGGCAACTCTCATTGGTGCCGCCCCCCCTTTTCCATTTAAGTGCTCATGCAAAATTATGTGCTAAACTCTGTACTATTACTCGTACTCCGTACATTTGATTTTGGAATAGCGGCTGAAGGCGGTCCAACTCGGCCCGTGTCTTACTGTTGCTCTCGCCACCGGCTCGGAATTAGGAGCTAAATAGTTTTCTGGTGTTAGTGGGAATAAGGTTCTAGTGATGAAATTAACTACGAAGTACTCCGTAGGTCGAGGCAGGTAGAAAATTAAGCAAAATCACAATCATAGTGCCAGGGGCGCTTTGCTAAAGTCAAACGTGCACGCAGTCTGACACGATAGATGAGACGGTGCAGCCATCAGTCTGAATGATTGAAGGATACCGGGGGCGGAAACGTTAATGTTAATAGTTTCATAAAGTAAATATTGTTCTGCCAGAAATTCCTAATAAACAAAAGCAAACCCCGTCGGAGGCGAACCGTGAAAACGCAAAAATAAAAGTAAAGAATCACGGTGACCAAGCCAGGCCCATTAGACGTTAACTGACACTTCTCTTTCTTACATCGAAGCTATTGGCAGCTCCTTATGTGTAGACAAATTCCGTTTAGATACCAGAGTCGTCCTGCTCGATAATGTCGGTGACCGTGTAGAGATCCCAAGCCTGGCAGGTAGAGTTGAGCTTGTCCGAGTCCAGAGTAGCGAGGATCTCCGACTCGCGCTCCAGAACCTGGACAGCCAAACCCTCAGAAGTGTGCCAGGCAATGTGGCAGTGCATGAGCCAAGTCTATCGATTCAGAGTTAGCGCGAACAACCATCTCATGTACTTCGTTCTGGTTAGATGGACGGCTTACCCCTGGGTTGTCGGTGTAAAAGGCAATGACAACGTAGCCATCGCCCGGAAGCTGGACAACATCGCGACGCGGCACGTTGGTGAGCGTGAGATTGGCGGTGGACGAGTCGTAGGTGCCGGTTCCCTGGCCGAGCACCCAAAAGTCGTGGCCGTGGAGGTGCATGGGGTGCGGCAGCGCGTTGGAAGTCTGGATGACCCAGTACACCCATTCGTTGGCGGTGTCAAATTGGTAGACCTGCTGGGACGTGCCCCAGGTGTCGTTGCCCTCGGCGACCTGCAGCAGCGTCGGGTAGTCCCACTGGTTGACGAAGCTCGCGGCGCCCATCTCCCAGAGAAAGCCGTTGGCGAAGATGCCGGCGATGGCCACGGTAAAGTCGTCGGTGACATCGGCCGCCGAGGCAGCAATGGCCAGATAGGGCACAATGGTCGTGGTGACCTCGTCGTAGCAGTCATCGGTGGAGGCGGAGGTCCAGGCAGAGGAGGACGGGTCCGCGGTGGAGGTGCTGTCGTAGCGGACGATGCCCTTGATGTCATCGGGGTTGGCGTTGTTGCTGCAGGTGGTCTGGGCGATGGCGCGCATCCAGTAGTTGTCGGCGGTGGCGTTGGCCGTGACGATGATGTCGTAGCGCTGGCCCATGGTGATGCCGATAATGTCCGTGCTGTAGGGGTGGATGGGGACGAAGTCGGCGGCGATGACCTCCATGGTGTGGTTGTCTATGGTGAACTTGAAAAAGGTGTCGGCAGCGCCGTTGACCAGGCGCAGGCGGTAGCGTTTGCCCGCGGTAAAGGCCGTCTCGAAGCGCGAGCCGACAATGGTGCCCGAGTTGTTGAACGTGTTGGTGCCGTTGATGAGGCCGTTGGCGAGCTTCGGCGGGCCCGTGGCTTTGGCCGTAAGGGCGTCGATGTCCGCCGTCCGGTGCGACCAGTCGTTGAGGAAGAGCACGCCGAGATCCTCGTCGTAGTTGGCCGTCGCCGGGCCGTTGATCTGGATGCCGCCAAAGATGCCATCCCAGGCCTGGAGGGAAAAGTGCGAGTGGTACCAGGACGAGCCGTACTGGGTCGCACGCCAGGTATAGGTGAAGGATTCACCAGGGGCGATGGGACACTGGGTGACCGAGGGCACACCGTCCATCTGGCTGGTGTAGTTTTGGCGAATGCCGTGCCAGTGGATGCCGGTGCCGTTGTTCTCCATGGAGTTGGTCACATGGACGACTGAGGGCGCGTTAGTGCTCTATATCACCATGCAAAGCTCTCTGGCAGCAGCAGCAGCTGAAAGGCGAGAGCGTTTGAAAATCAAAATCAACAAAATCAAACGCAGGTGGCAAGAGGCAGAACTGACCAATGGTATCACCCCAGTCGCCGTAGATAGTCGGGCCCGGGACAGAGCCGTTGACAGAGAGGACAACGCGGTCAAAGCCGTCAGGGGCAGCGGTGGTGTTGACAATATTGAAATAGTACTCGCGAACGACACCTGTGTCTGGCGCCTCCTCGTAGTAGTTGGTGTTGATGTCATAGTCACCCCAGCAGCTACGAGAGTCGGCGGCGTTGGTGCACCGCTTGGCGATGTTGTTGTCCCGGCTGACGCTGGGGGCCGCAAAGGCCGCGGAGGCCAGGGCGGCCACCGCAGTGAAGCACGAGATGAGCATAGCTGCAACCACGGCGGCACAGGGCAGATAGGTGAGG
This sequence comes from Grosmannia penicillata, assembly GCA_002778075.1. Lineage (NCBI taxonomy): Eukaryota > Fungi > Ascomycota > Sordariomycetes > Ophiostomatales > Ophiostomataceae > Grosmannia > Grosmannia penicillata. The sequence goes on along the minus strand of PCDK01000028.1, from coordinate 438,948 downwards.
ACAAAGTCAAGCGAGAGATTGACCCCGGAAAAAAATCAAAGAGTGTGAAGAAGGGTGTCCAGATGAAAGATCGAAGTACGAGGAGTAAAGTGAGGAGGACTAGGAAGATGAGGAAAAATACTAGGACGAGGAAGACGAGGAGGAGGAGGAGGATGAAGAGGATGAGGAGATGATTTTCAATTTCAGATGGGACCAGACGAGCTCACCTTATATCCTCAGGTCGGCTGCACGATGCGATGAAAGGCCTGAGTGTGAGGAGTCGGTGCCATCGGACTCGCACAAAGCACGTTTCGAGGCCCAGCAGCAACTCCCGGGCATTGACGCTCGGCCATCCTCCTCTCCGCAGAGGCCCTCTCTGGGCCGAGTCCGGTGGTCTAACCGGGACGGGGAACGGGGCAGCCGCTAGGAGCACATGCAGGACCAAGCCTGCTCGCGTACATTGCCAAGACCCACGATGTGCGTGATGATGCGTGACGCACTCTCGTCTGTATGAGGCAAGCTCGCTATAGCCGCGCGAGTATTATCAGGTCAGTCCGGAGCACGACTCTTCTCGATGGCAAGGACGAGATACGGGTCGCGTCACGCTCCTGAGCGACCGAGCGGCCCATGTCCGGCCTCCCTGGCCGGATGAATAAGTGCGCCGTGCTGACGAGATACCGATCACACCAAACGAAAAATTGACAGTGGAGGCGTTCACAAAATAGGATTGTGATATTGAATATTGAACGCGTGTCGCCAGTGCATGCATGAGCTGAAGGGTGGTTACGTACTTCGGCCCACGGGCTAGTCCAAGGGTCGGCAGAGGAAGCTCGAAATAGACGAGCCTTGCCGTGGTGCGAGCAAAACAAAGCTCGGCTGGGCGAGAAACGGCAGTGGAGTCCAAGCGGAAACAACGAGGTGGACGTGCGTAGCAACTGCGGCAGAGAGCCCGGACAAGAAGAAACAAAGCTGTAGGGGTAGGCTGGCCCGGGGGTGCCCAGGGCAGAGCCGTTCTTGCAACGCTGCCTGTGGCACGCTGAATATCTACATGTATTACGTTTTTGATTCAAGAGCACGCCTGTTCCAGTTGAGTCCAGAGTAGTATTACATTGTACCCGCACAAGCAGCCAAGAGTTGGTAAAGGGTTTCAGAACCGACATGCTCAATAGACCGCAACGGACTCCTACTGTTGCTACCTTGTCCTACGATTTTGCAGTAACCAAGAGAAGCAATGCAAGAGGATGTCTGGGTGCCACTCGAGCCTCCGCGCCTCCGCGCAGCAGTGGAATCAAAGCACAGAGTTGCACTAGGACGCACAAACTGCAGCGCTGACCGAACTACATGACACTTGCGTGCGCGGCCGCGCTCAATGACACGAGCTGCAGGCACTGCAGGAGATGCAAATGCAGCCGAAAGCGTCCGGAAGCTCCGGCATCAGTACTCGTAGGCCTACTCTGTACTCGTACGATACGGATTAGGAGTGGCACGGAGAACAAGACTATCTTCTGAGCTGAAAAACGAGAAGGTGAAGCTGCCGGCAAGCTGCGTCTACGGAGAAATCAGACTCCGTCACAGGTCGGGGTGGTGGTGGCCGTACGGCCGGGGGTCAAGACTGTCGGTCACGTCGCTCCGTACGGGCGGCAAGCTGTGCCGCCGTGTTTCCGTGCAGAGGTGCCTTTGAAATGCTCTGTACTATTGCTTTCCTCCTAATACTCTGTACGGAGTAATACTCCGTATTCCATGGCGTCTCCACACGCCGTTCTAGTGCGACTGACGCGGCCAATGCAGGAACTGCCGTCCCTTCTGTGCCGGCATCCCCAGCGGGCGCTGGCATATCGATCCACGATGTTGACCAGCGACCGGGGCCAGGGTGTGAACCACCAATCACGCACAGCTGATTCGCGCCTTACTACGGGGTATTATACGGGAGTACGTATCTTGCTTTGGACAAGCTTAGCCTAGCCTTCAGCCCTGGTCGTGCCTCATGGGGCCGGGCCCCGTAAGCTGAGCTGCGGCGGCCCACGAGGTGCCGTGATGGCCTTGGACTGCGCAAGCGCCGCGGTGCCAGCATACTGTACGGCATAATACGGAGGTGGCCGTGCCGATAAGCCGGTGCTGGCAGACTGCGCCTTGGATGCAGGTACTCGTGTATTCATGCAAGCATAAGCACGAACAGTCAACCACGCACGATGCTAATACAGGCAGTAAGATGACTAGCACGTTTGCTATATGTACCTCATATCGACGGCAGAAGGCATACGTATGCTGCCTCGTCTGAGATTGCCTGCCCCCGCCCCATGCACGTCGTAGCAGCTCAGCTATGACGAATGACGGACGTGCCTCAATCCTTTTCCGTAGAAACCGGTTTTCGGCGCCCGGGACGAGCGGACGCTGCGTGGCCGGCTCGGGAGAGGACGAGAACGACACCCGCAACACGGCCAGAAAATAAGAGAGAAAATATAGACGATATAGAACGCTGGCTAGAAAATGGAAATACCACTGTGGCCGGCGGCACTCGTGGCGCAGCCAGGCACATGCAAGTCGGTTCATGCAACTCGCACGAGAATGTTCTCGTACGAAACGCCACGCGAGGCTCACGAACTCGCGTTCCATGCCGCACCGAGCCTGCGTCTAGCCTATCATCGTCCGGCCCATGCATCCCATTTCGGCGAGCGTACGCAAGTGCCCCTCGTCATCCCTAGTCCGCTTGCCATGTTGGGATGGCGGGCACGGGACATGCGAGAAGACCGCGTCAACTTGGGCTTCAACAGACCCGACAGCGCGCGTGGCTCTGGTCTTGGCGCCCTCTCTGCACCCCTCACTCCCAAAGACTGAGGAGTACTGGACCGGCCTTGCCGCTGGTGCGCCTGCCATCACATCGCCAGAAACATAAAGGGCTGGCGGCACCCAAGCATCGCCGAGCACCCGTAGAAGAACAACCAACCGCTCCAGTCGCTGCCGTCGTTGCTGTTCTGCTTCTTCCCTCTGCTTCCTGCATCCTGCTTCGCGTCTCTCTGTCTCCCAGGCATCCTTCGTCTCTTGCTCCCTTTATCGCGCCACCTTCCTTTCTGCTCTCCACTCCCCTCTTATTGCCTCGCCATGTTCAAGTCGCTGGCTCTTGGTGTCCTGGCTTTGGCCTCTGCTGCTACCGCTACACCCGTGAAGCGTGCCACCACTAGCAGCAAGATCTACGTGTACGGCACGGACATCGACGGCCTGGAGATCTACTCGACTGCCAATGGTATGATTCTTTACCCCCCCCCCCCTAGACTGCTGATCTCGCAGGCTAACACCGCACAGGCAGCCTTTACGTGGCCGAAAGCGGTGCCTCGCTGTACAATGTAGCCCGTAAGTTGCGCGTCCTGGCCCTGCTCTGCTGAAGCACGGAAACAAAGCGCAGCGAAACTAAACATGGATCGCTGACCATGTCCGCAGTCAACACGAGCACCTCAGCCGCTTCGTGGCCCGCCACGCTCACCGCAGACAACGCCACCGCCATCGCCGACCTGGATTTCTACATTGTGCCCACCGCAGATGCCTATGAGCCGGTTGGCTTTGCCAACAGCACCTCCACCCCCTCGGACGCGGTCACCTCGGGCTTCCTGCTCTACGGTTCCACCGTCCAGTACTCGGACGGCAGCACCTACCTGTCGCAGTTCTGGGCGCAGCCGAGCAGCACCAACGCGTCCACCTGGCAGATCTACTGGAACTCCAACGGAAAGAGCCGTGACAACAGCGTGCCTGTCACGCTCAAGACCATTGCTCCCACCACAGTGGACCGCTTGGCCTAGGGGCGTGCCATATTGCGGCAGCACTCTAACTATTATTGTACTTTGTTTTGTTTTGTGATTTTCCAATGTGCTCATTTTTTATCTTTCAAGAACGGGTCTCGTCTGTTTCGTGCTGTTTGCTATATGTAGATTTCTCTTTCTCTTACATGTTCGTCGTTGCAAATGTGTGTGTAGTATAAATAAAAATAAAAAAAAGCGTGCAGCATCTCCTGTATGTCCCAAGCTCTACTCCATACTCGTATGGCTCCTCTTTGATTGTACAGGTAGCCTTGAGGTAACCTTGTCTCGTTTCTCTGCCAGCTCTGTTCAAAGCTTCCTGCCCCTGGTCTTGTACGCGCGGCCTATTCGAGAGTTTGGGTGTGCTACAAATTTAGCCATGTCCCCGCAGAACAGGGGCCCTCCTTGGCCTGGTTTTCATACGGGGTAATGCCGAGTACTTTTTTACGTTCTTCGTGCGAAGTAGACATGCCGTTGTTACGGGAGCGGCTAGGTGCACGGGTAGGTTGGCTAGGTGCACGGGGAGCCGGTAATTGTACGAGTATTACACCATCTTTTTTTTGTCCACGTACACTATACTCGTAGATTTTTGGTCCGCGTACACTATGCGCAGACCCACTTAATAGCGAAATCTAGTAATACCATTAGCTAGAGATAATGCAGTAATTCAGTCATCGTCCTTCCCTTCCTCTCCCCCTCCTAGTATTACATCTTACCGCTTCTTTATCTATCCCTACTACTAAGCCATTAAGCTATGACTTCGAACGAGACGCTGCCTTTAAAGGCTACGCTTAGTAGTTGTGATGCCCTTTACTAGTTAATCAACTAGCATTTCGTTCATCTATAGTCATTTTGTTTATTTATCTGTACGGTTAGCCAATGGTATTACTGAATTTCGCTATTAAGTGGGTCTGCGCATGGTGTACGTGGACAAAAAAAAGATGGTGTACAATTACCGGCTCCTCGTGCACCTAGCCAACCTACCCGTGCACTTAGCCGCTCCCCGTTGTTACCAGAGTCTCGCGCGCACGAGCCGTCGCCAATAATACGTCGTTCTCCGATCCGTTGCGACTGTCACCCCGAAAGAGGATGCTGTTAAACACGTACGTAAGCAGGTCGCATTTATACTTCATACTTCATAGCAAGGCAGAATCCCTTTGTATTCCAAGCCTGCCAGGCATACTCGTACATGTGCTCACAGACCAGCTCGTGTTCGAGGCATCGTGTTGTTCTTCTGTCGCACTAGATGAACCCTTGAACCATTGTGCTTCTCTAGTCAAGGGCTGCTGTTTTGGCCAGTCTTCGCGAACAGCTCCTATCCCGTCTGACGCCGTACGAGTAGTCATTTTTCCTCCCCCCATTTAGAGTTATTTCCTAGGTGTCTCTGCTGACTCTTGGATCCGCTGCCTGCGCTTGTGTGCGTGATGAGCCAAACGCCTTGGCGACTCTAATTGCTGAAGCGCCGCATACTCCGTGACAGTCCTCACATGCCTCACATGGTGTCCGCACGTGTGAGCTTACGCGGACAGGTACGTACCAGGCCTGCACGGGCAACACTCCGGTCTGCCGGCTCCAGGCTTCCGGCTCACGAGCCTCTGATGCGGGCTACTCTGTACAGAGTATCACACAGGCCACAGAGAGGCGTGCTACTAGATTAGTGATAAACGACGCAAAGAGAAAAGTCTCGAGGTAGCTCGAACCAATGCCAAGAGGGGAATTTCATGTGTATTCAGCGGCCTAAATTGGACATCCCAGTTTCCGTAATTCCATGTCCCTGTCCAGTCCCGCCGTCCATAATCGTGTCCCGTGGGCTCGGAGCTTCTTCCACTTCATTCCGTTTCACCATCGCTCGTCCAGAACGCACTGCGATGCAGACTGTCAAAACTGGCAAGCCTGCACGGCCAGCCCACAGCGTGTGTTCGCGTGCTCGCATTCTCGCGTGCTCGCTTCAGGGCTGGCGCACGCTACCAAACACCGTACACTGCAGGCCGACGCTGTAGCTCTCCCGCCCGTCGAGATCACCAGGGGCCAGAAAAACCTCCGAGGTTGTAAGATGCGCAGTTTATGCCCTGTGAAATGCGCACGAGCGCCAGTCAGCACCAACACCACAGGTGCGCCTCACGTCCGCGCAGACTTACGGGGGGAGTAGGAACTCTGCCCAGGAGCTAGCCAGGAATGCCGTGCCGACGGCGAAGATAGCAATGCTCCGGGAGAAGGAGGCGTTCTCGGGCGACGTCACCGTTTCGTAGACAGACCGGAAAAACCCTTTGGGCCGTATCGTGCGGCCGCCAGCCCGCTCGACGTGGACGATCTGCTTCGGCTGGTACATTGTGTCTCGACTGTGTACTCGCGTGCGTGTGTGGAGGGCGGTGGAAGGGGCGGCGCGGGAGGGGTTCGTTTGGGTGCGCTGATCGTGGTCTGCGACGTTTTCGGACCGACGTTGAGATTTCATTGTGAGATTTTTAGCGCGGAGAGATGAGTCAGCGCACGCTACCCGATAAGATAAGGTAGCCGCGAGAAGCGCAGCTGACTAACCCGCCGCGGTGCAAGCGCCATGACGTTGTACTTTGAACGCGGACAAGTACAAAATAGTTACAGATCAGAGTCGATATTCTCTATTATAAAGACAACCCTCCGAATACTCCGTACATGCAAACAACAGCTTCCGACACCGCGCGCCTCTTCGCCTTTGAAAGGTGAAGCAGCAGCAACCGCCTGCCCAGCACTGGCTCACGCCACGCTGCACAGCTGTCCAGCCGCCAAGTCGTCTGTTTCGCCATGATTTCAGCTGCCGGCTCCAGCTCGGGTTCGGGTGCCGGTCTGGGCTCTGGCGCGAGCCCTGGCCCTGGCGGCTTCCTTGCCGTGTCTGGCCTCCCCTCGCCCTCGCCGAGCCAGGCCTCCTCTGTCCGCGGCCGGGCTCCCGGCCTGCCGCATCCTCGCCAGCATCCGCTGCGCCCCGGCTCGTCCAAGGAGGACCTGGTGCGCCGCTATGTCGAGGGCCGCGTGCTGCACATCAGCCGGCGTTTCGTCAAGAAGATGGGCCTGCCAGAGCCCGACGACGTTGTGGTTGGCTACACATCCATGACGGAGCTCGCGCGGGACGTCGAAGATCTGCTCAACGTCGTATGGCTGTCGGGAACGCGTAAGCCCTGTTTCCGCCCTTGCCCTCTCTCTTCTTCTATCTCATCCAGCCCCGGCACGACTCTCGGCTTGCTGCAACATTCATGGTTTTTGCGGTCGCGTAGTTTTACGGGGCAGCCCGAAGCACGGCTTCTTGAATCATCTCCATGTTTCGTTTCTCTTCTGGGTCTTTTCCGCATCGCTACTTGTTTTAAGCTCTTCCTGGCCGCCGTGTTTCGTTTCCTGCATTCCTGCATTCCACTCTTGGCTGTTCTTTCCTACCAAGCTGTGTTTCGGCAGTGTCTTTCTCTTCTTTTTTCGTTGATCACTTCCTTCCTCTGCGCCCATGTACGGGAGAAATACATGCACGGCACTGACCTCTCTGTCTCGCAGCCAGCCTCCAAATTCCATACCTCCTGAATGTGGCAGGCGAGCTCATCACCTGGATCGGTGGCTTCTCGCCGGCCCCGCGCGCCATGTTCTCCGTGCTACGCAAGCTTGACCACTGTTTCGCGAGCTTGCTCACTGGTGCCGACATCGAAACTGGCGACCCCCTCCCCGGGTTTGAGAGAGGACTGAGCGCTGGCATGACACGCACAGATATGGTGCGATGTCGCAGCTTGGCTGAACTGACTCGTGTCGCCGTTGTGGAAGTCCTGAACCGCGGTGACACTGACCCCGCCGACGCTGTCGCGCTTCAGTATCGTCGTGATGATGAGGGCAGCGATGACAATGGCCACGGCCAAGCAGAAGAGACAGGGGATGAGTCGCAAGCAGAGCTCTCAGACGAAGATGAAGAGGCGTTCCACATGGACGTGGCCAAAGTCTATGAGCTCACTCTTGTCAAACTGGGCGAGGTTCTTGGAGACGGTGCCAGAATTGGTGTATTCGAGCCTATGGATGAAGATCTATGAGTCCTTGGTGAACTCAACGTGTTTCGCATGTAGATCAGGTCGTCGACATTATTTATGGACCTGTCTGCGCTCACAAACTTATCTCAGAAAATTTTCATCTTCTATACCTTTCCGATGAGCACACTCATCTTCGGACAGGCGGTATGGAAGCATTGACAGCACCTTGCAAGTTGCTTTATACAAATAAGGGGGGGGCATTTAGAAGCACGCCGACATCGTTTGAGCAGGAGCAATCAGGCGAGCCCAATACAATTGCCTCCGAAACTATGGCATCAAGTGTTGCCGAAGTAGGGGATACACCGTGGCCATAGCATCGAATGTCCGTGTTACAGACATGGTGTTGTGGGATAGTTGTCATACGTGGTTAGCGATGAGCATGCAGACAATCTCGGGGTCGCACTCTAGCAAAGTGTGGCGTTGCAAGAAGGTGCGCCATCACGCTTGCATCAAGATCCGTGCTTGCGGCCAGAAACTCGTTGACGGTAGAGAGGTACGGACTGCCTCACCAGAGATATCAGTTCTGGGTTTAGGCGACGGTAGGCGTCTGACCCTCAAAAGGCCATTGTAGTGGATTGATTGGGCTCGAATTTGTGCCTGATCTTAACATTTCGTACTCTGCGTCGGTTGAGTCCTCGGCGATATAGCCGTACGCATCGTCCTATGCAGCACTTTGGAGTCAGGGATACGGTAATAACGCAGGTGTGAAGTCAGACAAGCGTGACATTATAACACACCAGGGATGATGTGCGATTCAGGTGCGAGGCAGCGCGGGTCAACGATGCCTCCATAGACATGCACCTCTTAGTCTTTACAAACAAACTCAGCCAACTCAGCATGAAGCAGATTGCCATCCTAGCACAGTTCCATTAGAGTTAGTCAAGCACAAGCACGAAGCGAGGTTGCAGGCACTCAAAGGCGGCTGCATTGCTGCATTTGCCGTGCAATCTGAATCCGTGGACGAGCAGGATGGCTTTGCGTCGCGAAACAGTCGCCTCTCGATTTTCGGTAAGCAGACCTCTCGTCTGCCGTCCTGCTTCGGCCACTCGGCACGAAGTAGGTGCCCAGCTCCGACCTACGAGTAAGCAGAAGAGGCGTCGTTGGTGTAGTACAGGAGTTGCACACCAACGGCAGACTGAGACACAAAACGCCACCCGGTATTTGTTTGCATTCATCGGTGCTGTTCCTGGGTCTTTCGGGGAAAGGGGAGAGGCGGCAAGACAGTTTGAAGCAGACAGACGAAACGGGCTGGCACTCTGCCGTCCCAGCCATGATTCAGAAGCCCTCCCACGATAAGGCCAGACCGAACCTGGAACAGACACGGACTCGGGGACAAAGAGAAGACAGCCAAGCCAGCGCTGGTGAAAGCGCGCGGCTGGTCGCAGCGCGAAAGAAACCCGAAGCAGCCATCCGCGTCTAGTAGCCAATGCCTCCGTCCTGCCAGCACAGCCGGCCGCAACTAGCTGGATGCAGGGCGGCTGACACAAAGGCGCTGTTGCAGCCTTGGCGCACCCGACAGTTGTCAACTAGCGACTGACTAGAGCTACTAGAGCCGATAGAGCCACTACAGAGTGATCGTCGCGATAACAAGCGCGTGCCGCGACTTGCGAGGGAAGAGCGGCAGGAGCCGGAGCCTCGCGCCCGGCATTCAAGTGCTCGCATAGATGTATATATTGCATCAAAGCATGACAGCACGCTAAGCATGATTCGTTGCGTCCACATACGCCTAAGTGCATGGAGCGGCTGACGAGGGCCGGCGCAAAAGGAAGGAAAAACAGAGAAGAAAAAACAGAGAAACGAACAGAAAAAAACAGGGCGCGCTGATCATTTCTCTCCTGCGCCGTGGCTCCGATGGCAGTGAGGTACCTGGGCGCTGCGATTGGCCGGTGCCGTGCAGCCAGCGTGGTACTGCTATCTGCTGCGGCCTGCAGAATGCAACGCCGCCGCATCGTCCCCTGTCTGCTTGCCGCATTGGGATTAAGCCGGCCACGTTTCCCCTGCTCGACTTGACCAGAGTACAAAGTACAGGCGATCCTCCGTCGATGCGCAGCCGCGTCGCTGCCTCTCTTTGGCCTCGAGGGTCCGCTCGCAGGTTGGCGCCGACAAAGTGGAACAGCGAGAGCACGCCGAAGAATTCCTTCTCCCTGGGATTCTTGGAACGGCGCGTCGCTCCCTTTCGCGTGCGTGCCTGCGATGTCACCAGAGGGCTCCCAGCCGCCCTGGCGGAGCCGCGCAGGCTTTGTCCCTGGCAGTGCGGCTAGCCCGTCGGATACGAGTGCGCGAGGGCGCGGTCACTGGCATGTGCTCCCGGCCGCTCGAGAGGCCTGCGATGATACGATGATACTTTGATACTTGGCAATACTTGGTGCTGCAAGGCGGGCGATATTCCCTACGGAGTATCGTTGGCCTCCGGGTGTCCATTCGGACCATTACGAGTATTTGCTTGGCTCGCTTAGTGAAGGGCAAGCACGAAATACTCCGACGGCCTGTTTGAATGTCGGTCCGCAAGATTGCTCTGTACATCGTACCAGCACGGGCACGAGCGCTCGTATCGAGGACGAAAATAGCACGAGCACGAGCGCAAGCGAATGTCGTCTCATTGTCGATGTCTGCAAGCAGCACAAAGGCCTTCGCTTGCTTAGGCAGCACAGGCGGCGTCAAAGGAGGCTGTCCAAGGGCGGTCGAAATAGACATGTTCGATGCCTCTGACAAGTGAAAGGAGCTAGCCGTGGGATTGGCAGCTTGGTGTAGTTGTCGTCGTTGACGTTCTTGATCGCATGTAGCTGTACAAGTAAGATACACGTCGCTGTACACGTCGTTGCCCACGTAGCTGTACTCGTAGCTGTGAACGTAATACGGAGTCATACTGATGTATTGGACTCCTGCCAACGCCACAGCCTACTGATGCTCTCTCGTTCCGGCTCAACCAACAATGTGGCTGCCTCGTAAAGTGGGCTCTTGCAGAACACAGTCTAGCTGGTGCCCACATCTGTTTCAAAGACCTTTTTGTGGATTCTGTCCACAACTCTGCCGAGAGGCAACAGCAAAAGGGGCGTCCCTTGCAGAGGGCATGCGGCCTTTCGTAACGCTCCGTAACGCGTACCGGCATCGTGCATTTGCTGCAATGGCAAACAATACGAGTGGTCGAGCCTCCAGCCCCCAGCACCCCGGCCACTCTGTCTTTGTATCGGTCAACCTGGAATGTTCTTCGTCCGATTCTCCCTGTCTGCCCCTGCGGCCTCTGATGGCTTGTGCTGTGCTCGTATGACCAGGACGATACATTCATGGGGTATGACGGAGTATTCCGGAGCAGGATACGCTGTAAGATACTTGTACGCCGCGTGAATGCCGTTTCTCTGGCAGGCTGACAGCATGTTCCCTGCTCGATCCGCGAGGCCTGTCTGTGCCACCGGCCTGTCAGCGACGACAGTACGAGTACAAGTGATCCATGCAAGCCATACTTTGTACACCTGGGCCTAGCACAGGCCATCAACTTCGCCTCACTTGCGCCCCCGGTCTCGCCAGATTGCCCATCATGCGTGCTGCCAATGCAGCGCACGGAATCGACCGGATATCACGAGCGTCTCGATTTCGTACGTAGGACTCCATCCGCCGTATTGTACAGAGTATGCGCCCGTTCTCGCCCTCGACGACTACTCGTAGTGTACGCAGGTCGTTCGTAGCGCTCTGCGTGCTGCATGCCGCGCACGCGGATGGGGCCTGGGACTGGGCGTTTCGCCATCCCAGGGGGAACTGCCGGCTAGACCCCAAGAGGCATTGCTCTGCCGGCGCGCGCATCGGGAGCGCCAAGCCGATTGGGCGCCCACTGCGTGACGGCGCGCTGCTCCTGAGAAACACGCGCGCGATTCTGCACTGTTGTTTCATCGACTCGCGGGCGGCCTTGCTCGATGAGGCCGTATCGGGCGTGTTTCGCGCGCCAGCCAATGGACGCTCGTCATCCGGCTCGCCGTCTGCGCCCTGGGGAGCCCCTGTTTAGGCGCGGCAGGACCGTGGCCACAGCCCGATCATCGTGAGTTCAGACGGCCTGGCCTGCCGCCACGTCTTCGTCGCCGACGCAGAGTGCGGCGTCTCGTTCTGACGTCCGCGGCTGCGAAGCACCTCGTACGCGCGGGCAGTTGGCCAGATCACCAGCAGGATCCAGGGAGACACTGCCATGCCGAGTACAAGGCACAGATTACGCTTCTTTTTCTGCTTTCCCCCTGTCCAGCACGCTACGCTGGAATTGCCTAATCCGCTTACGTCGTAGAGTCTTCGTCCTCCTTCGCCCGCGCCGACTGCCCGGCGATGCACGTCTTCTCCGCTGCCCCCCCCCCCCCGGCAAGCCACCCGTCACTCGAACACGCGGACCGTCTTGGCACACAGCGTAGCACTCTGCAATCTGCATGTACCACGATACGCCGCGGTACTTTGCGCCGGCGCAGCCCTGCACGGACCCTGATGTATTCCGTACCTGAATCGCCCGCCCAATGCCGGCTGCCCTGGTGTAAGTCGTCCATCCAGCTCGCCTCCCCCGTCTATATATGTCGCCCACAACCTCCCTGTTGCGCCGCGCCTCTTCCCTTTTGTTTCCTCCACCGACCTTTGCTTCCGCCTCGCGATCGCTTTTGCTGTGCCCTCTCTTTTTGTTTCTTTGCCGTCTCTCTTTCTGGATACAAGAAGACTACATTCCTTTCAGCATCACCCTTTCACTCCTTTCGGCACATCGCACTTGCACCGCTTCGGCTCTTTGTATCCCGCCCTCGCCAAACCCTCACAAGAGCTATATCAGTCTCTTACACATCCCCTCGAGCACTCGGTAGCAAGATCTACCAGCGCTTCTGTCCTTCCCCTCCAGGAGCCCGGCCTCCTTCACAACAGCCCCCTGTACCAAACAACATCGCAACCAGCCCCCGGACAATCCTTTGATAGGAACCCAAAAACGAAAACATTCAGCAAGCAGATCTTGAAGATCGACAGCAAAAACACCAGACAACAAGCCCATTTTTCCAAATCACAAAAACCCAACACAAATCGTCACCATGCTCTTCCAGACGCCCACCGCCCTCCTCGTCGGCCTGCTGCCGGCCCTGGCCTCCGCCACCCTGATCCCGCGATACGACAACATGCACGCCGTGTGGCGCGACGACTTCTGGGGCTTCCCCGGCATCTCGCCCAACTCCACCGCCTGGAACATCATCGACGCCTACCTCGGCTACAACGAGGAGCTCGAGACCTACACGACCTCCAACGCGAACCTGCAGCTCAGCGGCGGCGGCACCCTCCAGATCATCCCGCGCCTGACCGTCAACGGCACCTGGACCTCGGCCCGCATCGAGTCCGTCGACTCCCACACGCCCGCGCCCAGTGCCATCACCCGCTACGAGTCCAAGATCCGCATGGGCAACAACTCCGCCGCCGTCGAGGCCGGCATCTGGCCCGCCTTCTGGATGCTCGGCGAGGCCGAGCGCCAGGGCACCAGCTGGCCCCTCTGCGGCGAGCTCGACATCCTCGAGCAGGTCAACGGCGAGGCCCTCGGCTACGGCACCGCCCACTGCGAGGACTTTTGCGAGGAGCCCACCGGCCGCCAGGCCTCCGTCGTCATCCCCAGCGACAACGACTGGCACACCTGGCGCCTCGACGTCGACCGCACCGCCGCCGACTGGCAATCCGAGACCATCACCTGGTACCTCGACGGCCAGTCCTTCTTCTCCATCTCCGGCAGCACCATCAGCGACGAGGCCACCTGGAGCGTCCTCGCCCACAGCCCCTACTACTTCATCCTCAACATCGCCGTCGGCGGCACCTTTGGGTATGTTCCAACGGACCCCGTCATGATTTTTCCCGCTTCCGCCACTAACTCTCCCGCAGCGGTAACCCAGACGCCAACACCATCGGCGGCTACGGCAGCATGATGGAGGTCGCTTACGTTGCCGTCTACTCGAGCTAGACTCTTGACGGCAGCCACAAAAAAATACCATGTCTTGACGATTTCACTTCTTGTCTACCCTTTTTGCTGTTCCTTCTTCACTTCTCTGTTTATATTATTCTCTCGTCCCATCTTTGCACATATGGGTCATCTTTTTCCCGGCTTGGCGTTCTCATGGGAATATCTAGGATAGGAACGGTCTCCTGACTGATACAATCATGTACAAAGCGCAAAGCAACCTTTTTGATGTTCGGGTCTTGCAGCTTTTCTTCTGAACTATCGCTCATACACTCGCTGTATACCACTCTTTATGATACCACCAGCGCTTTCATGCATAAAAAATATTTCAAGTTGCCTTCTGCTGTTGCATTGGTTCCAGCTGTAGTTTGATACAAAGCGTGGTGTTGGACCAGGTAAAACGTCTTTGATGTTAGTGGCCACGTGAAGGCGAATCAGCAGTTCACTACGCTGTCTAAAACGGCTGAGAGCATGCTGCGTTGCCCTGTATCGTACAATGTGCTTCCGATCACCCTCAGACATTGCAAGCGACAGCACAGTGCTTCACACATCACGTATCACGACATCCTCAACGCCCACCAAATTGTTGCAGCACAGGCTTCAATTCCTATCAGCAGCATCCCCTCGACAGAGAAAGACAGTTTCCAAAGACGGCAGACATTGTCTTTTGCAAACGGCGACCGGAAGCCAACGAGAGACGACCCCGGTCCCCCGTTCTCCATTCTCCGTCCTCTGTCATCCGTCCTCAACAACACAAAAGTATCCCATGATGTCGTAAATCGTCTCCCGGGGGTATATTCCGAATTTCCTTGTTCCAAGAAGGGTATGTGCGACTTCGATCCTGCCCCATACAAAGCACCGACACACTCATTGTTTTCCCCGCCATCCCCATTCGAACAGTACGAACACAAGAATCGGCTGGACAAGGAGAAAGTGCCCGATCCTTTAAAGACATCCATCAACAATCAGTGAGCCCCTTCCCCTTTTTCTTCCCTCTTTTATTTCCATCATGGTCCAGAAAGTCAAAAAGGAAAAGATATAAAAGTGAGAACCGGTGACGCCGTATCGTGATAATTGTGCCCATACTGGCGGGAAGCGGAAAATTGGCTGTAAGAAACCAAATGGCAGAAGCGAAGGGAGTGAGCAGACGCACACTTGCGCCCTAGACAAAATAAATAGGAGGGTGGAAAGATATCGGGCAGAAACACAAAAATAAAATGAAAAGGCAATTATAGAGATATGGTGCTACCTGAGGCTGATAGCATCCATCATCGCGCTGCTTTACAGAAAACTCGCCCTCGGTACAGATCGAGTTGCGCAGAGTTCCGACAAAGCAGCCAAGAACCCGCGGCGCTAAATTAAGCGACCGGGGCAATAGGAGCAGTAACAGCGGGAGCAGCGGCAACGACAGCCTCGGGGATGACGACGTCGGCGGCAATCTCGCCGTTGGTGTTCTTCTGGGGGCAGTCACGGGAGATGTGACCAGCCTCGCCACACTGGTAGCAGGTCTTGCCAGCAGTGTTCAGAGGACCGCCGTTGGGGGCGGTGCACTCCCGGGAGATGTGGCCGAGCTTGCCGCAAGCGTAGCACTTCATGGCCTGGGCCTGGCAATCCCGGGCAAAGTGGTTCGGGCCACCGCACTTGTAGCAGGTGGCGGGGCGGGGGCCACCGACAGCGAAACCACCACGGCCGAAGCCGCCAAAGCCACCGCGGGGAGGGGCGGGAACGCCACGGCCGAGACCGGCGGCATTCGGGGTAGGGCAAGCGCGCTTCATGAACGTTTAGTGCGACTCCACAAGAAGATGAAGGAAGGGACGGAGAGTAGGCGTCGGCGCTCGTCGAAGAGAGTCAAAGAAGTAAAGAGACTTACAGCCATATGGCCCTGCTGGCCGCAGCTGTAGCAACGGCCGCCGGTCACAGCGCCGGACAGACGGAGGGTCGGGCAGTCAGCCTGGACGTGGCCGAGGCCCTGGCAGTGATAGCACTGCTTCGCATCGGTAGTGCGGGGCAGCGGGCAGCCGTTGGACTCGTGGCCGGGCTGCTTGCCTGATGCAGAATCGATATTAGTTCTCTGGTCGTACGGCGAGTACGAGGCAAGCCAGTTTCACTTACAGTTGTAGCACAGGCGCTCAGCGGACGAGCAAACCTCGGCGTAGTGGCCAACGTTGCCGCACTTGTAGCACGCACGACGCGACAGGGAAGACATGATGCCTAATGTGTATGTGGAAACTGGCAGCAATGTTAGCAGGCAAACGGGCGGTGCAGGCTTGTTTTGTGTCTGTAGCAGCAAAGCCGCGCATCCAGTTTGTTTGGGCTGATGTCCAGAGGGAGCCACACGCGATGCAAAAGGTGACAGGTAACATCATGGGTAACATCATGGGTAACATCACAAAGTGCATGCAGGTGATGAGACAAGGAGAGGGAAAAGAAGGGTTCCACGGCGTGTGTCGAGCGTTTCTGCAACGGTCGTAGCAGGTGCAGGCGGGGGGAAGCCATCAACCGCAGCGGCAGGAGGCAAAACTGAGCGTCAAAACAGCTTCAGGAAGTTGTGGCTGCATACGAAGTATGCAGCAAGTTGTCGACTGTCCCGAGTGTAGGGGCAGCCCAGCCTAGTAGCACCAGGGACCTGCAGGATGCATGAGGCTTGTGCGACGCTGATGCTTGCATGGTTCGTCACCAGAACTCGTCCTGTGTGTTGCCACGTTCCAGTGCGTCGCGAACTGATTTTTCGTCGCGCATCTCTCTCTGTTTCCTTCTTTCTGGGTTTTGCCAATTTGGAGTTCGTCACATGCGTACGTAGCGTATGCGTCTCCTGCCTGATTCCCGGGGAGGTTTCAGTGGTGGTCGGAGTGGATGCGAGCGATATGCGAATGCGATAGGGTCTGAGACCGCAGCGAGAGGCGGCAGAACGCACATGAGGGACGAGCAACGCTTGGTTGGAGCAGGCCCGCAATCCCGAGTTGCTGTCTAGAAATGGGCGCCACGGCGCATACCGTATCCGAGGTCCTGAAATTCAGGCCGGCAGAGACATGTTTTTGTAGAGCGTGCGCATGCCTGCAGAAGCAGCGTCTGGGAATGTTGAGGTTGAGCCGGATATGAGCCCGGGATGGCTTATGGCGGAGGGCGCGATCTTTCTCCACGCATGCGCGCTATTAGGCGCGCGGTGGGAGAGCCAGAAGCAACATGCCGTCGGAGGAAGGGCGCATGCTTAGCTGCCGAGACGGAGGATGAGGTCGACGAGACATCGGCACGAAGGCAAAGGCGCAAAGGCGGAAGGCGCAAAACGTTGAATGCGGGTTTTCTCTGGTGAGGGGATTCCAGAGCCGAAAGCGCCGAATGCGACGAGCGATAGGCGGAAAGTGGAGAGAGGCAGCAAGAAGTGGGAAGATAGGAAGATGGCGCACAGCGCGTGCAAGAGGCCGGAAAGCAGGAGAGCCAGGCGCAGGAGACCAGGCAGGCGGGGAAACAGAAGCCAAGGCGAAGACAGAGGCGGAGGAAAAGAAAAGAGGCGGGATAATGCAACGAAGGAAAACGGACAAAAATGAGGGCTGTACCAACCGGGAGAAACGAGACTCGTCAACAAAAAACGTCCAAAGCTTCGACTCGACAACGACCTTCGCAACTACTTCCGACAGCAACACCAACAACAACCGGTTGATGTGTGTTTGGTGAGGATCAAGGCAAGATAGAGTGGTGTGGATCGTGAGAGGAGGAGAGAAGACGAGGGAGAGGGAGAAAGAGGGGAAGACGATATAAAGTATAAAATTATGGGAAAATTAAGCAAAAGAGGGAAGGAGGGAAGGAGGCGACTCGAGACCTGCCAGGGGGGTAGAGGTGATTGTGGCGGCGACCGGCAGCAGCTGCTCAGTGCTAGCGCAGGCGGAGAGGAGAAAAAAATGAGAAAATAAGGTGTTGCTGCACTGAGCAGTCTGTACTCGTAGAGCCGGCGCAAAACGCAAAACCGTGTCAGAGAACGCAGAAGAGGATTTTTGTGCGACTTGTGGGGGACTTGCGGATCCCGGCGAAACGGCAGGCGCCAGGCCAGGCGCAAAGTAGACGGAAAGTCACGCTGTCCCATGCATGTTTTATTGCAATGACCGCATATGTCTCGGTATTATTGCATGAGTACGAGTGATACTGCAGTCTGGCAGCTTTGCGCACTGAAATACTGAAATAGGCTCGGCACGTGCCCTGCTGCTGCTGCTGCTGCACAGAAGGAGCGATGGCGGTCGGTCGTACCTGCCGAGAAAAGTGCGGTTTCCCTCGTCGCATCCTCGCGCTGTCATATTGCTAAAACCCGTCTGTAAAAAGGGCGGGTAGCATGGCTCCGACTGCAGTGGCGCTTGCACACAGTGCGTCGGAGTCTCCTCCCGGACTATCCTTCTCCCATGTCCGCTGCCAATTACGCACGTGTCCGACGCCGCTCTAGACTTTGCAGTGGGTCTGCTGTGTGGTAGCGGAGCAGCTTTGTCGGTTTTTCGGGCGGCCACTGCGTACTCCGTACTTCCTGTGGTGACGGCGTGCCGGGTGAGTGGCATGTCTGCCCGCTTGGCCTCGATATTGCTGCTCGCTAATGGACAAAGTACGGAGCAGATGTCCTCCGGCCGGCGCTTCTTATCTCGCACTGGCACACGTGCGCCATCTTTCCCGCCTGCGCCATCGCGAACCTCTGCCGTCGTCAGCCTCGGAGCCACGGTTGCGAGCAGCTCTCCGGAGGGCATTTTGCAGAACTCGAGCGCCAGTATTCGTACTGTATGCAATGCACGGCCCCGTGATGCGGCAATGCGGCCGCGTGATCGGACGCAGTAGCACGCCGCTCTCCTGCGAACGGAATGCGGGACGGCGAACAGAAAACAGAAAGCGGAGTCTGCCCGTGCTTTTGCTTTAGAGTCTAGTATCACTTTTGCTGACTAATCTTCTTCGCTGTCAGGGTCCAGACGTGCAAAGTATACTGCGCTGCCTTGTCTACGGAGAACAAATGATGTGAGAAAGCATTTTGCTAGTCTTTTCTGCAGGCCTAGGCGATGGGAAGACGGGTGGGGGCCAGAATACACGAGAGAAGCCTCTGGCTGGAAGTGAGCTTCCATTTTGTGACTTCAAGCCTACGGTGGCCGTCTACAAACGGCACAGCATCTGTCTAAATCAGACTACCCGGGTTCTGCTGCAGTTGCAAAATAATCGAGAAACGGCAACTAGTCCGCCCCAGTAAGAGGCGGTGCTCTTGCTGGGATTGAGTTCAACGTGTCTGCAGAGATTCCGTGCACGCTTCCTCCCACTCATTACGTCGGAGGCTTTCCTTGGCAATACCACTGACGAAGCAGCATATTTCGCAGCACTAGCAAGCTATAGCATTCCATTGGCATCTAGTCGTCTAGCTTGGCTCTACTTCCAACTAGAAGCGCATTAGTCTTCCGTGCCCAAGGCTGCTGCAGCCGAATACTCACAGCATTCCAGTCACCCACCTAAACTTTTCAACTCATTGGCTGAGCTCAGTCAAGGCAGCAAGTAAGTAGCTGCACGGTTAGAGAAATGCAATATGTCAGCAATCTGTGATGAGAATGGCCACGAAGGGCCTAATAAGGTGCCATGCTCAATCCGTCAGAAGGTTCAAATTACACAAAGACGTCGGCGTAGACTTGTGGAAAGGCCCAAGAACTAGACTTCATGGCGGGTGGCGAGCACGTCTCGTGCTGTGCCGTCTTGCTTCCCACCTTTATTTTCTGACTTGGAGATGCATTTCTTTGTCTGTTCTCTCAAACTGCCGTGTCTTCATTGGCTAAAGCTTACCTCCACTAGGCTGTGAGGTCATAGGGCCACGCTGGATCGACAGGCTGAGTCGAGAACACGCGAGACTTTGCCCCCCGTCAACCCCTCTTTTGTGTTATCATGTTCGCATGCTACCTATGGGAGGGGAAGCTGAGAATGATGGTTGCAAAAGTCCCAGATTTCTTCATCGGCCAGCTTGGGGAAAGGCCAGAACAAATGTAGAGACGCATACAAATAGGCCGTCCCCTCATCCTCAACTTCTGTTTATGCTGAGTTCGTATTGTATTCTTTTCTACTTATCCACACCGGAACTCGAATTAAAATTTTAAAGTTACCCTTCAGTCTTACAATGAGCTCTTCTGAGGCCCCCAATTCGCGCGATCAGCGTGCTGGCTCTACTGCCTCGGCAGCCTCGGCAGCCTCTACCGCCTCATCCACAGGCAGACGTGTAATGACCACCCCCTCCTTATGACTGATCTTATAACAGCTGGCATTGACTATGCCTCCTTCCAGCCATCCTCCGGGCTTTTCACTTCGCTGCATCAGCAGAAGCGGTCGGAAGATCCCGCTCAGATAGCTCGCCGCCAGAGCATGCATGACCAGCGCCCGGCACCCGGCATGTTTGGACGATGGTGGAACAGGTGAGCTTTTCATTACCCGTCAGTGGCCCCCCTTCTATACTCCTTCTGCGTATAAGTCCACCTGCTGATATGCCCAAAAGTTATGTGTACGGAGACGCGCAGCCGAAGTAGCTATGAACCGTAAACCATGTACGACATTCGAAGTATCATAATGGGCAATTGGAACGCATACGGAAATGAAATATGAGTTGGGTTTGCAAGGAGGTCTCAAGAAGAACGGGCATCGTGATTGTGGCAAAGATAAATAGATGATTAGTGTGGAATGTCGGCATTATAAACGAACTTTTCAAGTTTTACGGAAAAGATAAAGCAGCACTCCAGTGAACTCTGTATTGAAGTGTTGCATACACGGCAATCAGTGGTAATACTCGAAAAGATTCCCTCTTTTATATCTCCAACCAGCAGTGTCAATTTTTGGAATCGTAGTATTGGCAAACATAAACCAGCCCGTCATCCCAAGTAAAATAAAACTCCCCGAGTTTAGAGGCCAGAAGGCTCAATAAACAAGAACAGGCGGGGAATGACACATGCTCATGTGGCAAACACGGAGCTTCAAATTGCCCGGATTGCCCTAAAGCGACAGGGTTGAAGTACAACTTGCAAATGACGGATGCGTAGAAGTGCTGGCTACAAGCCATGTCTTCAAAGAACAGGCCCCCAAAGTTGTAAACCCCGTTTATGAGCGGTGCTTCTCACTCTCTATATTGAGATGCATGGTTAGCGGGTCAGAACTCCAAAAGATGAATCAATGTTGTAATGGACTTACCAAGACGAGAATAAAGCATATAGAGTGCCATCCGGTTGCACTCCTCCGTGCCAGTGATAGTTACCAGACGCTCGTTGCTGTTGTCCTGGGGTTCGTTGATCTTGATGACACTGCCTGAGATCTGCCGAATTTCGTTAATCTTCTGGCCACCCTTGCCGATAATGGCGCCAACCATATCATTAGGGATGTAGATCTGCTGCGTCAACGGCGCGCCAGCCATGGCGGGATGGCCAGCGGGACCAGCGTGAGCCGGCTGGCCACCGTGCGGGCCATGAGCTTGGGGGGCGTGATGAGCAGCAGCCTGGTGAGGCGGCAGCTGTGCACCGTAGGCTCCGGCGGCCTGGCCACCGTACATGGGCACAGCAGGGCCCGGGCCGTGGGCAATGGGAGCACCGTACGGGCCGCCGTACGCCTGAGGAGCAATCTGTGCCCGGGGATCCTGGCGCCGATTGTAGTTTTCAGTACGGCCAAAGTTGCCGCCAGCCGGCTGCGGCAGGTAGGGAACAACCTGCATGCCACCAGGAACAACGCCAACAGGGCCACCACCGCGGGCTGCGTAAGCAGACGCAGCAGGGCCACCGAAACGCTCGTTCAGCTGCTCCAAAAGGGTGCTGCCTACATAATAGGTAGCGATGTGGACAGCATCCGCAACACCCATGACAACGAGAGACCGCTCCGAGGACAACGGCAGGCACGAATCCGAGGCGTTCAGACGTGCGCCAGACGCTTCTTGGATCTCCTTGATGCGAGAACCTCCCTTGCCAATAATGGAACCGATCAGGATGTGTGGGATCAGTAGGCGGAGGGGGTAGGTCTTTGAGTGAGCATTGGAAGGCTCGCCGAGCGGCTCATTGTTCAGAGTGCGAATGATGAGGCCAAATGCCTGGCTTGGTTAGTATATACGATAAAAAGAATGAAGCAAAGAGAGAGGCTAAATTTACCTTTGCGACAGCGTCCACGACGCCGCTGACAGTAAGAATGCGCTCAACCGCACCCTTCTGGTAGTCGCTAACGGTGCACTTCGCGTTCGACATCTGCCGGATCTTGGAGACATTCTCGCCTCCCTTGCCGATAATGGTAGCGGCCTCGGGGCTGGAGATCACGGCGCGGATGTGGATCCAAGACGTCTCGTCATGGGCATTGGCAGGAGTAGCTTGGGAGTGTGCAGTGTTACTGCTTGCTGTGCTGGCAATTGCTTTGGTTTCAGTGCTGTCGGAAGCAGCAGCGTCGTCGCTGTCCTTGGCTTCCTTCTTCACGCCGTTCGTGCCCAGTGTGCCGTTGGACTCGCTGATCGGAATAGGCGGGATGGCTGGAAGGCCGTTGATCTCCTTCTTGATTTCGCCATCGTTGCGGGCAGGCTTGTCGAGCGCGGGCCGCTTCGCATCGGGTTGGTCGCCAGTCCTAGAGGGCGACGAGACCTCCTCGAGAGGACGCTTGGTCGATGTGTGCTGAGGAGAGGTAGACATATTGTATGTTTGCTGTGGGCGTATTGGATCACGTATAAAGAGCCTTTACAACTCTTGATGTTCAATCTTTCAGAAATGCCGTGCTATATTGCATAAAGATATCTCGCGCCTATCTACACCTTTGGGGGTTTTCCAAAGAAAACGGGCAGGTGTAGTGGCGGGTCGGGGCCGGATAGGGAGTCTGTTTGGCTGGGTATGGCCAGGTAGGACAGAAATCACGTTGCTCGGGGGTCGAGAGGAAATACGGTGCTTCGCTGGAGTAGGCGAATAGCTGTCTTCGTTTTGAAAGGCGTCTGGTGAAGTGGCCAAAGACAGCTCTCGGTGAAAGAGGATGGACGGAAGAATGAGCGAGGACGAAGAGGGCGATGCGAGGCTCTGGTGATAGTATTGATGGAATGGGACGGATGGATGATCGGAAAGTGCAGCGGAGAAGCAAGAGGAGATCCTGGTTTCTCAAACCTCGATGGAGCCACAAACCAACGATCGAGTCTTCCTTCGGCAACAATTCAAACTAGAGTGTAAAAAGGACAGCTTATCCTATCGTTTTGGCGGAACCTACAGAGGCAGGCGGCGAGCGGACCTGGTGTTAGGTTGCGGAGAAGTCCCAGAGGAAGAGATGGATGAGATGGTCAGAAGGCGAAGAGCGAGGAATGATGGGTGGTTGAGGCTAAAAACGACGCGAAAGAAGATGGGATAGCGGCAGACTGAGGCGAGGCAGGGAAACGGGCCACTGATGGAATAGAAGCAGGTTGGTCAGGATGCGGAAGGGGACCGATGATGCCAGGGAAGAAAACTGTCTGGACGCGGGCACAAGCTGTCTCGAGATGGTTAGGGAGGAAGGAGGCGAGAAAAGGGCGGCTTCGATGAAACTGTGCGAGTTCTCTTCGTGGTTTTCCGCCCAGCCAATAACAGAGCCAAGACAAAGCGGGGCCTAACCAATGACGGTGCTAGGACGGGCGGCATGATCTCCGCACTGTGCAGTCCGGCAGATGCTCGCGCTCGTCTCTGTGCGACTACGCTATTTGCACTGTGTACAGCAGCGGCAAGCACACGCGTTAGGGCAAGCGCGCGGCCACATGCTTTGCACTAACACGTGCCGCTGCGTGGCATGTCGCGCGTCTTCAGCGCGTCTTCCAGTCTGTGCTCCATGATTCGGTGTCTGCAAGTCACGATGTGCAATCCAGACCTCACAACGGCACGGTACTTCGTACCGCTCAGCAGCACACTGCGTCATTGCCTGCTCGCCCGTTAGCAGACGGGCCGTTGCCACAGCTCTGCAATTTGTTCGAGAGGCAGGCTGGCCATCTGCTCGACCGCTGGCTTTGACGCGCTCCGTTGGCTCGGAGTACTCCGTACTCTGTACGTATCCGGCAGCCCCGGCATATCTGCTGCGCGTGCGCGACATCTCTTCTTGCTCCGGGCCGTTTGCTGTGACGGTGCCCGACAATGGAGGCAGAGACGCGTACTCTGTCGCGCGACGATGTGCACGCATCGTACGTAGAGCGCTCCATCAAAGAGCTTCAGCGCCTGGTCGACGATAATGAGGGTGTCTTGGCACAGGTACGTGTATCTTCCGTCTGCGATGGCAGTTCTGTTGCGCAGACAGCCGAACTCTGACACGGCCAGCTCCGCAGATCGGCCGGCCCCGTCCCGGCCACGCCGGCCACATCGCTCGCTATCATGCGGACCGGCTACGAAAAAGCCGCTGAGGCAGAGCCATTTCTGCCATTTCCAGACTCCGTTCTGCCGTCGCTGCTGGCCTTGCGCAAGGCGCACCAGGTCGCCGCCGAGTCTAAGGCCTACCAGACCGCCCAGGAGCCCGCGCTTGAGACGGCCCGGCGCCAGCTGGCCGCCGAGACAGCCCGTCTGGAGGACGAGAAGGCGCTGCAGCAGGCGCTTGAGGCGCGGCTGGAAGCGCTGCGCAGCGGGCTGGAGACGCACCGAGACACGACGCCCACGCAGCGCCGAAGAGAAAAGCTCGATGTGTTGCGCAAGCAGAAGCGCACCTACGACAAGGACACGGCCACGCTGCTCAGGGAACTTAGAAAGTTCATCCACGACCGACTGGGGCCGATGCTCGCGGCGGAGGAGCTCGGTGGGCCCGTGGTCGGCGGCATAGTCGATATCCAGGCGGACGATCTCGCTGCCGGCTTCAGCGCGCAGGGCAAACTCAAGAAGGCCCGGCCGAGCAGCGAAAAGCAGCACCAAGGCCCTGACAAAACAGCCGGCTCAGATGCGAAGCGTCAGCGCCGCATCGATGAAATTTGGGGACCGCGCGGTGGCCAGCAGGAGGACAACGGCAAAGACGGAAACAGCGAGGGCGACGCCGAGCAGGAAGGCCACTGGGACGACGAGGCGACAGCCGCCGGGGCTGAGATGCAGGAACTCGCCGAGCAGCTGCTGAACACGCTGGCCGAGTCCGGTGGCGACGGGTCGGCGGCATACGTCACCCTCGCCCGCGAGTCCGCGGCAGCGCGCTTTCTGGTCCGCTCAAAGGCGGCCCAATTTCATCCTCGGGACGCTAGGAAGCTGCGTCTCGTTGATTTCGGCCGCGATCTGGACGACTAAGCAGCGGTCGGTGCGGTCCGATCATTCCAAGATCAACACTAAATCTCGTGAAATGCCACGGATGCCGTCGATGGCGATCACGTCCACGAATGGGTACGCCGCACTCGGCATACATCGCCGCCTTCGATCAGGACACGTATACTCTGAGCCGTATGGGCTTAAGGTAAAGAGTAGGCTCCCGAGGCTACCCAGCCCGGCTCCATCGCGTGGCAGCATGTACTCGATGCCCATTAAGTGCAGGCAGGAGCCAGTCGCCAGTTGCACAAACTAAACAGCTGGTAATCTAGGTCCCGATAGGAAGCCGAGTTAGTAATAGTGCACAAAATGTTGCCAGCTATTTCATGTTATCTTACTCCGTACATTCCAATAAACTGTTGCCGCAATACAGCATGAGGCTGAACTTTAAATTGCCGCTTTGCGCCACGAGATGTAGCCTACATACCTGTTGAAGCTTGGCGTATTGCGTGGAGTATCAAGCTAGTTCACTAGTCAAATTACGGAAAGGCCTTGGCTTCTGAAAAGCAACTTCATGTATGTCTCTTTTCCTGCCTTGGAATTTGTTTGCACGTTACTCAGCCTGGCGTGCTTTGTGCCCGTTATCATCTTCTGATTTCTTTTCCTCGCCTGCAGTACGTTCTCGTCTATGTACGAAGTAATCACCTTCCCAAGTATTGATACTCAATTCATATTGGACAGTTTACGACTTAGGTGGACAATTAGCAATCAACCTTGAAAATTCTTACTTGTACAACTTTTCTTGCTTTTCTTTTGGTGACTTTTGCTTGTATTTTACTTTACATTTAGCCCTTTTTATGCAAATAATTATTTTTCAATCTGGACATTGCGTAGGCAATGTCATGGTTTCATTACAATAACCCCAAAGCCTTAGACTCGTATACAGGGAAGTAATGCTCAATTAATAACTGGAACGTACAAACGAATACAAACAAATACAAACGATACTGTCCATGCAACAAGTAGGAACATGCACATAAGCCTACAAGCATGTAGCCGGCTCGTCGTAAGTAACCAAACTGAACCAAGACCGATGTCGCACTACTCGTAGGTGTCAGGCCTCATGTTCGAAAGGGGGAATTCTCCGCAATCTTTTTCCGCTTCCAATCGTTATCTGAAAAACGAAGCACTACTACGAAGCCACACATACTCTACATAAGACATTCACACGCAACGTTTGCAATAACGGCGCGCGTCTTGCATGCAGGACGGTCATGTTTGCTCTTGACACACACACAAAAGACTCGAAGATAAGACGAAAAAGAAACTGTCGCCCCGACGATCTGTGTCTTGGATGCCAACTCCGGGCCGAACTACCCCATGAGCCTGTACAATAACGACATCGTCTCGACACTGAAGTACGAAATCCGAAGTACGGAGGACGACATGAAACAGAAAGAATCAATACGGGCAATTTACTTCTCGTAAATGTTGTGACGTAGTGATTATGGCAAAACCAGCCGCCCTGGCATATCGTGACCCCCGTGCGGTGGATGTGTTCACACCTGTAAGGTACGTGTAATACGGAGTACTCATGGTGACATCTGCTCCGTAAACAGCGGTAACATATGTAATATTGACCGCCTTTTCCCTTTTAAAAACTTACAAAGTACATTCCAGCCCCCCAGGATTGCCAAGAAAAAGCTGTGATAAACCCAGCAATACCATAGACCACAGACGGGTACAGGGTTTTAGCGTTGATTTATCGGGTAAAATCAAGGTGCGCTCACCATATCTAGGGTCCTGCATGTACGAGTACATGAAGTGCGTCATGCATAGACCTTCACACTAGCTACTTGTGGTCCTGATCTTTGCTCCAGGGAAATATTCTTGACAATTAGCATGATCACAAGTACTATGGCATGTGCGACGCGGTGACAATACTTGAGGAACCGACGTGGAGCTTCTCCTTTTTGTTTGGAGACGATGCGATGTCTTGTGACGTGGAAAAGTAGGGGATAGAAGCAGAACGTACGGAGTATTCTGTAATTGAGTGGGAAATAACACGGAATGGTAGCACTCGCTGAGAGGAGTTGTTACTTAGTTGGTTCCGTATTGGCAGCTACGAGTACATAGAGGTGCTAGTCTGTAACTTCAGAAAACATCAATGGAAACGGGAACGATAGACTAAGAAAGAACATTGATCTAATGGTCTTTTACAATTACATTTCCGTCGTCTTTACTACGAGTAATACGCGTACTCCGTACACCGTCTGCCATCCGATCTACATGTACCACAATGGTGGGTGCCTGGAGTTATGGAGTTACGAGTGCTCCGTACTCCGTACAATGCCCGTACACCGGCCTCTGCTCCACAGCCATTTCCACGCAGGTATGGCCAGTCCCTTGAAAGCCGCTGTCTCCAAACTGCGGTCGACAGAGTCTGTTCGCAAAAGCACTTTTCGAAGTCAAGACGCATGCTAGGCCACGCGCGTTGTTTTCTTTTGATGTATTACATGACCAACGGTGATGGCATCATAAGGATCGCCATTCACTGCGTCAATAAACGACATGGTGGCGTGGCAGCAGCAGTCGATCACTGCTCCGAGTGCAGAGTGCATTGCATATGAAACTGTCATACCTCGTACACGTAAGATGAGGGGTTTTTGCTCCTATGTTCTGTTGCCTCGCAAGTATTACCTGCTTGCTGCGAGGTTGAGTCTTGACAACCTGTTCTTTCAGGCTGATCAGTGGTGAATTAAGCCTTAGCTTGTAACACGAATTGCCACGTTCAAAGCATGCCAGACCGGATACATCCGCCTCATTTTCAGCTGAACAATGCGATGTCTGAAGTTCCTGTGATCTGGACTGGACTACTCCGTACTCCAAACTCGTAGCGACGACTCATTCAGGGGGAAAGTTTTGTACGAAGACGGTGCACAACGGTAAAGGGACGGAAACTAGTACAGTACTCGTACACAATAGATACTCCGTACATGTACGAGTACATAGCAGGAGTTTATTTGCAGGTCGGCGAAGCAAGTGCGGCGATGCCGATATGATACGGAGTAACTCAGGATGTGAGGGAGTTGCGGAGGCTGTGTTGCTAAGAAGGAAGGGCGGCATAACCAATGCGGCTTAGAGCTTGCAGATCCTCGTGGCAAGCCAGCACTAATACTCCGTACGAGTACGTACTCGTACTCGTACGAATACGTCGTAGCATATGGTAGTGACAAGAAAGACATCAAAAAACTGACAGATGGCTGGCCGCAACGCTTTGCGACCAGAGATCCATTACCGAACCACAAATGGTCTAAGCGTGCAGTCGACGACCATGCCAACTATGGCAGAGAATGCGACGTACTTCGTACGAGTAGTGACTTGTACGTTTCCCCGTAGTAATAGTTTCCGCCTGGACGGAGCGGCCGGCTCTCCTAGAGATCATTTCTCTCGACGTTGCATTGCTCCTTATTACCCCATAGTATACGTGGATAGGGGTTACCAATAAATTATTCCTTGTAGTTGACCCATTTGAGGGGCTCTTCGACGCGCTGGGATAATGGTCTACGGAGTATCTTACATGTAATCGTAATACTACCCTTACTGCATACTCATTGTAAGACATAGCAACATACTCGCGGTAGTTTACCCCCATTACGGTTCATCTTGGAACTACTTCGTACAAAGTATTACTTGTTCCATAAGCCACGTCCAAGGGTTGCGTTTCATTGGGCATTGCGGTTACCGGCGATCACTGCCACCTCGCTACTGCAGGGCTGCCACCTTAGCCTCACTGGCTATGTGCTGTATTTCTTGCATCATATGCGTAGGCGGTGTCGAAGAACAGCGTCGTATTTACCCCGTTATTCGAAACATCCTAAAGTCTGCACAAGGTTTGTGCAAGATGAAACGGCTCATGCAGTCCTGGTCTTTGTTTGTCGCTCGAATTACTGCATACACTGCATGTTTGCACCCAGCTCTCTACGAGAGTTACTGATCGCCAGGGAGGACAGCAATAAACGGAAGATTCTACGAAGGATTCTTGTTCTCTTACGGAGTATCCCAGCCTGTCGTGGAGGGTGCGAGTACGAGTACGAGTACGATTTCGCAGATCGTATGGGTACGACCGCGTGTTCCCTCCGTACGAGCACGGAGACACCGCATCTGACAAGGGTAATGACATTTGGAAGTCATATTGTGGCGCCGAAATTTGCGATGCTCGTGGAATCTCTCCTGAAAAGCTATTTTGGTCGTGACAATGTGCATATTCTTATGTTGTGTCGAGGCATCCATATGTATAACATACTCCGTACATAGTACACAGAAAACAACTGACCATATCTCACTGCTGGCATGCGCATTCGGGCTTGAAGGCGGATGTGCCGATCGCCCTGCCACTTACATGCATACGGTGATTTTGGGTTTTAACTTCCAGAGCCTTTCCATTCGCTGTGCTTATCAAGGGCATGTCGTCGTAGCATCGTACTAAGCAGGCTGTCTACGGACTTTGCCGGATCTGGTGGCCGATCTGTTGGTCATCCTGGCCCTCTGCCCCTTGGTCATTTCGTTGCGGTGAGTTGTGCACGGAGGCGATGTGCTTGTCAAGGAGTGCCCGACAACTGTGAAGTTGGTACTCGTACTTGTGGTATTACACCGCATACGAGTACGATATGCTCCTTATTGTGCCGCCACACACGCAGGTACCAGACCCGGCTGCGGCGTTTGTGTCCCCGACGATCTTTCATCCCTGTTAGCCCGATCAGCTATCCACAGCATAACGGCTGGACGGGAGTTGTCTTAGCTTACCGGGAAGTGCCCGGCAATACTGCAGCTCGCTGAGCATGGGCAGGGGTGGCCGCCTAATGGTCCCCGTCTCCTCGTCTTGTTTTTTGTACCCTGCTTCACGCAAGCCTGGTACAGAGTATTACACCGTACTGTCATCTACGAGTATTCCATGCTGCGGCCCACCGACTCGGGCAGCAACAACATGTGCCGAGGGTGGATGGAGCGGGCCCCATCTTCCGTTCCCGGCCCTCCTCTCTTTGCGATCTGCGAGAGTCTGCCTTTCTGACCGTCTGGTATGGCACACGGCTGTCCCGCATCTGGGTATATAACGACGTCCTCCATCCCCTTCGAAAGACAGAAACTTCCTTTCCTCATCAGCCCAACTCCCATACATTCATTCATTCACTCACTACAACTTCCAACTACCACCACTCTTTTACCACTTAATATTCCAACCAACCCCCCCAACTTTTCAAAATGAAGTTCTCCATGTTCACCACTGTTGCCTGCATGGCCGCTGGCGTTTTCGCCGCTCCCTCTCGTGGCGCCGCCGCCGAGAAGCGCGATGTCGTCGCTACGCTCGAGGCCACCCTCAACGCTGCCATCCTCAAGACCCAGAGCATCAGTCAGTAACCTCCCAGTCGAGTCTCCGGGCGTAACATGATACTAACAACCAACAGCCGCTGAGGTCGCTGCCGTTGTCAAGCTGGGGGCCGACGTTGACATTGACGCCAACGTCACCGCCATCACTTCGGAGCTCCTGGAGCTCAACGTCACGCTCAGCACCGTCGTCGTGACCCTCGAGGATCTCGGCGTTGACATCGAGATTGGCGCCGAGGCTCTGGTCTCCACCCTCCTCGGCGACCTTGGCGTTGACGCTGTCACTTCTGTCACCACCCTCCTCAACGAGCTCCTCACTGCCGTCACTGGCCTCGTTGACGGTCTTAGCGATGCTACTGGTAAGCGATCCATAACCCCAAGGAGCTGGTAACTGAACACGGACTAACTCTACAGGCCTTACTGGTGACCTGACCCACGTTGCCACCCTCGTCACTGACGCGACTGGCCTCCTTACCGCTGCCCTGTCCCCCATCGCCACCGTCATCGTCGACATCCTCAAGATTGTCGTCCACCTGCCCCTCATTGGCGGTGCCGTCACCGGTCTCCTGAGCATCCTGTAAATTGCTCATTAGCAATTTCAAGGTCAGACCTTATATGACAAGGAGGTAAAGCGGCGCCCGGATTTGTACCGCCGAACTGTACGAACGCAACCATATCCTCGTGATGCTGGATGGCGCTCTGGTCGAAGCTTCAATACTCGAACCCATTTTTTAAAGCCACTACATAGTATACATAATCTAATAGAGTGCACTTTGTAGAATACTTGGTTTCTTTGAATTCTGTGATCTTTACTTGTTTACTAACCCCAGGGTGACAGCCCGCGCATGCCAGATTTTGGACCAATAATTGTAGTTCTTGGTGCGGCGGAACTGGATAACTTCTCGTTTAAGCGCGACACGCTTCTGTATATCCGTCAGGCTTCGCTCACGAAACTCATAAGAGGATTCTTTTTGACGCCAGAGAACCCACCATTTTGGCCACATTCCGTACAGCTGGGTGGGACCTTCCAGCATTTCAGCGGGCGCCTGCATACGAGCTTTCTCGGTCAGAGGAATAATGGTACCGTCCAGGCACTGGAGTGTAAGGAGATCTACTGTGAGTCCCTCGTACTCGGCATACTTTTGGCCAGCCATGTCGTAGTTGTGGTGAACACTGCTCTTCACTGCAAACAAAAAGTAAGAACAAAGAAAAAAGGCTGACCAAAAGCAGACAGTAAATATGTCAAGCTCCAAAACACCTACCTCTACCATCTGCATAGCACCTTTTCCAAATCCCGGAACCTGTGGCCTGGAGGAAAAGGGCTGATGGGAAAGGCCGAACGAGAAGTTAAGAGTAAGAAAACAATTTGTGCCTGGTGCTTAATATATGCGAGGGGACTGTTAACAATGGCATTGTTCGTTTTCAAGCTGAACAACAGGCAACTCTTTTCAAAGCGTGCCTTGAGCTATTGTTCGCAAACGACATTGTAGTTCAGGCAACTCCATGCGTAGCACCACCGCAAAGGTCGGGTCTATGAACAGACAAAGAACGCGAATAAGCACTACCGGAAAGACAGAAGATGTTCAAGCCAAACTTGGTACTCTTGTTCATCGGCGCTTTTGTCGCCGATTGTATTTGCTGTTCACAGAGTTTGCTAGCACTGATGCCTTGCCAAGTGGAAAAGTAGAAAGGGAGCCGGGTTCTCGCACTCTTGTGCTGTCTCTTCTTTCCTCTCCAGCATCGTGAGCCTCTAGTCATCGCGCTTTTCTCTGTCCAAGGAAAGCGCATGCCTGGAAACTGCTTGCATGCTCGCCCCTAAGCCACCCCGGAGGTGACAAACAACTCACGAGCCAAACACACGCAACAAACAGCCCCTCGCGTCACTCACACTACGTCGTCATTCCGCAAACCATTTCCATGTTTTATAAACAAAAATGTCTTGTGAGTCTGTGATTATCTATTCTTGCCGCTGTCGGGAGACCGTCCGGCCGCGGCCGAAGAACCGTGGCTGTTTCTACGCCTTCTCCTTCATGCTGCCTGTCGCTCACACGGAGAGACGCCATGTTGACCAGTTGTGCCGCAAGTGTCAACACAAAGTCGACACGCAGCGGCAACTCTCGTACGCTGCCCAGTCCGCTGCCCAGTCGGGCGGCCGGAAGAAGTTGCAAAAGCGAGAAGACAGACGTAAGCACTACCACCGCCCCGACGGCCACAGCAATACCGTGTCCGGCGTCTTTGAAAACGCCGTCTTGACGGAGCAACCCGTCGAGGCTGTCCAACCGCCGCCCAGAGCGGCTGCTGCCTCTACGGCCAAATGCCGCTCCCTCACCCACCGCAGTGCGGAGAGAATGGGCCAGTCCCAGACTCGCACCGGCCGCGTAAGTGGCCAGAACTCCTCCCGAGCGCGGGCGCCGTCCCAAAAGGCCGCCGTCTCGTCTTCCTCTGTGCAAGGTGCATCGTCATCCCGCACATCCACTTCCAAACGCTCCAAAACCTCGAAAACCACCAGAACTCCTAACAAGCTGCAGAAGCGGCAGCCGCTCCCTTCTACTTCCAAGACCTCCAAGTCCACCGGCAAAGCCACCCACCCTCGGCAGCTGCCGAAGGCTGCCACCCAACCGCTCAAGTCCACGGCTCCGTCTCGGCCGGCCCATGAGGCTTCCACCCGCAGCGGCAGCTCGGGTATGTCCAAGGCGAAGGAGCATGCAAAGAAGACAGGCCTCTGGGTAGACACTACAGCCGGTTCTCGTCTTTCTGCGCGTGTTCGCAAAGCCTTCACACCCCGCACTGTCCAAAGCGAGGAGTCGCTCGTCTGTGTCGACGCTCGCCGAGTGGAAACAGGTGGACTCTTGTGAGTAGAGGGGGAAGTAGTGTGTCCTGCCGCGTCATCAGATTGCTAACATTGTTTGATTTTCTACGTTTCTGCGCAGGCCAGGAGGAAGCAAACAGCCAAGTCAGAGGACTGGCTGGCCAGCGTCCGTCAAGCCTCGCCCCAAGTGTACTTTGCTAGAATATAAATCATAAAACTCCAGCTTTATTTTCCTCCCCTAAACATGTGATTGTAGACGCTCGCGAATGAAACCGACTTTCTAAGTTACTGCCTCCTCTCTTCGTAAGGTGTCTAGTACGCGTTTCTTTGCGTATGTTTAAATTGTAGGTCCCCGGGCTGCTGGCGGGCGTGTGCCCTTTGTACTGTGTAGAGTAGCCCAACTAAGGGTTGTGGTGTGTGTTGCGTGCCGACGAAGCAACATCGCCCAGTGGGTTAAGTCGCGTAAGATTGGCCGACAGATATCCGCAAAGGGTCGGAGATGTCGCGGATACAGGGATGCCAAGTACAAAGTAAATATAGAAGTATATGGGGGATGAGATCGAGATATAGCGATGCCCGACGAGCAGAGCAATGAGACTGCCATGAATATGGACTAGGACGGCTCGCTCTTCACTGGGCCTTGCCGTTCTTGGCAGCCTCTCGGGTGGCGCGCAGCTTGGCGAGCTCCTTCCGAACGCCCCGGTCGACGCGGCCACGCAGCTCCTGGCGGTAGCCGAAGGTGAAGAGCAGCTCGAGCCAGACAAACAGCGGGGCCAGGAA
The DNA here is from genome assembly GCA_002778075.1 of Grosmannia penicillata. NCBI lineage: Eukaryota > Fungi > Ascomycota > Sordariomycetes > Ophiostomatales > Ophiostomataceae > Grosmannia > Grosmannia penicillata. The sequence goes on along the minus strand of PCDK01000028.1, from coordinate 405,070 downwards.
GAAGGACTGGAAGAGGTTGTCGACGAGAGCCGGACGGCGGCGCTCAAACATGCCGTGGCCGACGAACTGCAGAGCCCAGCAGGCAATTTCGGTGGCAACGAGGTAGGAGTTGACGGTGTAGGTGTCGAAGTGGGCGAGCGTGTGGTTGCCGGCGGCGGCAGCGCCAAGGCAGAGGAGGGCGAGAGCGGTGCCGGCGACGGGCTCGAGTAGGACGTAGAGGCTGCCCCATGTGAAGGCGGCGAGCGTGCAGAGGTTGAGCGGCAGGTTCGGGACGGTGAGCCAGGACGGCAGCGGGATGAGGACGGGGGAGTTGGCCGCCTGGGAGAGTCAGCGTCAGAGGAGAGAAGGGCGAGGCGGCCGGAGGAGGCCAGCGAAGGGAGGCCACATACGAGCCAGAAGCTGGAGACGAGGATGGCCGGGACGCAGAACATGTGGATGATCACATTGGCGCGGTCATGGTGGTAGGCGCCATACTAGAGGCCAAGACGGTCAGCCGGCAGCTCGGAGGACGCCGCTCTGGGGCGGACGGGCGTTGGCGACGCCGGGGACCGGCGATGGGCTTACGCTGACGAGGTGCTTCTCCAGATCGAGAGACATGGTGCTGAGCCGGGAGGGCGCCGGGCCGGAAGCCGGAAGTCGGAAGCCGGAAGCGAAGCCGGGGCTCGCGCACGCGTGCAGACGACGCCGGCGCGGTTTCCAGACGGCGGCGAGCCGGAACAGGCGGAGGGCCGCGAGCGAGGACGAGGACGGCGCGACGGCGAGACAGCTCTTCGCTTCCAGAGACGCCGGGAAAGCCGCTGGCAGATTCCGCGCAGATTCCGCTTCACGGCCGGGAGCGGGCGGCGGCGACGGGAGGCAGCGCAGAACGGAGGTCGCGGGCGGGCGCAGAGGTCGCAGAGGTCGCAGGCGGTCGCGGGACGGTGCTGGCTCGAAAGTGTCGTCTACGCCGACGAAACCGTGTCTCCGGGCCGCATGGTTGGCGTCGCCTGGTTTTTCAACATGCCGTGGCCTGGACAGGTGGAGAAAGCTCGGCAAGGTAGCTGGCTGATGCTACCCCATCGCGCGCTGGCGAATCAGGCGGCGGCAGCGCGCACCGCCGACCGCAGCACGTGACGCCACTTTCATGCTCTTTTCGCTTTGGCGACGCGGTGCTCGCTTTCGGCGCGGCGCAGCGACAACACCGCAACGACGAGCCGCGCCACCGATGCGTGCACAGCGACTGCGACACGTCTAGACGAGTAGCGACTGCCCGCAGACCGGCCCTGCACCCTGACGGGCGCGCCTCTCGGATACTGGCACTGCGAGAGCGGCCTGCAGCTCTCGCCCTCCGCCGCCACCATGAGCATCCATCCGTCGCGCATGGCGTATGTGGAAGACGCCGAGGACGAGGTAAGCGCGTGGCTGCACGAGCCGGGGCGGGTGCAGCTGGGCCGGAGCGGGAGCGAAACCGGGTGGACGGGCAGTGCTGACGGCCGACAGAAGCCACGCGGCGTCATGGACCTGGCCAACGTCCGTAAGTACGGGAACAGGGGGACCTGGCTTCGGCCGTCTTGCTGACACGCGCAGCCCTCGAGCAGGACTATGCGATACCCGCGACGTCGTCGGGCATGGCGCCCGAGAAGGCAAACGAGCTGCTGGCGCAGCTGGCGCGCAAGAAGATTGCCGCGACGATCGCGGTGCCCAAGGAGGACGCCAAGGTGCGCGAGAAGCTGCGCGAGCTGGGCGAGCCGGTGACGCTGTTCGGCGAGCAGGCGCTGGACCGGAAGCAGCGGCTGCGCGACCTGCTGGCCGGCGTGGCGGAGCGGGCGGCGGCGGCGGCGGCGCAGCGCGAGGACGTCGACATGGACGACGGCGACGGCAGCGGCGACGACGACAGCGATGACGACGACGCGCAGGAGTACTACACAGACGGCGGGCCGGCGCTGCGGGAGGCGCGCCGCGCGCTGGTCGACTACTCGCTGGCGCGCACGCGGCGGCAGGTGGCGCTGCAGCGCGCCGAGGCCAAGATCCCGCTGCGCACCCACGTGCGCTTCCGCGACGCGGTCAAGGCGCAACTGCGCGCCGTCGAGCTGCAGGCGTCGCAGCCGATCGGCGACCGCAACCTGAGCATGGCGCGCATCTCGCCGGACGGCGGCCTCGTCGCCGTCGGCAACTTTGGCGGCGCGCTCGGCCTCTACGGCGTGCCCAACCTCGACCTCGTCCGGCCGCTGCGCGGCCACACCGGCAAGATCAGCGGCCTTTCCTGGTTCCCGCCCGCGTTCCCGGGCGCGCCGCCCGCCGCCGTCGACCTCGCCTCCGGCGGCGCCGAGGGCCTCGTCCACCTCTGGTCCCGCCAGCAGGACACGCCGCTGGCCACGCTGGCCGGCCACGAGCAGCGCGTGTGCCGCGTCGAGTTCCACCCCTCGGGCCGCTACCTCGCGTCCGCGTCCGAGGACGGCACCTGGCAGCTGTGGGACGTGCAGCGCGCCGGCGAGCTGGCTTCGGCTGCGGCTTCTCTTGGTGCTTCGGACGGCGCCGCCAGCGCGCAGCTGCTGAAGCAGGAGGGCCACGCGCGCGGCGTGTACGCCGTCAGCTTCAACACGGACGGCTCGCTCCTGGCGAGCGCCGGCCTCGACAGCATCGGGCGCATCTGGGACCTGCGGTCCGGCCGCACGGCGATGATCCTCGACGGGCCGCTGGACGGCCACATCAAGCCCATCTACGGCCTCGACTGGAGCGCCGACGGCCACCGTCTGCTCTCGGCCTCGGCCGACGGCTGGATCAAGTGCTGGGACGTGCGCAAGGTCCAGCGCACCGGCGGCATCGGCGCCCACACCAGCGCCGTCTCGGACGTCCGCTGGTTCAAGGGCCTCGACGACGGGCTGCTCGGCACGCCGCCCGGCGCCGACGAGCACGGCGTGCAGCGGCCCAAGAAGTCGGGCACCTTTTTCGTGTCCAGCGGCTTCGACCAGAAGATCAACATCTACTCCGCCGACGACTGGGCGCTCGTGCAGACGCTGAGTGGCCACACGGGTCCGGTGTCCAGCGTCGACGTCAGCCAGGACGGCCGCTGGATTGTCAGCAGCGGCCACGACAAGACGGTCAAGCTCTGGGGCCGCGACGACGGGACGAGCCTGTATGAACAGAACATGGCCTTGGCGTAATCTGCGATACCCGGAAGAAAGGAGCCAGGCGTGCTCTATTATACGGTCTATTGGCGAGCACTGTGAGCGACGATTCCATACGCATGCATGGTGTCGACCAAACGACGCCATGGCGGACATTCTGTCAGTACGAGCACATGCTCTTGCAAGCAGCTTATCATAGAGATACTCTGTGCTTTGTTCTCATTGCCATCGCTAACTTTAGCAGTTTCGCATCCTAGACTGTCTGTTGCGTCACACGCAGGAGTATTTAGAAAAAACAAAACCGTTAAAATCTACTAGCCGAATTCATAGATAAACCTATGCCCATTACTTATGAGAAATTACTGAAGAACCGTCTACTCGTCAATAACTAGGTGCACTTTTTTCAAAGAGAGTGCATCTGAGATATTAGTGGGGCTGGTACGGGTACGTAGTAATACTCTGTACTCGTTGCTCTTTTACAAGGTAGAAATTTACCACTACGTTCACTACACCACTGTTGCGTCCACGAGTATTTACAGTAGCTCATGCCTTCACTTAGCGCTCGTCTTCTTTCAAATACAACATCCACACTTTATTTTCAAGTAGGCTACAAGAGGAACAACTTAAATCCGAGACCACCACTAATCCATAGCCTCACTCAAATTTTTTGACGACATTCTTTCTTTGAACGGCTGGCCTCCACATAGATCCCTACAGAACCGCCCGATCTGCTTCTTGTCGTGCCCGAGATCTGACCGAAATGTCTGTTGCTACTGAGGGAGCTGCGGCGCCCCACGAGGCCTTTGATGTAAGTGTGGCCGCGCAGAATGGCAGCTCGCATCGCCTGGACATGAGTCACTGACTCGGCCGTGTAGACAATCCTCCTGCTGGATTGTGGCAGCCAAACCTCGTTTCTGATCCTGAGAGGCCTCAGATCGCTCAATGTGTTCTGCGAGATCCTGCCGTGCACCACCAAGATCGCGGATCTGAACTGGAAGCCCAAGGGCATCATCATCAGCGGAGGTATAAGACGCCTCATCAGCAGCCTCACTTTCGGGGTTCTTTGCGCTGACGGAGTGACCAGGTCCCGCTTCCGTGAAAGATGCCGATGCTCCTCGTAAGTCGAAGGCGCTCTCCCCGCCGGGAACCACAGCTTGGTAAACTGACGCGGCAAAGATGTCGACCCCGCCGTCTTTGAGCTGGGCGTGCCGGTTCTGGGCATCTGCTACGGCTGCCAGGAGATTGCCTGGCGTTCGAGCCCCGACAACGTCGCGCCGGGCGAGGCGCGGGAGTATGGCCACACGGTATGTGTCTTGGCCAGGTTTTGCATTGTCTTGCGTTGTCTTGCGTCGGCGATGGCCAAAGGCAGTCTGGTGCTGACCGACTAGGATCTCACCATCTACAACAGCAAGACTTCGCCCCATATCAACCTGCTCTTCGAGGGCCTGGGCGAGACCATGCACGGTAAGCCCTTTTTTTCGGAACAGGCCGAGCGGCCGGCTTCATGGCGCTGTTGACTGCTGGGACCGCTCCTAACTGTCCGGTAGTCTACATGAGCCACTTTGACAAGCTTGTCAAGCTCCCGACGGACTTTGTCACGATCGCCAGCTCGCCCAACTCGGAGTACGCCGGCATTGCTCACCAGACCAAGCCGTTCTACGGCGTCCAGTTCCACCCCGAGGTCTCGCACACACCCCGCGGCATCGAGATCCTGAAGAACTTTGCCGTCGGCATCTGCAAGATCAAGCAGGACTGGGTCATGGCCGACTTTATCAAGCACGCGATCGCCCGCATCCGCATGTTCGTTGGCGACACGGCCCACGCCATCGGCGCTGTCTCGGGCGGTGTTGACAGCACCGTTGTCGCTCGCCTGATGAAGGAGGCGATCGGTAGGTGGATGTCCTACTCCGTACATGCGGCCCATCTCGTGGCCTGGGCTGACTGGTTCAGGCGACCGATTCCATGCTGTTCTCGTTGACAACGGCGTCATGCGCCACAACGAGTGCCAGGACGTGAAGAGCATGCTCCAGGAGCATCTCGGCATCAACCTGACGGTCATGGACGGTGCCGATCTGTTCCTCGGCCGTCTGAAGGGCGTCACCGAGCCCGAGGCGAAGCGGAAGATCATCGGCGCCACCTTTATCGACCTGTTCGAGGAGGAGGCTGTGCGAATCGAGGAGAGAGCCGGCGGCAAGGTGAAGTTCTTCGTCCAGGGAACTCTGTACCCCGACGTCATTGAGTCCCTGAGCTTCAACGCGAGCCACACGATCAAGAGTAGGCACTCTCCCCTTCTCCAGCGGCGACGCTTCCAAGAACACAGTTGCTAATGACTACAGCGCACCACAACGTTGGTGGCCTGCCGGCCCGCATGCTGAATGGCGTAAGTGTTGCCGGAAGAGAGACAACGCGTGCTGGATGGCTAACCCGAGTGACGAAAATAGCAAGGCCTGCGGCTGATCGAGCCCCTGAGAGAGCTCTTCAAGGACGAGGTTCGCAACTTTGGTCGCCAGCTGGGTATTCCGCAGGACCTGGTTATGCGCCACCCCTTCCCGGGTCCGGGCATTGCCATCCGAATTATTGGCGAGGTCACTCCCGAGCGAGTTGCCATTGTCCGGAAGGCCGACCACATCTTCATCACCATGATCAAGGAGGCTGGCATTTACGATGAGGCAAGTCCAAGTGGCCACTATGCATGCCGAGCCAACTGCTAACTCCATGGTAGATTGCGCAAGCCTACGCCGGCCTGGATTCCAACAAGGGTATGCAGGCATTCTCTCCAAAACGCGAACCGTACTGACGATGGCTTTTGCTGTAGCTGTTGGCGTGATGGGCGATGCTCGTGTCTACGGTATGTCGGCATTCTCCGCGCTTGCTGCCAGATCAAAGCTAACCCGATGCGCAGGCTACATTATCATTCTCCGCGCTGTTGCGTCGACCAACTTCATGACCGCCGAGCCCTACGGCTTTGACTTTGAGTTCCTGAAGCAGGTCTCGCGCAGAATCGTCAACGAGGTGGACGGCGTTTCTCGGGTGACCTACGACATCACGAGCAAGCCTCCTGGTAAGTGGCCGGCCATGCTGGGCGCGATCAGTCTAGCTGCTAACACTGTGCAGGTACTATCGAGCTGGAGTGATCGGGAACCGGTGTATCAGTAAACCACAATCCTGCGTTGATTATAGACCCTGATGCAGCAGTCAGCGCCTCTAGTTTCGGTCTCGTGATCCAAGTCCCACAATGCCTACCAAGGCACGAAGTGGGCTCTGCTGCTGCTTTCTCTTCGTCCTGGCCACGGCGCGCCGTGATTGTGAGGCTTGCCGGTCTGCTCCACGTATTTTGCCACATGTTTCGAAGAATACCCGATACGCCGCCCGAACAGCCACCAGACTACGGCGGAAGCGTTTCGAGCCCGCCATCCGGCGTGTATAAGTGTGCTGAGAGTGATGCTGTCTGTCTGGGCTGCGGGCAGATGGAAGCCCGCACGAGCTTCTCTACGAGTAGTGAAGAAGATCAGGCGCAGAGGCTCATGGCCGGAAGACGTTGCCTAGGTAACGCGGTATCGCCATCAATAGAAGATAGAAACGATCCTACAAGATAGACAATTTCAAGAAAGGCAGCGTGGATCGAGAACGGATCAATACTGCCAAGTACGAGTACAGGTATTACTGATGATACCTGCGGTTCGTCCTCGTACGAGTACGTTGATTGATCCGCCGGGAAACTCAGCTTCTGACGGAGTTCCGTCGATCCCACCCCTGTAAGCAGACGGATTGGGCTTAGCTGACGTGTCCACAGGCGACTGGCATAGTGCCAGGAGCGCCATTGCAGCCCAATCAATGCGATCTCGACCGTACGGCCTCGACGCCCTGCGGCGAAGTGGGTCCGCTAACGCAGTTCGCTCCCGTAATCCAGTGATCTCCGCCTTTTTTTTTCATGCACTGTCATGTCTCGCCGCTTCGTATTTTCTCTTCGCCTTCCGCTTTCTCGCTCGCTTTCCGGCACCGCGCTTCGACACGACCGCAACCACCGACACGACACCTGCACCCAATGCATTATAGTCCCTCCGACAACTCCCCAGCGTTCTTCACATACCAGATGCGGCGGATCCCGAGCGGCCAAAGGCTATTGCGAAATCTTCTTTCCGAGGCCCGTTGCGACGCCGAGCGCCGTCGGGGTGATTCCTGAGGACCACGTTCCTGTGCTGTGCTGTGCTGTGCTGTGTGCTGTGCGTGTGCTGTGCGTGGGCTCCTTGTGCTCCGAAACACCAACGCCGCGTGCTGCACCCGCGATGGACGCGCCTCTGCCGGCACTCACGACGGTCCGCGGCTTCCACGGCACGCCCGTGACCTCGGGCGACGACGACAGCGACTACGGCAGCAGCCACGGCGGCAGCGGCGCCGGCGCCCGGTCGGTGTCCCGCCGCGGCCGCAAGAAGCAGCTGAACACCATCGCCGACGTGGTCAGCGCCAACTGCAGTCCGGTCCTGCGGCCGGCCGGCTCGCCCGCCATCAGCGGCATCACCAAGCTGCGCATGCAGCTCGAGCCGCTCAGCCTCGACTCCTCGGCCGCCTCGTCGCGCGCGAGCTCGCCGGCGTCCCGTCCGGCCGGCACCGACCCGTTCGGCCGGCTGGCCTCGCCGCTGTCGCCGCCGCCGAAGCCGCTCAAGACGACCAAGGCGCCGCTGTCGCGCAGCGCGGCCTGCCCGCCGTCCACCACCACCTACTCCTCGCTGCACACGTCGCACAAGACGACGAGCGCCGAGGGCAGCAGCCGCGCCACCAGCCGCGACATCGCGAGCAGCACGAGCGGCGACGAGACCAGCAACGAGAACAGCACGCGCGGCGCGCGCGACGAGACGAGCTACGTCATCCGCCTCGAGAGCGACTTTGTCAGCGAGAGCGTGCGCGAGGGCGTGCGCTGGACGATCGAGGACGGCGTGGTCGGCGCCGGCCGCGCCGGCCGTCCCGTGGACACGGAGAACGCGCCGGACGCGCCGGACGGCAGCTGCCCTGCGGACGCCGACGGCCCGGCGCACGCCAAGACCGCCGACGTGGGCGGCGGCGCCGACGATGCCGGGCGGGCGGCGCTGGCGGCGAGCAGCGAGCAGCCGGCGGCGGCGGCGGCGGCGCCCAAGAAGATGACGGCGGACGACTTTGTGCCGCTGCGGTGCCTCGGCAAGGGCTCGTACGGCACGGTGCTGCTGGTGAAGCAGCGCGCGACGGGCCGGCTGTACGCGCAGAAGCAGTTCAAGAAGGCGTCGCTGGTGGTGCACAAGCGGCTGATTGAGCAGACCAAGACGGAGCGGCAGATCCTCGAGTCGGTCAACCGCCACCCGTTTGTGGTGAAGCTGTTCTACGCCTTCCAGGACTGCGAGAAGCTGTACCTGATCCTCGAGTACGGCCAGGGCGGTGAGCTGTTCACGCACCTCAGCGCCGAGCGCATGTTCAGCCAGCCGACGGCCGCCTTCTACATGGCCGAGATGGTGCTCGCGCTGGCGCACCTGCACGACACGCTCGGCGTCGTCTACCGCGACCTCAAGCCGGAGAACTGCCTGCTCGACGCCGAGGGCCACCTGCTGCTGACCGACTTTGGCCTGTCCAAGGTGGCGCTGCCGGGCGCGGGCGCCGACGCCGACGCCGACGCCGACGACGCGTCCTGCTGCCGCTCCATGCTCGGCACCGTCGAGTACATGGCGCCCGAGGTGGTGCAGGGCCAGACGTACGGCCGCGCCGTCGACTGGTGGTCCTTTGGCGCGCTCGGCTTCGACCTGCTGACGGGCCACCCGCCCTTCCGCGGCCGCAACAATGCCAAGATCCAGGAGAACATTGTGAAGCAGAAGCTCGTGCTGCCCTACTTCCTCGGCCCCGACGCCAAGGACCTGCTCACGCGCCTGCTGCAGAAGAACCCGCGCAAGCGCCTCGGCTACCACATGCCCAAGGACCTCGCCACCCTGCGCGGCCACCGCTTCTTCAAGACGGTCGACTGGAAGAAGCTGGCCGCCCGCCAGCTCGAGCCGCCCATCCAGCCCGTCATCACCGACCCCGAGCTCGCCGAGAACTTTGCCCCCGAGTTCACCGAGCTGCCCATGTCGCCCGTCGTCTCGCCCATCGCGCCCGCGTCGCCCGGCGGCGCCGACCTGTACGGCGGCCGCGGTGCCGGCGCCGCTGGGAGCTTCAAGGACGACCCCTTTGGCGGCTTCAGCTACGTGGCCAGCTCGAGCCTGCTGAACGAGAGCCACCTGCAGTCCGCCGTCTGGAACATGGCTGCCTGATCGACCCGGGCTTGTCCTCGTTTCCCTCTGTCTTTTGCTTCGCGTCTGTATTGTTTTGCATCAGCGGTGTCCGGCATTCTGGCCGGAACAGCCTTGGCGGTGCATCGACCGGGTTCGTGGTGCTTGCGTACGCGTTTTGTGCTTGTGATTTGTGCTGTGTGCTCTGCCTATTTGTCGTGCCAGGCGGCCAAGGATGTGTTTTGCCTCGTACACGAGCGCAAATAGAAATAGACGAGATCAGTGGCACCTGGGAAAGGCGCAGTGCATACGGAGTAGATCAGGCTAGGAAGAGAGAGCTGGATGCGAACCGGATAGCATTTTTTTCCATGTCGATGTAGTAATCGCTCCATCTCTGCTTTCCGTGCTGCCATGTTGCACGTACTCTGCAGGTTCCCGCGTGCTATGAATCCCATCGCATCGCCTAATGCTCCCCTCGGCGGCGCCGCTCATAATAGATACAGGGCCAACCAAGCCTTCCACTTCCTCTGCGTCACCAGGTCCCCGGGTTGCTGAAAGCAGGCCTGCCCCTGTTGTGATAGCGAGACGGCGCTCGCCCCGTCCAAGACAGAATGACCGACGTGCAGGCTGCATAGAAGAAGCCGCCCTCGGCCGGCGAGATCACTCTGTCAGCGCGATCGCTGCTGCAGGTGTCTTTGCAGCACGGCACCGGCCGTCGCTGCTGAAGCCTCCTCTCCCGTTCTCCCGAACGCAGCCCGACGCACCCGAAAAATCAACACACGTACGGTGATCGTACCATGCTCATCTTGGTGCCCCCGAATCGCTGGGTCCGCTCCGGTCTCCCGGCACCGCCACCCGAAATGTGCACCGCAGGCCCGAATGGTCGCTGCAGGGCACCCTTTCCGTGTCCAGCGGCAGCCTGTCACCGTCCGCAGGCACCTGCGGGTCTGCCCCGATCGTGTCGGGATGCAGCACCGTCATGGCCACCGGGTCCAGTCCCAGCATGGCCACCTTGTCGAGGCGCGCCGGCGGATAGCTTTGTTTTCCGTCGATGCCCCAGGTGAAGCCGTCCGTGTACGGGTGGAGATGCTGCCACGCGTCGACGAGCCCGTTCTCCGCCACGAGCGGGCCATCTTCGGCCGGCACGACCGGGTTGAAGTCGCCGGCGACGAGGCCGTGCACAGCCGCCACAGCGGCAGAGCTGTCCACGGCGGGGGCTGCGTGACCGCTCGCGCGGGCCGATCCGTTCTGGCCAGCCGGGCTGCTCGCGTCCCAGTACCTGGCAAACGACTGGCATGTGGCGGCCTGCCGCCCCGGCTCGCTGCCGCCCCGGCGGAGGATGCGCGAGACGATCTGCAGCTGGCGCGGCCGGTAGCTGGGCCGTGTCTGGAGCGAGTCGAGGTGGACGTTGCAGAGCCGGACGGTCGCCATCGGCGGCGCCCCGGCAGCAGCAGCCGCCGCCGCTGTCGCGGGGGCCGGCACGGCGATCTCGCAGCACACGGCATTGCGCCCGTACCGGCTGGGATAGAAGACGTGCCACAGCGCCCCGAGCAGGGGTGCTGCTCCACCGGCGCTGCCCGTGCTGCCGGCGCCGGCGCTCGGCACGGGAGGCACCTTGAAGCGCCGCGACACCAGCGTGACGACGCCGAAGCCAAAGTAGAAGCCGCCGTCGTGGCCGTCGGTTTCGCTGACGTACCAGTTCTGGCGAATCCACGGGTCGCGCAGCAGATACTGCAAGGCGGCACTGGAGACTTCCTGGAGGAAGAGGACGTCGGGGGCGGGCGGCGTCTGTGTCTGCGGCGCCCCGTCTGCGGCGGGCTGTCCACGGACGGCGTCCAGGATGCCGGCGACGCGGCGTTCGGGGTGCTTGGCAAACGCGTCAATGTTCCAGGTCACCAGGGTCAGCTCGGCCGCGGCGCGGGAGTCCGGAGACGCCAGCGGTGCCGAGGCAGCCGCGGCGTCGGCGGTCACCTGGATCCAGTCCTGGCGGGCAGCATCGAAGCCGTGCCACGGCAGCCGTATGGTCTGGGCATCGGGCTCGTCCGGCAGCGGCGGAAGGGCAGAGGCCATCGTGATCAGACGGGATGGCCGATGGCAACGGGCCAACGGCAGACGGACGGCAGGCTGGGCGGCGGACAGAGGACAGATAGACTGGTAGGCGGCTGTCGGCGGCGTTGCGGCCGGATGCAGTCACTGTCTCGGCCTCGGCGCTCTGGGCTGTCCGCTTCCTGGGCCGTCTTTGGTGGATGGCGGCTGGCGGTTGGGCGTCTCCGGCGTGCAGCAGTGTTATGCGGTGGAGAAGTGCTTCTGCCGTGCCGTGAATCGTCGAAGCTAAAACTAGCCTTGTCGGGTGTAACACCCAACCACTGCCTAGAACGGGCAAGACCTGTTCGGCGGGGACACGTGATTTGTCCAGCACAGCCTGAGTCAGCGTACACGTGCCTGTCGACCCAGCTCTTCCCTACGAGAGTCTACGCAATCATGATGCAACTGTTCGTTCTCTACGGAGTGCGGAGTACTATACAGTATAAATGGCTTAGTAAGCACGCCGCACCGCCCTCGTCCAGGTGGCGCCCAGAAGCCGCGGCCGCAGCCGCACCCGGCGTGCGGGCACGGCGTCGTCCCGGCTCGCCGGTGTGTGGTGTTTGTCGCTGCGGAGGCGGTCGCGCGTGCGGTGCGCAGGACGGGCGACGGGCGGCCGCGGGTCGGCTGCCGAGCCCGCCGCCGTCGCCGGCACCGGCCGCCCGCGGATGTGATAGCGAGGCTGGCTCGGGTTCAGCAGCTGGCGGAAGCCGATGCAGTCGAGCGGATACTCCTCGTGGACAATGTGCGGCCGGCCCGTCTGGCCGCGGGCCCGGGCGACACACGCCTCGGCCGGCGCGGCGGCGCTGCCCAGCGTGTCCCGGATGTCGGCCCACGCCAGCCGCCGGTCGACGATGATGTGGGTGGCCTCGTCCACGCGCCGCACCGTGCGGGCGCCGTGCTGGCGGGCCTTGGCCATGCGCAGCTTGCGGGGGCCGAGCTCTGTGTCGGGGATGTAGCAGAAGGCGAGGCCGTCCAGGACGCCGGCGGCCGGAGCGGCGCTGCTCTGGGTGCGCCCGCGGTCGTGGCCGGCTTGCGCCGGCGGCACTGTCGCCGACGCCAGCCCCGGCCCGGCATCGGCGCGTGTCCGCCACAGCTGGATGTAGCAGTCCGGCAGCGCGCCCGCGCTCTCGTTGCCCGGTCTCTCCGTCGCCGCCCTGCTCTGCTCTCGTTCCGCGCTGCGTCGTCTGCGTTGCCTCGCCTCTCTTTCTGCCGCCGCCGCCGCCGCAAAGGCCCGGCTCTTGCGCCGGTGCTCGCGCTCGGCCGGCTCCAGGTCGAGGTCTGTGCCATCCTCGCTGCCCAGCGCGAGGGCCAGTGCCTCGTGCATGCCGCCGTTGTCTGTCTGCAGTGCTTTGCGGGCCAGGTCTGTCTTCGTAGGCAGAGACATTGCAGACATGGCCGATCAGCGCAGCGGCAGGGAGACGGTGACCGAGAAGATGCGCCATGGGCAGTCGACAGAAGAGAAAACTCTGCCGACAAAGTAGGCCCTCCAGGCGGCGTGAAGTCGGGCATGTGGCCGCGGCGCAAAAGTGCACGACGGCGCGAAAAGACGTCGGATAGTCTCCCGCCAGCTGTGGTGCTAAACCGCGAGGGCGCCGCGTAGGAGCGATGGTTGTGTTAGTGCGCCGGCTGCCTAACAGGACGCTTCCTGCGGCTTCCTATGTCGTCCGACACGGATAGATCACTATAGCATGGAACGACTTATACGACATCCTGCCGCGACTTGTCCACACCATTCTATTCTATCTCCCATCATAATAGTACAGCCCGTTCTCGTGTATCATCACATCACAGCCCCCGTCAGTCCGATCCCGCGCCCCGGGGTATCTTACGGACAGATCACCAGAGTCGACATTAAAAGAGAAAGCAAAAAAGTGGATGAGGCCACGACATCAAGACAGCCAGAGGAAATAAAGTACAGGTGACAGAAGGAAAGCGGCAAGAGGGTCGATGCGAGGGAACGGAAAGGCGCAGAGGAAAGAGGAAAGAGGAAAGAGGAAAGAGGAAAGAGGAAGAAGCCAGGAGACCAGAACAAAAGCGATCGCAGTAAGAAAATCGACGGATGCAGCGGCATCGCGGCGACAGCCGGCAGGCGCGCGTCGGCGCGTATCCAGAGTCTCTGATTAGCCGGGCGGCGGGGGCGCAGTGTCGTGTCGGACGGGGCCGGCAGCGCAGAGGGCGGCCAGCCGTCTCCCTCGCCGGCCCGTCAACCAGAGAGTCGCCGTCATTGCGGGTGGGACGGCTGGCCGGCGAACTTGCGGGCGTCGCGCAGCGGGATGCTGGTGTTCTTCTCGGGGGCGGGGGCGAAGGCGGCCATGCCGTCGTGCGACGAGTACATGCTGGCGTTCTCGGCGTCGGCCTCGTTGAGCACCTCGCGCGTGAGCTCGACGTAGTCGTAGGCGAACTCGCCGATCTCGGCGTCGTCGATGCCGAGGATCTCGGCGTCCTCGCGCGCGCGCAGGTGCAGGCCGGGGATCATGTTGAGCAGGAAGAGGATGACGCAGGTGCCGACAAAGGAGTAGCAGCCGCCCGAGAGCGAGTCGGCCAGCTGGATGCCGAGCTGGCGCCAGTTGTGGTTGAGCCAGCCGCCGCGGATGCGGGTGGTGCCGTCGAGGTGGGCAATGTAGTCGGCCGCGAACAGGGCCGTGCAGACGTTGCCGACGAGGCCGCCGACGCCGTGCACGGCAAAGATGTCGAGCGCGTCGTCGATGCCGAGCAGGAACTTGAGCTTGGTGCCGTAGTTGGCGAAGCCGGCGCCGAGCACGCCGTACGGCACGGCGGCCCAGACCGGCACGTAGCCCGAGCCCGGCGTGATGGCCACGAGGCCGGCCACGACGCCCGAGCAGAAGCCCACGGTCGACCACTTGCGCTCGAGCCGGTAGTCCAGCACGCACCAGGTGATGCCGCCCACGCACGCGGCCAGGTTCGTCACCACGGCGGCCATGACGGCGCGCATGTTGGCCGCCAGCGCCGAGCCGGCGTTGAAGCCGAACCAGCCGACCCACAAGAAGACGGTGCCGATGACAATGTGCGTCACGTTGTGCGGCCGGTAGTTGAGCTCGTGCGTGCCGTGGCCGCGCCGCTTGCCCAGCACCATCGAGTACGCCAGCGCCGCCGTGCCCGATGCGATGTGCACCGGCGTGCCGCCGGCAAAGTCCAGCCCGCCCAGCCGGCTCGTCCAGCCGTGCGGGTTCCACGTCCAGCACGCGATCGGGTCGTAGATCACCGTCGCCCACACAAACATGAACACCACGCACGGCAGCATGCGGCCGCGCTCCGCCACGGCGCCCGTCGCCAGCGCCACCGTGATGGCCGAGAACATGCCCTGGTAGACGGCAAACAGCAGGTCCGGGATCTTGGCCGAGCCCACCGACGGCTGCGCCAGCACGTCCTTGAAGCCAAAGTTGGCCAGGTCGCCGATAAAGTGGCCGGCCGAGTGCGAGAACGTCAGCGAGTAGCCCCAGAAGAACCACTGGAACGTCGTGACCGCCGTGGCCATGACCGACAGCCAGATCAGCGAGAGCGCCGACTTGCGCCGCGCCAGGCCGGAGTAGAAGAAGCTGCGCGGTCAGCACAGCATCCCGCAACAGGGCACGCAGACCGGCCGTCACTTACCCGACTCCCGGAATCATGAGCAGGACGAGCGCCGTGGCTGTGATCATCCAGCCGATATTCCCGCTCTGTCACCACGTCAGCGGACACCCCGAGGCCGGTGTGCAGAGCCGACGTCCTTACCTCGTACCAAATGTTGAGGTCCTGCGTCAGCGAGTCGCCGCCCGTGGCGATGGTGCCGTTGTACGGAACCAGGACGACATAGTCGAGGCTGTCGACGTCGACCCCGTCGATGGCAGCCATGGTGGAAGCCGGGCGGTGCCTTGATGTCGTTCTCCGTCCGTCGTGTCGTCGTACTCGTAGAATCGTGGCCTGTCGGTGCTGTGCGTGCTGGTGACCGGTGGACGGCGCAGGAGGGAGGGAGGACAGGCCGAGGCGGGTGGCGGTGCGTGATGTGCGTATATATCGGCAGGCGGGCTGGATCCGACCCAGTGTGTATGGGTTACGTCGTATTGCACAGTACTGCTCGTTCCTCGTCTGGTCCGGGGGTACGGAGTCGTACCCGTACGTCGTATTGCGCCGTCGTTCCGCGCGGCGAGTTTCCTAGGAGGCACGGCGCACTGACATAGATCTAGGGACAGCTGTGAAGCATCGCCGTGTCGCAGCCAGCACTCGTTTTTGAACGGCAGGATCCAGACGGGGCGTCGGCGTGTGCTCGTGTGCTGTGTCTTGGTCAGGTGATTGGAGTGGCGTACTCCGGAAGATCGCTTGCCCACGCGCAGGAATAGCCGGCAGATGCACGGAACGCTCGTACCTATGTCGTAGGACGCAGGAGAAGGAAGCACGAGATCTGTACGTTCGCCACGCGCAATGGGGAGAGACATGCGCTGCACATCATAACTACGGAGCGCACATCGCAACTAGCAGTACGGAGCACGCAGACTTGAGCCGAGGACGGGCTCGCGTGTGTGAGTGGATGCAGAGGCCGCCACAAGGGGGGCAGTGGAGAGAGAGAAGGAGCAAGAAGAACAACGCTACACGATGGCGGCTTGGGCGGGCGAGCTACTTGTTCGGAGGCCTTCTCTGCATGTCGGAAGTACGAGTACGGACCCCTTCATACGATTTGTCTGTACGGAGTACTCGTAGTCTCTCCTGGGCAACGGAGTAGCGCCCTTCGCCACATGGGAGCCATGGCACCCAAACACAAAACGCTCAAACGCACGCACCACGGCCCTCGAGCCTTTCCTGGCTTCACGCCGGCTCTTCGCCGTGGTTCTCGGGCTGGTGGGGTGACGGTGGAGAGCCAATAGCCTCGCGAAGCCGCGAACGCGCGATACAACGCGAGAGGACTCGTCCGCCGATGGAGGTCGAGACCCACAAAAGAAAATCCCAGCACGGGTCAAGAGCGGCTGCGCTAGTCGCTTCGGGAGTAGCGCGGACTCGAGATTGCGCTCTGGGCACTACGGCCACGAACAATATCGTGTCAAGATAAGAGCCGCTGCGGGCCGTTATTGGTGCGTCGCACCTTCCTGCGGAGGGCACACTCATGAGGAAGGAGCGCGGCAGACAGGCAGCGTATTAGACGTCTGCCTTACGACGTGGAGCTTTGGCTGACACATCACATCTGCGAGAGTGATCACGTACGAGAACCAAGCCAGGAAGGGCCAGGAGAGCCAGAGCCAGGAGAGCCAGGAGAGCCAGAGCCAGGAGAGCCAGGAAGAGCGTCCGCCGACGACACGATCACCACCGCATGGTACATCGACAGTCGCCGCTTTCCTCGCGCAATGCGTGTACAGCGAAGACACTCTGCGCTTCCGCACCGCTGGACAGCTGCCGGACACAGCGCTCTTGGCCTGCAGCCGTGACGGGCGATGATCGCTGGGATCGTCACGCCAAGGCAAGGCAGCGGCACTCCGTCCCGCCAGACGATGCGGTACTTTGTCCGCACCGCGCTGACACATTGCTTTGTACGAGTACGGAGTACAGGACGGAGTACTCGTACAGGTACTCGTCGAGCCTGCCTCGGAGATGAAGGGCAGGCGGGCGCCTGTGATTGGCCGCCGGTTGGCCGCCAGCGCGGCGTCTTACGCAAACGGATGCCCGCCGGGCCGCTGCTCCGTCGACATGCGACAGCACGGCGTACGAGTACTCCAGGGCACTCCACGGGTCCTCCTTCTGTATCACTCTGTCATGGACGATTACTCACCGTAGCACTCGGCTTGCTTACATCTGCCATCGCAGCGCCTCTGCGTCGCCTCCACCATAACGTCAGCTCCGGCTGGCCTGTCCGGCGATGCCGAGAGGCGGCCCCTGGGCGCGGACAGCGCTGCACAGCATCGGCGCGTGGCACGGCATAGCGGCATGCAGGCGTCGGGCCTGCCTGGAAGACGCCTTCATGCGCCTCCGATGTCCATGCACGTCCGTGCCGTCGCAGACAATCTCACGGCGCCAGCCCGAACAGGAAGCTCGAAGCCAGCAGCGGTTCGCCGCCTACGAGTACGCGTAGCTCGCCAGCCGCCGCCAGCCTTCCAGAACACGCCCAGGGCGAGGGCATTCGCACAATGGCCCCTATTCCGTACACGTCCGTACTCTGCGCAGGGAACGCGTGCGTTCTCCGGTCGTAGGCACGATAAGCCTCGTTGGGGGCCAGCTCGTGCGCCAGACGGCCAGCACAGCACGACGGAACACTGCCGTGCATGGACAGCCGCGCGTTCGACCGCCCGCAAGGCTCTTTGATTTCCGCATAGCACGCCCCCGCCACACTTTCTCCCAGTCTACGGCGCGATCGCGGAACAGGTCGTTTGCAGGCTCTGCGCCCAACAGGAGTTGTCTATTGAATACTTTGCTCGGCGCCCAACAAAAGTTGTCTATGGAATACTTAAGAGTTAGAAATTAAGAAAGCGCTACCCTATCCAGTCTGGGTTGATGTAAATGCTGCGCGGAAATGGCAAATGGCAAATGTGGTAACGCGACGGGCTGTAGTGCCATCCGTCCCCCGTGTCCTCTAAAGCGCCGCCCATGGTCTCGTACAGTGTTGTTACAGCAGCCTCCCGTACCTGTAGTCGCGGCCTCAGACCAGCGTCGCCGAGCGGCCCAGCGACTTGAAGCGCTCCTCAAACGCCCTGACCTGCTCCTGCTCGAGCATCTTCTGCAGACGCCGCGTCTCCCGCGCCGCCTGCTCGCGCTCCTCCTGCAGCTGCATCACCTCGATCTGCGCCGCGTTCATGCGGCCCACCACCTCCTGCATCTCGCCGTCCGCCGCCGCGAGCGACGCCTCCATCTCCGCCACGCGCGCGCGCAGCGTCGTGATCTGCGACTGGTGCTCCGCCTCGAGCTGCGCCAGCGCCGCCGCGCTGGTCGGCGCGCCGCCGGCCCCGCCCATGTGGCTGCCCCGGCTGCTCGGCCGCGACGGCACAATCCGCCCGTTGATGGCAAACGCCGGCGACTGCGGCGACTTGAGCCCCGAGTTCGCCGGCCCGCCAAACTGCCGCGGCGACAGCAGCGGCGACGGTGACCGCCCGCCCAGCGTGCGGCCGCGCAGCGACGGCGACGACGGCGACACCGCCCGCAGCTGGCCCGACGCGTCGCGCAGCCGCTGCAGCTGCGCCGCGTGCGCCTCGTGCAGCGCCGCCACCTGCTCCTCGTGCCGCGCCAGCCGCTCCTCCGCGCCCGTCTGCGACGCCACCAGCTGCTCCTCCAGCGTCCGCAGCCGCGCCTCCAGCCCGGCAATGCGCAGCTTGTGCGCCTGCTGGTCCGACTCGCCCCGCGCCACCGTCGCCGCCAGCCGGTCGCGCAGCGTCGCGTTGGCCGACAGCTGCGCCCGCACCTGCTGCGCCAGCTGCTCCACCCGCTGCGCCGACGCGTCGAGCTCCTCCGCCAGGTTCCGCTCCGTCGCCAGCAGCGCCGCCTCCTTGGCGTTGGCCTCCTCCAGCTGCCGCCGCTGCTCGGCCATGTCGAGGCGCGCGACATCGCGCTCCGTCGTCGCCATCGCCAGCGCCTGCTCCAGACGCCGCATCGCCATGGCCGTCCGCTCCTCCGAGAGCACCACGGCGCCCGCACTGCCCGACGTCGACTCCTCGAGCGCCCGGATGCGCGCCACCGCATCGCCGTACGACGCCTGCAGACTCTTGTACGCCGCGGACAGCGACGCCGAGGTGACGGGGACGCCGCTGTCGTACACGCCCGATGCGCTCGACACCACGCGGCTGGACGGTGGCGCCAGAATGTCGCTGTCCTGGAGCAGCTTGCGCAGACTCGCAATCTCCTCCTCGGCGCGGTCCAGGTCCATCTGCAGGCCCTGCAGGCCCTTCTCGACCTGCCACTTCTGCTCCAGGGCTTCTTCGGCGCGGCGCCGCAGGACGCTGACCTCGTCGCGCAGGCTGGCAATGCCGGTCTCGTAGCCCGCCTTGCGGGGCGATGCCGACAGGAGCCGCTCGCGCTCCTGCTCCAGGGCCCGCACCTTTTTGCTGTTCTCGCGGTTCTGGAACTCTTGCCGGTCCAGCAGGTTCTTGAGCGCGTTGTGCAGCGCGTCCCGCTGCGCCTCGACGTCGCGCAGCCGCTCCGCCAGCGCCTCCCGCGAATCGTTGGTCGTGTTCGTGGCCGTCGTCACGGCCGGGCCCTGCTGCGGCTGCTTGACCGTGTTCGAGCGCGAAAGCGTGTTCGAGCGCGAGAGCGTGGTCGAGCGCGTGACAGACTTGGAGCGGTTGAGCGTGTTGGAGCGCGAGAGGCCGCGCGCCTGCGGGAGGCGCGTGACGCCGTCCTGCTGCTCCGCATTCTCGAGCACAACCGTCGACGACAGGGTCCGCAGGTTCGAGTTTTCTTCCTTGAGCGTCTGCAGCTCCTGCTGCATCTTGGTGGTTTCGTACGTCTGGCGCGCCAGCTCCGTCGCCTGCGTCTCGAGGCCCTCGACACGGGCACGTAGCTGCGGCACAATCTCGTCGCGCAGGTTGTCGCGCTCGTTTGTGGCGCTCTCAAGCTCGCTCTTCATGGCCGAGAGCAGGTCCTCAAAGTTCTCCTTGATGTCGCGCTCCTGGTTCAGGCGCCGGCGCAGGTCCTCACACGTGCCCTCCAGCTGCTTGAAGCGGTCGCTGGTGTCGTCGTTGCTGCGCTGCGTCTGGGCCAAATCATAGGTGGCGGCCCGCTCGCTCAGCTCCTTGATCTGCTGGTCGAGGACGGCGCGGCGCGTCCGCTCGTCCGACAGCTTCTGTGTCAGCTCGAGCCGCACCTGCGCCTTCTCCTGCTCGGCACGGCGTTGCACCTGCGCAATCTCCTCCCGGGCGGCATCGTACTCGCTCAGCTTGTTGGAGCTGTGGCCCGAGTCGGAATAGTAGTCGCTTGTGCGCTTGCCTGGCGCCTGGGGGTTGCTGATCTCTCCTTGCAGTCTGTCGACGAGGTCTTCCAGGTCAATCTCCCGCCGAATGGACAAGGCCAACTCGGCGCTGATGGCTTTTAGCTCATCCTCCATCTCTTCGATCTGCCCGGAAGGCGACGGCAGAGGCGGGTATTGCTGTGATGTCGCGGCTGTTGCCGGTTGTGCCGAGTCTCCGTAGTAGTCCAGCGCGTCGTCTCCCGTAGCATGGGTCTTATCTCGTGAATAGTGTGTGGGCGAGTTGGCGTCTTGCAGCGACACAGTGGATGCATGGGTGGTGGTCGCGCTGGGGGGCTGCAGCGAAAAGGGCGAGGGTTGCGGGGAGTACGTGCTCGGGGAGAATTCGCTTGCACTTGGCGATGTCCAGCCGAAGAAGTTGTTGAACTTGGATGAAGGCGACCTGGGGAGTGGCTTGAGGGTGTTCAAGCTGCCGGCTAGGGTCCTGGCTGGGCTGGATACGGAGCTCGTGGCGGCAGTGCGAACGACGGGGCTGCTGGTCTGATCGTTGTCCTGATAGGCGGAATAGACCGAGTCGGGGTCGGGCGATGGCTGACCGGAGAAGCTCTGGTTGCTGTCTTTGTCTGTGTCTTTTGTTGTCAGACTGAGGTGAGGGGGCGAAGCCTTGCGTGCGAAAAAGGACATAGTCGAGTCGGGTGTTTCGAGCGCGTCTTCCCGTTCCAGTTGTCGTTCCGCTTGGTCCTCCGGCAGGCGTTCCCGTTGGTAAGCCAGCGCTTCCTCGTTGGAGACCACGTCTGCCACGTCCACGTGCTCGTCTTGGGCCTCCGGAACCAGGTCGACCGCGTGTATTGGGCCGTCCGGGTCTTCCGCAGAGAGTTTGGGGCCGGTCAGAGTTCGTGCGGTCAGGTCCTGACCATGTTGCGACGGCACAGACGAGGTTTGAGAAGAGGCAGGGGTGCTTGGCGAGCTTGCGTGAGACGCCGAATCGTCCCCTGTACCCGCTTCCCAGGATTCGCGACCGGTGGCCGAGCCTGAAACCGCTATGGGCGATCTACAAAGTCAAAGAGTCCGGTCAGCGGTGATGGCGGGAAGGCGGTTTCGTTCTTAAGAGTTGAAAGCAGCCGGCGGTGCAACGTGGCGCAACACAAAGCGCGCTGTGTGGAGGCGCATATAAATAAACGGACAAAGAAATTGTCACTCACCCGTGGTCGGAATGGCCGAGCTGGTGGGATTCGACCGTCTCGCAGTCGTCGGCCGGCTCTGAACCAGACAAAGACGGCGGCACGAGGACAGATAAGCCGCTGGCGTCCGGCGACTCGTTGTGGAAGTCGTATAGCGTTGGGCTGTCAATCGAGTACGAGCGGGTACGGGTAAAGCGCTGTGAGGGACTACGCAGGGGCGACAGAAGGTCGTTTTCGGCAAGCTGGACGCGAGAGTCCTGGTCTTCTTCCGCTCGGTCGACGTCGTCGTCGAGGCTGTTCAGGTAGTCCAGGTGGTCCTCCTGGCTGTCGGCGCCGTCGTCCGGTTGGTCGGCGGACTGGAAGTACTGTTGGTATACGGCGTCTTCGGACTGTTCCTCGGACTGTTCTTCAGCGTCTTCGTCCTCTTCCTCTTCGGGGATTGGCTGGGACGGAGATGAGACGGAGAGGTGCTGGACCAATGGAAGCGAAGTGCTGGCCACCGGCTTGCGTCGAATGGGCGCTTGCGATCCAGTAGGGCTGCCGTAAACGATCGAACGACGTCGCGACGCGGCAAATGCGCTGACGTTGGCGGTCAAGCTCTGGGCACGGCGGTTCGGCCGGACGATGGTGGTATTGAGTTTCGGGAGAGAGGTGAGCGAAGAGGAGCGAGGGAGATGGGCGTAGGAGTTCTCCTGGGCGGCTATATGGTGCTGCTCGTGCTGTTCCCGGAGCTTGCTGTCGTTCTCGTTCGCGTTCTCGTGGTCTGGGCTCGAGTTCTCCGGGACATGTACGTGCTCCTGGAGCTCCCGTTCGGACTCGTGTTGGTACAGCGATGGCAGGTACTCGGGGCCGGTGGTGAGAATGAGAGGCGCGGGCCTGGCAGACGACCGACGAGCCGATGCAAAGGACGAGGAAGACTGGTGGGAGGAGGCCGCGGAAGGGGTCCGTGTATGCGTCTGCGTGTGCGTCTGGCTCTGGAATCCAGGATCGAAGCTCGAAAGGGCAAAAGGACCGGCTGCGGACAGCAGCTGAGAGGACGACGTGGACAGTTCGGACGATAGGGACAGCCGCAGGGAGGTCACGGAAGGGGCAACAGAAGCAGATGAAGATGGGCGCTCCTTAGTCGACGGCTTGGGATGATCGGGAAGGGTAGCGGGAGGAGGGGGTAGGGGGTGCATCGCACGAGGCGAGAGGTCGAGAGCCATGATGCTTCTTATTAGGGGGTGTGGTGAAGCAGGCTGGCGGTCGGTCGGCGCAGAGTAGTATCAGGGTAGTATCGCCGGGTAGAGGTCGCGGGTGAGGCACAGCGAAGTGTACTCGTAGCAAACAGAGTGCGAGTAGCCGGCCGGCTGGCTGACAGGGCGAGCGGCGTCGCAGCGAGCAAGAGAGCGGAGCGGCAGACGGGGGTGTGGCGGCGGCCGATACGGAGTACTCGTAGTGCTTCGCAGGCGGGAAAGGGGGGGTACGGTAGGATCGAGCTGCAGCAGAGAGCAGAGACGAAGGGCGCCGGAGAGGACAGGAAGGACCAGAGAGAAAAGGGACACCCGGGCGCCAATCGTTAGGCGAGGCGCGCAGAAAGGGTAAGATGTGCAGCACGGCGGCGGGAGGCTAGAGCGGAGGCACTCTCGGTAAATGGGATCCGCCGGGGGCTGTTATGCTTCGTACGAAGTTGTCTGGACGGGAGCGGAGCAGGCGAAGGCGCTGGGGAGCGGGAGAGAGCGGGAGAGAGCTGGAGAGGAAGCTGAAGAAGGCCGAGGAAGCAGAAACAACCGCAGCGATATGGTGGCCGACCGTGTGTCCGCATACGACGCACTCGTGCCGCCTTCTTCAGCACGGCGATACGCGATGGCGACGCGCGTGCAGGATCGGGAGGCGGCAGTCGGCCGGCCACGCCATCCGCTCGCTGTGGCGGAGCAGCTGGTCGTCGAGCTCCGCAAAGTCGCCCAAAGTGAGGCCGAAGAGCCGGACTAGCAGACTAGGGAGCAGGCCTCGCGGCGGTCTCGACGCCGTCGCCACTAGCGCCTGTCAAAGCAAGCGCGGGCAGCAGGGACGCACCAGGCACGCACCAGGGACGCGCCGCACCCTGGCATTCTGGACGCCGGTTGTTGACGAGTCGAAGTGGAGGAGGGCGTCGGATGGTCGGCTGGCCAGATGAGGTTGCATTTTGTGTCGTTGCCCCTTGCGCTAGGGCACGACTCTTCCGCGCGCCCGTCCACCAGCCAATCAGCGCGTGCTGCCGCGCGCGGCGCCAGGGTCGTCCCTGCCGTCTTCCACGGAGTAGTGGAGCTCGATTTGCGTCGTGCGCACATTGCCCATGTACCGAGAGTGGGCCAGCTTGTACTTTTCACACATGCTGAGGCGACGCGCTACCTGCACGCGCAGCTGCGATACTCTTGTGCACGCGCAGTAGCCTGTGCGCCCAATGTGTAATTAAACGGTCTTTCATCTGCCGGGGGTCAGCCTGTCTCTTTAGCCGCAGGGGCATCGAGACTGAGCGACGAATACCTGTATCACTTCTAGAGGCGGCAAAGAGGCGGTCAGCATCGCCAACGCCACGGTGCGACGTCTACTACCGCTCGTGCGGGTATCGCAGCTGTCCTCGTACGAGTCAAGCGCACTGCCACCCGTTGTACGAGTGGTTCTCGCGCGTATCGCCCGGGGAAGTGTTGCACGGCGCCGGCCATCGTCAGCCATCTCCGATGTCTCAACTTTGGCCACGGTTGGCGCCAGAAGTGCGTGGCCCAGGAGTACAAGCACAGCACCGGCCCAATACTCCATGCTTCGTACATGTCGTACTCATATTCGTACGTATGAGGTACGACGCATACGAGTGTGCCGATCCCAACACGCCACGTGCAGCTAAGCCGCCAGCTTCGTTCAAGATTCTCTACTTCGCACTCCGTACATCGAGCACGCAACAAGGCCGGGGCCGTCTCGCATCGCTGCTCTCACATCCTGCCTTCTCTCTGCATGAGTTCGTGAACCGTGCATTGCATGGCATGCGCAGTAGTGCATGCAGAACATCAGGAGAATCCATGCAATTAGTCGAGCGCATAAGAGACGCCGAGTACGGGGTAATACGAACGCTTCAGACGAATTATTACAGAGTACAAAGTATTACGGAGTAGTGCTGGAACACCCCTTGCTCTTCCAGGACCATGTTATTCTGTAGAATGGGCCAGGAATCTCGTCTAATCTCTGTCCGTCGAATTACGGCAACGTTGCGCCTCATGCAAAACAATGCCGTCCTCGGCGTCTCGCCGGATTCCTGAGCACGCTTCGTATGTATTAATAGCCAGTCAAATTCTGCAACCGCCCGTGCGACTAATACTCCGTGCGGAGTAATACGGAGTAGCTTACGGGTCGGCATACGTACGACGTAGGCATAACCGCCGAAACTGTGCACAAGCACGACATGAGATACGACTCTCTGTATTGATATTCCGTAAGATACAATAATAGTCAGGCTTCCGTGTCTATTACCTGCTCGCACGTCGCACCTGACAAAGTAACTGTTGCAGCAATGCATCTTCGTATTCAAACAGGTCTTTTCCAAGCCCCAGTTCTAAAAAAGTCGTCTTCGTACCAGTCCTCTACCAGTCCTGTGCTCCGTACTCGTAGCTATTATTACGAGTACAGCTTACTTTGCCTCGGCCTTCTTCTGCAAGTTCGCCTCCATCTCCTCCACGTGCTTCTTGATCTTGCTGTACTGCCATGGCCAGTTTATATTGTACAGAAACGGCCGCAAACTACTGGGGTTAGTAAAAGCCAAAGCGGATACTACAAGAAAACGGAAAAGCAGGAGAAAAAAGAAGGAAAAGTAGAAGAAAAGAAAAGAGCAGGAGCAAAGGGGAAGGAAAAGCAGAAAGAAAAGAAAAGAGAATCATACTCGTGGCGGTTGTCATCCGGGTTGTAGGACTCGAGGTGTCTGTCCATGTTAGCAAGTGTCTGACAGCCAGTGACCGCCAGTAGACCGCGTCTATCGATCGCCCAGCATGACGAGTACTCACACGCTTGGCGTCAGAATGACCGACTTGTGACGAGACAGGGCGCTGTCCAAGGTTAGCACGCCGACGCGAAAGGCGGGGAGTAGAGGCACTCACTAGAAGCGGAAGAACTTGTACACCTTGTCCGCGATCTCACGTGGTCCAAACCCAGGGCGGTACTTCCACTCCGAGAGCAGCCGCAGGTACGCAGACCACGGGCCCAGCTTGTGCACCTTGCGCAGAATACTGTCGTCGTGTCAGTGCGCGTCGTAGCAGCAGAATGAGCATGCAATCAGACGTACCCAAAGTCGGAGAGCTCCTTGTAGGTGAGCCCCATCTCCTCCTCGTCGGACTGGACGCCGGCCGAGAGCGGCAGGAGCTCGGCCGACGGCGTCGCCTCGAGAAACTCTGTCATGATGGGCATGTCCCACTTCTCGCGCGCCCAGCGCTGGAAGTTGGCCGCGTCCGTCTTGGAGATGGAGCCCAGCGGCGACAGATCTGCCGAGCTGGCATCGTACTGCAACAGTCAGCGGGGAGAGAAGAGAAGGAGAGGAGGGAGAAGAGGAGAAGAGAGACAGACCTTGGTGTAGTATCCGCGCAGATTCTCATCGACGTTGCCGGAGCCCAGGACCAGAAGCGCGGCGCCGGCCCGCGGCAGACCTCTGGCCAGCGTCGACAGCTGCGCGAGCTCGTACGACACCACGAGCCGGTTGCGGGCCTGGATGTTCTGCTTCGCCAGGTTCTCGCTGTTCGTTCCGCCCTCGACCGCGTACTTGGCCTGGAAGCCGCCAAACGCGTCCGAGACGAGCGATTCGTGCGCCGCGACAGCCTTGTCAATGTCGAGGTCGGTGTGATAGGCCCCGATCTGCGCAGACAGCCGCTTGGCCCCTGTCGGGTCAGCACCTGATGACAGAGGTCTTGGAAGAGAAACGAGCAAACGAACAAAAGAAACAAAAGAAACAAAAGAAACAAAAGAAACAAAAGAAACAAAAGAAACAAAAGACATAAGAAGAAGAAGAACAAAGAAGAAGAAAAAGAAAAAGAGGAAAAAAAAAAAAAACGTACGGGACCGCGTCTCCTGCGAGCTGTTCACCGTCCCCATGTAACAGGTGTGCAGAATCTTGGACACGATATCGTGGGGCGTCGTGGGCGTGTAATCCGGCATGGCCACGACCTTGCGCAGGTCCTGGAGCGTGGTGTCCTCGCCGTTCTGGATCGACCGGAGCACCAGCTTGCACATGCCAAACACGAACAGGGCCACGGTGCTGCTGTCCAGGCCGCCCGACAGCGCGAGGAAGTAGCCGGGGCTGGCGCTGCGCACGAGGTACTGCCACAGGTACACCGACGTGGCCATGTGGATCTCCTCCATGGGCTCCAGGATCTTGATCGGGATCTCGGGCGAGATGACCCCGTCCGAGAAGAAGAGCTCCGAGCTGGGCCGGCTCAGGGTGATGTCGCAGTCGATGCGCGGATACTCGGCCTGCTGGGCCGCCTGAATGTTGCGGCTGTGGCTGGTCCGGTAGCTGCGGACGCGGCCGAGATCGACCGTCGCCACGGTGACCTCGACGGGCAGCAGCGAGAACTGCGACGACTGCGCCAGGACCTCGCCGTTCTCGACGATCATGCTGCTTCCGTCACTGTGCTTGCGTGTCAGTACAGCGCTCCTACAGAGGGACTACAGAGGGAGGCTCACAATAGCATACGCGCCTCGCCGTCGAGACCCTGCCACCGTGGTTAGAACTAGTTCGGCCGATGCGTCGCTGTCGCGGCAGGCGGCAGTACATACCGTGCAGTTGGAGTAGATGTAGAGACCGCCATTGCTCCTGGTCGAGTTCGTGATCAGGTTCAGTCGGGTGCCCAGCTTGCGCAGCTCGGCGTGCGAGGCGCTCGAGTTCTAACACCGCGTCAGTGCCCCGGTCCAGTTTATGTAGTGTGAACAGGAAGGCATACAAGGATGATCTCGGCACCGTTCACTGAGAGAAGCTTGTCAGCACAGCCAGAGGGCAAGAAGACGGCCGCGTAGGCGCTGCTTACGGCCAGTGAAAATCGACGAGTTTCTCGGAACAAACAGCTCCTCGCACGTCTCGCAAGCGACAGACGTATCGGGCGTCTCCAGTATGAAGTCGCCGATCGGGACCGTGGCCTGGTTCGTCACGACGCTCACAGCATCGTGGAGCTTGTACTTCTCCACCTGCCGCTCCTTCATCCACGGCGTAAAGTGGCGAGGCTCGCGGTACAGGCCGTCGCCGGCGAGCGCCTGCTTGGCTCGGATGCCGAAGATCTTCCGGTACGTGCACAGGACCCGACAGTTGTACTGGACGTTTCTGTGGCGCACGCCGAGGCCGAGGTCAATGAGCATGTCCTTGCACACGGGGTCGGCGATGATCTGGGCCAGCATCTCCCAGCTGTGCAGCTCGGTGTCGCTCTATCCATACGGTCAGCCGCAGGCAACCCCGTCCCCGGCCCGGCGCCGGAAAGCCGTCCGCAGACAACCTACCTCCAGGTGATGGTCCAGGCAGCCTTTGCGTGTCAACTTGTGCCTTTCTGCGCTGTATCTCGCACGGAGGGGTCCAGCTCACCATATCCCGGGATCTCCAGCTCGGGACCGGTGCGCAGCGTTGCGCCTTTCTCCTTGGCCAGATGGAGAGACTGCAGGATGCGATCTCGGTTGTTCAGGAAGTCGAGCGGGACACTCGGCAGTGTCGCCGCGGCGACAGTTACAAACTCCATGACTGCAATGGGTGTATGCGTGTATAATGTCGTCGTGAGTCAAGGCAGCAAGGTCTCTGATCGCGAGCTCAGATTCAGATAAGCACTGCGGGGCGCCGGGCAATAAATGGTGGGGCGTTAAAGAAAGTGAGCGCTATGCGATCATGACGAACGAAAGACGGGAGACCGAAGACGGGATTAAATACGACGGGATCGAAGAGGAATGGAAAGAAGAGTTATGAAAAGGATCTAGTTTTCTTATATTCGCACGGCCAGGTGTTAAGTAACAAGATACCTTCCACTGATCACGTGTCTAGGATTCGATGAGTTTACGGATTAGTAATGCAGTCTACGTGAAGAGTAACTTGTTGGATGCAGTGCAAAGGACTTGTTTGAATGCTCTTCTGTTTGAAGATGGCAATTTATTGGGGTTGCGTTCTTTAATTCTGTGAGGTCTGGCAGCCAAGATGATGAGTTCAGAGCTGCAAGAAGCGCTGGCGGTCATGCATGCCAGTCTCACCTGGCCAATGTACTTGGCTTGTCACTTGCGCATCGTGTTACGGCTTGCCTGTAGGCGGTCAGGCGTGGCAGAACACGTTGGCGTTCGTCAGTCCAATCCGTGAAAATGAAGAGCCATTCTGTATATTAGGCTTTGGGAAACGAGGAGATCACAAACTTACAGGGCGTGCATAAGCAGCAATGCATGAAGCCAGCTGTTCAGCAACGAGTCCTTGCTTTTCTATAATCTTCAGTTGCTATGCCTACTGCTTCATTATAGTTCATTACCGTTGGTTTAAAGCACTTTATAGATTAAGGTAATGCACTCAAGCGCAATAATACAAAATAAGGCTGCAGACAATTCCTCCTATCACGCGGCGCAAGACAAACCCCGAGTTTCGACCGAGCTGACGTGGCGCGCCGAATAAAAATAGCCGCAAAGCTGCTCCATACGAATACAAGGCTGCCGTCGCTTCCAGGTCACCCGCACAAGCTCTTCTGCCTTCCATTGCGATGTGCTTGGACTCGCAGACGGCCAGCAACTTGCAGGCGAAACAAACGCGTCAATCTGGAAAGCCCAGAGGGTTGCACATGCGGTCAGATGCACAACGACACCCCGTACGACGTTGGTCCCATGTCTTCTGACCCCTGCATTTCTTGTGCTTATCATCCCAAGAATGACGTACACTTATCATCCCGAGAATGACGTGCAGATTATCAGACAGCGCGCAGAACCACGTGGCAGAGCCTCGTGCGCACAGTCCAGGTTTCATGTGACCACGACGACCTTCTGACCAGCTGCAGGCAGCCTCGACCACGATGACTCTGCGGCCATGACACGAGGCGTGCAACAAACAAGAGTGCATAGAATGCTGGCAGGGTGCAGTCGGCGGTGATGTGCTCACGCGCTGCCTGTCGTTGTGGCTGGGCGCAGTGGGCATAGGACTCTGGCAGCAGACTGTCGAGACAGCTTGACAGCCTCGCGCGGCCACGGCCGCCTGGACGCTTATAAGCAGGCTGCGTCGCCCGGCAGTCTGCAAAAGCCATCGTCCACACGGCGCGGGCCACACAGCGCACATCGACGCACAGAGCATCGCAACCGACCCGGCGCCATGGCCCAGCCGCCGCCGTGCCGCTGTGCCGACGGCGCGCCCCCCTTTTCGGCCGACGTCCTGTACGACGCCGACGCGGGTGCGCGGCCGGCGATCGAGGACCTGCTGCCGGGCGTCTACCGCGACGAGGCGGCCGCGGCGCTCGCGGTGCCGTCGCTGACGCTGGCGTACCTCGCCGACGAGCTCAGCCTCGGCCGGCTCGCGGGCTTCCGCCACCACTGGTTCTGGCTGCTGGGGTCGCCGGCGCTGCCGCGGCCGCTGCACGACTGCGCGCACCGCGGCCGCACGATCTGCGTGACGGAGCGCATGGACCGGCACCTGGGCCTGAGCCTGGGCGGCGACGGCCCCGGCGGCCTGCTGCATCTCAAGCCGCTGCCGCGGCTGCTGCTGGACGCGCGCTTCTGGGTGTGGCTGGGGGGGTCGGGGTCGGAACCGGGGTCGGGGCCGGGGTCTGTGTCGGGGTCGGGGTCTGTGTCCGGGTCTGTGTCCGGGTCCAGAGGCTCTGATCCCGACCCCCACCCCCACCACCTCCGCGCCTGCGCCCTCGGCTTCCTCTACTCGTACGTCGCCCTCGTCGCCCACGAGAGCGACTTTGGCCTCGCCCACCAGCACGGCCTGCTCCCGCCCGAGGTGCGCTGGGCCGGCTGGCGCGTGCTGGCGCGGCAGGTGGCGGCCAGCGCGGACGTGCGGGCGCGGAGCTTCCACGCGCGCTTCCGGTACGGCGAGCTGCGGCTGGACCGGCTGCGCGAGATGGGCCTGCTGCGGCGCGGCGGGTTGCTGCCGGTGCTGGCCGGCCGCCTCGACCGCTGCGCGCGCTTCTTCCACGGCAACGTGCGCTGGCTGGCGTCGCTGGTGGCCTACACGGCCCTCGTGCTGAGCGCGCTGCAGACGGGCCTGACCACCACCGGCGGCCGCCTCCGCCTCGGCGACAGCAGCGCCTTCCAGTCCCTGGCGGCCGGCTTCACCCTCTTCGCGCTTGTCGGCCCGCTCGCCGTCATCGCCGCCTGCGCCCTCTACCTCGGCCTCTCGATGCTCTGGCACGTCGCCGTCCACATCGCCACGAGCCACCTCGGCGCGCGCGCCGACGCCGCCGACGCCGCCGACGCCGCCAGCACCGCCAGCCGCGGCAGCAGTCTCGTCGCTTTCGTCTCCCGCCACCGCCGCCGCCGCCGCTGGGACCAGAAGAGCGAGGTGTAGCAAAGCTATGCGCGCTCGGCCTGTCGGGTGGCTGCATGCGTCGCTGGTACACGCCGCGGAGAGAGGGCCAATATGTTGGGGTCCTGGATCCAGCTCTTTGATTTTGCACCTTGTCTTGTCACGGACCATTCGGGAAAGGGTATTGTGAAACGGTTTCCAGGGAAACCAAGGAAGGGGCGTAAGAGGAGGCCAACAGAGATTCCTGGAGTAGCTGATCGTCTATCAGTGGAAACACCGCGCTCGGTATGTACGTTTCTAGGCCGTCGGTTTCCTTGCGAATGTAGTCCAGCATGGTTTCCTGGCTGTTGATCCGGCCTTTCTGACAGCCGCGGAGGACGGCAATGCGCACAAATGCACGATATTGTGCAGCTGACTGTGTCGCGCGCTCCCTCATTTGTGTATAGCCACCAGAGAAAGAAGAGTCATAGAGCACTCCTCCTACGATCATGTGCATCAGCGCCGCCATAAAGTCGTCGTGGCAGAGACGGATGAGCCACTCGGCTGCTCCCGGGCTGCTTGGCGGCGCCACCCACTCTCTCAGTACGTCCAACAGTTTCCGGCAGTACGGGACGACAGACTCCAGCCGTGACACGTTCGGCACGGACGCTTGGTGGTGTAAGGCGAGCAGTGCGCGGTACGCGAGGACGCTGATAAACTGGTACCGCAGGGCGCGGTCTGGATCGACTGATACTGCAGTGGCAGTGCATATATGCTGCAGCTGCTCGTCAATCTCTTCTTCCCAGGCGGAGGCTTGGCCTGTCGTGATGCTACCAGTGGCAGCGTTGACAGCGTTGACAGCGTTGACAACCTTTATAAGGAGTGGAAGCAGGCCAGCCAGCTGGCTCTGGTAGAGGCGGTCGTCACCTAATCGGCTTTTATCAAAGAATTGCTCTTCCTCTCCTCCGAGGTCCCCCGCGCCCGACGCCGGACACTCGGTCGACTCGCCCGTACGTATCGCGACCTTGACTGCAAGCAGCTGCACGATGGTCCAGACGCTGCGGCGTTGCTTGATCTCTTGCGGCTGCAGCGGGGGGGCTCCGGCGCGCCGACGTGCAGCCTCTATTAGGTACACAGGCTTGTGCAGCTGCAGCGCTGTAGCCGTGCTTATCATGATGGCCCTGCGAGTTAGCAGGCAAGTGTCGTGCGTTGCAATCTCGGGGCGTGCAAGATCTGGCGCCGGTGCTGTGCTCTCCTCTGTTTCGACCAGCCTCGCCAAGACCATCAAGCACAGCGTTCGCACCGTTTCGAGCGTGGGTTGGTGTCTCTCCTGTGCCAAGAGAGAGTCCGCGGAATTGATAAGCGCAGGAGTCCAGCTAGCATAATATTCGCTCTCCATCGAAGCTGCGCCGAGCGCCAGGACCATGGAAAGCTGGGCGATGCGAGCATGCGACATGCAATACGGTGTAGTCGTCCAGTAGGCCCTGAAGCACTGCAACTCTTCCTGTAACGAAGTCGCAAGGAAGAGGCCGTGGGTCGCCTCAAAAGTGGTGCAGTAGCTGTTGACGAGGATCTCCATATTCGACAGTATAGAATCGACGTCAAGGGCTAGTTGATTTGTCGGGTACGGCGGGCTAAAACGGAGGCAGATTGTTTCCTGCAATATGCCGCTCAGAAAGGGGATGGCGTTAGGGTTCTAAGGCGTCAGCGAGACGGCCTGAGAAGCGCGAGACGGCAGAGGAAGGATACGGCAGAGAATGTGACATTGAATGGAGGACGGAACTCGAGCGAAACAACAGAAACAAAATAATAGAACCGACCCTCGCAGACATGAAACCAAAGACGACGGGCAACAAAAACATATGCGAAATGAAGAATCACTACACGCAGCTGCGTCTGCCTTACCTCAAATGCACTCTCCTCCCAGTGTGTCATGCCGTGGAGTGATAGCCGCTCCCGCGGAACCACGCACCTGGGCGACCACGGAGCGACGCCTGGAGTGGTCGGCATCACCGTGGCAGCGGTATCGATGGTCGAGAAGCTGGCGGGCGACGAGGCGTCGAGCGTTGTGCTGGCATTCGCCGCTGTGGTCGCCTTTGTGGCCGCCGTCTCGTAAACGCACCCATCCGGCCTGTTATGCTTCACGCACGTTCCACACGGCTTCTTCATATCGCATTTTAGCTTCTTCGCGTGGCAGGGAATGCAGACACGCATGGGCCGGTTGCGTTTTTTCTCCACTCTATGAGAATTTGAATTTAGGGTGTGGAAGATGAAGGACTCGGGGATGACATTGTTCCTATCGCAAGCCATGGTGCGAGGAGCAGGACAAGAAATGGCAACAAAGAAGTGTTTACAATACTTGGGCTGTGATATGCAAGATAGTGCAAAAAGCTAGAGGCAGGAGTTGCCGGGAGTCAGGTATATGCCTAGGTATATGTACAGCAGATCGACAGATACTTGGCATGAGGACAAGCACAAGGCACAACGCGGCTGAAAGAGAGTGGTTTTGCGGTGAAGGTCCAGAGTCGGTGTGTTCTTGAGTGCTGGCATTGTCTAACAGGAGGCTGTCACCTGCCAACATCGTACAGCAGAGACAATGCGTTGGCAGAAGCGGGCGGCTGGCAGATATGGCGAAGACGGTGCTGTTTGGTCTTTGCCGTGCTGTGCTTTGAGTTGCTGGCCTTCGTTCTGCTCGTTTCTACCTGGTTCCATGGCAAGCTCGCCCTTCGCCTTCCGTATTGGCACACCCGTGTATCTGCAGTGTCAAGGCGTCTCCTGCCTTCGCTACCGAAAGCCGCTGCGGCGTACTCCGTACTCGTGCAAGGCGTGCGAGCAGCGCGGACCGTGCTACGCCCCACGGTTCGTCGTTGTGCTGCAACAAGGGGGGCACCGCCAAGGCAGCCGCACCGGGAACTACCTACCCTCCTCTCCAGAGACAGAGACACCCCCTCAGTCACAGGCGGCATTGCCGCTGCATCACGGCGGTGAGGAAGGACAAGGCTGTTTTTGATTTTGAGGCTTCGTAGACCCGGCCTGCAGCCCTGACCGCTCCTCGGCTGGTGTGGACGCCATTCCCGCGGCCACAAAGAGGTGTCCTCGGCGTGCCTCGGGGTGTGTGTGCTTTTCTCGTCACTATCACCTCTGGCGATGCCGAACACCCCCCTGCTCTCCAGGGTGTACGGATCAGCGCTCCCCGGCACCAAGCTACTGCTATATTGCATCCTCTATGCTTGCACTTTGCACTCTGCCGATATGCAGATTGGGGGGCGATGCTGGAGCACGAGTCGGAACCTGCCCTACACACCGTGCCATTTGCTGGCGTTCGGGCCGGTTGGCGTAAAAACAGGCAAGGCGCAGAAGCATGGCTTAGTTCTGCACCGCAGTCACTCGGCATGCTGCATGAGTGGCCGTTTGGTCGCGTACTCCGTAAGCCACGTATGCCAATGTACTCTGCGGCATGACCTGTGAACAAAGTCGCTGCAGATGTACCGCTCAAGGCGAAGTACTCGCACGACTCGCCCACCCTTTGACTGGCTCCCAGCACCGCTCTGTACACTCGTGCAGCTTCATATTTCGTAGATGACCCTGCCAATTCTGTTCGAGAGACCGGACAACCCATTGGCCCGTTTGAATATCCAGACATCCAGCTGCTTTTGCCCGAGGAGAGACCGCTACCCCGGCACGACTGCTATCTCACACAATTACTCCGTACATCTGTACGAGTACTTTGTACTTACACTCGGCGCAAAATATTGCGCTATTGGGACACCTAGCGCTTGCCCGTACACCAGACCAACGAAAAGCTCGCGGCCAGACAAGACGGAACTAGCCAGTGAGCTCTACTCCACACCTTTCTTGTACTTGGGTATCATTGGGGGTCACAAGGCTGATACGGGAAGGAAACGGGTCAGCCGAGGCGGCTTGTAGGGGCGGCAACGGTTTTTTGGCTGGGGAGATGAGGGGGAAGGGGAGAAGAGCGCAAAACACGGGAAGGCGAGGATAGATGGAATGAGTATGGCCAGCAATCTGCCATTTGCCACAATGGTTGCATGAGATTTAGTTTGTGCCGTTTTGAGTGCGCGTGTCTGGAGATTTGATGAGTGTAGATTCCGAGTTGCACAAGGCGAACGAGTAGCTGCTGTGGCTGCCGCTATGGAGTGCGTCATCGAGCTTATTGCGAATCGGATATAGGTACAGTGTATTGGCCAGGGCATTGTTGTAATAGCTTCGTACCCAATATTCACGGCCAAGTATAGAAGAAGAAAAGAAAGGTAGCGCGAACTGTTGGGGGTTTGCCGCCGCCCCCTTTTTCCATTAGCATGCGTTTACGGGCTCGCCCGCGCAGTTCGTTGCGACTATTCTTGTCTTTGCTTATTCTTTTCTTCTTCCTCTACTAGTTC
Source organism: Grosmannia penicillata (assembly GCA_002778075.1). Taxonomy (NCBI): domain Eukaryota; kingdom Fungi; phylum Ascomycota; class Sordariomycetes; order Ophiostomatales; family Ophiostomataceae; genus Grosmannia; species Grosmannia penicillata. Next base: position 369,756 of record PCDK01000028.1, on the reverse strand, counting down.
GCGTTGGGAGCGGAGGGACTCGCTCAGCTTCAGCCGCGATTGACAAAGTAAGCCCAGTGAGCCCGACCGCAGTCCGAAGGGGAATTTTGGCTGGGAGAGAAGCAAGTCACATCAAAGCAGACATGGCATTGGATGGTGCATCGTATACATTTATGAATGCAAGGAGAAACAATCAAAGGCAGCCAGAAATACCATATTTCCGAGAACGCCTGAACAGGAATGGGGTATACACCGGACCCCGATCGACCTTGCCGTGCGCAAATAACAGGAAAGAAAGGGCAATCCCAGAACACCAGAGGCCGTGAAAGTAGACCGTCCATTACGTGGAATCGTGCTGGCGCAGCCAGGCGATGGATAACAAGAAGGAAGACAAAACAAGACGGATAAAGAAGTAGAAATAAAATAGAAATCCCAGAAAAGAACTGAAACGAGAAAAGAAAAGCGAAATAAAAGAAACGAGATAAATGACACAAGTTCTCCTTGCTCCTAGCCTATGCCACTAGATTGTCGACTCCATGCCCAGAGGTGCCAGCCCCGGCGTCGTCGCCGACAGCGGCGACCACAGGGGCAGGTCGATGGTGCGCGGCTCGGAGCCGGCGCTGGTGTTGCTGGACGGGCAGTGGCGCGACGAGGCGTGCGAGGAGTGGGAGGTGGCGCTGCGCGGCGTGGAGCTGGCGGTGCGGGTCGATGACGGCGAGGCGACGGCGACGTCGCGGCTGTCGGCGTGGGAGACGACGGTGTGGCTGTAGCTGCGGGAGCGGCCGGCGTCGGCCGGCCGGGCCTGTCCGGGCGGGCCGGAACCGGAGCCGGGGCCAGACGGGCTGTGGCTGTAGCTGTGGCTGGCACCGTGGCCGGCGTGCACGACGAGGCTGTGCGGACAGCGGCCCTGGCCGACGGCGCGGCGGTGGCTGTGGAAGGAGCACTGGCGGAAGCCGAAGAGGCGGTCCTCGCGGCGCAGGCCGTTGCTCGCGATGCGCAGCTGCGGGTTCTTGATGCGCACGTCGGCGCGGCTGGCGGCCATCTTGGCCTGGTGGGCGTCGTAGTCGGCGCGCAGCTCGGGCAACGCGAGCAGCGCGGCCAACGAGTCCCCGGCGACCGACACGGAGTTGGAGACGCTGGGCGCCCCGAAGCCGCCCTCCTCGTTCGACACCGTCCACGCCAGCAGCGCCACCGCCCACTTGCGCAGCCGGCACGCCGCCGCGGCCTCGCACTCCTCGTACAGGAAGCGCAGCAGCAGCGGCGTCGCCTCCCAGTCGAACCGCAGGTACAGGTCCTGCAGCGCGTCCATGGCCACGTCCTGCAGCGCCGGGATGTCGGCCACGGCCGCGAACAGGTGCGTCTGCACCAGGTGCCAGTGCAGGTCGCTGCAGGTCGCTGCGGGACCGACGGACGGTGGTGTTGAAGCCGAGGCCGAAGCACCAACGGAAACGGCCGGCGGCTCCCGCAGCCGGATCGCCTCGCTCGTCTGCGCCGCCATGATCGTCAGCGCCTCGTCGATGACGGTGCAGAACGCGTGCCGCCGGTAGAGCCACAGCACGAACAGCTCAAACATGCCGGGCGTCTCGCCGGCGAGCCAGATGGCCAGCGGCGGCCGGGCCGCCCGCGTGCGGCTCGGCGTGCCGGGCGTGCCGGGGACGCCGGGCGCGTGTCTCTCGTGTCTCTCGTGTCTCTCGGCGCCCGCCGTGTCGGACGGCCGCCGGCTGCCGGCGCCCGCCAGCCCCTGCGGCACGGCGTCGATGCTGTCGCGGAAAAAGCCACTGCTCGCGCAGAGCAGCCGCTTGTGCACGACAAACTCGCGCTGCTGGGGGCCGACGAGGACGTGCACAAGCTCGGTGTCGGCGCTCTGCGACGGCCGCCGTGCCCATCGCGAGGGCGTGCCTGCACTGGCGCCCGCGCCCGCGCCCGCGCTATTTGTATTGGTCGTGGTCTGTGTCGATATCGAGCCCGCTCGTGTGCTGTTCGTCGGCGCCGTGCTTGGTCTTGCTCTCGTGCCCGTGGCGGTCGTCCTCGCCGTCGCGCCCCCGTACGGGCATGCGTGCTGGTCTGCCATGACGCCACTTTACGGCTCGAGACAGGAGAGTCGTCCGATGATGGCGTGCAGGCGATCTGCTTCTTGTACACTGCCTACGGAGCACAGCTTACTTGTACGACGGCCGCAACCGCTGGGAGCAGAGCCCCTGCCTATCCCAATCCCCGATACGGACAACCTGCCTGTACTTTGTACCGTGCAGCACACTAGCTCCCAGACGGGCATCACTGCCGATGCGTCGCGTGGCACTCGTTTACCGACCCATGCAGAGCCTCTCTATGGGTCGTTGCCCGCTGCCGCCGCCAGCTTCGGCGCTCAGGTACCCGTCCCCTATACTGCGCGCCGGAAATACTTCGTCCCAGTGCTCGTGCGAATTTAAAGACGCCCCGACGCACAGAGCAGAGCTTGGCCTCGCCGCCAGGGTAATTCGGCCCATCTGCCCTCCTTAATTATGGCCGCCGTCCATCGTTTCGTTTCGGCCGCGGGCCCGACCGGGGTCGTCGGACGGAGTGCTCGCAAAGGCATCGAGGATTCGTTCAAACGTGTAAGTCCTGCCGCGCCCCATTTTTCGTCTCGTTTCCCCGGGTCTCACTGGCTGCGCCTGCCACTAAGCCGCCGTCAGAAACACGCGCTAGTCTGCTGTAGGAGCGCTAAAATAAAGTCTAAAACTTCCGGGCTACCACGGGGCTGGTCGCGCGAATAAGCGGCCGGATGGTAGCGCTCGAGGCTGCTGAGTCAGCATCCGCGGAGCTGTGCGTTTCTGGCGGCGCCTACGAGTACGAGTACAACGAACACAGCTTCTCCGTCCTTCTCTCAATTTACTTTGTAACGTCAACGCACTCCTTCTCCGGCAATGGGCCGCCGCTTTGGCTCCAATACGCCGTGCTCCTGGGTTCCATGCGGCCAAAACAATTGACCAGCATGGCAGAGTATTCCTGACGCCCCTGGCTGCCCGTATTGCTTCGCGAACCTCGTACCTCGTACTCGTACTCGTACTTCGTACGGCAGGCCGGGTGATCACCGGCGTCGCAGATCGCCTGCACGTGGCGTACAATACGAATTACTCCGTACTCCGTATTTCGTAATGACGGCGTCGCTGTCAACGGCTGCGACGACGAGCCATCCACTGGAAAGCGGGCTCGGTTCGGCAGGTTTGTTACACACCACATTCGCCTGTTTTGTCTGTAGTCATCGTCCTAGTCCAGGGTCTGTAAGTTATTTCATACGGAGTGGGCACTTCTGCGCTCTGATACCAGCCTGATCGGTTGCTTATCTACTCTGTAGCGTTCCTGCAACGTAACAAGTCTAGCGCAGACCTCGTTCATCGTCTCAGCTCGTCACGGTACGGAGTATGATAGAATAGGAATACGGAGTACTCTTACGGAGTATTGCGAGAGCACACGTCCAATAATGTGTTAAGCAACGGTGGGCCCCAAGCCAATCACTAACATCACCCAATTCGTGCGTAGTGGTAGGTAGGTACAAAGTATGTACTCCGTAGACGCATTCGCTGCTTGCCATTCAATCACGCTCTTTGCGTGGCCTCTGGCGCTGGGTACCGTTCTTGTGTCGTGCTGCTGAGAAGGCCGACGAGCGGTTGAGTGTCTCGTGCCCTTTCGAGCAACGAGAAGGCAGATGGCTACACGGTATGTGTCATTCCTGCACTGCCTACTTGGCACTGTGCGCTTATAAAGCGGTGATATGTTGCTGGACTTTATCAACTCCCACGGTTCGTCAGACACACAGAATGGGGCAATACTACCAAGCAGTACAGTCTTCACAAGAACGTCGAAACGGGCTACTACGGCCGGCACGAGGATCCTTCCGGACGGCCAGCACCCAATTGCCGTCGCCGAGGCCCAATTTTGTCTCGCTGGCGCGCACGCAACTGCCGGCGGAAACCTGCTCAGGCTATCTGTCGTTTTTGAGGGCGCATCGGCAATGACAACAAGTAGGCAGGCATAACGTGCTACGCCAGTCGTGTCGGATGCGACTCTGCGCGATGGAGCCGGCCGCCGGCGGTGGGCGCTCGTCGTACGACTGCCTGGGTCCCGTCCGCTTCCTTTTATGGCCACGATAGCCTAGAGCAAAGGTTGTCGACTCGAGCCGTTCTCGCCCTATTTTGTGTTTATAGGAGATCGATCTGCACATCGCCAGAGAAGCACAAGAGAAGCACATTGCCAGAAGCACATTGCCAACGAGCCGAGATCCAGCTTAGTCAGCCGGCCGACTCCCGCTTCGCCCCGCTGCTCCGACCATGTCGCCGCCCGCCGAGATCAAGACGTCGAGCCCCGGCGCGCCCGGCGTGCCCTACTACACGCCCATCCAGGACCCGCCCGCGGGCACGGCGCTGCTGCCGGAGGGCGCGAGCGCGGACGCGGTGCCGACGCTGTTCACGCCGCTGACGATCCGCGGCGTGAAGCTGGCGAACCGGTTTGTGGTGTCGCCCATGTGCACGTTCTCGGCCGACGACGGGCACCTGACGGACTGGCACCTCGTGCACCTGGGGCAGATGGCGCAGCGCGGCGCGGCGCTGACGATAGTGGAGGCGACGGCGGTGCGGCCCGAGGGCCGCATCTCGCCCGAGGACGCCGGCCTCTGGGCCGACAGCCACGTGGCGCCGCTGCGCCGCGTCGCCGACTACGTGCACGCGCAGAACCACAAGATCGGCATCCAGCTCGTGCACGCCGGCCGCAAGGCGAGCACGCTGGCGCCCTTTGTCAGCGGCGGCGGCCGCGGCGTCGCGGCGGCGGCCGTCGGCGGCTGGCCCGACGGCGTGCTCGGCGCCTCCGCCATCCCCTTTGACGCCAGCACGGCGCGGCCGCACGAGCTGACCGTCGACGCGATCCAGGCCATCGTGGCCGCCTTTGGCGCCGCCGCGCGGCGCGCCGTCGCCGCCGGCATCGACGTCGTCGAGATCCACGCCGCCCACGGCTACCTGCTCTCGTCCTTTCTGTCGCCGCAGAGCAACGTGCGCGCGGACCGGTACGGCGGCTCCTGGGAGAACCGCACGCGCATCCTCTTCGAGGTCATCGCCGCCGTGCGCGCCCAGCTGCCCGACGCCACGCCGCTCTTTGTGCGCCTCTCCGCCACCGAGTGGCGCGAGTCGTCCGGCCAGCCGTCCTGGACGATCGACGACACCGTCCGCGTCGCCCGCCTCCTGCCCGCCGTCGGCGTCGACCTGCTCGATGTCAGCAGCGGCGGCAACCACGCCGACCAGCAGATCCCCGTCAGCACCCACTTCCAGACCAACCTCGCCGCCCACGTCCGCCGCGCCCTCGCCGACGACGCCGCCGCCAGCAAGCTGCTCCTCGGCACCGTCGGCCTCATCACCACCCCCGAGCTCGCCCGCGCCGCCGTCCAAAAGGGCGGCGTGCCCGGCTTCCCCACCGTCGAGGCCGACCTCGTCCTCGTCGGCCGCCAGTTCCTGCGCCAGCCCGAGTTCGTCCTCTGGTCCGCCCGCGAACTCGGCGTCCCCGTCCAGTGGCCCGCGCAGTTCCGCCGTGCCCAGTGGCCGGCCAAGTTTTAGACGCGCACAGAGAGCCGCGACGTGGACTACAAGCACGAATACTGGAGAGATCGCAGACATAAACATAACAGATTAGTCACGTATCCGAGTATGAAAATGTATTGCCTCATTCAGAACTAGAAGTCTACCATTTTCAGTCGTCGTAAGAGAGTACGTGTACGGAGTATGTGGCTGAGACAGTCACACGAGAGCCCCCGTCTTGCCGTCCTTGCGCTGTGTCCTCGTCGCTGGCCTACTCCCGGTACCATAGTCCCGTAGCCGTGTCTGCTCCGGCTGCCGGCACCGCCGCCGTCTCTGCCGCCGCGGGACCCGTCTGCTCTGCTGCCAGCTGCTTCGTATGTCGCGCTGCCAGCTCGGTCTCGGCCAGCGACCGGATCAGTTCAATGGCCAGGGCGCGGCCAAAAGCAATGCGCTCGGGCGATGCCGCCGCCGGCACGTGCAAGAACACCACCCGCCGACGGTCTGGGTCGGGCCAGGTCGGTGGCGCTGCAGCGGTCGGTGCAGTCGTGTCCGCTGGGGGCGCCTTGTCGGCCTTGCCGGCCTCGTCGGCCTCCTTCTTCCGCCGGTACAGGTGCGCCAGCGACGAAAAGTACGTAAAGTCGCAGAGGTACCGGCCGGCATCGCTGGAGATGCGCAGGTCGGGCTGCGCCTGCTCGATCGTCGTGTGGCCGCGCCACCGCTGCAGCACCTCGTCGAGGTCGATGTGCGTCTCGAGCGCCGGCGGCACGCCGTACCACGCCCAGTCGGGGCTGTCTCGGTCGACGGCGGGCAGGCGGGCGTCGACGTCGCCCAGCGCGTACCCGTCGCGGCGGCCGAAGCGCTCAATGGCGTAGTGCAGCCGGGGGCCGGCCATGCCGATATGGAGCAAGACGTCGATGCGCCTGGGCGGCTGGAATGCCGGACCGGCCGGCGCAGCCGGCGCTCCCGGCAGCTCTGTCGCGCTCTCCAGCGGCACGGCCTGGCCATCCCAGAGCCGCGGCACAATGCCGCGCACGACCTCATAGTTGACACGGATCGGCACCGGGAAGACGACGATGCGCACGCGCGGCAGCGGCGCCGTCTCGGCCTCCGCGGTCGCCCTCGGCGGCAGATACTCGGGCAACGCGTGCGCAATGTCCCAGGAAGGGTTCTTGGGGTACTCCTTCTTGAAGGGCTAGTCCGACGGCCGCCCGTCAGCGTGTGCGGTGCATGGTCGTGCGAAAAGCAAAGCAAGCGCAGGCAGACATCAACCTACCGCAAAGCCCGTCACCAGGACGGTGAACACGTCCTCGTCCTCGATGGAACCCATTTCCCGTGTCGCAGTGTGATGGGCAAGTGAGGCAGGCGAGCAATGCGAATAATGGACAAGTGAGGCGGATGTGAGAGCAATGCGAGCGAAAGATCGATGGAGCGCCTTGTGTAAGTAGCAAGGGACGGCAGAAGCAGCGGAGAGCGAGCCGGGGAGCACTCGACTCTTAAGCACCGAGATGACGACACGAACGCGAAGCAATCAGCCGTTCGCGGCGCGCGGAGGCAAGGAGACAGAGGGGGTCCGGATAGGCAATCTTCTGATATGCACGAGGCCGACTGTATCGAGGCTACTGGGAGGGGAACCGTACGACGGCGCCTGCCGTTACTGCTTGAACTGTCTAGCGCTGTCGCTTCACGACGGACGGCCCACCCACCCCGCCTCCGCTCTTTCGTAGGAGGCTGGGCTTCGGTGTGCCTGCTCGGACGATGCAGGCAAGCTGGCAGCCCTACGTGGATGGCTTATGTAATACACCAAGGCCCAGGCACAGCAGCAGCAGCAGATCGTCCAGCAGCAGCAGCTATATCCATAGCCGTTGAATCCAGCCAGTATCTGCCAAATCAGTACAAAGTAACTATAAGACCCAAAGTCATCCAAGACCCAAGATTATCCAAGACCCGATCATCCAAGACCCAAGATGGAAGTGCTTCGATAGTGTGCAGGCACCCTCAAACATACGGAAGTGTCGCGTGGCGCGGCTCGTCACACCCTTCTCGCTCGAGGAGTCACAGATGATGGTACCGGATCGTATAACTTCCGCCTGCAGATGTTGTTGCCGCACAAGCCCGCCGTTCTCTCTGGCCTGCCTACCGTTCCAGCTCACCTCTTCGATGACGCCTGCCACATCTTTGCCGCTCGCCTCTCGATGACGCCTGCCATATCTTTGCCGCCCGCCTCTCGATGACGAACGGACAAACAGTGGTGTGGGCGAGATTGCTCTGTTTTACAACATGTATGTGGCGTGAACAACAGCACCTACTCGTAGATCAAGGCATCCTAGCACGCTACTGAAGCTTGCCCCTGCCAAAGGCTTCGGCCAATGCACACAAGGCTCCTGTGCTCGTGTTACAGGCCAAGCCTCCACGCTGTTACGAAACACGAGTATCATACGCCTAGGTCACATCACGACGCTTCATGGCTCCCAAGCGGCAGCGAAAGAATACTCTGTACATATTATTCTTCCGGCAAATAGGTCTATGAGGCCGGCTTCGTCGGAGCTTCTCTTTTTGCCTGTATAACAACAAAAACACCTGTTCCATGCGCGCAAATTGACGAGTTCATGATTTGACCGAGCGCCGTGCAATCCAAATATGCTGATAGAGAAACACAAAAGAAATCAAGTAGCGAGGGAATCAGAGAAAAGACGGATAAAACGAGTGGCGGGGAGACAAGGAAAGGGGTGGGCGTCATAGTGCCGGAGGCGGTAAGGAGTGAGGCGACAAGGAAAATCGGAACGGTAGGGGATGGGATGAGCAGGAGCGCTACTCCGTAGACCAATGGCGTGCAGTGCGTGACCTCTTACGCCGTCAAGGCGAGCCCGCTGTCCACCGGCAGCCGCGCATGGTCCAGTTTCTTCGCGTCAGCCGTCAGACCATCTGCGCCAAAGAGCAGAGGCGGAAGGTTGCAGTCCTTGGCCGTCTTTGGCAGCGTGTTGTCGGTCTGCGTCCGATTGGCCGTGCCGTTGGCATCGGAGCCCACAAATGTCGCGAGCTTCGGATGCATCGATGGTGCCTGCAGCGGTGTAGAAACCGGTGACTGCGGCTGCTGTGCCGTGTTGCCTGCCGCTGGCACCACCGACGTGGGCGACATGCCACCTTGGCCATCCGTCGGGGCCCCGGCTCCGGCGGCCGCGCCCGTTCCGTCAGACGACCGGGGAAACTGCCACTTTGTGCGCACATCCATATCCCCGTCGTCCGAGGACCAGCCGGTCGTCTCGGGCGACGAGGCAAGGCTGCCGCTCCGGCTCCGCGCCCGCATCTGCATGTTGGTCCGGTGCTGGCTTTTCGGCCGCAGGTTCGTGGACCGCCCAGCGGTGGACGTCTTGCGCGATGCAGCCCGCTTCGGCGTGCGAATGGGCGAGGCCTGGTCTCCGCCGTCGTCGGCAGACGGGGTGGCCGCCCTCGCGCGGCTGGTTGTGCCGCTGTTGTTGGACTCGACGCGGCGCAACCGTGCCTCCATCGCCATCCGGCGCGTAAGCGACACCTCGGACCCGGCCGCCGTGGACCGCCGGCCGGGCGCAATCGAGCTGGCAACACTCCCACTCCGGCTGACGGGGACCTTGCCCTCCATCACCTTGGCAGACGGCGGCGGCTGCAGCATCCAGTGCAGCCCGTCCTTGCGCGCGGGCTTGCTGGACACAACGGGAGGGTGGAACTCGTTGACAGGAGGGTGGATGACGGCTGGCGCGTAGAACTTGGCGCGATCCTCGTCCGTCACAGCACGTTCCTTGCCCAGCGTGCTCTCGAGCAGGCGGCCCGCGGACGAGCCGGCCTTGACAATGGCATCCATCAGCTTGTGTGTTCTAGACAGTTCGCTGCCCCACAGCTCCTCGTCTTCTCGCTGGTACAGCTTGTGGTTCCACCCCTCGGTCGTCGTTGCATTGGAGACCACTGGCTCGAGCATGTTCATGCTATGTGTGTCGTCGGGGACGAGTGTTGGGCTGGCGGGCGGCACAGCAGTATCGCCGCTGCCGCGGTTGTTGGTGCTGCCGGCATGGGCACGGGTGGCTGTGGTTGGACGGCCTGTTGGTAGACCAGGCGGGTCGGCTGTAGCAGGCGCCGTGCTGCTGTCGTGTAGAGCGCCACCGGTGCTGATAGCGAAGCTGCTGCCCGTAGTAGAGGTGCTATCTTTGCTGGCACTGGTCAGCTTCCGCTGACTTGTGCTCTTGACGTTGTGTGCAGGCCGGCCCTTTTTCGGCAAGCTAGGGCCCATCCGGATCTCCTCCTCCCAGTACGGATTGACATTGAACGGGCTTGGGTGGCGGTAGAGCTGAGGATCTTCCTCGTCCAGGCGCGCTCGCTCCTCACGCTCACGGCGGGACTTTTGCCGTGTGCGGTATCGTGTGCGTGCAGCCATGCATGGTGTGCAAGCCAGGACGTAGAAAATGGCCGACTGCACGGCGACGGGAAACGCCATTTTGGCAGAGGGTTCCCTCGAGTGATTCTCGATCGTCCGTTCTCAACAGGCCGGATAATGCAACTGCGTCTTCAATGTTCGGTCCGTCGAGTATGGCGCATGGAGCGTCGTGGGAGGACGGGCTTGTCGTGAGTTGAGGTGTTTCGTCGAGGTTGTGCGACGTCCCAGAAATCGAGAAAGGGGCGGACAGCAGTCAGCAAGTGAAAATGGCCGGCGATCGGACGCAGTGCCGTAGCCCTAGGACCGGCAAGACACGGTGCGACTGGAGAGCGGCACGCCAGACACGCGTGGGCAACGGTAGGTGAAGTGGGAGACGTGGCGTCGATGCAGTTGATGTCTGCACCAGAGTCTGGGCTGGCGATGATGAGCAAGACAGGGAGAAGCGGTGGTTGGGATGCTGTTTCGGCACTTTATCGGACGGGAGGCGGGAGGCGTCGTGATCGTCGTGTGCCGCCGGGTCGGTCTGGGCTGCTTTGTTGTGTGCTGCGTGCTGCGTGCTTTTGTGCCTTTGTGCTTTGTGCTCTCTGCTCTCGATGTGGTTCGACGTCGCCAGGGCAGAAGGCAGAAAGCGAGAGACGCGTGACGGCGAATGGAGGGCGACGAATCGAAACCAACAAAGGGACCAGCCACCAGCAGGCCGCAAAAAGTCCAAGGTGGAAGGTTGGGAAAAACGAATTCTCCGACCAAGAAACAGAAACAAAGAACAGAAGCAAAAGGCCTGCCGAGGCGAAAGCGGAAATGAAGCTGGCGAGGGGATGGGAGTTCCTCCATCAAGTATTGCGAGCAAAGCATTCGGGGAGGACTGTGGAGGACGGACTCGGGGAGTACAGGTACCAGCTTGTGGCGGCAGACACAGAGGCAGACGTGTACAGGTACCCGCTGCGTCTCTCGGCGACATGGGCGTGAAATGAGCGACTAGCCGCACGTTAAACGTTCAGCAGGGGAGGGGGTGAAACTGGGCACCAAATCGCGCTACAGAACCGCGAGAAGACGAAAAACAGGGGATGGCTGCTGGCAGTGGGGATCGGGGGCGTGTGGGGGAAGGAGGCCGTTGCGACTTCCTGGAAGGTTGGAGTGCTCCGGTCGTTCTTGCCAGCGCAGTGTAATCCATCGTCTTTGCGTATCGTACGGGGTAGTACAAGTGTTGTACAAAGTACGGTCAGGTCATTGGGCAAACACGGCAAGCACATTGTGCGTGGCGGCCTGCGGCGCCTCCGCGGCGTACTTGTAAGCTGCAGGCTCAAAGGACGGCCGAGAGGCCCCACGGAGACGGAGTACAGACGCACTTGCAGAGTATTGCAGCCGTACCTGAGCTTACTGCGTATGCGGCTACTTTGCAGGCCGAATGGGCGGCCTAGACGACGTAATCCTTCGTATTCCTCCGTAGTCTAAAAACAATTGAAGCTACCCGGAAAGAGCGACCGCGCACGTCCTTCGTGCTCGTATTACACGTAATACACGAGTGAATCGCTCTTGCTTTACGGCGCAATCGCTCTTGCCTCGTGCGGCGCGCATGCTCTACGGGTATCGTATGCACTGCCAGAGACCTGACTGCCCGATTCGGACAGGAGACCCCGACAGTACTCCGTGTACGACGCAGCAACGAGCGGGTCCGCGCGCCGAGCACAGAGACCGCGCGCCGCCAGAGCAGGCCGGCCGCTCGATAGCACACGGAGTTGGCGTAGCGTTCCAGCGCGAATAGGGGAAGACAGCGGGCAGCCAGCGCTGTACGGGCCTTGTGGCAGCTTAGTCCGCCTTAGTTAAGCGAGCCGGGCGGAACTTGGCTGGAAACCTACTAGCCTCTGTGCGCGAGAGCCCTGAACGCGTCCGCACTGCGACGGCGTGCTTTGCTGCGACGGCCGTGCGACGGCGAGTGTGCGAATGCCGGCGGCTTTCCTGCTTTTGGCCCGGGAATGGACACCGCAAGCCACTCGCTGCAATCACGCTGCACCACCGCTGGCCGACCGCTGACAGCTACTGGTCAACTACGCTTACGGGCGCATGAATGCTCATATGCGGTAGGCGATTGCTCCTGTCAGCCACTAGCACACAAATCCGGACACCCTGGCTGCCGATCCGCCCATCACCTCGCCCAGTCCCTTGTCTCGCGGCGATAACCTACGCCAGACGCGTACCAAGCATGGAAAACGGTCGCCTGTTCCGCCAATCGTCCGCGACGGCCGCCCGTCATGCATGCGCCCCAAGGCGCGCTGCCTGCGTGCATCCCCATCTCCTGCATGTGTTCCTGCCCGGACAAACGTGTGGATGGCCGGCGCCTTGGCGATCGATGTGCCCGTGTGACTGGCTATGCCGCAGCAAGCAAGATGCAGCACAAGACGCGAGCAGCAAGAGAAGAGGGCGATAGGAATCGCAGTGCATTTCGGCCTGTCGCTTGCTATCATACAAACGGATAGGGGCAGCGCCCGGCGCAAGTGCTATGAACGTAGACGTAGCAAATTAAAAACTGGAAGGAAGGGCAGTAATAACTAATACAACATGGCAAAAAGCTGCTTTTCTTATCCCGAGACTCCAAAGTAACCAAACATCTAGGTCCAGCCTCCCGCGCTCCGGCGGAAATGGCCAGACTGCATATCGAATCGCTTGGGGCTGCCCGCCCGAGATGTCCGGCCCACAGAATGCTGCATGCGCCACGCACCCGGCACTGTGGCATAAGATTAGTCGCTTCTGCCCCGGTCCCTCCTAAACAGGAGACGAAAACACATCTTCGATCGGTCCCATGCGCGCATCTCGCCCATGCGCGCCTCCTCTGCTGCTCAACCGAAGCTTAGACGTCCCACTCCTGCTCCTCATCCGCAGCGTCCTCGGTGCTGAGAGCGGCAAATGCGGACTTCTGCGCGACCGCCTTGGCAGGCCGACTTGCTGCGGCGCTGCTCCCCACCACAGGAGCTGCCGTCTTCGCCACGGCTGTCTCGGCCGGGACGGTCTCTGCGGACGCCGCTGCCTTGGGCTTGCGCGTCTTGGTCTTGACTGTGCTCCAAGAGTCGTCGTCCTCTTTCCGGAGCATCTCCATCTGCTCCTCCTCCGACGGCAGAGACGACATCCAGTCCTCCGACTTGTCGAAAGAGGGCACCGACGACTTGGAGGCATCCGTCACAACCGCATTCGACTCAAAGGTGTCCAGCGGCTGCGCAGGAATGAAGCCGTTGCTGGCTGCTGCCGCCGCGGGCTTGGCACCGTTGGCCGTCCACGTATTCGAGGCGTTGGCCTGTGCGGCCACAAAGCCAGAGCCGTCCTTGGCCGCCCGGCCCTCCGCCACGCGCGCCGTCCGGCGCTGCGCCTCCAGCTTGACCTTGCGGTCTGCCTCGGCCTCTTCGCGCTCAATCTTTGCCTGCTCGGCCTTCTTGCGGTTCTGACGCTGCTTCTTGGTCTCCACCGGTGCTGGCGCGGCCTTGGGCTTCTTGTCCTTTGCGGACTTCTTCTCCTCCGTGCCCGTCAGGCGCAGCACAGACGGGCCTGGCGCCGGCTTCTCGAGCATGTCGTCGACGTTTCCTGCGACGGCGCCCAGGACCGGCGAGGCAGCAGGCGACTGGTCGTCGTCGGCATCGATGCCGGCGGTTGACGATGGCGCTGAGACAGCGGGCGCAGGCTCGGCAAGGCGCGGGATCTCCTCGGCGCGAGACTGCTTGACGCTCTTCTGCCGTGTCTCATCCTTGGTCTTGCCGGTAAACTTGGTGCCCTGCTTGACGCTGGCAAGCTGGCGAGCGAACTCGCGGTTGCTTGCAGCGTCGTCGTCCGAGCTGTAGGTGTAGGTGACAGCCGGTTGCGGCGCGGGAGCAGCCGGCGTCGGGGCTTTCGCGGCGGGCTTCGCGGCGGGCTTCGCAGGACGCTTTGCTTTGGCCTCCTTAATCTCCTTTCGCTGGACCGGAGCTGGGCGCTCCTTGTGCAGTCGCTGCTGGGTGGCCCGTGCCACTTGGGCCTGTTGACTCTTGGTCCATTCGCGGAATGCGTAGCCACCAAAGAGGCCCAGGACGGCCACCCAACCGACCAAGGTAGACAGTGTAACACCCATTGTGGCGGATGAATGTGTGTGAAGGTGTAGTGTTCGTGAAGGGGTAGGAAAAGCAAATCGTTTGAGCGAGAAAACCAGCTCTCTCGGCGCCAAGAAGAATGCGTTTGCTTGGGCGGCTTGCTCTTCGCTGATTCGGCGTCTCAAGGACAGCTGCGCGTTCAGAAAGGCGAGGGAAGCGATTGGTAGGAATGCTCGTCAGCGCATGCAGGACATGCACGAGTTGGGATGCGGATTGGTCTGACGACAGCGATTTGTTCGGACAAGTCTCGACGACGAGCTGACGATTGGATCAAGGGTACAGAGTAACGTTGATGGAGAGAAACGGGACTGGAGACCGGAGATCAAGAGGATGACGGCAAGGTGTCCGCTGCGAGAGCGTGCTTGCGTTGCCGATCGTCGGAAAGGGCCACCTCGAGTCGGCAGAAGGCAGGCGGTGCGTGGTGCAAGTCACGCTGTGCGTGAGTAATGCAAGAGTGAGGCGGAAAGGGAGAATCCAAAGAGGGGAAACTGAGGAACAAGGAAGCGGTGATGAAGCGGAGGAAGGAAGTGGAAGGAGAGTGGAAAGAAAATGTGGTCGGTAGACTGTGGACAGATTGCTACGAATAGAAGGAGCTGTTCGAATTAGGAGACGGGCGTAAAGGCAGGAGGAGTACTCGTACAAGTATGGGGCAGGTGCGATGGGGCAAACGCGATGGGGCCAGTCGCGAAATAAACAGGTGGCTTCACCACTTTTTTGTGGCCACGGCTTCAGCTTTAATAGAGGCGGTCGTTGCAATATCGAATATCGCCACTTTTATTGGCTTACGGGCTATTTTACCCTCGAAGCAGTACTCGTAGAAGTATGCCCAGACGCCCGAAGGGAGGGCGTATGTGCGGACTACGGAATCGTTCTTGCGCTCTGCCTTTGTACCGGTACACAGGCTTGGAGCATCCAGATGTCCTGCTGCCAAGTCCAAGTACCGATACGCAAGTCCTGGCAAGGGCTCGGATTCCCCCTTTTCGTGGGTTTAATCTTCGTATCGAGTCGGGCACGTGACAGCCACGCCCCTGACAGATCTTCGTAACGTGGCTCATCAGGAATGGTGAGGCCATCGCAGCTATCTAGGGATATCAGCGGTCCGTCAGCGTACCGTGCGAGCAAGCCCACAGCACAGTGCCCGTACTGCTTGTGCGGAGACAAGTCGAGGGCTGAATTGTTGCTGTGCCAGACTGCTCCATTCAGTGCAGCAGGCAGACGGCATGTCCTCCATATTCTCAGCAGCACACAATGTCTAACACGGAGCAACGGACGAGAGCACGGAGTATCGTATGCCAAGAGCGACGGGGGCTTGCCCAAACTGTACGGAGTACGATACATCGTATCGTGGCTGTTTCTCGTAGCACCGTGTGGGGTTCTACAAGAGTACGGAGTACGAGTATTCGCACACGAGTCCGTATCCCACTTTGGAAGGAACTAACGGTCTGCAAGAGATGATATCTCGCGTACACAACTACGTTGAATTAGGCAGACACCAACAGCACAGAGCGCTCGTGCTAGCTCAGAGATCTCGTTCCTGGCAAAGAGCCATCAATTTTCCGAGGCCAGGCCATACGGAGTACTCCAACCTGTGCGTGCCCGTCTGGGAGCCGCGCGCGAGCATTGGGCACCGATGTGTGTCTGTGCCTCAACATCGGATCTTGCGCTGACCAGGGTAGACTAGGAACTCCGGAGACTTTGCGGGCATCGACTCGACAGATCTGTGCTGTTCCCACCTCATCGCCTACGAAGTAGCCACCTACCCGCAGTCATGGCTCCTAAGAATAGAATCATCCTCGACACGGATCCTGGTGAGCGGCCCCGGCTTGCACTCGTACTCCGTATTCTCCCTGCTCAGCCTCATCACGTGCTAACATCCAACGCAGGCGTGGATGATGTGTTGGCCATACTGCTGGCGCTCAGCGTCTCGCCAGAGGAGCTGGAGCTCGTAATGTTGTCGGTGACATACGGCAACGTCCCCCTGCAGAGGTCAGTCTCCCGGCCTGCACTGCGGCGTGGACTACTCCGTAATCTGTGCCTGTGTACACGTATTTGTACAAGTATACAAGTATTTGTATTCTTGGGTTTCTCTGGCCCGTGCTGATGCAGACTGGCAGCTGTCTTCGCAATGTGGTGGCGCTGTTCCACGTCCTCGAGAAGGAACTGACCTGGCGGTCCTCCACGGGGAGTGTCAGCCCGGGCTTTGGGGCCCTCAAGGCGTACAAGCCCATCGTGGCTGTTGGTGCCGAGCACGCCCTGGAGGACTCCATCCTCATGGCTGACTACTTCCGTATGCCCTCCTCTTCACGTTCTTGCTCACACGTCTTCTCTGATTACGACGCGCTGACCGTGGGTGTGCGGTGCTAGATGGCGCGGACGGTCTGCACGGCGTCCACGAGGCTGTAGGTCCTTGCTGTTCGGGCGGACGGTTCATGGCTGGAATGCCGCTTCAGGCACGCGCTGACATGTTTCTAGCATCCCGACCTCACCCCGGCCGACACGTGGAAGTCTCTCTTCGCAGAAGGCGAGCAGGGCGAGCCGCCGTCCTTCTCGTCCTTCTTTACGCCGTCCAGGACCCCTGCGCACAAGGAGATGCTCCGCCTTCTCAGGGAGGAGCCGGCGGACACGATCACCATCGTTGCCGTGGGGCCCATGACCAACCTGGCGCTTGCTGCCGCCGAGGACCCCGAGACCTTTCTGCGCGTCAAGGAGGTTGTCGTCATGGGCGGCACCGTTCACCTGGAGGGCAACATCACGCCCGTGGCCGAGTTCAACACGTACTCCGACACCGTGGCTGCTGCTCGCGTGTACGCGCTGACGTCGCCCATTCCCGCGTCGACCATGCCGCCCTTTGTCCAGGGCAAGTCGGTGCTTCCGCCGTACCCGGCCAAGCTTTCGCGCCAGCTCAAGGTGACGCTGTTTCCCCTCGACATCACAACACCCCACCTGCTGAGCAAGCAGTACTTCCTCCGGGAGATCGAAGCCGTTGAGAAAAAGGGCAGCCCGCTGGCGCGGTGGGTCAGAACCTTTATGGTGGGCACATTCCGCAAGATCGAGTCCCTCGAGGGCGACGGCAGCGAGCCGGGCCTGTCACTGCATGACCCGCTGTGCATCTGGTACATGATTTTGCGGGACGACCCGGCGTGGAAGTCCGTGCCAAAGCCCGAGGATCTCCGCGTCGAGACGTGCGGCCAGTGGACCCGCGGTATGTATGTACTGGACAAGCGCATCCGTAGCAAGCCCGACGTGGATGGCGCGGCAGAGGCGCCGGTGGAGGCCGCTGCTGGCACGGACGACCTCGAGTTGGGCGACGTGCCGGGGGACACGATGGCTTGGCTCAACCCGCGCAAGGGAAACCGCATCAACCGCATCATCGGCTCTCCAGGCGAACTGGCGTTTGCAGACTATCTGATGAAGCGGCTTTTCGCTTAACGAGTCATCTCTGTTTTCCTTTCTATACATGGAGATGCAACCTTTACATAGATTGTTTGCGGGTATCTTGACCATCCCTTTGTTCTCTCTGCCACCGCACCCGTACCATGCTGTCCTCTGGGCGCGCCCGAGAAGATGTGGGAACCAGGAGCCGAAGAGTGGGCAACGAGAGATGTGGAGCTGGCCCAATGAACGATTCAGCAAGCGCAGCCATCGCAGCGCTGTTCCCATGTCCGCGCATGCGCACACTGCACAGACACAGGCCCAAGGCCGTCCGGCTTGCCAATGTCGTCTGGGCAGGGCGGTGTCCGCAGCGAGCCGTGAAGAGAGGCAGCGGGCACGGCGTGCGTGCCTTTTCGATTCGGCATCCTTGCGCTGCCCAGCCGTGCTGCGCCGATGCGTCACGCGTGTTTGGTTGTCCCGATGACGTGGCCCTTGACCTTTGTCCAGTCGATGGACGCGTCGAGCTCCTCGTCTACCAGACCGACGCTGCACACATTGTCGCCGCGCACAATGTACAGGCCGAGCGGCACCTCGGCCGACGGCTCGTCGTCGTCGGGCGTGTTGACGACACGCTCGACCGTGGATTGGAGGACCTGGCGACCGGTTAGCAGGCGGACGGCAAGCCAGAGCGCCGGCGTGCCGGGACGAGTGCAGGAGAGCGCGTACCAGATTGGTCGAGTTGTCGATGCAGGCCAGCGTGCCGATCAGGATGCGGGAGTCGACGGTGAGGACCAGCACCTTTTCTAGCGGCGGCGTTAGTCGACGTTTGGAGGAATGGGGGAATAGCAGGGCACACGGCACGGGGCGCAGCGCATACTCTCAACGTAGCTGTGCAAGAGGGCCGCCATGGTGTCGCCGGTCGTAGGCTATCGTCGCGCGTCGGCGGGCCAGAGCAAAGACGACGGAGACGAGCCGGCTTCTCTGTCGCGGGATGGGCGGCAGTAGGCAGAGCGCAGGGGTGTGCCGCCGGTGCTTTGTCGGGTGGTCGTGTCGCGGGCGCCCTCGAAGAGAGGCTGGTGACGGCCTGAGCAGAAGCTGTTTTTCTGGCGGCCCTGCAAGACTGTGGCGCAAGGCGCACAAGCCACACCCCGAATACGGAGAAGCTCTGCTACCCCATACAACGTGCCACGGCCGCTGCATTGGCGCGGAGCGGGGTATTGGTACTGTACTCCGTACTCTGTATTACTCGTGTCCTATTACTCCGTACATGCCAGGTGTTATGTACCTGTCTTCACCTGGCAAGCAATACTGCCGGCAGTATGGCTGGCCGGCGAGAGCTCCGTAGGGCATGGCTGTAGTCAAACCCCGCCTCCGATAGTGCACAAACGGCCATGGCTCGCTCCCACTACGGCGAGCTAGCCACGGCTGTCCTCCTACACAACGCGCGAGCTCCTACGGACAATGGCAAGCGTACGGGTCCCCTTGTCTATGGTCTCGGCTCTCTGCCGACGCGGCGGCCTCCGCCTCCGGCACCGTCCGACAAGCGCGGCCGTGGCTGCCGGACGGGGATCGGCATTCTACCAGACGACGACCGGCCTGGGAGGCCCGAAGATCGACATGGCCCAGGCCAACCCGCTGCAGCAGGCCTTTGCGCGGATTCACGCTGACGGCGGCCCGGCGAGCCTCGGCCTGTGGCAGATGCTGCCGGGCGCGAACATCTCCCGCGCGCTGGCCCGCACGCCAGGCATCGACTGGGTCCTCGTGGACTGCGAGCACGGACAGATTGACGGTACGCAACAGGAGCCTCGCTGAAGGAAAAGGTCTTGATCTAATCGCGGGGACACGTCCCGTAGACGGCGCTATGCACGAGATCGTGCCGGTCATCGCCGCCGAGGGCGCCTCGCCCATTGTGCGCATTCCCGACTTCCAGCCCTGGATGATCAAAAGTGGGTGCCATTCGCCGCCCCGACCGCCCCGCGTACGCAGCGCTGTCCTTTGATTCATGCTGACACGCGGCGCAGGAGCACTGGATTCGGGCGCGCACGGCGTAAGTACTGCGTGGCTGGGCTGTCCCTGATCGTGACCTACCTGTTGACGCGGAGCCAACAGATCCTGGCGCCGCTCATCCGCACCGTGGAGGAGGTCCGGGCGTTTGTGGCGGCCTGCAAGTTTCCGCCGGCCGGCCGTCGCGGCTTCGGCTCGCCGCTCGCCATGCACGGGTTCCGGGCGCGGCAGAGCCACACGCCGCAGCCGCAGCTGCCCACGTTCACCGAGTACCTGGAGCAGGCCAACGGCGGGACCCTGACAATGGTGCAGATCGAGACGCGGGAGGCGCTGGACAGCGTGGAGCAGATCGCGCCGCTCGTGGACGCCGTCTTCGTCGGCCCCTTTGACCTGGCCAACAACATCGGCCACCCGATCCGGGACGGCGTCGTCCCCCCGGCGGTGCACGACGCGCTGGCCCGCACGCTGGCAGCAGCCCGGGCGGCCGGGCGCATCTGCGGCGTGTATGCGGCGACGGCGGAGCTCGCGCGCGAGTATGCGGCCGCCGGCTTCGACATGATGAACGTGTCCACGGACGTGCTGGCGCTGCAGTCGCAGGCCGCCGAGGCCGTGGCGATCGCGCGCAGCACGTGAGCCTGCGACGCCGCCTCATGCTCGTATGTGCTCTTGCGCTCACGCTCTCACGCTCCCTCGACGAGGTCCATCTTGGCCTGCACGTCGTCGGGATCGAACCGGTGCATGAGCTTCACAGCCTTGGAGGCCTTTTGGGGATCTTCCTCCGGGCCAGACGCCTTGCTGATGTGGATCTAGCCGTGCGTTGTTAGTCTAGAGCGTCGTTCATCACCGAATACCAGAGTACGCACCACGGGCACGTCCAGGTCGTAGAGGTTTCGCCAGGCAAGGGCCTTAGGGTCAATCACGTCGATCTCGCGGAAGTCAAACGGCCGCACATCCCAGACAGCCGCGAGAGCGGATTTGGCGCGCACACACAGCCCGCAGTGAGGCCGGGTGAACAGCGTGATACGGCAGGCCTGCCGCAGGAGTGAAGACGAGACACGCATCGCCGCGGGCACGTAGAAGCCTTTTCGTTTCGGTGTTGGGTGAGGCGTTTGTTTACTGTGCTGTCGGATGTTTTGCGCTGAGATTTGCACTCGATACTGTTCGGCAGTCGGCGCCACGGCATTCGTACAGTGCTGCACGTGCAGGGAGCTCAATAGTGGATATCATCAGGAGCCTCCATCTGTGGCGCCTGGTGGCGTCAGGAGGGGCAGCGAATGCCGGCTGTCCTTCCTCGCAAGCAGACAAATGCAAAGAGTGCGCTTCTTGTTTGAGGGGAAAGCCCGCGGGAGACGGAAGCTTTACCGAGCTCTGTATCTCTGTATTGTTGTGTTACATAATACGAAACCGGGGCTTCGATTACCGTCTGTACAGTATATATACAGTGCGCCGCACGGCCGCCCGAAGCCACCAGAGCCTCTTTTTTCTTCTATGCGCCATGGAAGCTCTCAGAAAGATTGCTGTCTGGGCCAGCCGACAAGGGTCCAACCACGAATAAGAAGCCGGACGCACGACACTCGGCCATCGGAGCATACAAGTAAAGACGACGACAGCCCCCTCGCCGGCCTCCTGAGTATATCCGTAGGCATACTCGTAAACATCACCGTGGGAAACCGGCAATTCATTCTGCGGGGTTCTTCTTCACGGCATCACCAAGTCGGCCTTGACGTACACAGCACTCCAAGGCGCCGGAGACCCATCGACGCGAAACCGACATCCGACGAGACGCCACGAGCACGGCCATGGCCCAGAAGTGCGTACACCAGGGCTGCGGAAAGGAGTTTTCCGACCCGGAGGAGGACTGCCACTACCATCCTGGACCGCCGGTCTTCCACGAGGGCCAGAAAGGTGCGTGAACAGCGTGAACAGCAGGCGGCGCTGACGTGGGCGCGGCACAGCGGATGCACTGACAGGACGCAGGATGGGGCTGCTGCAAGCCGCGCGTGCTCACGTTTGAGGAGTTTATGGCGATCGAGCCGTGCACGACGGCGAAGCACAGCACGACGGACCTGCCGCCCAAGATGGCGAAGAAGGAGGTGGCGGCGGCCGACCAGGCCACGGCGGTGGCGGCGACAGACAGCGCGGCGGAGCTGGGCCCGGCCATGCCGCGCAACCCGCTGCCGACGCGCCAGAAGGCGGCCAGCGCGGCGAGCGCGGCGCCGACGGCAGCGGCCGCGCCCGAAGCAGCGGCGCCGGCTCCCGAGTCCGACGACGACGACCCGGCCCTCGCCATCCCTGACGGCCGCGTGTGTCGCCGGCGCGGCTGCGGCGTCGCCTACAGCAACGGCGCGCGCCACGACGACACGCCGTGCGTGCACCACCCCGGCGCGCCCATCTTCCACGAGGGCAGCAAGGGCTACAGCTGCTGCAAGCGGCGCGTGCTCGAGTTTGACCAGTTTATGAAGATCGAAGGCTGCGCGACCAAGACCCGGCACCTGTTCGTCGGCAGCGGCCGCACGGGCAAGGCGGCGGGCGCCGGCGAGGAGCTGCTGGACACGGTGAGGTGAGTGGCTGCGCGATCCGCTGCGACAAGGCACGGCATGTCTCGTTAACACGCACAGAACCGACTTTTACCAGTCGACCACCGCCCTGACGGCCTCCTTCTTCCTCAAGAAGATCGACAAGGACCGGGCGGTCGTCGCCTTCTCGGAGCAGGCCATCGAGCTCGACCTGCCGACGACGGACAGCCCCGCGAAGCGCTACAAGACGCAGCTGTCGCTCTATGCGGCCATTGACCCGGCGCGGTCGACGTACAAGATCCTCGGCACGAAGCTCGAGGTCGTGCTGGCCAAGGCCGAGGTCAGCGCGTGGCCGGTGCTGCGCAGCGACGACCGGCCGACGGGCGAGATCCTGCAGGTCGGGCGCGCCAGCAAGGTGGAGCGCTGACGGCAGAAGACAAAAGGAGGACCAAGACCAGTCACCGAGACATAGAGTAGCACTACACAAGCAGCACAATAAGACAGTGTATTTGTATGGCTCTTGCTCACGAGCTCATGCCCGCCATCAGCTCGACCTGGTCGAGCAGCATGCCCTTGCGCATAATGTACTCGCGCAGGGCCTGGAACTCGGCGCCCTCCTCCTCGCCGTAGCGGTCGGCCTCGGAGAAGCCAAAGGCGCAGGCGACGGTGTCGAGGGCGGCGCGCTCGTCCTCGCGCAGCCAGCGCTCGCGCAGCGGCGTGCCGGGGGCCCAGGTGACGCGGCGCATCTGGTCGTTGGCGGTGGTGTTGGCGACGACGCCGATGGCGCCGGTGAAGCCGATGTAGGCGAGGATGCCGACAAAGGCAAACGCCGTCGCCGTGCCCGTCTCCAACGTCTGCTGGTAGGCGGCCAGCTGCGCGGCCGCGCCGTACGTGGCCAGCGGCACGCCGACGGCGGCCAGCCCCGGCAACAGGCCGCGGCGCAGCACCTTGGCCCGCACAAACGCCGGCGCCGCGTACGTCGTCTCGACCACGCCGACGGCCGCGTCGAGGCTGCGCGCCGCCAGCGCCGCCGCCAGCGCCTGCGCCGCCACCTCGGGCGCCACCGCGCTCGACGGGCTGCGCGGGTTCTGCGCCACGAACCGCACGCCGCCCGCCGCCCGCCGCGGCAGCGGCTTCGTCGCGTACAGCTCCAGCACGCGCGGCAGCGACGCCGGCCGCGCCAGCCGCGCCTGGATGGCCACGTACCGCGCCAGCAGCGCCGGCGCGATGAACACGCGCCGGTCCGCGATCACGGCGTACGCCGCGTCCGCGATCTCGTCGACCGCGTCGCGCAGCCGCGCCGGGGCCGCCGGGGCTGTCGTCGCCGCCTCCGGGGGTGCGCCCGAGTGGGCGCCGCTGCTGCCGTCCATGGACAGCAGCGCCGACGCCGCCGTGTCGGCCTGGTGGTCGCGGCTGCTCAGCTGCGGCTGCACCGCGGCGTCCATGATCAGGTCCGCCGCCTCGGCGCAGACGCGCAGCGCCGCCGCCGTCTCCTCCTCGGTCGGCAGGCCCGGGCACGCGAGCAGCCGGTCCCGCGCGCCGCGCACCAGCGCCACCACCCTGTCGAGGTCCGGCAGCCGCACGCCGGCCGTGGCTGTCGTTGCTGTTGCTGCAGTTGCGAGGGCCCGGATGGCTCTGGGCCGTGCCGTGGGCCGCCGTGCGGGCGCCGGCAGGCCGACCCGTCGCTGTGTGCAAGGGCCTCTCGATCGAGACGGGTCCGCGCGCGCGTCCCGCGCCATCAGCGTCATCGGCGCGCGCTGTGCTGCCGCCGGCATGGCACGTCCCGGCGCATCGGCCGCCGGCAGAGGAGCGCCGGCCAGGCGGCGGAGCAGGCGGCGGAGCGGCGGCGGCGCAGGCCGGTGGCCCATCGGCGGGCGAAACATGGCGTGACTGGATGGCCCGGCAGGCAGATGGGTGGCAGTGGTCGGAGTGCTTCGTACGAGCAGACGCAGGATCTCTGTTGCGGCCGAATGCCGAATGCGTTGGCAGGGATTTGTCTCCGTTCTTCGTACGCAGCACAGTCACGGGACCACACTTCGTACTGTGGGCCGCACAGTGACGAAACAGGAACCAGCAGCCCCACCCCTCCACAGCTCGTGCTCCGAGTGCTGCATCCAGGCATCTGCCATTCTGTCTGCCCTTCTCTGGCTTCTCCCCTTCACTACGTCAACCGACCAGCGCCGATCGCTCGCCCGCGACACCGTCCACGCCGCGTCGCCTCCGCGCCATCCGAGCATAGCATCGCGTCCGCAGCTGCGTCCTGCCTGCCGTCCGCAAGCCAGCTTGTCGCCATCCACGCGCGGCCAATGTGCCGTCTTCCGGCCGCCGATCCTCGACGCGACCTCTGAACACCCGACGCCCTCCCGACACAGACACCATGCCGCCGCCGCCGCCACCGCCTCCGCCGCCGCCGCCGGGCGGCATGGGCATTCCGCCGCCGCCGCCGCCGCCGCCGGGCGGACTGCCGGCTCGTCCTCCGGCGAACAAGAGTGTGGTAAGTCGGCGGAGAGACCGGAACCGGAGACCGGAACCGGAGACCGGAGACCGGAGACCGGAGACCGAGGAAACCGGGGAGGCCGGGGAGACCGGAGCAGAAACAGAGAGAGACGACAGAGCAGACGCGCAACGCGACGCTGACCGCCGCAGAACGCCCTTCTCGGCGACATCCACAAGGGCAAGGCCCTGAAGAAGACTGTGACCAACGACCGCTCGGCGCCCATCGTCGGCAAGGTGGCCGGCGGTGCCGGCCCGTCGCCGCTGGGCGGTGCGCCGCCCGTGCCCGGCGGTGCTCCCCGGCCCCCGGGCGTGCCCAGCGCCCCGAGTGTGCCCGGCGGCCTGGCACCCCCGGCGCTCGGCAGCCGCGCCCGCAGCAACAGCGACCAGTCCAGCCGCGGCGAGAGCAGCGCGCCGCAGCTCGGCGGCCTCTTTGCCGGCGGCATGCCGAAGCTGCGCAAGACCGGCGGGGGCGTCAAGACCGGAGGTGCGTCTCTTTCCTTCCCTTCTGCCCGTTGTCCTCGTTCCGCCGGCTGACCGCCAGCCGACAACCACGCCTCGTACCTGTCCGACCCCGAAGACTCTGCGCGCTCCGCCGCCCCGCGCCCGCCCGCCTTCTCGGCCCCGAAACCGCCCGGCGGTGCCGCGCCGCCCGTCCCCGGCGCCCCCGCCCGGCCGGCCGTGCCGCCGCCGCACCACGCGCCCGCGCCGCCCGGCCCGACCTTCCACCCGTCCATTGCGAACCTGCGCAAGACGGCGGGCCGCGCCGACGCGCAGCGCCCCTTCTCGTCCGCCTCGCAGATCGTGCTGGGCAAGGGCCCGCCGCCGCCCGTCGGCAAGAAGCCGCCGCCGCTGCCGGCGTCGCGCAAGCCCTCGTCGACCCATGCCGCGCCGTCGTCCCACGCGCCGCCCCTCCCCGCGGCCCACGCCCCGGCCGTGCCCTCGGCGCCCGCGCCGCCCGTGCCCGCGGCGCCCCCCGCACCGCCGCCGCCACCACCGCCCGCCGCGGGCGCGGCCGGGAGCGGCCGATCCCAGCCAGCAGCGCCGCCGCCGCCGCCGCCGCCGTCCGTGCCGCCCAGCGCCGCCAGCCAGAGTCTCGCGGCGCAGGCGATGAAGCGCGCCCTCAGCAGCGCCTCGCCGTCGTCGGCGCCGCCGGCGCCGCCTCCGCCTCCGCCTCCGCCCGCGTCGGCCGCGCCCTCGCCGTCGCCCATGTCAGCGCCGCCGCCACCGCCACCACCGCCCGTGGGCCTGCCGCCGCGGCCGTCCGCTTCCTTCTCACCCTCGCACTCGCCCTCGTCTTCCGTCTCGCATCTCCACGCGGCACCGCCACCGCCGCCGCCGCCCGCATCGGCCAGCAACCACAGCCACGACCACAACCACAGCCCCATGCCGTCCGCCGTGCGCGTGTCGATGCTGGACCCGTCGGCCTACACGCTGATGCCCAACGGCAGCAGCGGCGCGCCCAGCCCGTCGCCGACGCGCAGCGCGAGTGGCACGCTGTCGCCGCGGTCGCAGCCGGGCGCGGCGGGCAGCGGCGTGCGCTACGTCGTGCAGGACACGCGGTGGAAGTTCGTCTCCGAGGACGGGCTGCCCAAGGTGCGCGAGTTCCGCAACAGCGTGAAGCGGTACCGCGCGGGGCGGGGAAGTAGCGTGCCGCTGGACCTGAGCGCCTTTACGTGAATAGGCTGAGAAGTAGGGAGAAGAAGAAGAAGAAGAAGAAGAAGAAGAAGAAGAAGGCCGGGATGGCGTGCCAGGGGACGAGGGCTGGGAGGAACGGAGTTCACTGTAGCGTGCGTCTCTGCTGCGGCAGACAGTTTGTCCCATGTTGGGTCTGGTCAGCACGGTTTCCCGCAATCATCTTGTATAGTCGATAGAATTTGGTGGCCTTGCCGCTGTCCTCGCAGCGCGGCTGGGCTCGCAAGGTTGAGGCCAAGGCCCGGCTGCCCGTCATTCTGCACATGCATGTATTTTATGCTTGTGTATTTCTTCCTATGGTATTTCCAAGTCGTTACAATAATTATGGCAACGTAACAGATCGCCCCAGCTAACAGACTCCTCTCGTAAACCCAATCAGCAAATAGCACGTTGAATAGGGCGGCGGGGACATGCTTCGTATCCTCGGCGGCAGCCGCGTCCCTCCGCATGAAATGCAAAAGAAAAAACAACAACATTGTCCGTTCGTCTGTCCAGTCTCACGCATGTGTGGATATGTGGTATTTCCAGACTCTCATCATGCGGCCGTGTCCTGTGCAAGCATTCAACACCATAGAAAAGAAAGGGGCATCCGTGATTAAAAGCAGTAAGGCAAATATGAAGGCATCAAGAGATCAAGACGTCAACAAGTCCAGCACGACTCGGCAATGTGGAGAGGGCGACGGCCGAGTGGCTCAGGCCATGGCAGCCTTTGTCATGCCGGCGCCCCAGCGGAATCGGCGCAAGGTGCTTCCCGTCGAGGAACGCATGATTTCGTGGCCACAAGAAGTTGTGTTGGCCGCCACACTGCCTCCCAGGCCACCGCCTGGCATCACCGAGGCGGCTTCTTGCTTTCCCACTTCGCGGCCGATCACGAAGCCAGCACCAAAACTGACTACCGACACCAGCACTACCACGCCAGCGCTGACCACCCAGGTGAGCATCGTCGGCGTAAGGAAGGCTGCAGGGCCCTCGTTGTCGGTCGTACTTGTCCGCTTCTTCTTCGTGACGCGCTGCGGCTTGGATGCATTGCCTGTGCCACATGCAGCACGCTTGCTCTTGCTCGACGAGGAGGCAGCGCTCAGGGCACTGGCGCGCGAGGAGGAGGCCGCCACAGCCCCAGACCCAGTAGGATGCGCAGATGGGCGGTTGCTGGAGCGTATGTTGGGCCGAGCAGCAGAAGCAGAGGCAGTCGGCTCCGAGAGCATGGCCTGTGGTGGCAGCCGCATGGGCTGGAAGGCCGAGCGCGTCCGTGCCGGCGCCGGCGTCTCCGACATCAGTTCAGATTCCGGCACAAGACACATCTCCATCGGCCGGTTGCTTGGCCGCAAGCCGGGGGCGACGGCCGAGGACTCGCCGTACGCGCCAGACTCCTTCTTCGGCCGGCCACGCGCTGCTGCAGCGCAGGACAGCAAGGTTGTGAGGGATGCACGCAGATCCGCATCGTTGTCCTCGCGGGGCGGGCCGAGGAAGGGCGGCCCTGACCCACGAGAGGCGCGGGTGGCGGAGCCAGAGCCGTGCAACGAGGATGTGCGGCGCGCATAGGTCGAGGCCAAATGCTGGTGCGGGGAGGGAACGGAGCGCTGCTGTTGGAGGTGGTTGGGCGGATGGGAAAAGGCATTGGGCTGCGGCTGGAAGGTCGGCGGGCCAGCAGTGGGCAGGCCGAGTGCTGTACCTTCGTCGTCGTCGTCGCCCTCGTCGTCACCATCGCTGGCAGCCGCTCGCTGGAGCATCTGTGCCTGCGCCTGCTGCTGAAGCACGGTGAGGTTTTGGGGCGGCGTCATGGGGTGGCGCACGTGGACGTGCTCGGTCGAGCTGGCCATGACGCTGTCGGCCTCGCTCTCCGTCTCGTCGTAGACCTCTTGGCTACTCTCGGTCGCCCTGCGCGCCACCGGCGCATAGACGGCGCTGGCGCGCCGCTGCGTGGAGGCCGCGCTCGAGGCGGCTGCAGCGGAGGCGGCGGTCGACGCTGGACGGCTGTGCGTGCTCATGCTGACGGCATCCTCGACTTGCTGGAGCAGGCGGCGGCGGCGCTGCGGCTGCACGGGCATGGTGCCGCCGTTGGTGCTGCTCATGCCATGGCCGACGCGCAGGCCTGTTATGACGATCTCATCGATGGACGACAGCGACGACGACGAGGGCTGCGAATCGACTTCCACCCAGGACTCTGTGGAGGACGGTGTCAGCGCCTCGGGGTCCTCCGCAACGACGACGTCGTCGCCGCGGCCACTGAGGGCCTCGGGCAGGCGCTGGCCACGCTGCGGCCGCGCTGGCGAAGAAAACTGACCTTCGTTGCGATGGCTCGTCGTGGACTGCGCAGTAGTGGCCGGCGCCGGGGCAGAAACAGCGATGCGACCAGCGGACGATGTCCTGGTCGGCCGGCCACTTTGGGCGGCGAAAAGATCGCGTCCATCAGAAGGAGGGTTCATGGCCGGGAGAAGTCGAGAGGGAATGAGGCCGGAAAGCGACCAACATGCAAACTTGTGAGAGATGCGGAAGATACGATCCGACGGAAGGACCAGGAAAGCCGAGTGGCCGAAAAGAACAGGAAGGACCAGGAAGCCGAGTGACCGAAAAGAAACAGAAGGAGCCAGGCAGGCGCCAAGAAAAGGAGGATAGGAGCGTGGCTTGTCGAAAGACTCTACGAATACGTAGCAGTGAGAAGGTCGGGCTTCCAGGAGCAGAAGGCGCGGACGGCAGTGACCACGAGGGCGGTCTTTCCCTATTCAGCCCCCGCGAGCTTGGCTTGTTCTCACCGAGTCAGCGGTGCGGATCGACGACGGTTCCCCTCTTTAGGAGGCCACGCGTGCCCAATGGGTGACGGCACGGGCAATAAACAATAACAGATGGCGCACGGGGAACGTCGTATGGGTAACACGGCGGAGACAGTTGCGATAGGTGAGATCCGACGAGCGGAGGAGGGCAGACAGTGCGAGCGGCAGGTCGAAAGCCGGGGGCAGAAAGCGATCAAAGAGGCAAGTTTCCGGCAGCACGAGAGCCGGCGATCCAGAAGGCACGACCGGAGACAAAGACGGCAAGTGCAAGTGCAAACGCGATACGCGCAGGAAGGAGCGGGCAACAGCGCCCAGGCAGGAAGGAGAAAGGCAGTGCCGGAGGGGGTTAAGACCATTCTCCTATCTCCACACGACCCTTTGGAAGCGTCGATACTAGGCTACTTGTACCCGCAGCCATGCGTGCGTTATCCGTAGGTTTGCAGTAATACGGAGTACTCGTACAAAGGCAGCATGGCACTCGTCCTGCTCGCCTGTCTGGATGAGGGTCTGTCGACTACGGAGCGTAGTCTGGCTTGCAGTGGGGCACCCAAGATCCCGGCGGTCGCGCCTGCACCATAATCTACGACGGGGCCAGAGCATGCGCCTTCGGACTTTCTTTTGTTGGGAACAGGTGTTTCCCCTTCCAGAGAGCACCAACGGCGGGTACTTCGTAAGATACAGCACGCGTACAAGTACGAGGTATTGCCGCAGACCCGTGGACAGACCGTTCCGGCACCACTTCCAGCGGCTATGACGCGATTTGGCGGTGGAAACGTCCGAGGCGGCCAGCACAGGGCAGGCTGATGCCATGCCCGGCAATCCATCGCAATCAGGCCGTACAGGGCACACAGCACTCCGTAGTCGTAAGGTACGGTGTTCCTTCGTCCTCGTAGGCCTGGCTGCCCCACCAGGCTGCGCTCGACAATACTCCTACCGATTACGCCGTGCGATACTGCGGTGCGATGCGGCTGGCGAGCAGACAGCGCAGGTCGTGAAACGCTGGTCTTGACGCCCAGCCGTTCTGACGGCACACGTCAGCACAGGGCAAGGCACAACGGCAAGGCACACGCCAGACAAGACGCTGGCGTGGTCGGCAGGTGGCAAACGGTGGCAACTGGCAGTTACAGAAAACAGAAACAGAAACAGACGAAGCAGTGCCAGAACGCCAGAAGCTGTACGCGTACGAGTACGATACGAGTACGATACGTACGATACGCGTATGGGAATCTGGCCGACGCATGGGATTTACGGAGTCGGCGCGTATGGGCCGATGGCCCCGTGTCGTGACATTCGCAAAGGCGAAACAAGGGCGGCGCGCGCCGCAGGTCCCCCACGACAGTACAACGTACATGGCACAACCCCTCGCTGCATGGGGGCCCGAGCAAGATGTCAGGGCCTCTGGACAGGCTGTTCTGCAGACGCGCAGCAGAAACTTGCTCAGGCAACGATGCGATCGTCCAACCGGCGACCACCATGTGGAGGGCGCTTCACGCCACCGCGTACGAGGAAGCGGCAGGAAGTGCGTACTCTGACTCGTATGCGTTACGGATGCTGAGCAGGCCAGAGCGATATGTCCAGCGTCGCGGTCTCTGCGACAAGACACCCAATCGGCAACGCAGAACCGGCCGACTACGTCTTGGCCGGCCAATCACCGCCACCGCTGCTGAGCACACGATCTGCTCAGCTGCCCCGTCGTCGGCCTTCCCCTCCCGAGCAGGAAGATGAGCACGGGACCGTCGTGTCGAGTCGTCTGCAAGACACAGAGCAGTACATTGTATCGGGGCACGCTAGACGCTCAGCCGCGGCAGTCTGCAGTCTTGGATGGGGCGCTGCGTCGAGATAACAGCACTCCTCATACGGCGATGCAGTGTGGTGGCTGTTGATGTGCTGCGTACTGGCCAGACTTGACAAAGTAATACTGTAAGTTGCGGTCGCGAATCAAGTACGATACTCCGTCTCCGTACTTTGTGTAAGTTGCGGTCGCGATCTAGTACGATACTCCGTACTTCGTGAACATCATCCACTCCGGAAACTACTGCCGCTCATTGCCCCATGCATTATCGGTGGCTTGGCAAGGGCAGGATGCCGGCGGTCAGAGCTGAGAAGACGGCAGAAAGACCAGGAACCGACATCGGCACTTGGCTGACGGAGTTTACGTCGTAGATGGGCGGAGACTTGGCAGCACAACGGGGAAGATGGGATAGGGGCAGAAGAGCGGTAGACGGACAGAGCAGGCGGACAAGATGACAGACGAGAACGGAGGAAAAAGAAAAGCGCACAAATGTCTCTTTTGGGAGAAAGAGAAATGCGCTTGGACATCTCAACAAACTCGGGCTGTCCACATCACAAATGAGAACAGTTCCGCGCCCACCTCCAGCATCTCCGCATCCATCGAGCAATACGCATAGCACCACGAGTCTCGTACGAGCAGCACACAAGTGATGGAATGGATATAAATAGTAAAATAGACTTTTTCTATACCAAACGCCGGACAGCGCAAACAGGCTGTCATGGGAAAAGGTATTACGGAAACAGAAAAGACATGGGGGTGGATTGCGTACTTACCAGCCAACATCGTTGCCAGCCAGTCATCCCAAGCCAGCCGCCACGCGGCACCACAGAAGAACAGGACCGTAGCTACAGCACACGCACGTCTGCAGAGCCTCGCCTGGCCAGCTGAGGGACACGGAGTCAAGCGAGATCGCCATGGAATAGGACGCCCCGGCCGAACCGAGCCGTATTGTAACACATTGTAGAACAGAGCCCTCGGAGCCTTCAGGGAACGCATCAGCCGTCGCAGCGTCCATTAAGGGCCGATATCTAGACCTCAAGCACGCAAGAGACCTCGTCTCGGCCGCCCTCTGGAACACAAAGCAAAGCCCTCGGAAACCCAACCGGAGAAGCCCACAGACAATGAACACACAACCCGCCGTCACTGGGACGTTGGCACAAAATAGTAACAGAAACCCATCGCGCCGTATCATATCATGGCAGACACCAGTAGCCCGCCTCCCCGAGGCGGCTCCGTGTGTCTCCGTCCCACGCGCTTTTCGGGAAGCCCACAAGCCAGCCGCCAACACAGTCATCAGGTCATTTATCTCAAAGAGACAGCCCACGGATAGGATCGAGCCCTCAGTTGCATCATCGCAGCTCCGTGGCCGCGTCCCCGGAGGAAGACGCAGCCGCCGGAGCCTTTCTCTCACGAGTGCCCGGTTGGCCCACCGCCGACGCCCGTCTCTGCCGTGCAGGGGACGGGCGAAAGCCGCGTGCGCAACCGAGCCGACAGCCAACCTAGCCAATACCAACAAGTGTGCCCAACGAGCCCTCAGAAGTCGCTATGCGGCAGGGAGCGCGCTACCCTTGGGGTAGGCTTCGAGCCCCCTGAAAGACCGACCGACCTTCCGCTTAGAAGGTGGTCTTCTTGCCCTGGAAGCCACCACCGCCACCGCGGCTGCCAAAGCCACCACGGCCACCACCGCGGCCGCCGCCACGGCCACCGAAGCCACCACCACCACCGCGGCCGCCGAAGCCGCCACGTCCGCCGCCGCGTCCACCACCGCGTCCGCCGCCGCGACCGCCACGGTCGCCGAACTCCTGGCGCGGCTTGGGGGTCGAGTAGTCCAGACGGACGTTGCGACCAGCGCAGTCCTGGCCGTTCAGAGCGTTGAAGGCCTTGGTGGCATCCTCCACCGAGTAGAACGAGACGTAGCCGAAGCCCTTGGGGCGACCAGACTCCCTGCGATGGTTAGTGAGCAGAACAGAGAGAGAAAGAGAAGAAAGAAAGAGAAGAGAGAAAGAGAAGAGAGAAAGAGAGCAGAACAGAGAAAAGGAAGAGAAAAAGCCAGCAGAAGTGGGAGACACTCACTGGTCGGTAGGCAGGCGCAGGCTCTTGATGTTGGCGACCTCGCTGAAAAAGGCCGAGACGGTGTCCTCATCGGCGTTGAAGGACAGGTTGCCGACGAAGAGGGTGTCGCTCTCCGGGCTGGTGACGTCGCCGTACTTCTTGGCACGGGCGGCAGCCGGGTTGGAGGCGTCGGCCTTGGGGCGGCCGGTGGAGAAGTCGAGCTTCAGCTCCCGGTTGTCCAGGAAGTAGCCCTGCATCTTCTCAAAGGCGGCCTTGGCGTTGGCAGCCGAGTCGAACTCGATGTAGCCGAAGCCGCGCGAGCGCTGCTGCTCGCGGTCGGTGATGACGCGCGCGCTGACAATGCCCTCGAAGCCCTTGAACTCGTCGTACAGACGCGCGTCATCGACAGCCCAGCTGAGGTTGCCGGCGAACAGGGTCGACGACTCCTCCTCGCCGTCGGCCTCGGTCTTGCTCTTCTTGGCAGCGGCAGGCTCCTCATCATCGGCCTTGCGCTTCTTGGAGACCTCCTCGGTCTTGGTCTTGTCCTCATCCGAGTCAGAGTCGTCAGAGTCGTCAGAGTCGTCCTCAGACTGTTGGCAAAAGTTAGCATCGATAAGACCCAGACCCAGCTCGTAGGTGGTGTAGAAAGCAACTCACGTCAGAGGACTCCTTCTTCTCGGCCTTCTCGGCCTTCTCCTCCTCCTCGTCAGACTCGGAGTCGTCCGAGTCGTCCGAGGACTCCTCCTTCTCCTCGGCCTTGGCGGCCTTGCCGTTGGTCTTGGCCTTGGGCTTCTCCTCGGCCTCAGACTCCGAGTCGGACTCCGAGTCGGACTCCTCCTCAGACTCGGAGCTCTCCTCCTCCTCCTCCTCCGAGGACTCGGACTCGGACTCGACCTTCTTGGACTTCTCCTTGGTCGGCTTGGTGGCCTTCTCGGCCTTCACCTTGGAGGCGACAGGCTGAGCAGCGACCTTCTTCGAGGCCTTGATCTCCTTGGACTTGCCCATTTTGATCGTGTGTGATGTGTGTGATAAAGAGGGAATGGGTATAAGGGGATACGGGAAAGAGGCGGGATATTTCAAGTCTCGGAAATAAATGTGTAGAAGGAGAGAAGGCTTGGGGTGGGAGGTGAGAGCAGCGTCTATAAATGTACAATCTTTTTTTCCTGTTCAGTACGGCAAAATTTTCCTGGCAGAAAAAAAAAAATTAGTGTGGTTGGCGAATAAGCGTACTTTTTCCGTGCTAGTCAAAGTCGGTGAGCTGGGCGGAGACGATAAGAGATGAGGCCTGAATTTCATGGCACAAAGTTTTGGGGCCTCGTTAGTGGACCGAACTGGACAATTCGCAGCGAGCACAGCCAACATATCCGCGGAAAGGTTCGGTACGCCACGACTCCCCGACATACGAACACGCCGTCCCTCCAGAGACCTGCTTTCTGACAGAACAGCTGCTGCGCTCAACCGCCACCCTCCATCCGCGACAATGCCGACTCCCGAGTCGGCCGCCTTCCTCGCCCGGAAGCCGACGGTCCCGCCAACCTTTGACGGCGTCGACTACGATGACAACAAGCGCTTAAAGCAGGCCCAGGACGCCATTGTCCGTGAGCAGTGGGTGCAGGTCATGATGGGCCGTCTCGTGCGGGACGAGCTGGGCAAATGCTACTACCGGGAGGGCGTGAACCATCTCGAGAAGTGTGGCCATTTGCGCGGTACGTCGACCGACATGCGCCCTGCGTGCCCGCCCATTGTCCACATAGTAAAGCACATGTGTAGCTGACTTTTCTCGCTCCTGCAGAACGCTATCTGCAGCTGCTCAAGACTGCGCGGGTCAAGGGCTACATGTTCGAGCAGCAGAACTACCTGTCCAAGCAAGAGAAGCAATAATCCGGCGGCCCTGCTCCCTTGCCTCCACGGCGTACGCTGCCGTCACGCAGGCAGACCAGCAAGACCCGAGTATGAAAGAGCGCTCGCCGCTGGCTCTGTTGGGCGAACGGAAGAAACAAATTCTACGTTCTGCGTTCTCTGGCACGGCGTTGCATTTGGCACATGGACGGTCCGGCCGGGAACACGGCACGGAGCTCTGGCATACGCGCCCGCATGGAGTGTACATATATTTTGTGGCAATCGAATTATTGAAAACAATCTGCACGGTTCAAGGGACTCTTGTGTTCTGCGATGCTTTGCAACAGCTCCGGCGGACTGTGTACAAAGTATGCTACCCGGGGTAGTGGGCTTTTTTGGCTGGATGAGCTCACCAGAAACGGGAAGAATTTGATTGGCCCGCTCTCTGCGCGAGATTGGCAGCGCGACCAGCAAAACACCCAATAAACAGCACGCGCGAGCCTCCGTGTCGGCTTCTTCGTTGAAATGACAGGCAGTTCCTCCTCAGAGAGAGTCGCCACGGCTGTGTTCCGCTGTATCTTGTGCGCATGCTGTCCCGAGCTTCGCAGGAGGTTTGCCGTTGTCGACAGCCTCAAGTCACGTGTCGATAGGCGTTTTGGGTGGGCGAAAAGATGGGGTCCTAAAAATCTCAAGATTAGCACGGAATAGCTACGGCCGTGGATCGGTTCAAGAGCGAAGTTTGCGATTGCGTCTGCCCTCGAGTCCGGCAGCCCTCCGCTTCCTGCGACCCGCCTCTGTCTGCACAATGAACGTCTGCCGCGCAGGAACGCGGCGAGCACTGGCGCGCCATGTGCCGGCCTCGCCAGCCTCGCCAGCCTCGCCCGCGGTCGCCCGCCCTGCCGTCTTCTTTTCCACAACCGGCCGGAGAGCGGTGCCACCACCGCCAGCAGCAGCAGCAGCCGACGCTGCGGCACCGCCTGCCGACACGACGGCCACCGGTGCCAAGCCCAGGTCCATCTGCCCCGCCGGCACGGTCCTGAAAGACCTCAACTACTACAAGGGCAAGACGGACCCGGTGGCGCTGGCCGACGAGGAGTACCCGGCGTGGCTGTGGAACTGCCTGGACGTGATGAAGAAGAGTTCCAGTGCCGAGGACGACGACCTCGGTGATGAGTTCTGTATGTTGCGGTGACCTGCTCTCTCCTTCCTTTAGCTCATCAGAGCCGTGCTAACGCGCCTAGCCAAATCAAAGAAGCAGCGGCGCATGGCTGCGAGGCGGCTGCGCGACCAGGAGGCGGCCATCTTGGCCTCGGGCGACCTCGGCGCACTGGCGCCCAAGATCCCGCTCCAGCACCAGACGATCAACCTGCCGGTGGGCGAGGGCGGACCGGAAGACGTCGAGAGCACGCTGCTG
Source organism: Grosmannia penicillata (assembly GCA_002778075.1). Classification (NCBI taxonomy): domain Eukaryota; kingdom Fungi; phylum Ascomycota; class Sordariomycetes; order Ophiostomatales; family Ophiostomataceae; genus Grosmannia; species Grosmannia penicillata. The sequence continues at coordinate 333,778 of PCDK01000028.1, read as the reverse complement.
GCGGCAGACAAGCGCAAGGAGCTTCGGGTGGCCATGCGCAAGGAGCGGCGGGCGAAGATCAAGGAGGACAACTACCTGCGCTCCATGTAGAGCGGACATGCGTGCGTCGCAAAAGTGGCCGCTCGGTGGGCGTGCGAGGCGCGGCTTTGTTGCTCTCTGTACGAATAAACACAAGTCTATGGATCTCTTTTGGCAGCATATACAGTGTTGGGCAGAATATCAGCTGTATATACAGTCTCTCCGATACCGGGGCATGCACGCAGTGACAGGACAATAGCGCAAGAGGCGGAAAATCAAAGGCTTCTTGGAGACTATTCCTTGCAGGATCTCTATCTGCCGGCCGAACTCGGCAAAACGTAGGGAGGTGAGCTGCTTACAGACCGAATTGATTTACCGGCTGAAAGATGGAATTCACGTCGAGGCACTCAAAGGAGCATAAGTAGGCTGACTTGGGGTCGCTTGTCCTTTATTAAAACATCCAAAATTTGAAAGGGACGACACACACTTTAGCAAAAGCGAGGCCCCCCTCGGAAGTATGATTCGGAAGACTTGGAAATGTCCCCAGGCATAAATGAATCGCGTCGTGGGCATGCAGCGCTGTGCTTCCAGCACACCCAGAAAATACATGTTGCTGCGAACATCGTCACAAACCGATGTACACAAACGCCCCGAGCACCGAAACGCCCTGCTTTTCTGTCCCGTCCGTGTCCCGTATAAAAGTAGATGCTGATCCAACCATCCGTGCTTCACCGCCTAGCTACCCGACTGGAAACCCAAAATGATCAAAGGCAAAGCTGAAAGTGGTATCGACCGATGCGGTGCCAGCTCACAGGGAGCTGGGCCAAAGCGCGCATACAGAGCGCACAGAGGCCGTCTATTCCTCCTCGTCGACCTCGCCAATGTACGCCCGCTTAAGACGGAGCTCCGACATGACGCGCTTCTTGTTCTCATCGATGCGCTTGCGCAGCAGCGCGTTGGTGGTCGACGCAAGGCTCTCCTCCAGCTTCTGGAGCTGCTTCTTGAGCTCGTTGATGTCCTCCCGGACGCCCTTGACCTGTTCCGCCTGTGCGAGCTCGTCCTCGTCCATGTCGTCCTCGTCGTCGTCATCGTCGTCGTCGTCCGCGTCCGACGCCTCGCTCTCGGCACCCGCCGTGCCGCCGGCCGGCTTGTCGGCGGTCGGTGTCTCCGCCGACTGTGTCGCTGGCGTCTCGGCCGCCGCCGCACGGTCGTCGTCGCCCTCTTCCATGAACATGGCCTCGAGCTCGGCATCGTCAATGTCCGGCGCGGCTTGCTGCTGGCCAAAGAAGTCGTCGTCCACCTCGCCGTAGGCGTCCTCCTCGCCGTCCTCGTCGTACTCGCCCCCCGCGCCGGCGCCGGCCGATGTGGTCGCGGTGGCGGCACGGGTGTCGTCGATGAGCTCCCACTTCGTCTCGACGGCGATCCGGTCCTCGTTGAGCAGCCGCTGCAGCTCGGCTTCCTTGTCCTTGATCTCCTTCTTGGACAGACGCTTGCGGAAGCGGCGATGGATGCAGTCGTGCATCGGCGGCGTCAGGCCGTGCGGCCACCGGAAGTCCTTGGTCACCATGGTGGGCAGCGCAATGGTCTTAGCTTCCGCCTCGTCCGCCACGGTGGAGAAGACCAGCAGCATCTGGCAGATGTCGGCGCTCTTCATAAAATTGCGCTTGTCCCACGTCTTCATGCCCTCGGTGATGGTGGGCAGGTCGACCAGCACGCCCACAAAGCGGGTGCCGTTGACCGTGATGAGGGCGCGGCGGTCCACGCCCGGCAGCCACTTCATGTGGAAGTCGGCGCCGCCGTCCTTCACGGGCACGCCAATCTTGCGCTCGTCGACCATCCGGCGCAGGTAGTCGCAGTGCTCGCCCGGCGGCATGCGCAGCACAAACTCCTCCTCGATGAGCGGGTCGGGTTCGCGGTCCTCCTCTTCCGAGTCGTAGCCCTCTCCGCGCGAGTGCGGCGGCGCCTCCTTCACGGCCTGCTTGAGGACGATGCTCGCCGTCTTGGCCTTGGCGCCCTTTTTGAGGATCAGCTTGGGCCGTTTCGGGGGGCCGGCCGGCGCGTGGTGCCGTGTCTCCTCCTCTTCCTCGTCGAACTCCCGCGCCCGCTTCTTGGCCGTCGGCTTCGAGATACGGCCCTTTTGTGTCAGGATGGGCGGCAGAGGCGTTGCTGGTGGCGGGGGTTTCGCGGCGGATGCCCCGAGGAAGGCGACGTGGGCGTCGGACGCGACGGTAGGCGTAGCTGGTTGCGATCGTTTGAGGATGATCTTGGTGATACCGCCGGACGGAGTCGATGGCGGCGGCGACATGGCAGACAGCGTGGCGACAAGCGGCGAAGCGGTGATCGAGGAAGCGTTGAAAGCAGGCAGAGAGATGTTTGTCGGCGCTCCTGGCGGCTTCAGCTTCAAGGTGACCGGCCTCGACGGTTTGGCCGCGGGGGGAGGCGAAGCCATGTTGTGAGCTGGCGTGGCAGGCGCAGGGCGACTGCTGCCGGCAGACAAGAGAGACGCCGTGAGATGGACAGGAAAGACAGAGTAGGAGGGCGCTGTATGCGCGGCGAGGTGAGCGCAACCGATGAGTCCTCGAGATGGTGGAGATGGCCGAGTTCAGCTCTTCGGGCGCAGGAACCGAGTCCGGCGGCGCACCGATCGGCAGGCGAAGGGCGGGTGGCGCTGTATCGTGCGCGGCCCAGAGTGCGGGTACGCGAGCAAGCTGGCGGGATGGGCGGCTGTCGGCGTCGAGCGGCGGACGCAGAAGCAGAGCGCAGTCGTGGGTGGAAGCTGCAAAACTGCGCGGTCGTGAGCTCCGTGTCACCTGTTTTCGCGCTACCGGCGGATGGCTGAGTAAAGTGGGCCGGCGTGCCTTGCCCAGGCCAAACGCTAGCGGCTGGTGATTCTTCGGCTTGCATCCAGCATTTTCGCACGACACGCGAGACAGAACGCCGCGACGCCGCGCCGCCCGCACCGCCGACTGCCGCGTCCGAGTAATGCGGGCCGTGAAGAGCCGCGCCGAGTGTCTACGACTGTAGCTGTCCAGCTGTCTTGGCTGCCACCGATTGGCGCATCACCGGCGCAGTGTTTGCTTTCCCGCGATTTCCTCCGCCTTCAGCTCTTTTCTCTCGCGACACCTCTCCTCTCTCCTCTCGGCCACAATGTCGCCGCCGCCGCCGCCCCTCTTCCACAGCCTGCTGCGGCCGTGCATCCTGCAGATCCTGCGCGCCCAGGGCTACTACGCGGCGCGCTCGTCCGTCGTCGACACGCTGACCGACATGGCCGCCCGCTACATGATGGCGCTGTGCGAGGCCACGGCGCGCCACACGGCGCACAACAGCACGGAGCTCACCGGGCTCGTGCCGACGGTCCTGGACGTGCGCCTCGCGCTCGAAGACTGCGGCGCGCTGGCACCGTCGACCGCCTTTGAGGGCCCCGACTGGCCGGGCAACGACACGCGCGGCGTCGACGAGTTTATCGACTGGGCCTGCGGACCGCGCAACCGCGAGATCAAGCGCGTGGCCCTCGACGGCGACGACGAAAACACCGACTACCTCAGTGGTGAGTGCACACGGAAAGAAGGAGAGAAGGAGAGAAGAAGAGAAGCCAGCTGACCGCGCAGTCCTCAAAAAGAAACACAGCAAAACAGGCGAGGATTCCAAGTACAACGGCACCATCCTCGGCCGCGGCACCGAGCACGGCGACGTGGTCGTCGAGGGCGGCGAGTTCCCGAGCATCCTGTCGTGGCAGGAGAAGCGCATCGAGCAGCGGCAGCGGACGCCGCAGCGGTCCACGCCAGCCGTGGAGGAGAACGGCGCCCGGAAGTCGAGAAGCCCCAGCTCCGGCCTGAGCTCCATTGGCGACCGGTCGATCGAGGACATGGACCTCGAGCTGCCTGCGCCGCCTGGCGATGCGGCGCCTGCCGAGGCCGCCGCAACCAAGGTGGACACACCGGCCTTGTAGACCGGACCTATGTTTTTCTTGATCCAAAGGAGGTTCCCCTTTGTATTTTCTCTCCGCATGCATAGCGATGGCGTTTGGGTGGACAGGAAGACAGCGAAACGGCTCCTCGCGTGAACAAGGGGCGGTGTCATGCTCAACAAGTAGGCAGTGTTTGGGAGGTTTCATGGTTTTAAACTCAGTATATATTTTGCGACTTCTCAGCTATCAAGATGTTCCTAGCCGCGCCAGTGCTTTGGAACTTGGGACTTTTGCCTTCTTGCCAGGCCTACAGCTTGTCGTCGCTCATCTTGGACTCGATCACGCGGTCGAGGTTGAACGCGGCGCTGATGAGGGCCAAGTGGCTGAAGGCCTGGGGCGTGTTGCCGAGCTGCTCGCCGCTGCGGGCGATCTCCTCGGAGAACATGTTGAGGTGGTTGCTAAAGGTCAGCATGTTTTCAAACAGGTTGACGGCGCGCACGAGGTAGCGCGGCTCGTAGACGCTGGCGCGGCACATGGCCTCGACGAGCCAGAACGTGCACAGGCTGAAGGCGCCCTCGCGTCCGCCGACGCCTGGTTTATTAGTCACAGCCGAGCAGTGAGGGCAGAGACAGAGCAAGAAACAGAGCAAGAGACAGCGAGAGCTACCCACCGTCTTCCGAGATTTCCGTGTCGTAGCGGTAGACCAGGCCGGTGCTGGTGAGGCCGCCCTTCTCAGGGGGCAGCAGGATGCGGTCAAGGGTGTTGAGGAAGCGCGGGTCACAGGGCGCGATAAAGAAGACGAGGGGGGCAATGAGGATGGACGAGTCGAGCGCGGTGTTGTTCTCAAAGCTCTGCACAAACGACTTCATCTCGGTATTGTACCCTGCGCGGCGTCAGCTGGAGGCGTTCCGACAGGCCCCGGTCGCCCGTGCCTACCCTTCTCCATGACGGTCTCGTAGAGATAGTCGCGGGCCTCGAGCCACTTTGCGCGGTTGGGGCACGGCAGGTTGCGCTTCTCGGCGAGGCGCAAGCCGCGGTCAAAGGCCACCCAGAGCATGATCTGGGAGTAGGTGAAGTGCTGCTTGTTGTTCCGGACCTCCCAGATGGACATGTCGGTGTCTAGCACGTTAGCGGGAACGGTGACGAAGGAGCAGAATGCTACTTGCCCTTTACAATGGTCAAGGCATAATCTGCGTCGTCAGCAAGAATCAGGACGTCACGGCCGCAGCAGACATTACGCAAAATCAAACTGACCGAGCAGCTGGCGCACCGACACCCACTGGTCCCAGGTGGTGGGCTTGCCGTACTTGTTGCTGAGGTAGATGGCGTCCATCAGCTCGCCGTAAATGTCAAACTGCTGGTGGAAGGCGGCGCCGTTGCCGATGCGCACGGGGCTGCTGCCCTTGTAGCCGGACAGGTGGTCGAGCTCGACCTCGGGGATGTCGGTCTCGCCGCGGATGGTGAACATGATGGGCAGGCCGCCGTCGGGGCTGCGCGAGGAGAGGATGCGCTCGCTGATAAAGTGCATGTACTGGTCGGCCTCCTCCTTGAAGCCGAGGCGCAGCAGGATGTAGATGGTGAAGCTGGAGTCGCGGACCCAGGAGTAGCGGTAGTCCCAGTTGCGGACGCCGCCGACGTCCTCGGGGATGCTAAAGGTCGGGGCGGCCACGATGGCGCCGGTGGGCTCGTACGTCAGCAGCTTGAGGACCATGAGGCTGCGGGCGATGACCTCGCGCCAGCGGCCCTTGTACTTGCTCTTGGCGATCCAGGCGTACCAGAACTGCTGGGTGTCGTGCTGCTGGGTGTCGAGCACGGCGGTGGTGATGCGCGGCGTGATGTGGGCGTCGGTGTAGCGGCGCAGCACAAACGAGACGCAGTCGCCCTCGCGCAGACGGATGCGGGCCTGGACGCCGTCGCCGAGCGTGTGCGGCGTGCGGACGGCGCGGAAGGCGACGGTGGGGCCGGCGTCCGCGACCGATCCCCGGCCCGGAGCCGCCCCGGCGCCGGCGGCCTCGGCGGCCTCGGCACTCCGGTCCGCGGACTTGCCGGCGTCGCCGCGCTCGACGGCCACGTCCAGCTGCAGCTGCAGGTCGGCGCTGCGGAAGGCGACGGCGCGGCTGACGGTGCTCTCGCTCGTCAGCAGCGGCTGCTCGATGGTGGTGGTGTGCGGCGCCTTGGCGTAGCCAAAGGCCGGCACGATCTCCACGTCCAGCGCGAGCTCGCCGCGGATGCACTCGACGCGGCGCACCAGCCACTTCTTGAGCTCCTCGGGCACGCGGTGGGCCTCGCGGTACGAGCCCTGGCTGCTGTCGCGCGAGACGACGGCGGCGGTCTTGGGGCGCGGGAAGAAGTCGACGAGGTCGATGACGCCGTCCTCGTGGATGTAGCGCGTCAGCAGGATGTTGGACGACGGCATGTACTGCTGCTTGGTGGTGCAGGCCTTGTCGGCCGGCGGCGAGATGCTAAAGTGGCCGCCCTTGTCCTTGTCGAGCAGGCGGCAGAAGACGGACGGCGAGTCAAAGTCGGGCCTGGCTGTCAGTGTGCTGGTCCGCGCTCTCCCGCTTCCATGCTCTTGGTCCTGGCACTCACCAGCACATAAAGTCGATGCTGCCGTCCATCCCGACCAGCGCACACGTGTGCATGTTGCCGATGATGCCGTAGTTCTCGATGGGCAGGTAGCCTCCGGCCTGGTGGCGCATGGCGCTGCCGCCGGGCGTCGTGGCGTCTGGTGCCGCCGAAGTCGAAGACATGGTGGTCGCAAGGCCTCGTAACGCTCAGGTTGGGTGAAGGGGACGCAGTGACGGCTTCTGGTCTGTCTTTGGCGTGTCTGCAGCGTCGAGATGTTTGCTGCCTTACACGCAGTTTCCGGCTGACTCGGCTCTCGGCGATAACACAGTGATGTCACTGCTATCGAGCTGACAGTACAGAGTACAGAGTATCACAGAGCAGACCAGTAGACCAGCAGACCGGCACAGTTGCAGGTAACGCAGGTTGCCAGAACTCCGGTCTCACGATGCTTTCCTGTACACAACATCTACCGCCTTCTGAGATGACTGTATTGCAGTGTCGCACAGCCCAGCTGCGTTACTCAGCGCCTTCCCATCCTGGCAGCCACCACCGTCGTCGCGCGTCGTCAGTGGTCGCCGGCATACTCCGTACAAGAGCTCAACCCCGCACCAGCTCTGGACCCACTTTCGCCTGGCGATCTCTACACAGTAATACTACCTCCGTACTTTATGTAAGATACTTCACTTGTGAAGTGCTCGACAGCCTCGCCGGGTATCTCTGGCGGCCTCCCACCACACACTCATGCGGACGGGCCGCTCGGCGACCGCAATCGGCGCCGGGCCATGTGGAACAGCCACCAAAACTGTCGCGTGCCCCTATGCTCTACTTCGCTGCCATGAGCACCAACGCACCGCTGTGCCCACTTTCGAAGCAGATAGTCGGTATTGGGCGGAACAGCCTGGGAATACTTCGTACCAAGAGGCGCTCAGCCATCCCCGCCCTCATGGCTGTGAATACGAAGTGAGTACGGAGCATGAGCTGGCAAGCTGTGCAGCGCCATCCTGGCCCTTGCTTCTGTGCTACGACCTTGCTCTCCTGGCAGCCGCCGGCCAGACACTCTGTGCTCAGCAGAACGGCGGCAGCTCGGACGAGAACGGCCAGGAAGTCAGGCCGGCTTGTTTGTCTCTTTGTCTGGTCAAAACAACAAAGCAGCTCGCAGGAATGTCCGTTCCTGCCGGGTCACGTGCACATAAAGGCCGCTGCATAAAGTCTCCCTGTAGCTTAAATTAGCGTTGGCAGACCGCCTCAGGGGCGCCAGCGCGGTGCTCCAGCGCCCTGCCGCCCTATCCCCTGTTCCTCAGAAATATGGAGCGCAAGGCATCCCGGTCCTCTGATTCGCCGACCGAGGCCGTTCCGAGATCCAGGGCAAACTCGTCCAGATACCACCTCTGTCCACACCGCGGCGGACACAGCAATTGGTGCGGTCCGTTCTTTTCGACCCCGGGGACCATGACCAGCAGCGCCTCGACGCTCCTGGCTTCTCTTAAGACGCATCTCCCCCTGGACTATGCCCTTGCCCACGATCTCGCCGGTGCGTCTGGGAAGTTCGAAGCTCGCTGCCCTGCCATCCTCGACCTCCTCGACTTCGGCCAACACAGTGACCACCACCTCTTCCCCGTCCCTTGACGCGACTCTCCGCTCGCCGTCCGACATCGAGATGGACGCGATGATCCCGCTGGGCCACCGCCGCCGCACTGGCAGCCTGGTGAGCGGTGTCCACGGCAGCACCCGCGGGCGACCTCGCGGCGCATCCTTGCAGGGCGGCAGCTCGGCGCTCGATGCGCGCATACCGGAAGACGGCGACGACAGCAGCGGCGGTGGCGGCGGCAGTGGCGGCAGCGGTGTCGGCGGCGGCAGTGGTGGCTGGGAAGACGCCTGGGACGACGGCTTCGACGACCCGTCCGCCGGCAGGGCGAGGGTGTCTGGCGAGGACCTGCACGACGACGAGGAGGCCGGCCTGACGCCGCTGGAACGCCGGCGCAAGGCCGAGGCGCGCCGGCAGCGCATGCAGATCGACCAGCGCGTGGTGCGCGGGCCGAGCCTGGGCGGCGGTCTGGGCGGCGGTCTCGGCGGCGGTCTCGGCTCGGGCGTCAGCGGCGGCGATGCGGGCGACATCATCACCGAGGACGAGCGCAAGCTGGCGGACCAGAACGTGATGCGGCGGCTCGTGGTCAACGGCTCGCTGGTCGGCCTGTGGTACCTGTTCTCGCTCAGCATCTCGCTGTACAACAAGTGGATGTTTGGCGACCAGAAGCTCAACTTCCCCTTCCCGCTCTTCACCACCGCCATCCACATGCTCGTGCAGTTCGCCCTGTCGTGCCTCGTGCTGTACTTTGTGCCGTCGCTGCGGCCGGCCTCGTGGAGCAGCAGCACCGCCGGCAGCGACGACGACGAGGACGCATACAAGCAGGCGCACGGGGACGACGAGGTCGACCACCGCCCGGCGAAGATGACCAAGACGTTCTACCTCACGCGCATCGGGCCGTGCGGCGCCGCGACGGGGCTGGACATTGGCCTGGGCAACACGTCGCTCAAGTTCATCACCCTGACCTTTTACAGTAAGTCGGAGGCGGACGCGTCCAGCGATCGGAGACCGAGCTAACCGCCGCAGCCATGTGCAAGTCGTCCGCGCTGGCGTTTGTGCTGCTCTTTGCCTTTTTCTTCCGGCTGGAGACGCCGACGCTGCGCCTGGTGGCCATCATCGGCTGCATGACCGTGGGCGTGGTCATGATGGTGGCCGGCGAGGTCGAGTTCAAGCTGGGCGGCTTCCTGCTCGTCATCGCGGCCGCCTTCTTCTCGGGCTTCCGCTGGGGCCTGACGCAGATCATGCTGCTGCGGCACCCGTCGACGTCGAACCCGTTCTCGAGCATCTTCTACCTCGCGCCCGTCATGTTCCTCACGCTCTTCACGCTGGCCGTGCCGACCGAGGGCCTGTTCGACCTCTTCCGCGGCTTCGGCGTGCTCGCCGACGAGTTCGGCCTGCTGCGCACGCCCGTGCTGGTCCTGTTTCCGGGCACCATTGCCTTTCTCATGACCGCGTCCGAGTTCGCCCTGCTGCAGCGCACCTCGGTCGTGACGCTCTCCATTGCGGGCATCTTCAAGGAGGTCGTGACCATCACCACGGCGACGCTCGTCTTCCACGACACCCTGACGCTCGTCAACATTCTCGGCCTCGTCGTCACCATGGCCGCCATCATCTACTACAACTACATCAAGATCACCAAGATGCGCCAGCAGGCCCAGATGGACGTCGTGCACGACGGCCGGCCCCGCTCCGCCAGCGAGAGCTCGCTGGCCGCATCGGCCGCCGCCTTTGCCGACTACGGCCGGCCGCTGCCGGCCAGCGCCAACGCCCACGCCCACGCAGGGGCCGCCGCTGCCCAGTCCGCGCGGTCATCGCCCGGTGACAGCGGCGACGACAGCGACGCCGACGGCGACGAGGCGGAGGACGCGGGCCTGCTGCGCAGCAACCGCAGCGGCCGCGCGGCCGGCGAACTGGCCCGGTAGAGGGGCGGCACGCCGGCCTGCCTTTCTCCGATCCCCCTGTTCCTCTATTTCTTTTTATCGGTTGGCGCGGTTTTCGTTCTCCGGTGGCGCTGCACACACCCGCGCAGGAACGGCACGGGAAAGACATGGGATAGCATCTTCTTTATCATCCTCCTTGGTTACGTGGGCGTTTGTTAGAACGGGTCTTTTGTTGCACTGTATGATCTAGAGTAGGTACGCCATAGTAATGACCATGTACGGCCGAGCCGTGCTAGAGACAGCTCAGCGTAGAAATATTCCATCACAGCGGCTTTCCAAACTTGGTTTTCGCCGCGAAACGCCCCTGTCCTAGGAATCAGGCCAGATGTAAAACGCCTGCAAGGTGATGCTCCCCTCAGCCCAGCAGCTTGAGACCGCCCTTGGTCTTCTGTCCCGGCTTGTGCACGCCGGACGACACGGGGCCGATGGCCGGCTCGTAAGGGTCGCGCCGGCCGTGCGCGCCGCTGCCGCTGCCGGCATTCTTCTTGTCGCTCTTGTCGGCCTTGTCGGCCTTGTCGGCCTTGTTCTTGTCGCCGTGGCCGCCCTTTTTCTTCTTGCTGTCGCTCTTGACGGCGCCGACCTTGATCTCGGTCGTGCTCTTGCGCACGACCACCGGGTGGCTGCCAATGTACTTGCCGTTCATCTCCTTGGCGGCCTGGAAGAAGTCGTCGGCGTCGCTGAAGCTCACGAAGCCGTAGCCGCGCGACTTCTTGGTCCACTTGTCGCGCTTCACCAGCGCCTTCTGCACCGACTTCCAGCGCGAAAACGCCTTGAGCAGGGTCTCGTCCGTCACCTCGCCGGCCAGGTTGCCCACAAACAGCCGCAGGTGGCTCGGGTCCCACTCCAGCAGCGAGTCGTCCGCCCACGTTTTGCCGCCGCCCGAGCGGTAGACCGTCTTCTGCCGCTCCTGGCTGCCGCCCGCACTGCCCGTCGCCGCATGGGGATCGGCCGGACCAGCCGCGTTGGTCGCTGCTGCGCCGGCAGCCGCAAAGTCGGGGCCGTATGGGCTCGGGGCGGCGCCAGCGCCAGCGCCGGCACCGGCACCCGCTCCAGCACCAGCGGCGGCGGCGCCATAGTACGCGCCGTAGCCGGCTGCTGCCGGCGCTGTGGCCGCACCATAGGCGGCGGACTTGGCGCTTTCCTTGGGCATGTAGGCGCTCTGCCACGTAGCGATCTGGGCGGCCATCTGGGGGTCTTGCTCGTAGCCGGGCTGCGGCTGGCTCGGCACCGGGAAGGGGTTTCGGATGTGGGGCGCGCCGGCCGCCGGCGCGGAGGGGCCGTATTGGGGGCCGTACTGTTGCGGGCCATGGGAAGGGCCGTACTGCGGACCGTAGGTGGTCGGGTCGGCCTGCGGACCGTAGGTCGCCGGACCAGCCTGCGGCCCATAGGCTGCAGGACCGGCCTGCGGGCCGTACGACGGCTGCGCGTAGCCGCCGCCGCCGCCACCATTGCTGCTTCCGCCGGCGCCGTAGGCACCGCGGCCGCGGCCGGCTACGGGGGCAAAGGTGCGCGAGTACGCAAGCCGTGGCTGCGCTGGGTGTGTGGGTGCAGAGGCGGTGGCGGCGCCATGGTAGGAGGGCGGCGCCGAGGCGGCGGCGGGGCCGTAGGAGGCCGGAAGCACGGCGGGCGTGGGGGGCGCAGACGCGACAGCAGAGTAGGCGGACACGCCCGCGGCGGTGGAGGGCGGCGGGCGGGCGGGCAGCGACGGGTGCGACGCGCTGACGCCTGGAGGACCGAAAGACGACATGATGAACTTGGCTGTGCGCAAAGACGGTGGCCAGCAGGTGCCGCGGGAGACACAACGTACCTTGGAGGCGGAAAGCCTGTTCCAGGGCGCGCGGGGGGGTGCTCGGCGATGCGGATGGGTAGGTACTGCTGATGGCGGCGGCCGACGGTGTGTCGTTGGATGGCCGATGCGATCAGAATCTGACTTTCGCGATCGGGCTGTCAGGCAAGATGTGTGATTGGGCTATGTAATATGGCAGTATGTGGCATGTGTGGCGGTGTAGAGGTCCACTTTACTCTTATCTCACTGTAGGCTATCGGGTGCGGGTCACGTGCACGAAAGAATCGTTCAAATCATGTGGGACTCTCCGTCCCATACTCCGACTTTGTTTTTCCTTCCAGATTCCATCATCCACCGCAAAGTGGTGCTCCACAGCCGAATGCACTTGTTCGTTGTCTATGTGCGGAGCACGTGGAGCAGCATCGAGTGCATGGCTGTGGCGTTGTGGCGACGGCATTAGTCAGCTCCGAAACAGGAGCTTGCGCTATTAATATGCAGATACATGATATCCCAACGGCAGACTCCAGCTCGAGGCTGCACCCGTCTCAAACTGCCGGACACGTCTCAGAAGCTCGAGCGGCCTTTGCTCTTCTCGGATATAACAAAACAACGGCAGCGCACGGGACAAAGTACTCGTTGAACAGGCCCCCTCCGCGACTGTCGGTGCTCCAGTTTTCGGCACGCGGACTTCTGTACTCCGTACAAGTATCAGCTGCGTCATGCGGTCTCGAAGAGTGCACGCCGCCCGGCCACTGCGACTCTGGCTCGTGGGATGCCGGGGCTTAGTGAGCGCCGTCTGGCATCCGATGGGACGGCATGCAGTGAGCACGGGTGTCCGGACGTAGACGTAGTAAGACGCAGCACCGCGATGCGAGAATGACATTCCGACGGCTTCCATGCCTCACGATGAGTAGAGACGCACTCGTACCGTACAGCTACGGGGTGCACTGGCAGCGGTCACTTGCCTTCTACGGCGCATGACTCCGTACCGCGTCCGGCCGTGAATACGCCGTTCGCCACGGCACCAGCGTCGTTCCGTCCAATCCGTCGCCAGCTCTGCGCTAAAACGCTAGGGCGAGACGATGGGGCACGGCGGCACCATGCGACTCCGTTCTAGCCAGCACAAGCCCCTCCTTTCTCGACTTTTCGCGTCTGCGCTCCGGTTCTCGCTGCGCTCGCGCTGGCCGAAAATCCCGCGGGGACGATGACAAAGGCCACGGCCCGGCGCTCGTCAGTGGAAAGCGAAAGCGGCAAGCGGCCAAAACACAGCGGCGGCGGACCGCTGCCACGGCCAGGCTGGTGACATCGGCGTTATGTAAGCATGCGGAACACCGGCATCCCACGCGCCAGCCGCGGAGTGCGGCCTCGGGTTTCGGGGGGGTGTTCTCAGTCAGCCCCACTCCCAGGGGCCATTTTTCCGTGTCTTTTTGCGTCGCCTGTCCAGTCAGGGCGCCTCTCCACCCGCTAGCGGCTAGCAGCCTGCTCGCGCGCTGTTACAAGGCTGTTGCACCGCTTGTGCAGCGTGCCGCCAGCCCCGTGCCCGCGCCCCTCGCCGGAGTACTCGTACTTGCACGGAGTACGTACTCCGTATGCGTAAGAGACATCTCGATGGTACTCCGTACCGTGGCCGCGCCGCCGCAGTGGCACGCTGCGGCAGACGCCCGCAGCAGCGGCCTAGCACCCGCCAGCGGCCTGACATCGCTGGAAACTTCGCTGGAAACGCCCGAGGAGGGGTGGCGCCTGCCGTGCGTCGCAGCTGCCGGATCGCCCAGCGCGCCGCTGCTGCCCAGTCTAGCTTCCCTCGTCATCGCCTGTCTATATTTTGGCTGCTGCGTTCTTCTCTTTTCCTCCCCTCTTCCCTCCCCTCCTCTCTCTCTCTCTCCCTCTCCTCTTCTCTCGTCTTCATCATCTTATCCTGCCCGCTCTTCTGCCTCATCCAGACGCCATCGTCGCCAGCTAGCCTGTCCGCTCTCCCTTGCTCCCTCTTCGCCTCACTCCGCGCGAGGCTTTTGCAGTACTCCTCTGCTCGATCGATCTGCCGCCGCCATGTCTGGTCCCGTGTAAGTGCCGCGTCTCGCGCTCGTTTCTCCGCCTGCTGTGTCCCCGTCGCTGGCGCTGTCGCCGTCGCCGTCGCCCGGCTGCTCCGGCGGCGGCGGCGGTCGTGCCGCGGCAGAGCTCCCGCTATTAGTGATGCTGCTGCTCTGCCAAATTACCCCACCCCCGCACCGCAAGATCCGTCCAAATCGGACTGTCCACGGCAAGCCAGCAACGGCCACGGCCAAGACGCTGCTCTCTGGAGCACTGAGTCTTGCCATTCTCGGGCGTCTTGGACATCGCCGCTTGCCAGTGCGCCTGGCTGTCGGCCCATCTGGCCCGCTGGCCGGCGGCCGCGTCGTCCGGCTCCTCTAGATTGACACGCTGCGCGCGCGATTTTATTACCCCTCTGCTCACCTCCCAATGCCAATGGCTAAACGGCGATGCCGCAGATCCCGCCTGGCCATGCTTGGTGGGCTGCTCAGTCCCTCCGCCGCCTCTCCTCCGTACCGTCTCCCCTGCGCGCTGCTGCTGCGCGTGCCCGCTCTCTGTCTTCTCCCGTCCCTACTTGTCGCTCGGCTGTCCATCGCAATGCTAACTGACTCTCAGCGCTGATCTCGGCCTTATTGGCCTGGCCGTCATGTAAGTACTCTGAGCTCTTGAGCTCTTCTTCAGCCATGTATTCAGCTCTTCTTGAGCTCTTGTCTTGAGCTCCCCTGCCCTGCTCCCGAGCCGCCTCGTCGCTAACTCGCGCAGGGGCCAGAACCTGATCCTCAACATGGCCGACCACGGCTTCACCATCTGCGCCTTCAACCGCACCGTCTCCAAGGTCGACAAGTTCCTGGCCAACGAGGCCAAGGGCAAGTCCATTGTCGGCGCCCACACCACTGAGGAGTTCGTCTCCAAGCTCAAGTCGCCCCGTCGTGTCATGCTCCTTGTCCAGGCTGGCAAGGCTGTCGACGACTGGATCGAGACTCTCCTGCCCCTGCTCGACGCCGGTGACATCATCATCGACGGCGGCAACTCCCACTTCCCCGACTCCAACCGGAGAACCAAGTACCTTGCCTCCAAGGGCCTGAGCTTCGTTGGCTCCGGTGTCTCCGGTGGCGAGGAGGGTGCCCGCTACGGCCCCTCCCTGATGCCTGGCGGCGACGAGAAGGCCTGGCCTCACATCAAGGACATCTTCCAGAGCGTCGCCGCCAAGAGCGACGGCGAGGCCTGCTGTGACTGGGTCGGCGACGAGGGTGCTGGTCACTACGTCAAGATGGTCCACAACGGTATCGAGTACGGCGACATGCAGCTGATCTCCGAGGTACGCTTGCGCTCTTGTTCTCGTTTTTTCCCTTGCTCTACCTCCGCTTGCCTATCTCGCTGACACCCGCAGGCCTACGACATCATGAAGCGCGGTCTGGGCATGTCCAGCAAGGAGATCGGCGACACCCTCGCCAAGTGGAACACTGGTGTTCTCGACTCCTTCCTGATCGAGATCACCCGTGACATCATGTACTACAACGACGAGGACGGCACCGCCCTCGTCGAGAAGATCCTCGACAAGGCTGGCCAGAAGGGTACCGGCAAGTGGACTGCCATCAACGCTCTCGACCTTGGCATGCCCGTCACCCTCATTGCCGAGGCTGTCCTGGCCCGCTGCCTGTCTGCCATCAAGGACGAGCGCACCAAGGCCTCCACCAAGCTCGAGTTTGTCGGCCGCGTCACCGCCTTTGAGGGCGACAAGGAGCAGTTCCTTGCCGACCTCGAGCAGGCTCTCTACGCCTCCAAGATCATCTCCTACGCCCAGGGCTTCATGCTGATGCAGGAGGTGCGTGACTCCCTGTCTTACTCTTACTACAACCCCTGCTAACAGGCTCTAGGCCGCCAAGGACTACGGCTGGAAGCTCAACAAGCCGTCCATTGCCCTCATGTGGCGCGGTGGCTGCATTATCCGCTCCGTCTTCCTGAAGGACATCACCGCTGCCTACCGCAAGGACAACGACCTCGAGAACCTCCTGTTTGACGACTTCTTCAACAAGGCCATCCACAAGGCCCAGCCGGGCTGGCGTGACGTCGTCGCCAAGGCTGCTCTGCTTGGCATCCCGACCCCGGCCTTCAGCACCGCTCTGTCGTGGTTCGACGGCTACCGCACCAAGGACCTGCCCGCCAACCTGCTGCAGGCCCAGCGTGACTACTTCGGTGCCCACACCTTCCGCATCAAGCCCGAGGCTGCCACCGAGAAGTACCCCGTCGGCCAGGACATCCACGTCAACTGGACTGGCCGTGGTGGCAACGTCTCTGCCTCCACCTACCAGGCATAAGAATATTCGCAGAACGTGCATTAAATACCCTCTGGAGAGCTCCTCGTCAGGCCCAGATCCAAGTAGAATATACACATCCGACGCCAGAATGATGAGGCACACGGTTCTACTGCGTCCCGTGTGGGGACGGGCGATGACAAGGGTTGGCGCTTGACCCGAGAAGAAATCACTGCGCAGGAAATTCCCTGCCACAACCAAATAAAAAAAGAGAAATGAGAACCCACAAGTAATAGCCAACCCTTTGAAGATGACACACCAGGCCTATCTTCGTCACTGTTATTCTGCCTATTTTTTGCATACATTGTGTACAAGAATGAAAAGACTGTTCATGGTGGCACAGTATTGTTCGTGTTCGGAACTTCTAGTGTGATCTTCGTAGCATTAGAAAACTAGCCAGACGCGCAATGCATCTAGATTCATTATAACCAGTCCCGTAGAGCAGATACGCCGATGCTCAAGAGCCTTCTCTGCCTATTGATACCCGGCCACCTAGGCTCAAATCGCAAGACCTCGGAAGGTCGCCACCACCCTAAAGCCAGAACGCCATGTGTGTATCCCCAGTACCACCCTTTGAGACCACTTCTCTGGTTGGAAAAGGGGAAGGGCCAAGCCAAATATGATGCCCACCTTACAGAAAGAGTCGAGAATAAAAGTAGGGAATCTACGCAATGCCATGTAATATGTGCAGTGGGGACGATGAACGCAACATTGGGACAATCTACTGCGTTTCGTCATGGCCGGGTGGCCGAGACCGCTTGAGCCGCTGGCTTTCGGCATCCTCGGAAGCAGCATCAGCGCCCTTGCGTTTCTTGTCGGGGGAACACGCCCCGTTCAAGCCGGCACTGGTGCCGTTGCCGTTTCTGCTGCCACTGTAGTAGGCAGACGGGTGGCTGTTGTGCTCGAGGTCGTTCGCTGCCGATTTGAGCCCGGCATCCGAGTCGCCCGAGACCGTTTGCGACAGCACGGCCACGTCCGAGCCCGCCTGGCTGGTGCTGGCAAAGTAGTTTGGCTGCGTGCTGTCCGGGCGTCGGCCATCGTCGTCGGCGGCCACCGGCTGGCTCTGGCTCTGGCTCTGGCTCTGGCATGGCTTGTTCTGGCTCGACGCCGGGTGGCGGTCGAGCTCCATAGGCGTGACGTCGCGGCTGTCGGGGCGCAGGTCCAGGCTGGTGTGCGAGGCGCCGGCGCTGCCGCCGAACCGGCCGTTGTGCACCTGCGACAGCTCGTCCAGGCTCCGCGTCTTCTCGAGCAGAAAGATGGGCGAGCCCTGGAAGCGGCCGTTCTTCCGGAGCGGGTTCTCCGTGTAGAAGGCGACCATCATCTGGATCGCGCGCGTGATGCGGTCCTCGTCTGCGTGCAGATAGGTCCACCACGGGGAGGCCTGCTGGTCCCGAATCGTCTCGCCGGAAACGACGCTCGCAAAGAAGATGGACGCCGACGCAATGTCGCGCGCATCCAGCAGCAGCGGCAGCGTGGTGAGGGCCGCGTCGTTGAGAAAGGTCCAGGCGGACTCGCGGAGGCGCCCGCTCTTGAGCTTTTCGAGGTGGCGCAGCTGGATCCACAGCTGGTCGTAGGGGTTGGCGATCATGAGGTCAAACGTCAGCATCTCGAGCATGCGCTCTTCGTAGGTCAGGATGCTGTCGCGCCACCGCCAGTACTCCTGGCTCTGCTCGTCGACGATCATGCGAATGTCTTTCTGCGCCGTCTTGGCCACGGCCACGATGAGGTTCTTGGTCTTAAAGCAGTTCTCCTCCGTCTTGTTGGCGAGGAAGAGGGCGGTCGCGGCGATTTTCTGTGGGCGACCAGCGGAGCGGCTCGTCAGACGGTGTCGCCGCGGAACAGCTGGGCGGGTGGGCACGAGTACTCACATAGTGGTGGATGCCCCCGCGCTCTTCCACCATGCTGACGCGCATGTAGAAGCGGTGGAAGAAGACGGCCGCGACGTACAGCGTCATCTGGGGCAGCGGGTGCGGCAGCACGGCGATGCCGGACTGGTAGATAAAGTTGACGCCTTTGGCGCGGCGCGCGCGCTCCTCCGCCGGGGTGAGGCCGTCCAGGACACTCGGCGTCGACTCCATCTCCTCCTCGGTAAAGTACCATTGGTTGACCAGCGGCGAGTGGCCCGACGCGTTGGGGGATGGCTGTGCTGCGGGCGTCGGCTGCTGCGGCGCGGTCTTCGTCGGTGGTGTCGCGCTGCGGCCGGCCGGCCGCGGTGGCGAGGTTCTGGAGGAGGCGGCCGGCGGCGAGGGCACGGCCGGGGGCACGTCCCGCTGTCGCTGCGTGGAGGGCGAGTGCGGTTGGCGGTCGGCCGGCAGCGAGGCGAGCCCGGGGGTGGGCAAGGCGGCGCCGGTGCCGGCAGCGGAGGTGCTGGGCGCTGCGGCCGGCAAGGATGCGACGTCGCCGCCTGGGGGCCGCGCCAGGGGCAGAGACGGGGGCTTGTAGCCCTCGCGGGCAGGGCGGTACATGCTGGGCGCGTGCAAGGACGTCGCCAGGTTACCGGTCGATGTGGCGCCGTCCGTCTCGTCGTGGCATACGTCAAAGGCCTCCGCAGCGCAAAAAAGATCCCAGACAGCCAGCCTAGATCGGCATCGGAAGAGCTTCGCCGTTGTGCGGGGTGTGCTTGTGGCGCGGGGGAGTCGGGCGAGATGGGCGGTCAACGAGTGCCACTGGCGGGCATTGCTCACGCGTTGTTCCGTGGTGATGGCGGCCGAGACCGACTGGAGGTGTCGATGGGCGTGGAATGTGGTGGTGCTGTACTCTGTAAATCGTGGCGAGAATACGCAGTATTATGCGATACCAGGACGAGACGTGGATGTGGCGCTGGTCACGTGGTCTTTCGACTGCGCCACATGGCCCAGGAGCTTGTGCTCTGTGCACGGGCCATGCATCGCGTGAATAGGCGTGCTTTTTTCCGTCGGCGACGAAAAGGCGAGAGCGCTTGCACCGAACCAGCACCCACCGCACGCCTTTGTCCTTTTGTCGCGTCGCCCGAAACGGGATTCCCAGGTCGCGATCCCTCCGTGAAGGCCAAGGACAGAGCGCTACTCCGTCTCCCGGGCTGCTGTTGGGGCGTTGTCGTGTCGGCATCGCGCTCGCTCCCTTTTCCTCGACCTTTCTCGGCCTCCCTCGACCTCCCTCGATCTTGCTCGCTCGACGCCCGGCGCCTTGCTGCTCGACTGCGGACGCGGCAGCTCTGTTGGGCACGGCAGTAGTGTCCGGCCGGAACGAGAACGGTGGGCAGTGTATGCGCTTCGAGTCTGACCGCTGGCGGACTCTTGTTGTGGCGGCCGGTCGCAAAGAGCCTCGTCCTGCCACGCGCGTTTTGCAGCCCTGCTGACGGTCTGACCGCGTCAGTTGGCTCGATCGGCAACACTCGGTTGTGTTCTCGGGACAGCGTGGACGGGCAGCAAGTCAGGAGCTCGAGCAGACGGCCCGCGCCCATCTCGTCCGGACAGCAGCACGCGCGGCGCAAAGCACGGTCAACGCTCCGATCCCGGCCCCGACGAAGCTCCTAGCCCCCCCCGGTCCCCGGTCGCCGTCACAATGTTCTTCCTCCACAACCTCGAGCGCCGAGTGACGCTGCACCCGTCGTACTTTGGACGGAACATGCACGAGCTGGTCACGACGAAGCTCCTGAAAGACGTCGAGGGCACGTGCGCAGGCAACTACTACATAATATCCATCATGGACACGTTTGACATCTCGGCGGGCAAGATCCTGCCGGGCAACGGCCTCGCAGAGTTCACGGTGGGCTACCGCGCGGTGGTGTGGCGGCCATTCAAGGGCGAAACGGTATGCGCAGCAGACGGCCCTGGGCTCTCCTTGCTCTTCTTGCTCTTCTTGGGGCCCTCTCTCCCTCTCCTCGCGCGTGTGGCACGCGCGGCTCTGGACAGTCGGCGCCGTCGGCGCCAGGAGGAGGGAAACCCCCAACGCATCGCAGAACAAGGCTAACGAGACGAAACACAAAAGGTGGATGCGGTCGTCTACTCGGTCAACCCGCACGGTTTCTTTGCACAAGCCGGCCCTCTGCGCTTGTTTGTGTCTTCGCATGTATGGGAACCTTTTCGTAGCGCTGTTGGCAGGTTGTTGTGGCCGATGGAATGGGCAGCGAGGTGTTAACACGTCGCCCGCAGATGATTCCTAGTCAGGTCAAGTACGACCCAAATGCGACGCCGCCGCAGTTTACGGACAACGAGGACTACCGGATCGAGCCGGGCACGCATATCCGTGTGAAGATCATGGGCACACGGAGCGAGGTCGGCGAGATGTGGGCCATTGGCACCATCAACGAGGACTATCTCGGGTATGCTTTCCAGCTCTGTCTCTCCCGGCGAGCCGCACTTTTGCGCCTTTGCTCTTTTGCTCTGCTGCTCTCCACCTGTCCGGCGATGGAGCCTATTGTTAACCATTTCTCCGCCCAGCCCTCTCGGCCCGTAAGCGGCACCCTGAGCCGCCCGCCTTGGCCCTTGGCCGTGGCTGTTGGACGCTGGAAGACTGCGTCGTGCACAGCCTTGGCTGTGTCGTTTCCACGACGGCACGCACCCGAGGAAGAGAAAGCGAGAAGAGCAAGAGGGCACAGAGAGCGGCCGCGTTTGCCTACGGTGGACGCCAGCAAGGACGGTGCATCCATGGCAAGCGTCGCGAACTATGCAACGCACTGTGGCCTTTGGGTTCTACCATCTTCCTACATTAAAAGAGCTCGGCAAGTAGACATGTGCGAGCACTCCTACTTACTCCTTGGTACCTGTATACTACTAGCGATACTAGATTTACAATTTGAAGTCATAAAGTCATTAGCGAAGCAAAAGTGGTGGCGCTCAGTAATACTTTCAACAACATCCAACAAGACGAGTAGTCATGACGGATCCGCTGAATCATGACGCAAAGGTAGACATGGCCTCTAGTCTGCTGTGCTTGTATTTGTGCGGGAAACGCTGCTCGCTCTTTCCTTGCCAGCGTGTTCTCTGCTTCTCTCTCCGGTCATTATTCTTTTCTGCTCATTATACGCACCGCAAAACAGGCCTACTCCCGCGTCCATCCCACCCTTTTTCTGATACATCTAGACATATTATCACGTGGACTTGGACGTCCGGCGGAAGAAGAACAAGTATCAGCAGTACATACTCGGCCAACAGTGCAATGAGCTCCTCTAGAGACGGTGCGGATGCCCAGCAGAGAAGGGCAGAGCCGGCTACGCCGAGGACGCGCAGTCCACCGGCAAACAGCCGCCAGCAGCAGTATGAACCGGTACCGTTCAGACCGCATCCCAGCCCGGGCGGCCCCTTTCCATCGGCGCGGTATTTATTTCAGTACCGGCCCAAGGTCTCCTCGCCTTTGGCGCAGCCGCCCATGCTGCCGCCCCCGGACGTGCCGGCCCCGTCAGTCCATAGTCTCCGCCGCCGACTCAGAGACGTCGACTTTACGAGTGCCGGGCGGGACCAGCCGGATCTGTCCGGCTCGGAGAGCGACGACAGCCGCGACGACAAGAGCAGTGTCGGCAACAGTGCAGAGGACGGCGACAAGGAGGCCGGGCAGGCTGCCGCCGAGAGCAGCGGCAACGAGGCGGACGTAGAGGACAACGCGAGCATCGACAACGTCCGTGACGCTCAAGCTCCGATGCGGCCCGCCGGCCGTCCGGTCCTCGTGCAGACGGCCAGCACTGTGCCGGCTAAGCGCCGCGGCCAGTTTGACGAGAGCGTGCCGCCAAAGCTGCAATGCCAAAAGCCGCCCGATGCCGTTATCGACAGTCTGAGGCAGATGGACACCGACTGAGGGACTTTGTGAAGCGGGAGCATGAGGCCGGCAGGGGCTTTTTCTGTTATTGTCATGGGACGAAACATTTTTGGCGTTCTGAGTTCAGGATAATCGGGCCGGTAATCATCATCACAACAAGGCTAATCGGTGGAACAATGGGGATGCCATTCGAAAAGCTTTATTGACACCCAAGGACATGCTGTATCATTGCGTTCCCTTTGTATTCTCTATACTTTGTTGTCGGTATTTGCACGCGTCGATCAACCGTTCAATAGGTTGCATTTTTCTCTGATTATTATTCATACTACTTTATCATACCGGTTTTCATCGTGGCTTCCCAGAATTGTTCCGCCTTGAGTAATGACTAAGTTTCACCACGGCAAGTAGGGCTAATGCACTGCACATATGCCAAGGTTAGTTATTTTGCACAATGTCTGTTTGGTATCCTATTAGATAAAAAAGTCCTACCCTCGGCCTCTAGGGGATACATCGAAGTTACTAGAAGCAGGGCATGGCAGTGATGTCCGGTAAGCATATCGGATCGGTACTCGTACTCCGTAGAGTCTGTGTTTCGTTTATCGAATTGCGCGTTCAGCAATGATCGTCTACAATCGAACACATGTCTAGGGCATCCACAACATTTATTGTTGGGTACGCGCGGACATTGAGACCGGTCCGCAAAAGTTTTCTTTTTCCTCTAATGCATTGCTCGGCGCAACGATGCCTGATCTGCGCGGTGCTGATGGGCAGCAAACCGGAATGATGCCCCGGTCCAGCATAAGAACAACACCGAGGAGATACAACCTCTCCCAAAGTTTCCACCGGTGTGGCCCTGAAGTCTCTTGACTAGGGGCACCTCAAAGAGTTTAATTTGGTATGTAGGTACCCGGAAAGCATGTGTGTGACGTTCGAGTAAATAAGCCAGTCGGACTGCTCTTGATTCGCCTGGGGCCAACTTCGACTAAATTTATCTCGTCGCCAAGCTTCCAGAAAATGAAGTTCTAGACACGGCATCAGGTATGCCGAACTTCGTAAGACATGATCTGCTATAGCCAGGCACTCACTCGCATTAGCGCCGGTAGAAGCTGCATCTGCGAGCAGACATGTGACGTCTACCATTGGACCGCGATCGAAGGGACGGCCCGTGTCCTCCACGCATCGACGAATGTTATGGCACTGTATACGACGGCAGCACCGAACAGAGTGTGCATCGATGCCAGTCTGGCTATTGAGAGCTCATGCCGATTTTCACACCGAAGAAGTGGCATATATCCCGAAGTACTGTTTAAGTATGGCTTCGCCCATCAAGTACCATAGCTACGAAGCCATCAGCGACAACTTTACTTTCCTGCATGTGTTCGGAGATGCTACGTATACGAGAGGCTAAACCACACTAAGCGGTGTGGAAACACTATGAATCATATCTGACATTCCAAGATCTAACACCGAAAAGCCATCCCCGTCTTAAGGAAAAAGGAAAGATCGAAAACATCTACCATGGTATTAAGCTGCGAGACTCGGTGCGAGCATGCCTTAGCAAGACATGCCTCTTTTTGGTATACGTTGTTCCTTCTTCAATTTACATTTCGGTTTTTTCTTTTAAATTTTCAGCTTTTATTCGTTTTTTTGTTCCAACATTCATATAACAGACGGCCAGATCTTGCTGCCGTATCTTGATGCTTATTTTTGTATTTCTTCGCATTTTGTGATGCTGCAACATCCCTTTTTGCAAACTTGTCTACCAGCATCGGAACCGACGGGCCAAGAGGGAAATTGGATGAAGCGTTGATTGGCAAGCACGGTTCCACCCTGCCTTTGCTACGAGAGAGGTGCAACATACAGAGCTGCAATGTAAGTGGTTTTCAGCGTTTCCTCGTCGAATTTTGTGATCTTGGTGTTCCTGAAATCGTTGCTATTGTATGACCGGCTTTGTACTCGTAGGAGGTCACAGTCCGTTATACAGAGAGAGGGAAATAAACGACATTGCGTCCAAAGCCCTGCTTCACCAATGTGTACAATGGATGAAAGTTGTAACCTCAGTCTGTGGCACAGACGACGAAGGAGGAAAAAACCTCGGGAGTTCCTTGGTGTGTTTGTCTCGAAGCCTTGCCATTTCGCGTGCTGATTTTTTTCGCTGTTTCTCCATGGTAAGTCAATAGCCACAAAAGTCTATACCATGTTTTTAAAAGCGCCCATGAAACCTACTATGCAGGGGCTCGGGAGGGTATTGCGGGTTACAGGACCATTTCAACGTGCTCGTGGGATTGCTACTTTGCCTTGCATGGGCCAGGCTGCTACTGCCGAAGTGCCGATCGAATATTACGACAACCATGATGACACGGTGCTTCACTCGGAGCCTGTTGCTCAGGACGAGTTCTGGCGCAAGATCCCGGTCTGGAAAGATGTTTCTCGGGGTGATTTTCT
Source organism: Grosmannia penicillata (assembly GCA_002778075.1). Classification (NCBI taxonomy): domain Eukaryota; kingdom Fungi; phylum Ascomycota; class Sordariomycetes; order Ophiostomatales; family Ophiostomataceae; genus Grosmannia; species Grosmannia penicillata. The sequence goes on along the minus strand of PCDK01000028.1, from coordinate 309,453 downwards.
CTCTTACCGCTGGAGTGTAAGTTTGCTCCCCATGTGGAGAGGTGTCATTCCAGACGATCTGACATCGACTGGCAGGTTGCACAAACTATACAGGGGGAGAGAAAGCTGGCCGCTTTTCTCAGCTCTACCGTGCCCGACCAAGTTCCGTATGACGAGACGAGCGGCCGGATGCAGACGCGCGAAGAGCTTGTGGCTGATGTCTTGGATGGCATCAAGGCGGCCACCATGTCCACGAGAATTACGTACGGCTGAATTCTGCTGATTTCAAAGCATCGAGTTGCATTTCGGATGCCGCAAGAATACTCAGCTAACATGGCAAGGCCGTATGCTCTGAGCCGGATCAACTGGGACAATCCGCGCAACGATCCCGTCTTTCGCCAGTTTCTTCCCGTCCAGTCGCGGATGGAAGCAGACCACCCGAAACTGACGCTGGACTCCCTGCACGAGTCTGCCGACTCGCCCGTCAGTGGTCTGGTGCATCGATACCCGGACAAGGCGCTGTTCTTGCGTGAGTACATGCATCCCTCCTCGCGCCTGACGCCTTGCTCATGTTCTCTCTGCCAGCCACGTCCGTCTGCCCGACGTACTGCATGTTCTGCACGCGGTCCTACGCTGTGGGCGGCGACACCGAGTCCGTCAAGAAGGCGTCGATGCGGCCGACGAAGCGGCGCTGGGAGGAGGTGCTCGCGCACATTGCGAAGCAGCCAGCGCTGCAGGACATTGTGGTCTCGGGCGGCGACGCCTACTACCTGGACCCGACGCAGCTGGCGTATCTGGGCGAGCGGCTCGTGGCGATGCCCAACATCCGGCGCTTCCGCTTTGCGTCCAAGGGCGTGGCGGTGGCGCCGGCGCGCATCCTGGACGCGTCGGACGGCTGGTTCGACGCGCTGCAGTACGTGGTGACGATGGCGCGCAAGGCGGGTAAGGCGGTGGCGCTGCACACGCACTTCAACCACCCCAACGAGATCTCGTGGGTGTCGGAGCGGGCGGCGCGCCGGCTGTGGGACGCCGGGATCACGGTGCGCAACCAGTCGGTGCTGCTGCGCGGCGTCAACGACAGCGTGGCCACCATGTCGGCGCTGATCCGGCGGCTCGCCGACATGAACATCACGCCGTACTACGTGTACCAGTGCGACATGGTCGAGAAGGTCGAGCACCTGCGGACGCCGCTGCAGACGATCCTCGACCTGGAGGCGCAGATCCGCGGGTCGATTGCCGGGTTCATGATGCCGCAGTTCGTGGTCGACCTGCCGGGCGGCGGCGGCAAGCGGCTGGCATGCTCGCACCTCTCCTACGACCGCACCACGGGGGTGTCGCGGTTTGTGGCGCCGGCGGTGACGGGCCGGGACAAGGACAACAAGGTGTACGAGTACCACGACCCGGTGGCCTTTCTGCCCGGCGCGGCCGCCAGCGAGACGGGCAAATAGGCGTGCGGTTGACGCTGTCTAGGGTCGAAACTGTCCGCCGGAGGTCTACACAGCTCTGGCTTTGATTTATTTCGTGGGAGACGCTGGCGCCGACGGAAGCAGAAACGGCCGACGTACGAGGGTAAAAGGACAGAAGTCTGAGAGAACTACAGAGTGGCATGCCATCCTATGGCGCGGATGATATCTCTACGGGGAAAAAAGGCTCGGTACAGGCAGACACATCCTAATATGCTGGCTTTATTGCTCTGCAATTGCTTGCCTTATAGCAGCATATGCTCATCCAATTGTTCCAACTGTTCTTACTTGACCTCGTGTGGTCTGCTTTACATTTACTTTGCCCCGATGGTTTCTTTCACCCTACTGTCCTTGCCCTTTCGTTTTGTTGATGGTTACGCCCGCTTTCCCAGATTGCCACCTCTCTGCGCGACGCGTCAACATGGCTGTCTCCTGCTGTGCTCGGGAGATACGAGTACAGCAGTGTGGCACAGAGCAGCCGGCGTGTTCGTGCTACGGCTACTGCCTGCTTCGGTCTGCTACACTATGGCCTCGTGCTCGTACGTTTCTGCAGCGGTCTGAGCGGCGGAAGGCATACGCGGCATGTGTATGATTTGTGCTCCTGATGTCTCATCTCCCACCAACGGCCGCGACGGATCACCGTCTCGCGAGACACAGAGGGCTTCGTGTGTCGGTGTAGCGGCACATGCAGTATTCCGTATTTTACCTTGTACGACACCTCCTGCACGGAGTGGCCTGTGCCGTGCAGATGTCGTGTGTGACTGTAGCAAAAGGCCGGCGTACCGGCAGTGTTCCGGGGTTGACTCGCGCCAGGAGAAGGTGATGGGCACAGGTCCGAGGCCAGAGCGAGGCATCGCCATGGACGGCGGGACGGTCGGACGGTCTGTGTCCTTGCGCGGTCCGTCCAACGATCGCGTTTGGAAAGTTGCTTTGACTGCTTGGCCACTTGGGGCCTCGCCATGTTCTCTGTGAGTTCTTGCTGTTTCGCCTTTGCTGTTTTTCCATTTACTCTGTACAAAGCCTCTTGGAATCTGTCCGCCTGTCTGCCAGATTGTCTAGCGGATTGTCTAGCGGGTGTATTGCTGATTGCTCATTGCTACGGTAATTTCAACCGTTGCACTCCACGCTCGACCTGTGCAAGTCGGATCGATGTCCGTCTTCGTCTCGTACTATTTCGGGCATTCGTACTTGGTACACTAGCTCCAAGAGGCAGTAAGCCCTTGTAGCCCTTGCTTGAATATGCCTATTCTCGTCTTGCTATGGGTGGATAAACAACGCGAAATGCCGGTGGTCCAGCACAGATCTCGTGCCAGATATGCCGGATGATATGTCGCGTCTTGCTACCTCGTTCCTGGCTTACGAGTACGGAGCAAGACGGCAGATAGGACACTGCCTCCACTTTGGAGGATACAGGAGCATCTACAGAGTCCGGAGTACAACACGTTCAAGTGCTGGCCTTGTGGGCGCCTTCTGTGCGCATGAATGCTCCGTCCTGCCGGAGAGTGTGGCCGCAGGCGGCATCTATGATTACTCGCACGTGCATACGCATCCATACTTGTGTGTGATATCATGCCATTGGACTTGCATACGGAGTACGACGCCTTATCTCTTGTGTAGAACCATGGCATAGGGAGACCACGATACTTTCCGTACGATGCTGACGGCGACGAGTACAGAGTAGTGCATCGTATTCCATATGAGGACTAGGAGGTGATCGCCGCCATCAGGCCAAGCAAGGAGTCAGCTCCGTGCTCCGTGTTGAAGTAGCCAAAGTGTCCGGGCCTTGGCTAGCACATGATCGTAGTACTTTGCACTCGCGAGTACGAAGCAAGGTGCTACTGCATACGGAGCATTACGTATGACGCCCGGCGTCGCCGAGACGGTCGAGGGAGCGACCACGCAACGGAGTATTTGCAGAGTACAAAGTCAAGCTTCTTTCCCCATGGCCCCGGTCGAGACAGGATCGGCACGCGTCGACAGTGTTGCAATGGAAGGCGCCGAGAAGAAACAGGGCGGCGACGGGGTAGCAGTGACATTGGATGAGCCGAGTGGAAATGGAGGAAGCGGTGCGGGAGGGACGCAGCTCTCGGCCACGCAGCGCGGCCGGGGCGTCTCGGTCGACGAAGACACGGGGTCCGGAGTCAGCGGCGCTGCCGATCTGCCGCTGCACCGGGCGCCTGCGTCTTGTACTTGTACTCTGTCCCCTGCGGAGCAATGCTGCGTGGCAAACATGTTTGCGCTGCAGCCATGCCCATCGGGCTCGCTGCTGAAAGCTGAAACCGCATGCTCCGTACAAGTGCCGAAGGCCACTCGGCGGCTCACCGTCTTCTTCGCACACCGACACCTGCCCTGCTGCAGCTGCTGCCTCGTACTCGTACTCTGGACTCTTTAAAGTACGGAGTAGTGCACGTCGAGGCTTGCCCGGCGCAAATCTTACTCCGTAAATTGGCCACTTTCGCCAGCACGATGCTCCGTTCTGCGTGGGTCTTTCATAAAACGGTGCCCGGCCGCTGCAGAGCAATCCTGTAGCGAGCTCTCCGTTTTCCGGGCGCAGACAGCGCCGTTTCTGCTCGTATTGCTTCGCGGCAGTGTCGCGCGCACTACGACGTGCTATCGCGTGCTCTTGCTTGAGTCGCAGTGGCCCCATCGCGTACTCCGTGGCACCGCAGCGACGCCGACTCTGTAATACTCCGTAGTGAGACGCAAAAACTTGCTGTTGGGGCGTGAGGCCGCGAGAATCTTCCGTGACGGTGGTCGAGCTGCTCCGCCGTTCGAGTACTTGCATGTGCCCGAAGCATTCACGTCGTATTGCCGATACGAGTACTGGTACTCGTACTCCGTTCTCGCATGTCCCTCGTACAGCACAGAATGGCAGAGTATCCCGTAGAACAGCGCCCCAGAAGCTGAGCGCAGGGGTCAGCCCGCCGTTTCAGATGGATGCCGGGGATCCTGTGAGGCAACAGCCTGCAGTTGGAGCAAGCTCGTACGAGCCCTCGCGGGCAGCACCAAGTGCAGCACGAGCACTGGCACAGATGCGCAGTACGACGTGCGCGCAGTACGACGTGCGCGCAGTAGGAAATGACACGCTGTGTTTCCGATGCCTGCACTCGTGTCAATAGAACGCTGTCTCAGGTTGAGGCTTGAGCACGATAGGCCATTACGTGCTTACATAATGCGCTTAGCCGGTCTGTCGCCAAGTACACCAATTAAACAGCTAATTACCTTTGATTGTGCGCCATGTGCTACGGGATACAGCGGCGATGCTTCATACGACGTCCACGTCGTATCAGGCTGTCTCGCCAGTACGAGGTGTCCATAGGACAAAGTACACTTGTAGGCGATCGACGCGTGTTTGGAAACAGCATGTCGAAGCTCTGATCGCCTGTCCATGCTCTGTTTACGCCTCTGCCACAGTGCGCGCACCGTGTTGGCCCTGTGCGCCTCGTGCGAGCAGGTGCGACCGTCGGACGGCATGGGCAGGCACAGAGACGGAAAGAGCCTGCCGTGCCGCTGCAGAGCGCCGCGTCGCACCTGCCGAAGCCGCGGACAAATACGCTCTACAAATACTCCGGACAAGACATCGCGACGTCTGCTCTTCGGCTTCGTCTTCTCGTGCCCGCCCTCGACGGGCATTCGGTTTTGACAGGTATCCTCCGTCTCCCCAGTACAAAGGATTGCTGGCGAGTACGAGTACTCCTTCGTACCCAGGCCCCTGATCACCAGCAAGCACCCCGGCAAGAAGAAAACGGGTCCGCGCCACCAGTCCCGCTGCCATCGCTGACGAGGAGTCGAATTGTGGACAGCTCACATGTCCACACAGCCCACCGCGAATGAGCAAGCGGCAAGGCTCTGTTGCGGCCTGCCTTTTCATTCGTCCGCCGCCCGGCCCCGTCTGCCTCCATTACAGGTTCCTCCGTGCTTGTGCTGGCATCGACCCTGCAGAAATCCGCGCTCCGCTCTGCGCCGTCCGAGGGTCAGCGCACAGAGCCAGACGCCGTGAAGCGGTGCGGGCAGCGCAAGAGGAGCACGCCAGATCGGCGAGCCAGCGCCGTGAGCCAGAGCAGCGCGCAAGCGAGCCCAGGCCGAGCCAGCCAGAGCAGGACCGCCGGAGAAGAGACACAAAACAAGAGCGAGAGGCAGATCAAACAGGCCAAAGCACGCCAACGCGCGCCAACGCACGCCAACTCGGAGAATAGCAGGCAGACAAAGTCTCAGGTATTGAAGGCGACTAGCAGGCAGACAAGTCTCTCGAGTATTGACAAGGCGACTAAAAGTCGGGTATGGACAAACTATCTCCTTCGTCGCCACACTTTGGCGCCCAGTGTGATGAGATGGCCGCGCGCATTGTTGCGAGTCTGCCGGCGGCTGTTGCGTGTCCCTGCTGGCACGCTGGCTTGGTCCCGACCGCTGGGTCCGCCGCTGGCGCCAGTCTTGGTACTGGAACCGAAGACGAGGGGGGCGTGCTGCCGCAGACGACGCAGCCAATGCCCGCGCTCACAAGCACCCCTTCACGGTTAACTGCCATGCCGGCTACGCCCACCGCCACATCTACATGTACGTGTACGAGTAGCTGTGCCGGCTCTGCGTCCGTGGGTGCTATTCCTGACGCTGCCGCCGGCTCAAGCTGGGACGACGCTCGTCGCTTTGGCTCGCGACCAGGGGGTCTGCATACCCGTGCTTTTCGCTCTCGCTCCTCCTCGTCCGGCTCCTTCACAGGCATACTTGTACTTGTCGCTGCTGCTCCTGCTGCTCCTGCTGCTCCATCTCTGCCACTGCTGCGGCCGTTTCCACCTCCTGTTCCTTCGCAAGCCAACACAGCCGATCTGTGCCCAAGCCAACATCACCACCAGCTGCCACAGCAACCACAGCAACAGCGGCAGCAGCAAGAGCATCGCGACAATCCTGGGCCATATTCCGCCTGCTCGTCGCGTCCTTGCTCTCGCCGCTCCGCGCTCTCGCCTGCACCCGACTGCGAACTCGCCACGTTCTTCCGCTCCGCTTCGGTGACCAGCCGAATCAGCCTGGTCTCGGTCGACCTGTTCAACAGCAGCAGCTACGAGTACATTACCGACGGCACTGGAACGGACACTAGCACTGACGTCGGCGAGCTTAATTCGGCGATAAAGCACCGCAAACGTCGTGCAGCTGTCAGGCTCCCCGGAGCTCTCCATCGCCGCCGCCCACCCATCGACATGCCGACCTTGTCCCTGGCTCTCGCGCCGGACCATCACTATCGAGTGACAGAAACAACCGTCAGCGTAGGCGGCTCGGAAGACGCTCTCCGCCCTCGGTACGCAACTATGCCGCACTCGTGGCGTCCAGACACGAGCCGGACCTCGCAGAGCGAATCGCCCAGTCCGCTGTTCTCGCGCTTCGCCAAAGGTGCGGCCCGCCACAGACACCAGGACGAACGCAGCCCGACTCGCGCGCCGTTGCGCACCGCCGTGTCGGACGGACGCGCCAGCTCCAGCAATGGCTCCAGCAACGGCTTCCGCAACTACGGCAGCACCAGCAAAGCTAAACCCGCGCGCTACAGCAAATCGAGAGGCGCGTCGGTTTCCTCGGGCGCGCCGCCGCCATTGACCCGCGAAGAGTTCGAGGCGCTTCCCGTTGCTATTCAGAGAAAGGTACGTGACATGAGCAGACGAGACAGGACATGGGAGGAGGAGCACGCAGAGTCCCCAAGGCAAGACAATGCGCAAGTTGCGCGGGCCAATTACGGCGACCAGCTGCTGGACGGGGAAACGACGCCGGAAGTCGGAAGCCGGAAGCCGGAAGCAATGACCAGAATGTCTGAAGCAGAGCCAGAGTCAGCCCGTCGCACGCCGAACAGAACGGGACAACGGCCATGGAGAGACAAAACGGCGGGCATCCACCTTTTCGACACATCACATTCGTGCCTGTTTTGCTGTTCTCGGCCTTCCACTGCCATTGGCCGCCGCGGTCCATCCTATCACCACCGCAGAGCTCCCAAACTGCAAATCACACATCCCACATGGCGCATTATTCCGATCACCGTCATCATATCACTCTCTCTCCTAGGCCTAGCCGGGCGGCAACCGGGAAAGCGGTGCCAATCAGCGCAACGGCGCCGGCGGTTCACTTTGCACGCGCCGGCGTTAGCCAGTATTAGCCAGCTTTAGCCAGCTTTCACAGCTCTAGCCGCCAGTGTCCAGTTGGTGTCTCCAGCGCGCTCCAGCGAGCTCCAGCCACTACCACCCAAAGCGGCAAGCGACACGACTATCGGCGCCTGTCCCTGGCTTAGCCTGCTGGCCTTGTCTGTGTCGGGACGCCGCAATGAACATCGCCGACTAGCAGCGTCAAGTGACTGTGTGCCTTGAAGATCCCGATGCGGGCGTGTGACGGCGCTACTGCGCGTCGGTCTGCTGCACTCGCCAGCAAAGGCGATGCCGCATGCTGTCTTCAGGCGCTGCAGCGCTGCAGGTCGGCGGAGCTGTGCGGCGCCGGCGATCAACGGCGCGTCGCTCTGTGCAAATATGCGGAGTGGCGAAGGCTGCAGTGCGTCGCTCTGTGCGTTTCAAAGATGCAGAGTGGCAGAAGGCTGCAAGTGCGTCGCACTCTTTCGATGCGGACTCGCCGCGACCGACGAGTGCGGGTACGAAGCTCGGGGACAGCGCGAGAACACGCGAGCACGCATGAACAGGACGAGCATCCAATGTCCCATCTCGGGGCGCTAACGAGTGCGGATCGCGATACAAGATACCTGTACCTGACGGCCTCGTATGGCAGCCGCCATCAGGCATTCTGCGCGAGAGTAAAAACGACGCGTCCTCTGGGTGTGATTAGCAGGGCGTCAGTGCGCCACACCTCCCGGTCACCAGCTTCCCCTCCCCTTTCCGTCCCTTGAAAGCACCCAGCCTCGATTAAAGCACCCAGCACTCGATCAAAGCACAAAGCACCGGCCGTGGCGAGTTGCATGACCCTCGCATTCCTGCTCGTACGAAGTACTTGTACTCGGACGGGAGTGCTGGGCCGGTTGCCAGGACGTTCCGCGGCTCCCGAACTAAGGCCCCTTCGCCTGCTCTCAGCCTTTTACGAGTACTTCGTATCTTCCCTCACCGTCTCCCTTCCCAGCACAAGCCATTCCTGTTCCTGTCTCCGAGCGAGCACGGCCAATTTGCGATGTCACGGAACAGACTTCAGGACCCGCACCTGCATGCCTGAGACTGCATCGCTGGCGTGGACCCTCGGCCTTCCCTCTTTCTCTTTCATCCTGTCTCCCGCTCTATTCGCCCTCCTGCATACCCGGCATATATCACCCCATACTATACGCGTACCCCGTCGTCGACTGTTCCTTCTATTGTCTCGCGGCCTGCCTTACCGCTGCTCTGGTGCACCGACGCTGCTTTTGCTCAAAACGAGGCGACGTGGTTCTGTGTACTTCGTAGCGGACCCCCCCTCACCCCTCACTGTTACGGGCTGCGAGTACGAGTACGAGTCTTCCGTCCTCTACGCATACCGTATCCCCGGCTTCTGCTCTCCCTGCGTTCCCCCGTCTTCGCCTGGCAGCCCTGTCCCGTCTCTGCTCCTTTCTTTTTCCGATTTGTTGCTGTCTCGCATGTCTTGAGCCGGGCAACTACTAAAACATCTTGTCTCCCCATCTACAGTACTTCTCAACCCTCGAACGCCTTCGCTTTGCCCAAGGCTCTTCTTGCATGGTGGATGGTATCTACCAGCACTACGACGCCATCTCCTCGCAGAACGCAAAACGCCGCAAGCCGCGTCAAGCCCGCAGCGCCTCGGAGCACTTGACCGGCCGTCTACGACGACGCTCGTTGCGCGAGTCGCCCTTTGTCAATCCTGCCGACTCGCTCTTTTACGCCAATCTGCCTGACAAGATCAAGCAGCGCCAGTTCTCGCGCGAAGAGCAGGCCTTGCTAGCCGGACAACTTCGGGCGAGTGTCATTCTCGACGCCGCCGACGAGGCCATCTACAAGTTCGGACGACGTGCTAGCCAGCGACAGCCGGTCCCCAAGTTCCCTATTGAGAGGGCGACCATCACTACCCGACGCAGCATGGAAACGATTCGGAGCGGCGCCGTGCAGAGCGGCGCCATTCACCGTCCACGGCGGGATCTGCACTTGACGGACACGGCCAGCAAGCGTGTGAGTGGCGTGCCAGAGTCGTTCTACGACAGCTTCCGGTGGGCAGACAAGGAGGACGACCTGGATCTGAGGCTCTTCCTCGACGATTACCACGCCAATCTGCGGGAAGCGATACCCGTGCGGTCCAAGGACCACCAGCCATCCTTCCGCCGCCACCTGTCCATCAACAAGATCCCCTTTAGCCGGCAGCCTGACTCGCCCAGCCGGCCGGCCACAAAGGACACGACTACGCCGCCGTCACTATTGCCGAGCTCCGGCACCGCGGTCTGCCCCCCTATGCCGTCACCCGCCTTGTCCCAGAGCAGCGCTCCGTCCACCTTCCACACACATATGCGGCGGAAATCGCGGGCCATGTCGCTTATTACGCCGAAACACGCGGCGCACAGCTCTGTATCGTCGATTGACCCGGCGGCAGCACACTACCAAGACCCGGAAGCGCGGCTGAAGCTGCGGGTGTATCTAGCGTCGCCGCAAAAGTTTGACGAGGCGATCGAGTTTGGATTTCCGTCGGCCGACGCGTTTTCCGCGCCGAACAGCACGTGTGCGTCTACCGCAAGCGGGTCGCCCAAGAATGGGCGCGTGTCGCGGCGTGCCGAACAGGACGCCACTTGCGCGCTACGGACATTCCTGGACGATGACGATGACGACAGGCTCGACATGGACGCGGCATCGGTGCCGGATCCCGAGTCGCCCAAGACGCCAAGCCAAATGGAGTCGTTCAACCCAGCGGTGAAGCAAGGGCCATACCGGCCATACCGTGTACTGGGCGAGCCTGCGAACGGGCACCGGCCATCGGAAAACTACGCGCAGGTGCCAGCGGCGTCGCGCGAGATGACGCTGCGGATGACGCTGACACGGCCGGACCTGCGGGCGTGCGAGGAGCACATCTACGGGTGGCAGAAAGGCGGACAGCACCGGCACTCGCCGTCGGAGCAGATGCTGGCGGGGCGGAAGTCGCAGTCGCCGCTGCGGGAGGACGTGCTGGACAGCCGGGACACGATGGCGATGCATATGGGCCAGCACGGCGGCCGTGCCAAGGACGGCGAGAACGCGTTCGTGGGCCTCGATCACTGGAGCGCAGACGCGTCCGAGAAGGGGGTGATGAAGCGGTTCTGGAACCGGGTGCGGCGCGCCTGATGAGACGGGCGGCATGGCAGCGGTGCAGCATGGGAGGATGAGACATGTGTTCATCCCCGTTCCCGTTCTTGTGTCTATGCCCGCTCCGTCTCGTCCGATTCGTCCTCTTTGTTTTGTTTTGGATATTTATTTTGTCTCTGCGTTTATGATGACCCTACACCCACACTCCTTTGTCTAACTAGCCAGCGATGCATTGAATTGTCCATATTGGTTGTATTATGGTGTATTGCGGCAGACGCTGCGCTGCCCTCTTCCTTCTTCCCTTCTTCCTTGTCTTTCATTTTATCTTGGTCTCTTTTCTCTTTCCTCTTTCCTAATCTAGTTTCCTGTCTCGTTTGGCTGTCGCCATGACCAGCGACACCGTGTCCCTGGCAGACGTTTTCAGACACAAATACCCCGGTTCTATAGTGCCCACATTACTCTCTTGTATTACAATACACCATCCTTTCTCTGGCCATGGGCGTCTGACGAGCGGCTTATCGCGACGGGTGGCTGTGACCGTGTTGGCTGCGACGGCTTGGGCCGGATCGAGCGACTTGCTACACCAGCTGTGGCAGCTACGAGTACGGAGTATGTTGGTCGATCACGGGTGCTGCATGGGATAGGGGTCTGCAGGCTGACAGACCTGCAGGAGTCTGTTTCTGACATGCATGCAGATAGCTCGGCCAGGCTTGGGCGATACGAGTAGTACGGCGTGCAGATATGGCAGCCTATATGCGCTACGACGTATTGCGTCGCATTACCTGGATGCCATGCTCCGTATGGATACGGAACATGCGACGATTCGTCCTGACCCACCCTCTCACAGCCTACGAGTACGGAGTACTCGTACGGAGTAGAGCTCCGTCGTTTCCCAGCGTTCTGCAGACGGTGTCGTGCGGAAGGCGCAGAACCCTGGTCACGGCTCGACGCAGCGAAGCCTCACCTCGCTGGATACCATGCCGTTGCGGCCAAGACAGCCGACATGGCGCGCCGCGCCCGCCCAGTCAGCCCAGAGTCGACATGCGTGCCGACGCAGCGGGGGTGGAGGCCCTGCCTTGCATCTGCATGCAAATGAGGCTTGGATGGGGCGGATCCGGGGTCTGCATAGATCTCCTCTACGCATAGCGCAGACCCGTCGATGCACGTGATTGCCTGGCTCTGGAAGCCAGTCGGCGTGCCAGCAGACGGCAGACGGCACAGCAGGTAGTCAAGATGTCCGACGGAGTGAGGACGGCGACGTGCGGCAGGCGTCTCCGATCCAGGGCGACGTGGTCCGAGCGGCAGCGATCCCCGGCAGCGCAGCAGGGTCCTCGGCAGCACCACGGCGTGCTCCGTCGCCAGCAGGGCTGCCAGCAGGGCTGCCAGCACGGTCCGCTGGCCCTGGACGCGTGACGGCCCGGACTGGTAGCGAGCGGCCGTGCTCGCGCGCCAGCGCCACGGACCACGGGTGGCCGCGGCGCCACGGCGCCCGGTCCGGCCGAGGCCTGCGCGCCGCCGGCGTCCAGGCGGTCGCGGCGGCGGTGGCGCTCCGCTGGAGGCGCTTCGCCTTGTGCCGCCTTGTGCCGCCTGGCTTGGCGGCTCTGTTTCACGGCGGCCGGCTCCCGTGCTCTATGCAGCACAGCGTCGCTCGTGCTCCATGCACTACAGCGGTGTACTACGCCGCATGCACGCGGCGGCGTCCCGCACGTTGCGCATCGCTGCTCCGCTTCTGCCGTCCTGCGGCTGGCGTACCGCTCCACCGCCTCCTGCGCCGGCAGACCGCCTAGCGTGCCCGAGCAGAGCCGCTTCCGCCGAGACAGCGCTACCACTCTGTACGTATCTTTGTTAGGATGTTATGTACTGCCGCCGATGTACACAGCACAGCGCCATACGACAAGCCGCACACAGCACAACGCCATGCACGACAAGCCCTCGGGCATTGGGTCAGAACGATACCGAGAAGATAGCATGCTGCACCACCGCCATAAGACAACACAGCGACGCGCGATAACGTCTGGATAGATCATAGCTTACACATCAACTCTAGAGTACCGTAGCTCTCTCCCGCCGGCAATCCCGTTCGCTAGTGTACAGCAGTGGTATTCAAGTAAGACGCCGATCAGATGACCAAAACCGCGCAAGCCGGCCGGAGAGCCGGAGCGCCGGCGTGTCGAGCCGCCGGCTGCGCCCTGCCCTCTTCCCTTCTTGCCGGTGCCCTCCCGCTTTCCTGTGCCTCCCCGTCTCCGACGCCTACGCCTCCTCGTCGCTGTCGTCGCCCAGCAGCTCGCCCTCGTCCTCGTCCACCACCGCATAGTTGCCGCGGCCGCGCGCGAAGCTGTCCCGCGTCGTGAACCGCCGGTCGCCGCCGAGGCCGAGCCGGCTCCAGGCGCCGCGGCCGTCTGCGCCGCCGCCGACGCCGCCGCCCGTCCACCGCCCGGCCACGCCCGCCGCCCACCGCCACGCCGCCGCCGCCACCAGCGGCACCGCGCCCGCCGCCGCCACGACGCCCGCCGCCGCCAGCACCGGGTACTTGACCCACGGCGCCTCGCTGTCCAGCGCGCCGATCCGCGGCCCGCCGCCGGCGCTCTCGCCCAGCCGGATCGCGCCGAAGCTGCCCGCCCAGTTCGTGTAGACGTAGTAGCCCGCCGCCGCCGCCAGGCCCACCGGCACCAGCACCGCCAAAAAGACCACCAGCGCGCCCGGGCCCCGGTGCTTGCGCGCAAACTCGTCCTCGTGGTTGCTGCACGCCTGCGGCGCCGACTGCTTGTCGTACTCTGTGCCGCCCACGCACGACGTCAGCGGGATACGCCGGAAGCCCGACGGCGGGTAGTAGTCCACAGCATCGGGGTGGTCGGTGCACCACTGCTCCTTGGACAGGGGCGCCAGCCCGGGCACCAGCGAGCACTGCCCGGAGTTGTCCAGCTCAAAGTTGTAGTCGCTATGTCGTTAGCGGGGGAGAGCAGGAGGGGGAGCAACACAGAACAAAGCACAAACAAACAAAAACAAAAACAAACACACAAAAAACACAAAAACAAACACAAAAACAAACACAAAAACAAACACAAAAACAAACACAAACACAAACACAAACACATACAAAAACACACAAAAAACACAAACACACACAAACACACACACACACACAAACACACACACACACACAAACACACAATACGCACCATTCATAGTCCCGCCGGCTGCACGTGCAGTTCTCCGTGTTGTACAGGTGCTGCAGCCGGACGCCGTTGTAGCACGTGCGGTCCGTCTTCTTGCGCAGGTACTGCGACACGTGCCCAAAGAGGCACTGCGAGTCCGGCATCAGCGGGTGCTTGGGCGACCACAGGTAGTAGTCCGACGCGGCCGCGTCCTTGTCGTCGTGCGCGCACGGCCGGTCCGCGAGCCCGGAGAAGTCCAGGTTGACCGTGTGCACCGCCGTGCCGCCCGGCGACCGGCACCACAGCAGAAAGTTGCGCGAGCCGCCCGACCGCAGCGTCGTAATGTCCAGCACCTCCACCGCGTCGTCGCTGAAGGCGTAGTCCGTCCACGTCGCGCCCTCGTCCGTCGAGAAGGCCACCGTGCGCGTCGTGCCCTGCTGCGGCACCAGCACCACGATCGAGCCCTGGTCGCCAAACTGCCACGTCCAGCGCCCCTTCTTGACCTGCCGCCACGTCAGGCCCGCGTCCGCCGTCATGAACGTGTCCGCCGCGCCCAGGTCGCCCAGGCTGCGGCCCACGTTGCCCACCCCGAACATGAGGCCCACCGCCCCCGCCGACGAGTACGCCTTGCGGTGGTCCTCCCGCTCCGTGTAGCCGTGGATGTGCAGCGCGCACGCCGGGTCGCCGCCCGCGCTCGCCCCCAGCTTCGGCCGGCACCCAAAGCTCTGGCCGTCCACGTCCTTGGCCGGCGGCGGCAGAAACGCCCACTCCGCCCCGTCGTTGTGGCTGATCTTGGTCTGCAGCTGCTTCGGCTGGTCCGCGCCCCGGTTCGCCACCACGTTGACCACCAGCACCCCCTCGAGCCCCAGCACCTTTTCAAAGTCCACATAGTACCGGTTGTCGCAGTTGACGCCCGCTATGCTCATCACGTACGACGTGCCGTTCGAGTTGCTCTTGATGAGCGCCCCGTACCGCCGGTCCTCCTTCGTCTCCGTCGCCACAAACAGGTTGACGGCGTGCGTCGAACTGTCGAGCACCGTATACTCGTGGCGGTTCGACGCCTCAAAGTTGGCCGGAAAGTGCGCCTCCGCGTACGCCTCGCCGTCCAGGCTGGCCAGCGCCCGCAGACTCTTCTTCTCCCGGTCCTCGGCCGCCACCACAATGAACTCGGCCATCGTCGCGAAGCCGCGCGCGTTCTCCTCGCGCACCTCCCGGCTGTCGACGAACCAGTCGTCGCTCGAGACCAGCTGCACCGGGTTGTCCTCCACGCTGCCGTCCGCCTCGCGCGCGCGCGCCAGGCACAGCACCTCCTGCGCGTGCCGCACCTTGTACGCGCTGTTGCCAATAAACTCACAGCGGTCGACGTAGCGCAGCAGCGTCTTCCAGTTGTCGCCACGGTCCGTCGAGTACGACGCCTCCGTGTAGCACTCGCCCGTGCCCTCGCACTTCTCGCCCACCCAGATCAGCCAGTCCTTCTTGTCCGGGTGGAACACGAGCGGCGCCCGCCCGTTCTTCACGTCTGGCAGGTACGGCGCCTCAAACTCGTGCCAGTGCTCGCCGTGGTCGATCGTGTAGATCACGCGCCGCGTGTCCGTCACGAAAAAGACCACCTCCTTGAAGTACTCGTGCGGGACGATAGCCCACACGGCCACGTTGTCAAACACCGACGGCCGCGACCACGTCTTGCCGTGGTCGCTGGTCACAAACACGGGCCCGCCCTCCGACCGCGTGCGGTCGATGGGCCGCATGACAATGGCCTCGTTGCTTTCCGAGCTCGTGTCGCCGCGCTCCAGGTAGTGCTTCTCAAAGGCGTTGTACGCATCCTTCAGCTCAAAGTCGTACGTCGTGTGCACCACCTTGCCCGTCGCCGGGGCGGCCGGCGGCGTCGCCGAATCCGCACACTTGCGCTCCACGGGCTCGTCCTTTTGCTTGCCGCTGCCGCGACGGCACGTGTTACCCGGGATCAGCCGCCAGCCAGAGGTGCCCTTGTAGGTGGCGTCCGCCTTGGCATCGCGCGCGCAGGCGCCCTCGGGCGGCTGGATCGGGCCCGCCTGGACGCACTCGCCGTTGTCGTCGCGCCGGAAGTTGTAGTCGCACTCAAAGTCGCGGTCCGTGCAGTCGCAGTCGGTCGTTTCCACGACCGGGTCCCGGAACTCGCTCTTCAGGAAGCACTCGGCGTTCTTCTTGCGGCGGTGGTACTTTTGCGTGTGGCCCATCAGACACGTCGGCTGGCCCTTGTCGTCGACACGGGCCCACCAGTCCTCGAGGTCCTCCGGCTTGCACGTGGCCTCCTGCAGCCCCTCAAAGTTGATGGCGATCATGTTCGTCTTCTCGGGCGTGTCGGCCACCAGGAGGAACTTGAGGCTCGTCGAGTCCTGCGTCGTCGTCAGCGCCAACGGCCGCACGCGCCGCCCCTCCGGGAGCGCAACGGTGCGCCAGTTCTGGCCGTGGTCCAGCGAGTAGGTCAGCTCGCCGACGTCGGAGCCTTCCCGGACGGCCAGCAGGATGGACCCCTGGTCGCCAAACTCGTACTTGTGCGGGCCCTTGGGGCCCGCGATCCAGGTCAGGCCCGCGTCGTCGGAGATGTACAGGCTCCCCTCCTCGTACAGGCCCAGCTGGTCGCCTGTGTTGCCAATGGCCATGACCAGGCCGGGCGCAGGGCTGGAGTAGACACGGCCAATGTTGCTGAGGTCCGTGACGGAGTGGAGGTGCAGGCGCTCGCCGCCGCCGACGGCGACGGGCGCAAAGGTGCGGCCGTCGTCAAAGGTGATCTCCGTCACAATCTTCTTGCGCTCCCGTCTGGTGTTGACGGCCTCGCCGTTCTCGACGCGGTTGACGAGGAAGATGCCCTGGATGCCGGAGATCTTCTCAAAGTCGACGTGGCCGCGCTGGTTGCGGTTCGTGTACTCAATGTTGCGCGTGAAGAAGGTGCCGTTGGAGTTGCTCGTGAACAGCACGCCCATGGGGTCCGAGGGCCGGGTGGTCATGACGTCGATCTGGATGCTGTAGTTTGTGCTCTCGAGCACGGTGTAGGCGCCCTGGTTGACGTGGTGGTCGGCGGGGAAGACGGCGCGGTGCCACCGGCGGGTGTCGTCGGTCACATAGAGGGCCATCTCGTCGGTGTTGAGCGAGGTGGTGGCCACGAGCAGGTACTTCTTGACGGCAGCGAGGTTGACGATGCCCTGGACGGGGCGGTCCGTGTCGAGGTTGGGCTCGAACTCCTGGATGGCACCGTTGGCGCCGGCGGCGCGGAAGAAGCTGTCGGAGATGACCAGGCGGTTGTCCTGCTTGAGGATGGAGCGGCCGTCCTCGACGATGCAGAGGATGCGGTTGGCGTCGAGGTCGGCCTCGCCGGTCGAGAAGATGGGCGACGAGCGCGCCCACCAGCAGCCGGCGGTGTTGCTGCGCAGGAACTGGGCGTCGGTGCGGAAGCCGTCGGTGGTGTACATGGCGAACTCGCTGCAGCCGGTGATCTTGCAGTCCACGCCGTTGAAGAGGACGCGGTCGGGGTCGGCCGCATGGAAGCTGAGCGCCGCGCCCTGGAGGAAGCTGAACTGGCCGGCCGTGGCAAACGGCTGCCACGTCTGGCCGCGGTCCTCGGTGCGGTAGTGCCGATCCGAGTCCGTCAGCACGTACGCGCGCGCGGGGTCGAACTCGTGCATCACGAGCTGCGCGGCCGCCTCGTTCGGGATGGCGTCGACCTTGTTCCACGACCGTCCGGCATCGGTGGAGCGGTAGAGGACGCCCTGCATGTAGCTGTGCAGGAGGATCACGTCCGAGTCTTCAAAGTAGTTGAGGCTGTCGGGCGGGAAGGGGAATTCGGTGACGGAAATGTCGGGGTTCTCTTTGGCCGCCGACGCCAGTGTTGTTGCGCCCAGCGACCACCACAGCGGCAGTGCCAGCGCGGCCGCTGTCCGCAGAGCATTCCGGACCATCATGGTCGGCGTTATCTGGAGTCGATCATAGGTCGTCTAGACGTGACAGGCGGACGGCGCGGCGGGACGCCTGGAACGGGGAGGGGAGGGGGGGTTCGAGAGTTTCGAGGGAGAGCGAGGGGAGGGGTTTCGAGAGTTTCGAGGGAGAGCGAGGGAGAGAGAGGCTCAATGGATAAGAGCAGGCGTACAGGGGACGAAGACGAAAGAAGTTTGTCGAGGGGAAGAGACGGCAAATGGAGATATATCGTCAAAGTTGTGCGATGTCGTCGGAGGCCGAAAGCTAGCCAGGCATACAGGCTCAGGAGCCCTTTGTGTCGTCAGAGCCCAGGGATAGCACGCAGCGGACGCGGGAAAGCGGCGTGGGTGCCTGGTCGGAAGCAGGGCAAGGAGCGAAGAGAAGCGAAGATGCGGCAGCTCGGAAACAGCTGCAGAAATGCACGGTGATGCGCTGCCCAGCGATTAGAAACAAGTCAGGAGTAAGGCCTACGTGTGCTTGCGCGCGGCAGTGGCGATCCGTCGCGCTGACTGGCAGCTCTGGGAGGCAGCTGCGGTGGCTGGTGGGTGGGGCCAATGCTCTGTGGCTTGACTTGGAGGTACGTACCTTTTCGGCGGGGCAACTTGCTCGTTGGATGGGTTGTTGTACGAGTACGGAGTATTCGGAAGAAGATTATGTGAGCGCTGGGCATACTAAATACTATTCCGTACTCCGTATTACTGCGTGTGTGATTGCGCCACACACAGCAGATTCTCCCTTTGGCAATCTGTGATTTTCTCACGAAGCAGATGGTTTACAATGTGATGTAATATGATGTAACACGTTCTTGTATTTCACATTAGTCCTAGTCATTGTTGGCTTTTTGTGCTTGCAATATTCATGATTGAAAGATGTGGACGATGGTCATGTGACAAGGTCTGTGGTTACGCTATTGTGCTGTTGTGGTGTTGGGTTGTTGTATTCGAGGGAAGAAGAGACTGAGAGCCAAGTGAAGGCATGGGCTAAAACGCCTGCGTGTGGTCCGTGCACCACACGCAACAGCTGTAAGTTCTGGCATCAGCTTTGGTGTGACGATCCAACAAGACAATAGACTACGGCCTCGCAAGCATCGTCACGTATCCACCAACATCGACAAGCACTGTTCGCTATTATCCGCAAATGCACCTATTGTTACAATGCCACCCTTTGCATGACCTTTCCTACGAACCCACCTGTGACTCCAAGCCATCAGATCGTCGTTATTGTTCAACTACAGTCCCGTTGTCTCTCTCCGTCTGCAAGTGACATATATTCTTTCTTTGCCCTTCACTCACGGCACATCCTCTACTTCTTCTCCCACCGCTCCTCGTCTATCTGGGGAAGGCGATCCATCGAGGTTGTTGCCCTAGACACACCGTTCACATCTCAGCTTCTGCCCATTTTCCTAAACCTCTTCCCATCGCCCAAGGTCCCTTCAGGACTCTTTACCACACCTTCCACTGAGATGACGAGCAGTGTGTCTAGAGCAACAACCTTGATGGATCGCCCTCCCCAGGACTATAAAGCAACTATGTCGACGGATACCATGGGCCTCTCCCAGGCAGATAACACTGAAGACAAGACCATTGTCTTCAATGGCATCAACACGCTCTACCGGACCTTTGACGAGATGCGCGGCGAGGACTTTATTATTGTGAATAGTATGTTTCTCCTTTCCTCCTTTCTTTCCTCCTCTCTTTCATTTTCCTCTTCTCCTCTCCTTCCTTTCCTCTTCTCCTTTCGTCTCTCCATCATATCATCTATACTCACGAGTAGATGTCTCGCAGATCACCTTTGACCGTATCGACAAGGAGCGAGAGATGCGTCGACGCAAGTTCCGCTTCTTCTTCCAGGCCGCCAAGCAACAGCTGCGCGTCACGCTCCCGTCCGGACCGCACGAAGGCATGCACGCCATGCTGTTTGACGCCATTCGCGAGGACATGGTCAGACACCCGCGGATGCCGCCGTGGTATCCCTGTGCAGCCAGAGTCTATCACCACCCGAACGGCGCCAGTTCCAAAGAGGCCGACTCGGGCGGCTTTCCCGGTCACGGCGACCCGAGCGGCGGCGACGCGCGTTGGCCTGCACTGGTGATCGAGTGCGGCGTGAGCCAGAGCCTGGCCAGCCTCCACGCGGCCATGCGATGGTGGTTCTCTGCCTCGGAGCACCGCGTCCAGGTCGTCCTCCTAGCCAAACTGTGCCGGTCGACGCGCGCGATCACGATAGAAAAGTTCACCGAAGAGGACATCGCTCGTCGCCCTGGCGCTACGACTACACGCAGCGCAAGTTCCGCCCTCGCGCGTCCACAACCTGTCCTACAACAGACGATCACGATCGTGCCCGTCCCCAACAGCAGTCCGACCCGGTACTGTGCCACCAGAGGTGCACTCGTGATTCAATTTGGGCTCTTCTATCGCCGGGCGCCGGGACCGAACCCGGGTGAACGCAACGTGGTTGTGTCGGAAGCAAGGTTGGAGGAGGTGGCGGGAGAGGTGTGGCACTGACTCTTCTGGGCGACTATGGCAGACACCTTTGCTACCCTTTTACAATCCGCGGACATCGCTCTACAGCAATCTTCCTTTGACGACTGTGTCTACCACAAGGAAGGCCTTTTCTTCTTCTACTACGTCGACGATTTCTTTATTTGTACACACGCTACAGAAGAAGCCATACGAATTGTCCAGGTCATCAGGACACACTTCGCCATCAAGGACAGCGGACCCTTGCATTGGTCTGGGAATCAAAGTACTCGAAACTCGCGATGCCTATCACCTTTCTCAAGAATCCTACGTCGCCAAGCTCATCGACAGTCTCCAACTACTTGAGAAAATCCGTTCAGGAAGCTCGACAACAGCCAGCTACGCGGAGTCTCACTCAGCACTCAGTTGTATCCGTACTCGACACGGTATCGGCCAATATGACAAGACAGGCAAGGCAACGGCAAGCAGAACGTGGCAAAAAGGAGCATTGAATAAGCTGGCTGAGGCAATGCCCCCAAAACCAGAACCAGCCCACAGAACACCAATCTTTCACGTGCACTGGTCAAACGGTCATGGTAAATGGTAAACAGATTCTCCCCCTTCTTTCTGTCGTCGTTTTCTCCTCCCCGCAACACCCGCCCCATCATGAGAATAAGCAAAAATGAGAAGAAAAGCGAACCACACAATGTTATTTACAGAACCAAGAGAATAGCCAAAATCAGCCGAGTCCAAGTACAGGTAAAAGTCCAGGCCCCCAATCCGTATGCGGGTCCCGCAAGGAGAGCGAGCAAAGGCGGCTGCAAGATGCACGTGCGTGTGAAGCTCGCATGTCGCCAGCGAGGACCGCCTGAATGAAGCCGTAGGTCGTTAGGAATGGAAGGGTAAGCCAAGAAATAGCACAAAATAGTCGAATGAAAATGGCAGCCGACAAAAGAAACATCCGTCCTTCCCTTACTCGCGCACCACAATCCCTTACGCGCTGGCCGCTTATGCGGTACCATACGGCTTGAAGGTGATGACGGCGCTGCCGCTCTTGCTCAGAATGGCAGTCTGTGAGGGTAAGAGTTAGCTTATGCGTGGTGAGGGGAGAGCGCGAGGCAAAGAGAGCGAGGGGACATACCGTGCAGCCGCTGGAGCTGCCGTAGTACTCGCCGCTCTTGAGGTAGCAGTCGCCGGTGATGTCACCGCTGACGACGATGTCGTAGTCCAGCTTGGCGCTCGAGGTGGGCGTGTTGGGGAAGATGGAAATGTAGGTGATGCCGAAGATGTCCGTGCCGGCACCGATGATAACGGGCGACCAGTTGCCGGCCGAGTCGGGGTAGTCAGCGCTGTCCCACACGCAGGCCTGCTCCAAGGTCAGGCCCTTGTTGTTGACGTAGTACTGGGTGCTGGTGTACAGGCCCAGCCACTGGTACGCAGTCGCGGCGTTGATGTTGTTGAGGACAGACGAGGTGCCGGGCTCGGTCAGAAGCGGCACGTTCATCATCTCGTTACCGGGGTAGTTGGTGGCGCAGACAGCGGCGACGTCGCTCAGCTCGTTCTTGATGGTGATGCCGCCGAGACCCTCGGCGCAGAGGGTGTCGTAGTCGGGGTTGGTCAGCTCCAGGAAGCCGTCAGCATTGCAGTAAAGACCGCCAATGGACTGGCCGGTAGAGCCCTGCGAGGTGGTGGGCCACTGGGCCTTGGAGTAGCCGGGGCCGCAGGCATACGAGCAGAACATGCCGGACTCGCAAGGGCCGTTGTCGGGCTCGACAATGTCGCTGAAGTCGACGCCCGGGATCCAGGAGCCGACCTGTTGGAGGCCAGCCCAGCCGCCAAGGCCGATCCAGTCGACGGCGACAGCACCGTACTCCGAGGGGAAGGTGCTGCAGGGGATGGTGCCGTTGGGGAACGAAGAGCCAGAGCCAGAGCCGCTGGCGGTGGCGGAGGAGGTGGCGGCAGACGAGGTGGACGACGGGGCGACCGACGTGCTGGAGCTGGACGTGGACGTCGAGGTTGAGGAGGTGCTGGTGGACGTGGAGGACCACGTGGACGAGCTGAAGGTGGAGGTGCTAAAGGTGGAGCTGGAGCTGGAGCTGGAGCTAGAGCTGGAGCTGGAGGAGCTGGTGGTCTTGACCTCGATGAACTCGGCGGCCTCCTTGGTGCTGGAGACGGCGACGGGAGTAGGCGAGGGTGTGCTGGTGCCGACGACGATGCAGGAGCCGTCGTCGATGCACTCCTCGGCCTCGGAGGTGCTGACGACGGTGCCGTCCGCGTAGACGTACTCGGTCTTGATGTCGACGGCGGCCGAGCGCTTGTCAAAGATGCCGCGGCGGACGTGCTGGTGGCGGCGCATGTGGTTGTGCGTATCGGCGGTGGCGCCGGCCACGAGGGCAGCCACAGCGGCGGCCTGGACGAAGCCCTTCATGTCTGCGGTGGAAGCGGTGTTGGAAGGATCAACTCTGGACGGGCATACGCCTGGCGCTTCGTGCTATATGGCTGCGGGCACCGTCAGTACGCTGACAGGACTCCATGCCTGGCCCAGAGTGTGCCAGAGCCCGGATAGAGCGCATTCCTGGCCCGCCACTAGGCCTCGCGGCGCGGACGAGTCTGGAATGCGAGGGAGACCGCGATATCGCGATGCTGCCGTGCCTGGCGCAAGGCTCTGCGCGCCTCCAGCTTGGCGGGCGCGTCTGCTTCCTTCCGGGCTGAGACTCGGCCTGTCGTGTCGCTTGTCTTCTCTTCCGGATCTCTTCGGATCTCTGGAGCTCTCTTCATATCTCTTCATATCTCTTCAGATCTCTTCATATCTCTTCCGATCTCTTCAGATTCTTCCGCCAGTTACTCACGTGTTGGAGGTGATTCCGAAAAGCTTTCTCGTAATCCCCGAAAGAGCGTGGTAGAGAGTGTTGACTCCCTGTTGGATGGAGATGGCGGTTGGCGGCACAGTATCGTCGTGAATGGACGATGGCTGGAAAAACGAGCGTGGGTGGGATCGAGAACAAGAATCCAAGAGCGGCCAAACGAAGTGGCTGAAAGAAGAAGTAATAGGAAGAGAGGCGCGCACTTGCCGTCCGTCGGTGGGGACAGGGCGACAACCGAGTGGCCTGCAGGCCGAGAGAGGGAAAAGGCCTTGCAGGCCCAAGACCTTCATGGCCGGCGGGTCTTGGCGAAATTGCATTCCCCATGAAGGGGCAAAGCCAGACAGGGGAAATGAGGTGAGGCGCTTGCTTTTTTCGGCCGGGGACATCGTCAACATGTCTAGCGGACAGGGGTAACTTACGTGGGTGGAGATCGGGCGATGGAATGGGAAAGGGGGGGCCGATTCTGCTGGCCAGGCCAGGCTAGGAAAGAACGGCTGCGACCTCAGCCATGGCAAGAGCAAGGCAGCTGCCGGGGCGCTTCGTATTGGGCGGCCGCAGTGTGACGCTGGCGAGCGAGGAAGGCAGGCTGGAAATAGGACGACGAGAGAAGGCACGATCGAAGTACACCAAGGCAGCGGCCGTGCCTTCCTCGCGGGACGTACTCGTACGAGCAGGCCGACAGCAGAGTGACACTACGAGTACGGAGTATTGCATACGGCAGACAGGACCCGGACAAAGTACCCGCAATGCCAAGCACGGCAAGTCAACAGGTAGTGACAACCAAACACGTGAACAGCCTGGCCAGGGCTCTTGGCCGCTCGCGCTACTTTGCCCAAGCTTGCGGCCTCCACGGCTCGCGCTATTTACGTACGCGTACTTTGCCTGTACAGGTACGTGTAGGTATGCCAGCAGACCGCCAGCTGCGCATACAAATCCGTACGAGTACGAGTGAGTACAAGCAAGAAGTACGAAGATGTCATGCCTCGTAATCCACGAGACTGCATACGAGTACTTCTACCGCAGGGTGGCCGCGAGAAACGCAGTGCCGGTACGTGGTGCTTGCAGCCGCCAGCGCGCTGCCGCAAGTACCTGTACACACAGGCAATACATGTCTACGAATACGTACGATACTCCGTAGGTATTACGAGCTCGCGCGCTGGTCGCGCTGCAGCCGTTTCTTTTTCTCCAGCTCTTTCGGATGCTGTTCCACAGTTCTGCGGCACTGTCCAGCTTCGCTCTCTGATTGGCTGCTGCGCTAGCGGCCGATGTCAGGCGCATTTGGTTCCTGGGTTAGCGTGACTTCGGATGGAGCTAGTCGCTTCGGGCTAGCGCCAGGCACCCTGGGAATGGGGATCGCCGGCTCGACCTTGATTTGATCCAGTCGGCGGCCCCTTTTCCTCGCTGCGCGTGCGCCCGCCGACCTGCTGTTTTTGTTTGTCCATCGGTTGTTTTGCCCTGTTTGTGTGATGCTTGCTTGGTCTCGATCGCTTTGCCGCGCTCATTGCGATCCGCTGCCGCATTATGCGCGCCGCGTCGAACAAGATCGTGGCCAATACTCTATTTTACTTGAGGCGTCCGGATCTCATGCACGCAGTAATGAATGTGCGAGTATGCTTCCTTTTTCCAGTGCGACTACTCGTACGTGACTAATAAGTACGACACAAAGTAGACACTACTCCGTAGGTTCGACACAAAGTAACTCCGACTTCGTGCGCAAGAGGCAGCCTTCCAGAGCATTCTGGCGGTCAAGCCACGGTCATTTCTTTCTCATCCTGGCTTCTCCACCGGTACAGATACGTAGCTTATGCACACGTAACGGAGCATACGACTACTCGTACTCTGGCCGCTTGCTGTCTGTCCATTCGTGCCGAAGCCCACGAATCCTCCAAAGCATTCAGTCCACGGGTACGTGATCGCCCACTTTCCGGACTATCAGATTCAGACGACACGCACACCCGCAACACGTAATCACAGAGACGTAGCCTCGCTTTGATTGCTCTTCCGCGGGATCTCAGCTTTTGGCGGCTGCAATGCTCGGCTGTCTGTGGCTCTGCAGCTGCAGACGTAAACCCGCCCTGCTGCAAGATGAGCTGTACGACGTGCTCATACTCGTGATCCTCTCCAATTGGGCTCCGTACGTGGAGAGACTCTATTTGGCTTGTGGATAATACTCCTGCGTACCCTGCTCGATGGGTTCCCGAGGCTGCGCAGTGCGCCCTTCGGACAGACGGGTGCCGGATATTTGTACGCGGCTGTGCGTCGTAAGACAGATACAAGCTCAGCGCCGACCCTTTGTAAAAGACATCCAAGTCTTTCGTGTAAAGTGTTCCGAGTGCCAAGTATGAAGTATGAAGTATTCCTCCGTACGGCAGCTGCGTGCAAAGTACCCGTGTACTTGTCGGAGCCACATATCAAAACGCCCCTCCTTTCTCCGGACGACGATCACCCTCTGCCGATCGCTGTATTCTCAACGGAAGGCCGCCTTGTACGAACCCCAATGCAAACTACGAAGAACGGGCGCCCTCCACAGAAGCAAGGACGCGTCTTATCTGACTGGGATCACCATGCTCCGTATTACGGAGTACGCACTGGAACCGTTGGCGAAGCACCACATCCGTGCAGGCGCAGAACGACGATCAATGCTGGCCCTCCGGACTCTGGGTCAGTCCCCCGACGAAATGCCAAGAGATCTTTGTCGTCGTCAGATCCGACAGATGCCAGTGCCTGCTCCGTAATGCTCTGTATTACTCCGTAAGAAACGGGACGTCCAAGCGCCGGCCAAAGCGGTTGCGATGCGCTCGGCGTCCAACCTTTCGGCTCTGGCAGCGGATGTGCGCTTGCTGCGAGTAATATTTCGTACTCAAACTCTGGTCCTTGTAGGGCCCGCAGCTTGGAGCCGGGTAGTACTACGTAGTCCTCCTGAATAGGCTCTGTTGATTCTCTCGCTTTTCCACCCCCGGCGTTCTGGAATGATGCAGCTCTTCGGCTTGGAAGGACAACCTATGGTCCACCGTGAACTGCGGGTGAGTCTACGGCCGTGCGATATGCTGTCATCTTTCACGTACAGAGAACTCTGTGATGATGATAGCAGCCATATTACGAAGTGCGGAGTATCGCAATTGCTATCCCAGTGTGCTGACCATGCTTCTTAATACCATCGCCTCCTTGAGATTACACTGCGGAGTAGTTGATGGGTATTTTACCTAGTCCGGAGCTTTTCAGTGCTTGGAAGCTCTCTTACAAAACTCCAGACCGCACCTCTTGGGGTAGGTGTAAGGAGATCGCAGCCGAACTTCCTTATCTTCCAGACGACGCGGATATGCACTTACTGGGATGGCCAAGTGGCCAACAACAGGAGCATCACAGACCTCAGGGAAGCAGAATCCAGAGAAGCTGCGATAGGGTCTGGTCATTCGGATAATACTTGCTGAAACTCAACAAGAAATCGCGTCACCGTCTTCTGCGTCTCCTACTACCACTAATCGTACAGGGAAACGAGTAACAGTTCAGCTGTTCTCCTCGTCTGTCACTTCGCGACGATGGCCTCTATTTCAAATCTGCAAACAGCTTGCCCCGTCTCGTGACCTCAAACACAAATAAAATAGACTCTCAGCTGGCCTTTGAGTGCTGCTAAACTCCAGTCCAACAGACTTACGCTCAGATCGTCGCCGGGTTCCCGGTAGGCAATGCTTGCCGGGGATTCCATATGTTCCAAAGCCCGTCGCCGAGAATGCAAATTTCTACGCTGACAGCTGGAACTTCGGCGTATCACGACACCGTTTATGAAACCGGGGATGGCTCCATGGCAAATTACTTACGCCCATTAGGAAGCTCGTAACTGCAGTCAGATCGCTGTCGACCTCTACGGAAGCGATACAGGTCCGCGGCCATGCAGATATAAACGCCGCAATAAAGTTGACGTACCAGGGCACCTCCTAATAGACCCGCCGCCGCGTTGCAATCATCCAGGGAGACGTGCGTATTTGGCGTCACAAAATATCGGCCTGGTACCCTCGGACGTCGTCGATATATTTGGCTACTAGGCAGGGACGTTGTCGTCGTCTTCGATTGTGACCCGTTTGGGCAAGGCTGCGAGGACGATATCACTCGGGCGCACTTATACGGGCACACTATCCGCCACCCGAATTGCAGTTACACTCCCTGCTTCTATGCCCTAATTTAGAGGTATCTGTAGGAAGTTGGACAGGTATGAGCGGAGGGTGACTCGCAACAGAAAGCCCATCCCTTTTAAAGCTGTATACTTCTATGGGTTGAGCTTACAGACGCAAGCATGCTACGCAACGCCAGACGGCCAGAAGACTAGGGCAACGATGGGCAACGATGTAAAAGGGAAGGCCGAAGAAAGCCTACGAACAATATCGCCTTTGTCGATTGTATGGGATAGTGACTCGATGACTTCGTCCAAGTATCAGGTTCTTTGAGATCGCCTTACTTTTCAGTGACCAAAGGATTCTAATAGCTATGGCTAACAAAAAATACAAGCTCGGCATGCACCGTACTAGGTCCGATATTTGAGTACTATCGTTTGACGAATAATGGACATGAGAACGAGATGCGGCATCTTATGAAAGGGCGCCTCTCTCGACGTCCGATATCGCGATACTTGAGAACAGCCTGCATCTGTGACCATCGATAACACGACGGCTGCTGACTGCCAGTTGGGTTGCCCATACACTTCCATGGGCTGCTATCATAGGGATTATGCTGCTTTGTCCTGCCCTGTCCGGCTGTCTGATTTCGGACGGCCCGGATGTTTGAATTACAAGTCGTCGCCGCGTCCACGTCCGCGTCAAGAGTGCCTGATCAGCTCCGTCTATCTGCCAAGGCCACCCTCGCCAAGTATGCCGCGCGGTGCCTGAAAGGCCCAGCACAAACGCAGTGCCAGCCGCCACAGCATCGACTTTTGTCCATTTTGTAAGATATGTTGGCAACCTGCGACTCGGTCTCGCCGTCGGACCGCTACAAGTGCCACACATGGCCATGGTACCACCCGCTACAGCCGAACCTGCACAAGCCCCTAGACTACCAAGAGGTGCACGGGAGACTGTGAACACGCAGCGACATCATGCAACAGTCCGTGCAACCACGGTCCAGCCGCAGTCCGTCCTGCCGCCACGCAGCCAGCCGCCACCCACGCACCGCATCACCGCCAGCACGCAACGAAGGCGCCGATCTGTGACACAACCGTCCACGGGAGCGTCCATGTATCACTTGTACTTTGTCATCTGCGGCACCAGCAGCACAGCACAATGTACGATGTAGTACAAGCACGAGAACTCCGGCGTGGCTGTGTGCAGAAGCGTTGTGCCCAAATGGGCTGAGTTGGATTCTGCTTCGGCGTCCATTTGTCTACTTTGCACAGATCCCGACACGAACGAGCAGGAAAGATACGAGTCCGTACGAGCTTCGTAACCTGTTCCCTATCCTAGGTCGCTTCGAGAGAGTCTGTGCGAGTACTCTATGTATTCCGTGCGCTGTCCGGAGCTGCTTCCGGATAACGGCGGACGAATGCCTGTACGAGTAGTCGCACAGTCACGAGTAGAAGCATTACGAGTACGTTGCCGCCACGAGTCGTGCAGATGCACTCACACACGAGTATGAAGCCAGAAGAAGTACACACCACCCAAGCAGACGCATACGATCATCTGTAGAAAGAACAGTTGGCAGCCAAAGCACTGGAAGGCGGCAGCCCACAAACCTCAGCCTGCCGGCTACTGCTCCTCAGCCTTCTGTGGGAGATCCATCTGACTTGCAGCGCGCGTTGCCTTGCTTCAAGGGCAGGTCTACTGGCCTCCTGCCCTTCCAGTTCCAGGTTGTCCTTGCTCGCCCCGAGTGCGCCAAACAGCCTCGTCTGACACACACCCTCCCACTTTGAGCTGCTAACACACCAACTGCAAAGCCACAGCTGGTCTCCTCCATTTCCCTTTACTCGTACCTTTTGTCTGCGCACATTGTGTAGCAAATGATGCGTATCCTTGGGGCACCGTACCGCCTCGCTCGCACGAAACCGGCCCTACACATCAGACCATGCACATACTATTCGTGCACATTCTCGTACGGAGTATTACTTCATGAGATACGACACATCCGACGTGTGTGCCAAGTTAAACGCCGCAGCTGCTCCGCTGTGACCGCCCCCTCGCATACTCGTACTTGTACCTGTACTCCGTACAGGCGCTGTTTCCTGTGTGGTTTTGGTTTTGTTTCCGAGTCCCTTGTGCCCTTGGCTTCGTACTCGTACGAGTACAAAGTGGTACAGTGCAGTCGCACGTGAGTACAAGTACGAGTACCTCACGCGCACTTCGTCGTACTTCACGTATCCATATCGTGGCGGTGCAGCCGGAAATGACAAGCGCCGCACGCTAGGACGGGTCTCCAATGCCGGACTGAGTTGTAGGTGTGAAGTAAATATAGAACAGGCGCGTCGGGGCCCGGACCACGTCGTTCTGTTTTTGCCGATGATGTTCGGATGCTCAAGCGAAGTTGGATGATGCGTCTGATCGCACACACTCGTTTTCCACACCGACCGTACGTCGTACTTCGTACTCGCACTCTGTAGGCAACATGCTCTGTGAGCCCTCCAAGCTGCGCATTCGGCCGTTCCGGCTCAAGGTGCAAGAAGCGTACGAGTAGCGTGCAGAGCATCACGCACAGTCACTGGCTAGGATCACCTGAAACCAATTTCCAGTTGTCTTGGAGCGCTTGAGCGTTGGCGTATCTGGACCCGGATCGGTTTGCCCCGGCACTGCTGCCGCTGTTCCAATGGCTCCGTATGTGCGTTGTCGCTGCAGGCCGATACTCGCAAGCCTGTCCTGTCACCATACGCCGTATCTTGCACAGCTCTGCACGAAGCAAGCCGCATGTGTTCCGTGTGATTCTAGGCGGTGCTCCCCTGGCTGCAGTGGCATGCCAGCTCAGCTGCGACCTCTGCTACCTCTGCGGCCTCTGCGACCTGATGCTGGCTGTGATAACCACGGCTCGTACCTGGCCGCCGCACGAAGCCACATCACGCACATTGCCACCTCTCCACACCCCCATCGATTGAGCCACCCTGGCCTGCTTGTCTGGCTCCTTTGGCGGCTGCCGCTCTCTGCCCATTTCGGCTGATGGTGGGCCACGGTTGATGGATGTCGGGATACTGGCTCGGCCTGACAAAGACCTCCAGGTGGCCGTCCACCCTTCCTTCGTCTCTGTAATCGCATCCGATCGTGCAGACGCAATGGCCAAGAAGCGGCTCAGCTGCGATGTCTTCCAGAACGGCGCACGAACAAGTGGCACGCTGCTCTCGGCACACGTACAGAGTATACTTGGGCGTCGAGTGCCGCAGAAGACGGACGATCGACAACGCAACAGGTGCAAAGTAATACTCCGTACGTCGAGAACAAAACCTCGATAAGCCACGGGAAATTATACTTCTCGCCTTGCGCTGTCCGGTGCGAAACATCCGGTGTGGCGCTTGCCTCTTGCTCCCCATTGCTCTCCTCCCTCGCACGAAAAGCTCGTAACTCACGGTCGCACTCTTGTTCCTGCTTGTTTTGCTTTCACCTAGCTCCTGAGCGAGTCCACCGCAGCGTCCGGTCGCGCCTTCCCCTGACTCGGCCTCTTTCGCACTGGCCGCCTGCCGTCTACGTATTACGAGTATACGACGAGCTCCGTGTTGTTAGTGAATCGGCGGCAATCAGGTCCCCGCTGTGTGCACAGTGCGAATACTCTACACCGGATCGAGCCGAGCGGCGCGAAGGAGCAGGCGCATCGCTCTTGCCTTCTAACCCGTAGATGTTGCGAGCTGACGGGCCGGCAAGCACGACTGAATAGCTGGGCAGCTTGGCAAGAACGGCAAGAACGGCTAAACAAGAACGGCAAGCACGCGGGAGCAATACGTCGTACAGTCTTACATGCGCGCGATAATAGGCCGATCGCCAGTGGTGCAGATAGCGAGGCGTTCGAGTAGCCGCACTGTGGCATTGCACTAACACACTAACACCGCTGCGAGCTGCTGAGCTGCTCCTGCCGCCACCAGCCTCACCTGTTTCCCGTACCAAGTCAGCAATCGCTCCTTCTCTTCTTTCTTCTTCATCCGCGGCCGCAATCCGAGAGCAGCCAAACCTTTTGCTTCCAATCCCTTCGCCGGAGATCCGCGTCTGCCAGCGATACGATTGCGCCACACCACGCTCTCCGTCGTCGCGCCTCGCTTTTCTGCTTTCCCGTCTGTTTGCGAGCACGTCTGCGCGTCGCCGTCACAGCGCCCCCAACCGTCACGAAAGCTCTCGCCACGAATTCAGCCACACATCAACCACAGCCTCCTCTCTGGCCGCTGCCTCGGATGAAGCTCTTTGGACGGCCTTGAAGACACGGCGAGCAAACACCGGCCACCGGTAGGGCAGGCGTGCTTTCGGGGTGGATGGAAGTCTGATCGTTCGGGTCTCTCTTGGATACGGCGAAGAGTTTTTCCCCCCTTGTTTTCCCGCCTTTTCGCGCTTGCCACCAAATCGCTGCATCACGAACTCTTCCCCTATTCGAAGCGCGCCCAAGCACTGCCGACGCCTTGCCGCCCCCAGAGATGGCCTCTGTAGCGTCCGACAAAGGCCCGGTGGCCACCGACGGCTCGCATGCCTCACCGCCTGGCCCCCCTACGCCGGCTTTCTCTCCCGACCCCTCCGCCCTTGCCGCTGCGATTGACCCAGAACTCGATGACGGCACCCTCGAAGCTGCGCGATCGGTGACCAAGCGCCCGCGATCTCCCTCGCCCGGCCCATCATCCGTGACCGCCGACGCGTCCGCCCTCGATATGTCGCCCAAGAAGCTTGCGCGACTCGCCAGCGGCTCGCGCTTCTCCGACGGCGCCACCGACCTGTCTGGCAATACGGCCGCGCAGGAAGACGAGCGCGTCTTTCACGAGCAGGTACAGGACGCATCCGAAGCGCTGATGCAGGCCGACAGTGCCGACGACTACGCGGCGCAAACAGCGCTGTCTGTCCTTCGCGGCGCCGAGGCGCTCTTGTCACAGAGAGCTGCGTCCGAGGCCGCCGAAGTCGCCAATGAAGCTGCTGCGGCGCTTGCTGCCGTCACGGCGGGCGAAAACGGAAGCACGGGAGACGCCGACATCGCGGCCGCGCAGATACATTCAGATGCTGCCGCCGCCGCGTCCGCTGCAGCTGCTCTTGCCGCCGCCGCATCGGTGAGCTCTGTCGACGTCGACGCCGTGGGAGGTGCTGCAGACGGCGCAGAGCACATGGCCATGGACGCGCAGGACCATAGGTCCAGCGCGCTGTACCAGGCTGCGATCGCGTCTGCGTCGTCGGGAGTCGTCGATGGCCACGGCCTGCCGAACCAGATGACGATTCAGGACCTCGCGCCCAAATCCCCCAACTCCAAGAGACACAAGTGTCCCTACTGCGAAACTGAATTTACGCGCCACCACAACCTCAAGAGCCACCTGTTGACACACAGCCAAGAGAAGCCGTACATCTGCACGGGCTGCGATATGCGCTTCCGGCGGCTCCACGACCTCAAGCGCCACAGCAAGCTTCATACTGGCGAAAAGCCCCATATCTGCCCTCGGTGTGATCGAAAGTTTGCACGCGGTGATGCCTTGGCGCGCCACAGCAAGGGTGCTGGAGGATGTGCCGGCCGTCGCTCCAGCTCTAGCGCTTTTGGCGGAGGCTCCTTGGACGACAGCTTCGATGCCTCTGGCATGGCCGACGGCGATAGCTCCGTTATGACCGGCATCGAATATGATAACGTGGACGACGAGGAGCGCAGACGATTAAGCATATCGGCAGTCAAACCACAACTCGGCCGCGGACCGCGAACGAGCGACGCATTTGCCACGCCGTCCCGGTCCTACTCGTCACTTGCAGATGGACAGCGAGGCTCCAGCGTGACTGGGGGGCTTTACCCGCCAAACGTGGATCGTGCCGGAGTTTCTGCCACCTCGGGTCTTGCCAATAGCACGGCCCCCGCAGGTGGACATATGTCTAACACGAGCTCATCGTCTCTGCCTATCAATGCTGGAAGTGGCGCACTCTTCTCACACGGTATTGCCGAGAGTCCCAAGCAGCTCAGCCCAGCTGCCGGGCCCGACCCACAGTCCAGTGCACAGTTCCGCCGCCTTGAGTCGGTATCGCCACACGGTACGTCTGCCTTTGGCCCACAATCTCTGCCCGACGGTTTGCTGACAATGGTCTAGGTCTCGCTGCCGCGAGTCTGCAGCATATTCGTCCCGGGTGCAGCACGAATGGCGACACGAGCGCGAACATATTCACAAGCGAACAGGGCATGTGGTCCTATGTCCAGACGCTGGAAAACAAGTTAAAGGTCCAAGAAGAGAGGCTGAAGCAGCAAGACGAACGGATCGCTTTATTGGAAGCCAGCAAGCTGAACTACGAGGCGCAAATCTCCAGCTTAACAAGGGGTCTACGGCAACCGACGGAAAACGGTTCTGCGCAGCTTGATCCGGCCTTGGAGTCCGCCGAAGCCGCAACATTACAGGATGGCAATGTCAAGGCGGACGACGAGCCAGACTTGGAGCAGACGGGCGAGGAACAAGAGCAGGATTCCGGACAGCCATCGGAGCAGTCGCCCGAGCTGCTGTCTGAGCAGTCAGTCGACCACCACGCCAGCCAGCAAGCAAAACGGCAAGCAGAACAGCTCGCTGAGCAGCACGCCGAACGGCAGTTGGAGCAGCACATTGGGCAACAGCTGCAAAGCGCAGTCGCACAGCAGTAGGTGTGCGCCGCTTGCTGGTCTGTGCACGCGCATGTGCCGTAAGGCGAGTGCAGCTCGCAATGGCCATGTGGGCCGTTCTGATGTGCCGAGACTTGCGCCTGTTTGCCCGACGGACCATGGCACTCCTACTTCACAATCACATCCGTTGTTGTGCCTTTTTCTTTCATGGCATCCCTATGATCTGTGTTCACTGTCTTGGGCGGGATTCTACTTTGAAAAAATGTGCGGGTTGATAGTGCGGCGTTTGAATTTGCGTTTGCCCTGTTTTTCTGTTTTCCATCGATTCGCCGGGATTCGCTTGGGGGGCGCCAGGGGCTAGCATACAGTATTCGTTTCGGCGAAAAGACAAGGGGTTGCAGCAGCCTTGACTGGATACGCGACTGGACGGGATTCAGATGCACTGCTATCTACGGCTGACCCGGGCTGGAGTTGTGCTGACGGCAGGTTCTGTCGGATGTCGGACATTGTGCTTGTTGGTTTGCCGAGGCACTTGCGGGCTTTCGAGCCCTTGTACTATTATACTGCTCGAGTAAAGACTACGTATAAATGAAACCAACTGTGAGAAGCGCCTTGCCCAGCTGTGACGACTACGGAGTAGACATCCAAGCAGTGTAAAAGCAGAGGACATCCTATCTTCACATGACTGATCACATGACTGGTCCACATAGCCCGAATTGGCACGCGCCTCGGCTCGTCGACGTCATTGGAAAATAAGCGGCCAGCACATTGGGAAGGAGGACTGGGCATTACTAAGTGACAACCCTGGATTCCGGTATCGACGTCTCACCATTCTTCCTTCAACGAGTATATTTCTTTCCACGGGGGACGCCGCTGAATACCGCCGTCAAGAGCTTCTTGCGCACACCTTGAGGGACGAGAAGCAGGCGAGGACACCTGGTCCAGCCTGAAAGCGCGTCGAGTGCCATCCTCGCATCCTTTTCGGGTCGTCATCGGAACATCGAGCAACTTTGGGGGAAAAGCAGCCCTACATCTTCCATCGGTAAGAACTGTGATGCAGAGTGCGTGAGGCTGTGGTATTGTGAACGGCGCTTGGAAGGAAATGTGCCGAGTTGCGAGCTGCATCATCGCGCGCCGAGACGGCTGCCCGAAACTGCTCCCTCCGCCCCCAAGTCTACGGGCACTTTGTATGCGACGTGTTCTGGGTGTTTTGGTGCCGCATGCACAAGTTCCATGTCACATGATCCGTGTCGCGTCCACGTCCCGTAGCTGACCAGTGGCAGGGGACAACGAGCCGCGCGCCGACAGAGCGTACGCCCGCGCGTCGCCGCGATGCCTGCGGCCACCGACTCGCCGAGCGCGGGAAACGGGGTCAGCGGGACCAAAGGACAGGCCGAGCGGGCCGGCTCCAAGATGGCGGACAGTGCGGAGCCGGCGCTGGCGGCGGGGCTGCGGCAGCGGCGCGGACCCGAGCGGAACGGGGCGGCGGCGGCGGCGCCGGGCGAGGAGGCCGCGGGGATCCGGTTTGCGCCGCTGCGCGTGCCGCTGCGGCGGCGGAAGCAGACGCTGGCGGTGCTGGTGCACTGCACGAGCATCATGGTGTCGCTGCCCCTCTTCTTCTTCTGCTGCGCGGTGCCGCTGATGTGGCCGCTGGTGCTGCCGTACGTGCTGTACGTGCTCTTCTCGACGGCGGCGACGGACGGGCGGCAGGCGTGGCGGTCGCCGCGGTTCCGGTCGCTGGCGCTGTGGCGCTGGTTTGCCGACTACTTTCCGGCGCGGCTGCACAAGACGGCGGAGCTGTCGCCGGCGCGGCGCTACATCTTTGGCTACCACCCGCACGGCATCATCTCGCACGGCGCCTGGGCGGCCTTTGGGACCGAGGGCCTCGGCTTCGGCGCGCTCTTCCCGGGCGTCGACAACAGCCTGCTGACGCTCGACTCCAACTTCCGCATTCCCCTGTACCGCGAGTACCTGCTGCTCGCCGGCATGGGCTCCGTGTCGCGCACGTCCATCGTGCACCACCTCAGCCGCGGCGGCCGCGACGGCGCCGGCGCCGGCCGCGCCGTGACCATTGTCATCGGCGGCGCGCGCGAGTCGCTGCAGGCCAACCCCGGCACCATGCGGCTCGTCCTGCACGGCCGCTACGGCTTCGTCAAGGTGGCCATGGCCACGGGCGCCGACCTCGTGCCCGTGCTCGGCTTCGGCGAGGTCGACCTCTACCAGCAGCTCCAGGGCGAGGAGCACCCGCTGCTGCACCGCTTCCAGATGTACGTGCTGCGCGCCTGGAAGTTCACGCTGCCGTTCATGCGCGGCCGCGGCATCTTCAACTACGACTACGGCCTGATGCCCTACCGCGTGCCGCTGAATATCGTCGTCGGCCGCCCCATCCGCGTCGAGAAGGCGGCCGGCGACGCGCTGGACCCCGCCGAGGTCGAGCGCCTGCACGGTCTGTACGTCGCCGAGCTCCAGCGGCTGTGGGCCGAGTACAAGGACGACTACGCCAAGGACCGTGTTGAGGAGATGCAGATCGTGTCGTAGGCGGCGGCCGTCTCAGCCTGGGATAGTTCGCCGTGTGCCTCTACTGTTTCCTAGTCTTTTGTTACCGTCTCCTTTTCGGCCTGTCTTTTTGTCGTTGCTCTGTGGGAAAGACTGTTCGTCTCCTAGTATGTTTATTGTTTCGCCACGCATCGTTGTTTCCTGGCCTAGACGTGGAGGTTTTCTATATATGTTGGTATTTTTGTAGGGAACGAACCGACTGGACATGCAGGTTCGAATTATCTGTATATCCAATAGAGCTTGGTGATACTGGTACGAAATAGGTTGTGGTTGCATCCCTGGTCATGACAACATTTTTGTTTACTAAAACCCAACTTCAAACACGCGTCACATACCCACCATCCACAACCTACAAAGCAAACGAGCACCTGCAAACACCACGACCTACTACAAAGTATACATACGGGTACATGACCTCTGGGCCCTACGCGCAGTGCCCTTGCTCCGACAGGATTCGGATCGGCCGGGCAAAGACACATCCCCTACAGACACACCCCGACTTGGTAGCCAACTCGCAATCCTGCGATCACCAGCCCGACGGCGGCGGCGTCGCAAACTGGGACTTTGGGAAACGGCTGGCACGTTGAGACATCCCTCGAGGGCGGCCGAAAGGCTGGACGCCGTCCCTCGATTCTGCCTCGCCCAGTCTCCCGCCTGCCAGACGTGCCCTGCCCTGGCCAGACACGAATGTATCGCCACCCACCAGCTGGCGCGGCGTCCAGGGATGGTAGTCGCCATTCGTCGAGGCATGGAGGGGAAGGCGTCGGCTGCGGCGTCTCTGCTGGCATGCAGGATGAGTGGGTGTCTCCCAGCCGTTCCGCCCTGCAGTGCTGGTGCGCTGGCGAGAGCAAAGTACAAAGTACAAAGTACGGCCTCTGCTAGCCTCGCTGGCGTCAGATGGAGCAGAGAGACGGCGGCTGGCAGCCTTTTCGGCTCCCTTGGGCTGCGACCCTCCACGCCGCCGGACAGGGCGCCGACGCGCAGCACGAAGCACGAAGAGCGAAGAGCGAAGAATGAAGAATAGAACGAAGCAGGGAACAAGGAGGCAAAAAGAGGACAGGAGGTCGAAGGGCATCTAGAAGACGTCTTTGCAACACGGACCAGGTGGCCAAGGGACAAGCGAGAGGCTAGGAGCGAGGCAAGGGAGGCGCCACCCGAAACACCAACACACGCGGCAGAGACAACACGTGAGACACGTGCGCGCCGCACCGTGAGGGTCGGCGAGCCTCCGGGCGCGGCGGGGTCCTCGTCCGGGCGGCGGCGGGGACGGCGGCGGCACCGCCGGAGCCTGCCGAGACGCCGCCGGAGCACGGACCGGGCACTGCCCGGCAGGCGGCCGACGTGCAGCGCAGCGGCCATCGCCACTGCTCGCGGAGAGGCCGCCCATGCGACCAGCAGTACCACGTCGCACACTCTGATGCTGTGAGACATGCGCGGGAGGCAAAGGGCGGCAGCCCACCAACCCCGGGCAAAAAGCGCACGGGGCGCGGAAAAAGAAAGCAATCAGAAAGGCTCGATTGGCACATGGCAGAGCGTTGTCTTCTCGCGTCGGGGCTGTTGGGAGGGGAGCGTCCATTTCTTTTCTTTTGGCGCGGCAGTGCCCCCCGTTTGGCTGGCCATCCGAACGCCGCCGCCGCATGCCGTCCACCGGCGCATGCATACTGCACGTCGTTGCACGGGTCGAAGCACGGAGCACGGAGTACGTGCTGCAAGTACTCGTGCTCGTGCAACGTGCAGCGTACGATGCCGGCAGACGAGCACGCCCCCTCCGGGTTGAAAATTGAAACGGGACACGCATGGAGGCGTGCATGAAGAGGAATAAGAAAACAGAGGGACATGCGGCAAGGCAGCTGAAAGAAGAAAGGAAATCGACGAGCATGTCTGAGACAGGAAGTCGGACGCTGCAGCCCCGAAACACGCGAACAAGCAAGAGCAAAAAAAAAAGAAAAAAAAAGCCAGCAGCAGCAGCCGGCAGAGACCATCGCAACGGAGTATTCACATGCACGACGCCAGTCCAGCGCCAGGCCCTCCCCCACCGCTCGATGCGCGTCCGGTCGACGCCGCCGTCTTCGTGCAGTACTCGGGTTGCTGCCCTCGTGCTCTTGCTCGTCCTGCTTGGCCGCGCCCCACGAGCTGAGCCCGTGACTCCGTAAGAGAACCGGAGCGAGCCAGGAGCGAGGAGCGAGCCGACGGGCACAGACGAGCGATCAGCCGCATCCGCGCACAAGACGGACAGATGGCACATCTGTACTCCGTAAGGATCATCCCAATATGGAGGACAGCAGCCCACGAAAATCCTTCCCGTCTTTCGCTCACGGCGCCCGCGTCTCTGTCGTTGGGACAGCGCTCACAGGCCCGGCGTTTGATCGCTCTCTCGGTGCTCCCAGCTCTCGGGGCCGCGCTGCTGATCAGCCCGGGCGTGCGGATACGACAGCTCGGCTGCGAAGCACCCGTACTCGTATCTCGCTCAGTCTCGAGTCGGCCGTTTACGCGTAGCCGGCGCATCATGCCCCTGCGTAGCCTGATAGACCAGTGCTCCTGTGCAGACCGCGGCCCATCTTTGCAGCGCCGTCTCCTCTCGGGCGCCGGGATGCGAGGCCGACAAGACCGCAGGACGGACAGCCGGCTGACGCTCGAATGCTGATCCCGGCGCGGCGGGGACGTGGGATATCTCACGAGGCAGCAATAATGGCGCCGCGTGCGCTAGGGACGCCAGACGAAATGATGGCGAGAGCGCGCCGCCGAGGAGCGCCATTGCCTGCCGGCAGGATTCCGGCTCGGAGTACGAGTACTCCGTACGAGCACGACGCTTGTCGTGCTCTGCACTTGCACGCAAAATCGTACCAGAGCTGCTCAACTACCGAGCAATGCGCAAATTGCCCTGCCTCGCTGCTGCCCCAAACGGGCACTGATCTTCGTCTTTGCGGATCGGCAGAGCGGCGGGTCGGACGGCATGTCCCAGCGAGTCGCTCTTATCACAACTCTTGAATCCAGCTACAGGTTCTCGGGCCGCGCGCCATATGGGTCGTGCTCGTAGTGCTCTGTCGACGGCCGCAGCAATATCCGCTAGACCAGGAATGGACCAAGCCTCGCCCAGCCAAGGCTTCCCGGCCTCCGGAGAGGAGAGCCAGCGAGACCCAGGAGGGTCCGCATGTCGTACTCTGTCGTACCTCGTAAGCAGTAACGATGCGAGAGCAACAACCGAGGATCGCTCCGGATAGGACCCGGGAGTGGACCGAAGCAGGGCTCTTTGGGACGGCGCAGGTGTTCGGACCCAGAACGGTGCACACGTCAAGTCTTGTAGGGACGGTATTCCCTGGTGTCCCCCGTCAGCCGTTTGGCCGTTGTGGCGTCTGACAACTCCCAGCGCTGCCGATCGCACTCGACATGTGAGGCGCCTGTGCAAGCGCAGTTGTAGCACGGCACACGTACAACTTACCGCGTGTTACTTCGTGCGTGTTCATAATTACACGTACGTCGAAGTGCGGGCACTCGCTTGGACTTTGCAGCGGCAGTCTTGCAGACCGCCATCGCATTGTTCGACGAGCTAGCCAGCAATTCACTCGTCCCTGCCCCGTCCACTATTTCCCCGCGAGAGGGCCTCGTTAGTGTAGGACGATGCGCTGTCTTGGTGTGTTTGCGTCGCATCAAGCACTACTGCGTGCGATGCGGAGGCCGTTGACGACTTTGCCCACAAGAGCTGCGTAGTTTGTACACCGTCTAGCAGAGCGACTCTGTAGACCGGCCGGAGATGGGCAAACGGCTCGTTTTCCTCGCTGGTGTTTGAGAGACCGCCTGATGATCGGCACAATCCCCTCTCTCTCCGCACCCTATGCGCCTATTTCGGCGATGTGGCCTTGCTCCCCCGAAGCTAAATGGCAATACCACGCCCGGGAGGGGTGATAAGGTGACCGAGGCTATGCCAGTTTATTCATCCGTAAAATGAATCTGTCAAATTTGCTTCTGCACTCGCAGGCAAGGCGGCCGCGGTCAGCTGAGAGGTACGATTACAACGGACAGCGCGGAACTGGCGTCTTTTTCTGGTCCGCTATTTTGACATCCGGTGGTGTGATCCGGTGGTGTGAAGCGAACCCATCAGCGTACGGAGTATTGCAGTGCTTTCGTGCAAGGCTCGGCGCTGTGCTCCCGGCTCGAGATGCGCGGCCCAGTACAGAGTATGGCAGCCTTGATGTAGTGGCTGGCAGGCGCAAGCTCGGCTGCGTCTGCATCCACACCACTTGTGCTACTTCGTATTGTTTGCAATGACGCAGCCGCTGGCCACGGCTCTCACAGCACATGTGCTTGGATACTTATAGTTGCCGCAGATACTCCGTGACTATGTGCCCGGATCCCGCGGGCAACGCACCCGGACGGCTTACAGTCGTGATGGAATGTGGCATGGGTGTGGCTGTATGAAGCCAAGTTGAACAGCACGGTCGAGACAGCCGGTGCGGCATTGGGGTTCTGTCTCGTTTCTGTCGTGGCCGGTATGAAATCTGGGCTTCCGCAGAAAGCTGGCCCGAAGCCGAAAAAGCAAGTCAATGTGGTGGCGGTGTGACCGGAAGTGACAACAAGCAAAGCATCGAGGCTCTGGACGATGAAAAGGAAGAAAAATGCAGTTGGCTGACGCGAAGCACAAACAGACGGATTTCGCACCCCGCGCTCCAAACGCGTCACAGCAAGTGTGACTGAAATCTGGGACCTGCATGACGAGAACACGCGTCATTGGAGTGCTTGTACTGCAGGATGCTGTGCAATCTGCATAAGCGTGATGTGACGGATGCAGGCCGATGAAGGCCAGACTGCCTTTGACCCCTGGTGTCACATTTCGTGGCGCGGCTGCAGCGGCAGCCTTCTGTCTTTGGTGTTTTGTCCGTGCCTGTATTTACTCCGCACTCTGTCATTTTGTTCCCGTGTTGTATGTTATTTCGGGGGTTTTTGTTGCTTTTTCTGTTGCTTTTCCTTGATTTCTAGTTTTCCAGTTTTCCAGCTTTCCAGTTTTCCATTCCAGCTTTCCGGGTTTTCAGTTTCAATTTGCAGTCTCCGAGTTTTCAGTTCGGGAGTTCCGTTCGGGATCTCAGTTTTCCCGTCCTTTCTTCTTTTCACCCGCCACCTTTCAGTTTCAGCCGGCAGGCAGAAAACGCCGAAAACAAGACGCGCGGACTGTTGGGTGACCTGGGTGCAGACCCATGGCTGGTGACAGGCTGGGCCTGAAGATCCCGTTGGTGCCTGCGACGGGGAAAAGAAAGTGAGAGAGGAAGCCAAGGCGGCTGAGAAGAGACGCGGCAAGATGACAAGAGGTGCCGCGGCCCGGCGTGCTCGGTTGCAAGGAAGGAGCCAAGGCGCAGTGGGCTGTTCCTGCCGCACTCGTACAGAAGAGTACGAGTACGAGTAATTACGTCGCACCCGGTCGTGCGCAGATCGCGGCTGCCATTTTGGTTGACAACTCTGGCCGGCGACTTCCTGATGCGTAACAGACGGCAAGCCGACGGACAAGTACACAGTGTGTCCACGGAGTACGAGGACGACAAGTACGAGCACGCGTAATTGGCGAAACGCACAGACAGCCATCACCACGAATCATTCTGCTCGGACTCAACTCTCTACTCCGTACAATAAGCGGACAAATCGACATAGTCGCAATGGTCGCACGTAAGAAGCGGCCAACTGGAGGAATGGGGCTTGCGGCAGGAGCGGACACTACGGGATAGTCCTAGCCGGCATTCCTGGCGAGCCTCGCATGGAGGCGCCACTCGAACGTGTGCGAGTGCGAGCCATCGTCTTTGTGCTCACAGCAGCGCAAGCGAGCTCCAGCCGTCTCGTCCGACGTTTCTCGCTTCCGCGTCCGCGTCACGACGCGTGCTCGTGGCGACAAGATGGGTACGAGCACAGGCACTCCGACACGCATGTCGTACTCGTTTGGACGGTGCATGAACACGAAACAGAACAAGTGGTCGTACTCGTAGCACACACACAGTACGAGTACGCTCGTGCTCTACTTGGTGCGAGTCCTCGTACGGAAAGCTTCGTCTCATGACGATGCGGGCCTGATTGGCCCGACGCACCCCGAGCGGGTCGGAGACATATTGGAGGATCGCGCGGCCAATGCCCGAGAATTGGGGCCCTTATGCGACCCAACCCGGCGCATTGTCCGGTAGCATGAGCAGCCTTATTTTTAGACATTGCCACCGGCAGTCACGGAGTCGAGTGCGAGTGCTCCGGACCATCAGAGTAAGATACGACTTGCGGAGTACGAGTTCCGGGCCATGAGGTACGGAGTAGTGAGTGCAAAGTGGCACTGCTCCTCACGACGCTGGCGATGTGCGTCGCAGCGGTTTCGCACTGGCCGTCTGCTCGTTTCGCGCCTGACACGCTCGGCGGCGACGCAACGCTGCGATCGCTGCGCGCAAGTGCAGATCAGACCTTGTTTGGTTTCACGTCGCGTGATCTCGAAAGTACGGAGTAGTGCCTGGCTGCCCGGAAAAAGTACGAGTACGCCGGCGTTGGCTCGGGCAAAGTGCGACGCACCATACAATAGTCTGTACGGACCAGCCAGCATCGTCATGCGGCCGCGGGAGGAATGGAAACTGGAAAAAGGCCAGCGCGCCGGCGGCCCCCAGGCCAGGTGTCCTGCTGTGCAAGTGGCTTATCAGATGAGCGCCAGACGGCTGCACGAGACCTGTCCGCGCGCAGACGGCGCCGGAAAGGCTGGCGCTAGCCGTGCTGCCGCCGCGAGCTGGCGATACTTGGCCAGGCAAGCCAGCCATCCTACGAGTACTCGTACACGGACAAGTACAAGTAGCTGCGAGCACGCCATGGCGAAAATGGGGCCGCCAGCTCGCGGTTTCAGCCCAGGACAAGCGCTCTGCCGCGCATGGAGTACTGTAGGAGAAAAGATAAAAAAGCCGTGCTGTCCTCCGGGCCCTGCCGTTCCAGGAGGTCGCAGCCGCTGTCGAACATGTTTGGCGTGGGCTTCAGGTCCTAGCCCCCAAGACGAATAACGGAGTGTCAGCTCTGTACTCTGAGTACTGCTTACCTGGCACGGCGCCGGAAGGGAATGATTGCGATTTTCGTAATTTTCGCACTCTGTAGTTTTGTGCTTCGTATCTTTCGTCAACGAATTAAAGTATATCAGACTTTCCCTACTTGTCCTGCAGTAGTCCTTGAGCTCACTTTCAGCCCCTCTGGAGCACCTATGGTCTTGGCCAACAGCTGGCCCCATCTTGCGTACAAGTAGTATTACATAGTACGGACTTCCTATCTCTTCACCCCGTAAGATACAACATGGCACGATTCTGCGTTGCGCGAGCGTGTGCAGTAGCCTGGAGGTCCGTCGCACTATGGCAAGTCCAAAATAGCAGAAACAAGGATAGACCATGCTGGCACTGCATGGCGGTGTGGGCGCTGGCCGTCACAGCCCTCGCACGTCAGAACTTGTGATCTGCCATAGCGTGCTACTCTGTACTCGTACTCTCGACACTGGGGCGCTGTCCGTCGTCATTGGGACCAGCTATCGCGCGATGCCGGCCGGCGAGAGGCGATCTGCGACGGGCGGTCGGCCGAGCCAGCAGTGATGCCGCGGCGGATGGTGGCCGTATGAAGTTGGCGTACGAGCATGCCGTCGACCGAGCTTTCCGGTTATCGCGTGGGGTGGCAGCGCCCCCATCCAAGTACAAAGTACGAGTACGAGTACTCTGTAAGATACGCATGGCGCACCGCGAGTGCAGGTGTTACGCAGCGTGGCGGCTGTCTCGGCTGTCTCGCACTAGAAGCGCCTCGAGAAGCGGCGGAAGCGGCGCGGCTGTCTGGATTCGCTAGGGGATAGCGCGCCTGTGCCTGGTGCCTGGCGCCGTGCTTGGGGCTGTTATCTCCGGGCACGCAGAGATACGAGTCGCTGCAGACAGTGCGTCCTAGCCGGCCACCGCGCATTCTCCTTATCCCATGGCTTTCTTTCCTATGACACCACGCAACGGCCCTGATCCGGACACAAGGGCGAGCCGGCGCGGGCAGCCGTCTGGCCGGCGGCCGCAGATCACGCGCCTCTATCGCACAAGAGGAAAAAGTAGGGCAAGGACATGGATGGAATGGGTAAACGAGTGCAGGAGCGGCCAAATGCCGCAGATAGCAGCCGCGTCCCGAGGCGGGCTGCCACACGTGCTCGCCTCGCGGTCTTACGTAATGGGCGGCCGGCTGTCGGGCACAATCTTGGGCGCCGTACGAGTACGAGGACGAAGGCACCCACGCGGGGTGCGATGCGCTCGTCTGTATCTCCGTGCAAAAGTAATCCTATCTCCGTGCAGAGCGCGAGGAACACGGCGAAGCAGGAGCGGCCGGCCGGGCCGCTGGCGTCGCCAACCAAACGGTTCCTTCCAGAAGCACCCGCCCGC
Source organism: Grosmannia penicillata (assembly GCA_002778075.1). Classification (NCBI taxonomy): domain Eukaryota; kingdom Fungi; phylum Ascomycota; class Sordariomycetes; order Ophiostomatales; family Ophiostomataceae; genus Grosmannia; species Grosmannia penicillata. Next base: position 264,711 of record PCDK01000028.1, on the reverse strand, counting down.
TCGCTGCATATTCCCTCACACTTCTGCTTCCGGAAGGAGGTGGCGACGCGCATGCCAGTGCCGACGAGAGACGCCGGTGGGGACGAGATGCGTCGCAGTGCTGGCGGAGCACGAGCTCCGGCTGGTCTGGATTCCATGGGTATCCGTACGATACGGTGTAGGACGAAGAGCGCTGTTGTCATCCTCGCTTGCCGGGAGCCGCCTTGGACACGGCACCGCACGACTGCACCGCACGACTGCACCGTACAACTGCACCGCACAACTGCATCACAGCACTGCATCTCAGCGCTGCATCTCAGAAGCACCGCATAGTGATAACGTAATGCAGTGCGAGATCCATGTCCCTGCCCCCACGATGCGCCGGATGCGCCCGCCGTGCGGATCGCCGCAGGAGCCGGCCTCGGTCTTGTCCGCGGAGGCAAACAAGACTATTGTACACCGTATTCTACGAGTACTCCGTATCTCGTACCCGTACCCGCAGGCCAGCGAGATTGCATTGATTTGTACCAAGGAAATGCGGTGGCGAGGCTCAAGGCGGTGGCGTCGGATGGAGAGCATGAGCTCGAAGCTGCACGCTTATTACGCGGAAATTGGCCTGCCCACTCCCGCACGGCCAGACATCGCCGCTGCTGCCGCGCTGCCGCACCGCTGGTCGCTGTCCGGTCGCTGTCCTGTCGCTGTCGCTGTGCCGCTCCGCCGCGCCGTCCCCCATCTTTCTGGCGGTGGGCCGCGGTACTTTCAGTGCACAAATTCGTCAATCTTGCAGACGGCAAGAGCGAGGCAGGTAATACCCTGGATGCTACTCTGCCTTGTACCGCTGTATCTGGAATACGGAGTGCGGCAAGCCTGAAACCTTCCAGAAGAAGCCGGCCGCTTTGCCATTGGCCGCGCTGGCTGTTCCTGCGCTAGTGTGGGCGGGCACCGCTGCTAGCGCTGTTCTTGCTGCCGTGGTTGGGTGAGCGGTCCCGCCGTGGACGCTACGAGGCAGTCCGCCTAACCGTCTTGGGAGATCACACCATACAGCGCGCGAGTTCGGTACAAAGTACGGAGCATTCCGTCCAACAGGCAATGGCAGAGCCAACCCCACGTGCTAGCCCCAAGCAGGGCAAGCCTGGCAAGCCTGGCAAGCCTCTTGTCTGGCCGGGATGGACGTCTGGGATGGGCAGGCCGGGGGGCAGTCGCTCCTCATCTCCTTCGTCTTGGCCTCCAGCCTGTCTCCATAGCCTCTGCAGGTGGCCCCATTCTGCCCATCTTCGTCCGTTGTGCGTGGTGCGTGTGCGCTGTGCTTTGCTGCAGAGCGCTCTGACCTTTTCGCCTCGCGGCTTGGTAGGAGTCCAGCTGCCTCTCGCACCCTGGACCCTGCGCATCCACGCGCATTGGGCGAGACAATGGAGGCAGACAGCTGGCCCGCGATGGCGCCGGACGGCCGCCGCCGTGCTGGAGATTGTTCCATTTGGATGTGTGCGGGGATCCGGCGCAGAGAGGCCGGAGCTGGCAGCCCGATGCGGAAAGCTGGCGGGCGTCCGTACTGCCCGTATGCGCTATGGGAAGCTCACTATTTTGATCTCGTACGACTGTGTAATTGTGGCGGCCTAGTGCAGTACTTTTCGTACGAAGCCGGCTCTCCGCACTTTGCCTGGACGGGGCCACGGCGATACGGCTGCTTCCACGGCCGTTGTTTCTCTTCGGGACAAGCTTGCTTGCGATACGTACTGCTCGTACGGAGCCATTTACCCTGTACAAAGTACTTGCGCGGGCAGGCATTCATGCGACTCCGTACAAAGTACGACGCCGGTGGCAAGACATTCATTCGAGAATCTTCAGCAGGGTGCATTTTGCAACGTCGGCTTCCCTGGTCTCGTTCCTGGCCTAGTCGACTATGGAGCATGCTCCGTGATGCGGGTCCATCGAGCTCGACGGGGCCGGCCACGCAGCACATGCAAAGTAGCGGTACGCCATCGCACACGCACCAGCGCGCTGCTGCCGGGTACACATACGCGGCCAAAACACGGCTGCGCTAGCGCTGCCGTTGCATTGGTTGTGGCGTCGTCCGCAGTCGAGAGATCGAGGGCGAGGCGGCGAGTCGTACCTGGCTGCGAACGACCAAGCACCCTGTCGCACGTCGTACTCGTCCTTGTTTGAGCAACACGTACGCAAAACGCAAAACGCCAGGACCAGGACGCAACGCTTGCTGTCTGCTCTGCGCTCTGTGCTCGCGCTCTGTGCTCTGCGCTCGGCGCTTTGTGCCCTGCATCCGTAGCCGAACGGGCCGGCCGCCACAGAAGCAGTGTGGTATCAACAAGGCTGGACCTCGCGCGCCGACTTTTTCCACCGAGGCAGATCAGCGCGGAAAGGGACGGCGGGCACGACGGGACGCTCTCTGGGCCGCGCTCCCGCCGAGGCAGACGACCAGCAGTCCATCTTCCTACGGAGTACGGAGTACTACGGAGTAGGGTGATCTTGCGTGCGCAGGTGTCTGTCACTTTCAGATTGGCCCACCCCCGACCCCCGACGAGGAATACTGTATCTGCACTCCGTACTCCGTACTCGTACTGGTGCTCCGTAAGACTCCGTACGAGACAGAAACTTCTTGCACGCCGGACGCGTACATGGCTCTTGGCTCCGACCCGGGTGGACGGCTGTCTTGCTCTGTAAAAATAGCCCGACCTCCAGGCGCGCGGCGATCAAACTGCCCAGCCTTGTCGCCGTCGCAGCCTTTGAGCAGCCGCACGCCGGCGGAGTCTGCGCGTCGGCGAGCACGAAAGCCAGCGTGCAGCGCTCGTGCTCGCTGGCCGTCCCTGCCGACACGCACGGCCGCGCTGCGCGATGCAGCGGAGAGATGGCCAGATACGACGAATACTCGTAGTCAGGGCCGTACAAGTACGAGTATCGAGCTCGAGGACAGGTAATACGGCGCCCCACTGATTAGCGCATAGTCGGACACGGTACCCTGGGACCGGAAACCGTTGTGCGCTATGGCAGTCCCCCGTCGGAGCGCCGGCGTCGTGTACGGAGTACGAGTACGAGTGAGTACGCACTCCGTACGCGTACGGCGTAGTGTACACTGGGTGCCGGCTCGCATCCGGGTTCCGTGCCAGGTGCGCCATCGCCGCGAGCAAGCGAAATGCAGGCCTGGGACGCGGCGCCCAAACGAGGCAAGTCGGGAGACAGGCCCCTCTGTGGACTCGCGCCGGCTCCCGAGCCTGTGGCGAGTGCACGGCGGCGTTCCGGCGCTGCCAGGGGCCGCCGCTCTGACCCTCTGCGGCAGGCGCGACATGCCGCGGCGACGCCGCATTGGCCTGGAGGCAGGCCGCGGTCCACGTCCGTGCGGCTGGTGATTGTCAGGTGTACGGAGTACTTGTGCTGCCGTGCTTACCGCCAGTACGCGTACGGATACCTGCGCGTACTCTGTACTCGAGCAGGCCCACCGAACCCATGCTCCGGGAGGCCGTTCCGCTGCATGGATGCTGAACTCGACGCTTGGCGAGCATACGAGTGGCCAGGCACTCCGTACACACTGCTCCGTACTCGCACTCACTTTCGCGCATACTCCGTACTCCGTCGCCATACGAGTACTCGCAGCCATGGAGCTGGGCACAGAATGCGACAGCACTGCTCACAAAAGCTCCGTTCGGGGCCACATGGCCGTAACTGCCGTCCCTGGGACGCGCTCCCAACCCAAGCGAGCCGAGCAGAGAGGCGGCTGGGTTGCTGGGTTGCTGGGTTGCTGGGCCGGCTGGGCACTGGCGGTCTACCGGAAGACGGAGCCGGAAGCATGGAACAGGTCGAGGCATCGTGGAATACTGTGTGCGACAGTGCAAAGTACCCGCAGGGCATCACCAACCGGCGTGTACTCGTAGAGGCGTGCTTTGCATCACACTGGTACCTTGCATGGTTCCTGCAGACGGGCAGTTGGTGGCAGCGCCGCGTCGTACTCCGTATCTGACAGCCGGCAGCCGGCTGTGGCAAGCAGTGCGGCGGCGACAGCGGCCTGCGCGTTGCATGTACGATGACGAGTACGAGGAGGAGTTGAAGTCTCCGTATGACTTGCTGTCGAAATGGCGGTATCTCGGCCAGGATGAGGAGTCCCCGTACTTCATAATACGCGCACGACGACTCCGTATGCAAGCTCTTTGACCGTGCAGGTGTCCACCGGACCGGAACGCTTCCGGAGCGCGAGCGTCCGTGGAAGTGCAACTGCGCTGTATATGCGCACAATGCGACTTCTCGTGACGGTGAAGACGTGCATGCATGAGCGTGTCCAAGCGCGCTGTGCGCTGTGCGCTATGCGCTGTGCGCTACGGCTGCCCGCTGCCACCGCCTGCAGTCACCGCCTGCGTCACCGCCCGCCGTTACCGCCCGCTGTCTGCCACCGCCAAAACCGCCAACACCGCCATTCTGCTTGGGCAAGGGCCTCCTCGCCTGCATACGATACTAGGCGGGTGGAAAAAAGGCCAGAAAGGATGGGAAAAGAGGAGCACGCCATGCGGCGATTGCAAGCAAGAGGACCTAGCACAATCGCACTCGCACAGCTGTCAGGTATTTTGTACCTTGATTTGAGTATGAGTACTCGTATCTTATTTTGTATTTTGTATCTGAACATACTCGTATTTCGTATGCAGCTGTGCTATCCGTCCTTCGTATCCACGGCTCATGCAGAGATGACATGACGCGTTGCGCGGCTGCTGTCATACAGAGACGAATGTACGGAGTACTCTAACTGCAGAGTCATTCATACTGACCTGTACGCGTGAGCAACAGTATGGCGGCTGCGCTTCAGCCGCTGCAGCGCTCGACGCCCCCCAGGAAAGTGCGCGGGCTCTCGCGTCGGAACTAGCGCCAGCGAGGCCCCGTCCAGATGAAACCACGGCGAGGAAGGCAGGCCACCAACTGCCGCGGCACGCAGGTAGGAGGCGAAGCTGCGCCACATTCCAGGCCGGGGTATCTTACGCGGTCTCCCAGAACGGGAAAAAGAAGGAGAAGAAAGAGGAAAGAGAAGAGAGAAGAGAGAAGGAAAGAGAAGAGAAGGGAGAGAGGAAGAGAAGAGAGACGGGAGAGAGGCGGCGACGGGAAAAAGAAGAAAGCCAAGGAGGCAGGAGCAGCACGGCCTTGCCTGAGTCGTACTCGGCGGCCGCGTCTTCTTTGTGCCCGATGGATGCGGCGATGCGACGGCGCGATCCTGCTGCTCTCGTGCTCTCGTGCGTGTCCGAAAGAGGCAGCTTCGTGCAGGCCGGTGTGCACGTGCCGTTTGCCATCTGCGTGCGAGCACGCTAGCGCGGTGCTGTTGTAGCGGCGAGACGCTGCATTCTACAGTGCACGTCGTACGAGCGCCTGTCCTTTGCCTTGTCGTTGGCCACATGCAAAGTACGCTCGCGCACCCGACGCGGATGGCCCGAGCTTGCTCCCGCCGTGCCGCTGCAATCGATTGGCGGCAGAACAGAGTATCGTACCGTACGGCCGTACTCCGTACTCCGTATCGCACTCCGTATTCCTCTTTACCGTATCTTGCCAGCACGATACAAACCTGCTGACTCTGGGGTCTGGGGCATCGATCGCGCTTCGTCTGCCCGCCGAAGACGGGGTGCCCTGCTTCGCTGTATCCCTGCTGGCAGCGCTGGAATGGCGGCCAAATCGACATCCCTTCACTTGGCGCTGCGGTGAGGCCTGCCGATCGCGTACGTGTTCGCCGGTATGGAGAAGCAGGTGCAGATTCAGCGTAGTGGGAGCAGATTGGGCCAACAACAGCAGCATGCGCAGCGAGTGGTTCTCGTCACGCTGTCGTTTGTGACGACAGAGCGCGGCCTCCGCTTTCCGTGCCGTATCGTATTTGTGCGTTCTGCACTTGGCCCATTTTGTCAGCTCGTCCCAAACGGGAACGGGAGGCCAATCGCAGACCGCATGGGCAGAACAAGATGTGACGGCCAATCGCCGCGCCGACGGCGCGCTGGTCAGGCGCCTCAGCGCGTGCGAAGAAGCGTTCGCGTACTGTGCAGTATTCCCGCCCATCCAATACGGCGATGCGCCAATACGAAGACACCCAAGACGATACGTCGTCCGACGCTGTACGCGTACGATACGAGCGCTCGTGCTCACAGCGTACTCGTAGACGGGCCATCAGCCGCAGCGTCTGTCCGCTGCCGCGCGCTGGCATGCCGACACGCGCATCCAGCCTTTTGTGCGCGCAGCGAGGAATACGAGTGCGTAGTCGGTGGCCTCTTCTGCGCGCTGCGGCGCACACCAATCACCGCGGCCGGCGGCGAGAGGCAAGAGGCAAGAGGCAAGAAGGCGACAAGGTCCAGCAGGACAGGGGCCGGCCGTGGCATGCAGAGTACGAGTAATACCGCATAGGCACACTGCACACTGGGCGATGCAGCCGGCGCCCAGGGACCCGTTCCGCGCGCGGGCTGTTCGATGCTGTCCCGCGGTGTGGCGTGGTCGGCGGGCGCAGCGGGCTCAGCGTCTCGGTGCGCTGCCTCTCGCGGTCGCCGGCGCAGGCGCTCTGCACGTCGGCAGGTCGGCATGTCGGCATGTCGGCATGAGTACGGAGTAGAGGGCTGCCAGTACTTTGGGGCTCCCTTTGCGCACTTCTGCCTCGCTCGCCTCTGCCCTCCCACAGTTGGGCAGGCGCGGCCGATGTCATTGGCAGTGCCCGCGTCATCCGCTATGCGGTGCCTCGCGTCTGGAGGCGTCTGCCACCGCTCAGTGGCCGCGGGCCGCGCTGGTGTGCCGGCCAATGGCAGCCGCGCCAGGCGGATCCGCCGCCCGATTTAGAAAGACAGCCGCCGGCTCGACTGCAGACGCACACTGTGCGCTGCGCCTTTTCGCGTCCTACTTGCTGCTGCTGCTGCTGCTTCTGCTCTGCTTCTGCTCTTCCTGGTGTCTCGCTGTTGCCATCCTGCCGTCCTGCCGTCCTGCCGTCCTGCTGTCCTGCCCTCTGCTCGCCGCCTGCCGTCCGCACTTCGTGGCAGGCCTCTTGCCCCAGACATGCAGCGGGCCCAGAGCAGGGGTCGGCCATTTTCAGTCGGTCAGCATCGCTACCACCGCTACGGAGTACAAAAAGGTACCGAGATACTTACGACATACCGTCTCGTCTCTGCTCACCGCTATGCTCACGCCCCCACGTCTGCCACCGTCGACAAGTGGAGCCGGCTGCCCTCCAGCACCCATGTCTCACCATGCCACTCGTACCGATGTACTTTGTACCGCCACTACAGGGTACCTGCCCATCGCTACTCGCCTGGGGGTGTGGGCTGGTGGCCCCGCCCGGTGGATCCCCCTTCCAACCGTCCCCGATGGCCCTCTCGCTCTGCTTCAAACGGGTTCTCTGGGCATCCTGGCTTCTGTCCGCGGTGCTGGCAGTCCTCTGCGGAGTGCAAAGTACCTCGTCCTGTGGCCGCTCCACCCGGCCTATCGACGCATCCCCATCCATACTGGTCGTTTTTATCTTTCGTTGATCACTTGGCTGTGGGTGTGGCGGGCTTGCGCATGGGCGTGGCAGGGACACACGCGCTGCAAAGACGTTTCCGTCTCGCCATCTGCAAACTACTTATCTCGCACGCGTTCCGCTTCCCTCAACACGCTCGTTCCTGTCCTTCCCTTCTACCCTTCTACTCACGGTCGTTTGGATCCGTTCACTTGGTACATTGTGTTGTGTTGTGTTCCTTCTTGTTTAACTTCTCCGCTTCGCTTCCGCCTTCGGTTCATCTTTGAGCATCTCGACTTTGGAACTCGTTCCTGCCTCTCTTTATACACGACCTGCTCCCTCCCACCGTGGTCGAGCTGCCTCCGCCTGCCGACACCTCTTCACTGGCCCTGAGTACTACTCCTCCATCCTAATCAGCCTGCCCGCCTGCCGTCTTGACAGCCCGGGAAAGAGTCCCATGTACAACATCGCCAACACTTGATCCGCACAGACACGACCGCATCGCGTCTTCTCCCCCCCTCTCTGCCACGCCCAAGACGACTGCCGTCCACTCTTTGCCCTCTGCTCTTGCTCCTCGCCGGAACCGTACATCACCATCATTTGGCCTTCCGCCTCTGCAAACCACAGATCACTGTATACTAGCAACGCGCCATACACCATCGCCTCGTCGATTCTGTATATCTAATAACCACTTCGAAATCCTACGCCGGTTCGCCGTTTCGGTACGTCGGCGTCTTCTGCAGTCCCCCGGCGCCACAGCCAGCTAACGTGCCCGCTAGAAACACAATGGAGCCCATGATGTCCTCCATGGCATCCGCCTACTACTACAACAACCCTGAGGCCATGGCCCGCTCACACGGCCACTTCATGGCGCACCCGCAGCAGATGCCTGTCTACGCCATGGTGCCGACGCTGCCCTCGTCCCCCGTGTACTCGCGACCCAACTCGTCGTGCTCGCAACAGCCCATGATGCGCTCCGTCACCAGCGTTCCCGCCAACCTGATGACGCCCATGCCCTCACCACCCACCCACGCGGCGCACATCGTCAACGGCCACCTGATGCACCGCCCGTCGATGCTGCTCGAGACCTCGGACCTGTGCCCGTCCACACCGCCGCTCTCGGCCTCCAGCGCCAGCAGCCCGGGCAGCTGCGACAAGCTGATCACGCCGCTGAACCCCATGTTCTCCGGCTTCGACAGCAGCTTTGCCAGCCTCAAGGGCGTTTCGGCCGAGGAAGCCGCTGTCGAGCACCACCTGCCTCTCACCGGCTGGTCCAGCTGCTCCTCCCCGCCTCTGACACCTGGTATGTCTCCCATCGCTCCTTCCCACCACCCCGAGCAACCCCAAAGCGGGGCGCTGCCTTGCCCTCTTCGATGCAGCTGCTGACGGGCTGCGTCTAGTCTTCATCCACCCCCAGCCGCATCAGCTTGCTTCCATGCCCCACGGCATGCCCATGCACAGCGACCTACTCTCGGTGTCTGCGTGCCCGTCCCTGTCGCCGTCGCCGTCGCCGTACCCGCGCTCCGTCACTTCGGAGCAGGACAACGACTTTTGCGATCCCCGCACCCTCACCGTCAGCTCTGTGGACAGCGGGCTTTCTCCCGTCGACTTCTCCGGCCTGCCGTCACTTTGCGTGTCGGAGGAGGAAGACCTCTCCCCGAAGCCGGAGCCGGAGTCGCCCGGCGAGCAGTCCGCTCTGGCCATGCCGGCGCCCCTGGAGTTTGACAGCAGCATCGTTCCTCCTCTCGAGGACTTCCCCGAGCTCGAGGCCGAGGAGGACTTCCTGAGTGGACTCGTCCATCTGGGCGACCTGTCTGCCACGTCCATGACCTCGCCGTCGGCCGATGACCTGGCCAGCCGCTCGCGCGCCAGCTCGGCCATTTCGGCCAACTCCGACTTTGAGTGCGACCGGTTCTTTGACACGTGGGAGTCGACGTCGCCTGTCAAGACGGAGTCGGACCACCCCAGCAAGCGTCATCGGACGGAGTCGGGCAGCATGCCTGTCGCTGCGTTCGCCTCCGAGTCGTCCTCGCCCAGCAACTCCGCCGAGGTGCAGGCCGCTGCCACGGAGGAGCAGGCTGCGACGTCGGACAACGGATCGCAGTCCTCTGCGTCGACTGGCTCCGACAGCCCGCAGAACTACGAGGGCAGCAGCAGCCAGTCGGCGCCGGTGCCGACCAACCGTCGTGGCCGCAAGCAGTCCCTCACCGAGGACCCGTCCAAGATCTTTGCCTGCGACCTGTGCAACCGCCGCTTCCGCCGGCAAGAGCACCTCAAGCGCCACTACCGTTCGCTCCACACGCAGGACAAGCCGTTCAGCTGCCAGGAGTGCGGCAAGAAGTTCTCCCGGTCGGACAACCTGGCGCAGCACGCGCGCACCCACGGTGCTGGCGCTTTCGTCATGAACCTCTACGACGACCCGGACATCGTGGCAGCGGCCACTGGCGGTTACCCACATGGCATGTATGCCCCGCACAACATGGCGGTCAGCGAAGACTACTCGACTATGGGTCGTGTTCTCTTCCAGGTTGCATCAGAGATCCCGGGCAGCGCCAGCGAAGTGTCATCAGACGACGCTAGCGACGGCCAGAAGAAGAAGCGCAAGCGGTCGGAGTAAGGATCGCGGTCGTCGCCAGCAGTGCTGCAGCGCGAGGACGCCGCCGGGCAGTGATACTCGCCGGCGGTGCTCCCATGTCCGATATGACTTTGATGAAACATTCTTTACAGACCTACCCCCGCTAGCTTTACGCGGGCCGGTCCCTAGGGTTGGCTGCGGTGTTCAGAAGGCACGGCGTTCCTTATTCCTATCTTGCGTGCTTCTGGAAGACAAGACGAAAAGCAGAACAACGTCGGACACCCGAACAGATTTTGTGGGAAACGAAAATGGGTATTAGGCATTCATGGTATTTTTTTATATTTTTTTTATTCTGGCCTTTCTTTTACAATCTTGTATCAACAAACGCCTTGTTTATTCCCGTCCTGGATTGGACTTCCACTTCTGTTTCAATTCACACAAATGTTCAAAGAGGTCACGATTTGCAAACAAAAAAGCGGCAGCGTGTTGGAAACCAATGGAGGAAATCGTGCTCAATCATATTACTTTTTACTGCAAGCGGGACAGGCGTGCTTTGTCGAGGAGGATGCTGCGGCGGGCACATTACGCGTGTCTGCCGCCAGCAAGAGTGTCTGCTGGTTGTTGGTTGTTCGCTTGCCCTCTTCCTGGATCTGCTTTTGTTTTGAGACGATTTGTTACCCGAATGTCTACGGTGTGTGCTGGTCACAGACGCCGACGGAGCCCTGTCAGTGCCACCTTTGTGTGGTCTGCTAAGTAGCTAGTGTGCGCAATACAATGAAATAAGATACTAGTTTGCATGAATGAAGCCTGAAGGTGCAAGTCCGAGGAAGTGCGGAGAAGCGGTGCCAAGAGAGTATCACCATTTTTAGAAGACCAGACGGGTGCAAAGTGCGACGCCGTACGGAATACGGCGGTGCTTTGTTTTCCCGCCTCGTATCGCAGTGCAGGCCGGACCGGACGAGCCGGCCGTGAAGGAACGGCGGTCGACAGCAGAGGGACCGGTAATTTGGTGAAATGAAGCACTAAGGCGATGCTACCTACGTTTGCGGATAGTGTGGCCTGGGTGCAGGAAAATGAGATGGAACCGCTGCGCTGGACAAGGGCAGCGAGATTGCAGCGCCCCGGCTCCATCGGTCCCCAGAAAGCGCAGAGCGAAAGCGAAGGCGTCGGGCATCCAGACCGGTGAGGGCCGGTGAAGACGGGTCGTGTCGTGCTTGTACACGTGCGTTCTGTGGAGCCACTGCGTTCTGCACGGCGTTCGTACTGCGTTCTGCCTGCGTTCGGCAGCCGAAACGGGCAAGACAGCGCGATATGCGTGAGGTGTCGCTCCACCGCGCGGCCGCTGTGGACAAGTGCCTGCCGATCCCGTCGCGATGTGTGGAGCGGCGTATCTTGTATGAATGCAAGTTACTTGTACAAGGCCCCGGAAGCCCACCCGAAGCCCACTGAAGCCACTGAAGCCCACCGAAGCCCACCGGAGCCCACCGGGAGTCCACCGGCAGCCCACCGGGCGCTCCCAGAGGCCAGCCTCACGGCTTCGACGATCGGCACGACGGGCCCCGACACGCTCCGTCTCCGCCTCGCCTGATCCGCTGTCCACCGCCTTTTTACCGGCGAGCGGTGAGGCGGGCCGGCGGGCTGGGCTCGCCTGTCGTCGGCCCTGGCGCTCCGCATCGCGTCCGGATCCCCGGCAGCCGTGCGCGCCGAGCATCGGCCTGGCGACTGGGCCATGAGGCGGCGGTCTGCGGGCGTTGCTGGCGATGTCGCGCCGGCCATGGCGCCTCGGCTGTCTTCGCTCTGCTTTCGAACGTGCCGATGGCACAGCTTTGTACAGAGAGTAGGCCAGGACGCCTCTGTATTGCATACTGTACTCGTATTCATGTGTCTGTTCGCTGTCGGAGATCGTAGTGCGCTGATTCGCTAAGCGAGGAAGCGCTCTGGATGGAGATTTTCATTCGGCGCGATGACAAAGCAACGCGGCTTGCGACGTAGCCGTGATCGGCCGGACGCACACGACCACATACACGGAGAAGCGTACAGAGTACTGCCTCGCAATGGGCCTCCACGTCATCGGCCTCGTCTCGGGCGGCAAGGACAGCTTCTTCAGCCTGCTCCACTGCGCGCACCACGGCCACCGCATCGTCGCGCTCGCCAACCTGCATCCGCCGGCCGCAGCGCCGGCGGATGCGGGCGACGAGACCGACCTCAACAGCTTGATGTACCAGACCGTCGGCCACGAGGTCGTCCCGCTCTACGCGGCGGCCACGGGGCTGCCCGTCTACCGGCAAGCGATCGTCGGCCGGGCCGTGCAGCACGGCCGCGAGTATGCGGCCGAAACCGGAGCGGGGACCACCGCGACCGCGACCGACGTCGACGAGACCGAGTGCATGACCGTGCTGCTGCGGCGCGTCATGGCGGCGCACCCCGAGGCGGACGCCGTGTGTGCCGGCGCCCTCCTCAGCACGTACCAGCGCACGCGCGTCGAGTCCGTGGCGGTGCGGCTCGGGCTCACGCCGCTGGCCTTTCTGTGGCAGGCGCCGGTGCTGCCGGGCGCGCAGGACTACCTCGCGGACCTCGGCGCGGCCGGCCTCGACGCGCGCATCGTCAAGGTGGCCAGCGGCGGCCTCGACGAGGCGCTGCTGTGGACCAACGTGGCCAGCGCGGCCGGCCGCGCGCGGCTGCAGCGCGCGCTGCAGCGCTTCGGCGTCGACGTGGCCGGCCCCGAGGGCCGCGCCATGCTGCTCGGCGAGGGCGGCGAGTACGAGACGCTCGTCGTCGACGGGCCGCGCGCGCTGTTCCGCCACGGCGCCCTCGCCGTGGCCGACGCGGACCGCCGCGTCGTGCACGAGGGCGGCGGCAGCGCCCGGCTGCAGATCCGGCGCGCGACGTTGGTGGCGGGCGCGGCGGGCGACACGCCCGTCATCCGCGCGCCCGCCCTGCTCGACGGCCGGTTCGCCGCGGTGCTGGCGGAAGACAGAACGGGAGAAACGGAAGACAGCCCGGACAGCCTGGGCCCGGGCCCGGACCCGGACCGCCCCGACAGCCCGACGCAGCTGCGTACGTGGTGCGTGGCCCCCGAGGCGCCGGCCTCGATCGCCGACGCCGTGCAGTCCATTGTGCGCCAGGTGCGGGCGCGTCTCGCGCAGCACGGCCTCGCGGAGGCGGCGCGCAGCATCGTGCGCACGACGGTTGTGCTGCGGCGCATGGCCGACTTTGCCGCCGTCAACGTGGTCTACGCCACGCTCTTCGCCGGCCCGCACCCGAACCCGCCGTCGCGCGTGACCGTGGCCTGCGGCGACCGGCTGCCCGACGGCGTCGACGTGCTCGTGTTCGCGTCGGTGCTGCTGGTGCCCGCCGCGCGCGAGGGCCTGCACGTCCAGTCGCGCTCGTACTGGGCGCCCGCCAACATCGGCCCGTACAGCCAGGCGATCGCCGTCGCGGCGGCCGCGCTCGCCGGCACGGCTGCTTCTCCGAGTACAGCGCGCGACAGCCCGCGCGTCGTCGCCGTGGCCGGCCAGATCCCCCTCGTGCCAGCGAGCATGGCGCTGCCGGACGCGGCCGTCGAGGCGGACGCCGGCCGGCCGACACGCGCGCCCGACCCGTCGGACCCGTCGGGGCCGTCGGGGGGCGCCTCCTTTGCCTTCCAGGCCGCCCTGGCGCTGCAGCACCTCTGGCGCATCGGCGCTGCCACGGGCGTCCAGTGGTGGAGCAGCGCCGTGGCGTACGTGCCGCGGCACAGCGGGCACAGCGGGCCGGCCGGCGCCGCGGACGCCGACACGGGCCTCCCGCGCCAGGCCGCGCTGGCCGCGCAGACGTGGCGCGCAGCGCACCGCTGGCGGGACGCGGAGGACGCGGACGCGGACGTGGACGACGCGGACGACGGGCCCGACCTCTGGGACCGCACCTTTGACGCGCGCTGCTACGCGCCGCAGCGCGCCGGCGCCGACGCGGCCACGCCGCTGCCGGACTGGGCGGTGCTCGCGGCGCCCGCGGCGCCCGCGGTGCCGCCCGTGTTTCTCGCCGAGGTGGAGGCGCTGCCGCGCGGCGCGCCCGTGGAGTGGCACGCCCACGCCGGGTTCAGTCGCGTGGCGCCGGGGACGGTGCGGACGAGCGGGCCGGCGGCCGGCGCGGACGGCAGCACGGTGTACCGCACGGTGGTCCCGGCGACGGCCGCGGCCGAGGACAGCGACAGCGACGGCGACGCTGCGGCTGCCCGCACGCTGTGCATCGCGCAGACTACGCACACGTGGCCGCATGGCGCCGCAGCCGGCCCGCCGTCCGAGGCAGCGCTGCTCGGCCGGGCCCCGGACGTCGTCTACGTCGACCTCGGCGCCTGCCGCCTGGCCGAGGCCGCGCGCGTCGCTGCGCCCGTCGTGCCCTGCCGGTCGCTGTGGAACGCGCGAGGCGAGCGGCTGGCGGCGGTCGTGGTGCGTAGCAGCGTGTGCCGCGTCGGATAAGAGTACGAGTACGGGAATACGGAGTATTACGGATGACGGAGTACTCACAAGAGAATACAATGCTCCCACCTGCACGTGCAAAGATTACATAATGCGTCGCGCCATGGACATCGCCGTTGACGTGCTCCACTTGGCGTCTGTTGCTTTTTCACGCATCACTGCGTCGCATTCGGAACCATTCTGCGCTGCTGCGCTCTGGGCGCGCTTGGCTACCAGTGGCACAGCACACACAGCACAGCACAGCACAGCACGCACAGCACAGCACAGCACACACAGCACACACAGCATACAGCACACAACACACAACACACAGCACAGCATACAGCAGCGCCAAAGCCAGATTGCCTGCAGCAGACGCAGGGAATGGCGTGCGATGGCCGAGACCAGTCCTCCCGCGCCCAGCACAGCTCCTGCCGGCGCCCAGCTGCCTACAAGTAGCCCGACCGAGCCCTCCTCGCGGCCGGCCTCGCCCCGGACGCCATCGCCGATCTCGCGGCTGGCCCCGACGCACACCAGCCAGGACCGTCTGGACGCCATTCTCGAGGTGCCCCCCCGTGCTTCCCGCCCCTCTCGCCTGCACTCCGTATGCTGACCGCACAGCGCGCCCGCCGCCGCGCCGAGTCCCTCTCCCTCACGCCGCTGTCGGAGCAGCAGCCCGGACCGTCGGCCCCGGTCCGCATGGAGCCGCTCCTCCGCAACCAGTCCGCGCCGGGCGCCCTCCCCGGCCGCGCCCTGTCCGAGCACGAGAGCAGCGCCGACGAGACGACACGCATTGTGAGCAGCCGCAGCTCCGCGCGCCACGTCAACTACCAGACCATGGCGACCGCGACAACGGGCGGCGCCGCTCCGCAGCCGGGCCCGGCCACCGGCGCGGGTTTCGACGGGGGGGTGCGGCCCCGCAAGACGGCCTCCCGCGTGGAGGCCAGGGCGGAGAGCAGCCGAAGCAGACACAGCGCGGCCGGCTCGGCCCCGGCCGCCGCCGCCGTGCCCTGGTGGCGGTCGGCCCTGGCCGGCATGCAGTCGATGGAGCTGGAGAACAAGGGCAGCGTGGCCCGGGACCACCTCGCGCTTGGTGCGTATTCCCCCAGAAGAACGTGGACCAGTGGAGAAGGAGCCTAACATGCGCAGAGCGGACGTTTCTCGCGTGGCTGCGCACATCGCTCGCCTTTGCCTCGATCGGCATCGCCGTCACGCAGCTCTTCCGTCTCAACACGGCCGCGTCCGACAGCGGCAACGACGGCAGCCGCAACGACACCCTCCGCCACGTGGGCCGCCCGCTTGGCAGCACGTTCCTGGCCATCAGCATCCTGATCCTGTTCCTCGGCTACCACCGCTACTACCAGAGCCAGCAGTGGATTCTGCGCGGCAAGTTCCCCGCCAGCCGCGGCACGATCCTGGTCGTCTCGCTGGTGGCCTTTGCGCTGATGGTGACGTCGCTCGTCGTCGTCATTGTCGTGCGGCCGCATCGATGATGGGAGAGCGAGCTGAGAGCGAGCTGAGAGCGGGCTGCCGAATGAGAGCGAGCTCGGGCAGCATACGCCAGACTTGTGGTGTTCGCTTGTGTTTGCGCGCTTTGGCGCGAGTTGGTCTGTCTGCGTCTAGCATCGTCTTGCACGCGTTGGCACTGTATTGGGCAGGCATCTGTACGTTGATGTATCTTACGTGAGTGTATACTAGGAATACTAGGATTTGGAGGATTGTCTTTATAATGGAGATCTGTAAATAGGACGGTCCAGGACGTGGAATCGGCCAAGCTCACAAATCGTAGCGGGGAATCGTAAGTCCGCCACGTGAAATTCCCCCATCCTTCCAGCCGTGTTTGCCATCGACGGCGGACCACGTCCTCATCGGCAACACGGGACAGCAGATCGGCAACACCGGACACCAGATCGACCAAGACATGGCGAGCCAGCCGAAGCCCGTGGACGTGCCAGCGTTTGCAGCGGCGCAGATTGCGCTGCTGGCGGCGGAGCTGCAGGCGGAGATCGCCGAGACGTCGGGCGCCATCGGCAGCCTCACGCCGGCGGCGCTGCAGCGCGCGGGCATGGGCCTGACGAACCTGACGGTCGAGGGGCGGCGCACGGGCATGGGCGGCCGCACGGTGCTGACGCTCATGTCGGACGCGGCCCTGCGCAGCGGCGCGGACGGGGACGGCCGCGGCAGCCACGACGGCGGAGCGGGCCTGCCGGAGCACGGGCTGCGGCCCGGCGACATTGTGCTCGTGGCCGAGCAGCCGGGCGGCAGCGCCAAGAAGCGGGAGATGCGGCAGCTCGAGCAGCAGAGCCTGCGCGGGGTGGTGACGCGGACGCGGCGGGCGGCCGTGGAGGTGGCCGTGGAGGTGGCCGTGGACGACGGCGAGGAGCGCCTGGACGCGCTGCTGGCGCGGCGCGTGTGGCTCGCCAAGCTGGCCGACGACGTCACGTACAAGCGCATGACGGCCGCGATGCAGGCGCTGCAGGCGATGCCCGAGGCCGCGTACACGCGCCTCATGCGCGTGCTCTTTGGGCTGGCGGCGCCGGCGCCGGTCGGCGCGCTGCCGGCCGTCGACTGGATCGACGCGACGCTCAACGCGTCGCAAAAGGACGCCGTGCAGTTTGCGCTGGCGGCCGAGGAGGTGGCCCTGATCCACGGGCCACCAGGGGTGGGTTTCTTCTCGATCTCCTCCCCCTTTTCTCTCTTCTCGCTACCCTCCGTCTACTGTCTATTCTGACCTATCTCCCGCCAGACCGGCAAGACGCACACCCTCGTCGAGCTCATCCTGCAAATGGTGCGGCGCGGCCAGCGGGTGCTCGTGTGCGGCCCGTCCAACATGGCGGTGGACAACCTGGCGGAGCGGCTGGCGCCGCACGGCGTGCCCATGGTGCGGCTGGGCCACCCGGCGCGGCTGCTGCCGTCGGTGCAGGACCACGCGCTGGACGTGCTGACGCAGACGTCGGCCGCCGGCGCCATTGTGCGGGATGTGCGGGCCGACATGGACGCGCGGCAGGCGTCGTTGCGGGGGCGAGACAAGGGACGAAACAGACTGTCGGCGGCCGAGCGGCGGGCGGTCTACGGCGAGCTGCGGGAGCTGCGGCGCGAGTTCCGCGAGCGCGAGCGGCGGTGCGTGCGCGACCTCGTGGTGGGCAGCCGGGTGGTGCTGGCGACGCTGCACGGGGCCGGCGGCAGCCAGCTGCGGGGGCCGGCCGGCGACCACGCGGTGGGCGACTTTGACGTGGTGGTCATCGACGAGGCCAGCCAGGCGCTCGAGGCGCAGTGCTGGGTGGCGCTGCGGACGGCGCGCAAGGTGGTGTGCGCGGGCGACCACCTGCAGCTGCCGCCGACGGTGAAGACGCGGGGGGGGAAGGGGGAGGGGAAGGGGAGGGGGAAGGGGAAGGGGGAGAAGGAGGAGGAGGAGAAGGGGGAGGAGGAGAAGGAGAAGAGGGAGGAGGAGAAGGGGAAAGAGAAGGAAAAGGAGGAGGGGAAAGAGAAGGAAAAGGGAGAGGACTTCTCGCTCGAGCACACGCTCTTTGACCGGCTGCTCGGGCTCTACGGCGACGGCATCAAGCGCATGCTGACGACGCAGTACCGGATGCACGAGCGGATCATGCGGTTCCCGTCGGACGCGCTGTACGAGGGGCGGCTGGTGGCGGCGGACGGCGTGCGGGCGCGGCTGCTGCGGGACCTGCGCTACAAGACGGGGACCGGCAGGGGGAAGACCGGGACCGGCAAGACGGGGACCGGCAAGACGGGTAAGACCGGCAAGCGCCGGAAGAAGAAGGACGGACAAGACGGACAAGACCAAGATGGCCGAGACCAAGACCAAGACGGACACCAAGACGGCCAAGACGGCCAAGACGGCCACGACGGCCACGACGGCCACGACGGCCACGACGAAGACCAAGACAGCCAAGACGGCGTGGCAGACACGGACGACACGCGCGAGCCGCTCGTGCTGATCGACACGCAGGGCGGCGACTTTCCGGAGACGGCAGAGGGGCCGGGGCCGGGAGGCAGCAAGAGCAACGCGATGGAGGCGGCGCTGGTGCGGCAGCACGTGCGGGCGCTGGTGGCGGCCGGGGTGCGGGCGGCGGACGTGGCGGTGGTGACGCCGTACCGGGGCCAGGTGGCGCTGCTGGCAGAGCTGCGGACGGCGTTCCCGGGCCTCGAGGTCGGCAGCGTGGACGGCTTCCAGGGCCGCGAGAAGGAGGCGGTGGTGGTGAGCCTCGTGCGCAGCAACGCGGCGGGCGCCGTGGGCTTCCTGGCGGAGAAGCGGCGGCTCAACGTGGCGATGACGCGGCCGAAGCGGTCGCTGACGGTGATTGGCGACTCGGAGACGGCGAAGCGGTGAGTGCACATACGAGTACGGAAAACGGAATACAGAACACTAACAGCCCAGGGGCAGCGCCTTTCTGCGACAGTGGATGGAGTTCCTCGAGGAGCACGCCGACCTTCGGTATCCGGATCTGGCGACGGCCGCGGCGTGAGCAGTGGCCTCGAGCGCGATCCGTGCGCTGCTGCTCTACGCCGAAAGAGGCTGGTCCAGGGAAGGGGCTGCCAGGATGCGCTCGCGCGACGGCTGTTTCAGCCAGCACGGATGGCGATCATGTCGCGGGCGAGCACGAGCGCGAACCGGCAGCCCGCGCTCGATGGCGCTGGGGCCTTGTTGCGTGCTCGGAGGGGGGGCAGTATCAGACGGGGCAGTACAGAGGACAGGACAGAGGACAGGACAGATCGTGCGATCTTGTCCTTTACGCTGACGCGAGGCGAACCGCCGCCGGACGCGAGACTCGAGGCAGCTACTGCAGCCCGTCACAGTCGCAGCGCAGCTCTATTTATGGAACAGGGCGATGGCCAACGGCGGTGGCTGTCTCGGCGGCGCTGGCGACCTGAGGATGAGGATGTCTGATTTCCGGTACTCTGTTGGAGCGCTGTATCAGTGGTGTACTCGGATCTCGCCGTACAGTGCATGGAAGATACTCGTTCTGGACCGTTCTCGCCATACCATGTGCTACGGAGTATCTTGCATTGTCAGAGCGCAACTGCAGTTATTGTTCGAGCTACTGCAACGGTGGGACTGTACCTGACTAGTATGGAGCTGTGCGTCCGTGGGAGACGGAGCTGTAAGTCAAGTCTACGGAGCTGTAAGTAGCTGTGTAAGTCAAGTCTCTACAGTGTAGTTAGTAGCTGTGTAAGTCAAGTATTAGTAAGCAAGTATAGCGCCGTAAATGCACTATAGTGCTGTATTCCTCCACCAATTCCGTCTTCACTACGAGTAGTTGTCCACACTGTCTTCACTACTCCAGTTGTCCACACCCGTCTTCACTACGGGCTGCGCGCTACTCGTATCGATCTCAGGCACAACAGTTTCACAACTCTCGGACACGGGTTTCCGCAACACCGCGCGTACCTCGCGTGCACTGATTGCGTGCCCACCGGCGGAACTCCACCTCGCGCCCCACTGTTCCCCGTTCGGCTGGTCTGGGCGCCATTCTGGAATCCCGCATTGGCGCCGCCCGGCTGTTTCAGCGAGCGGCCTGTGTGTTAGCGATCAGGAGGTCGGGTCGAGCGGGTGTCGAGGACGAGTACGAGTACGGGACGGGCGGGTAGTAATTTCTTGTATATTGCGCCTATTTGTGACTGGAGTCGACGGAGTATGCACACGGAAAGACACTGGAGACTGAGTATCACTGCACTGGAGAGCACTAAATACAGGGGACATGCACTGGAGAGCACTAAATACAGGGACCACTACTCGTAGAGGCAAAGCCCCTACGACGTCCCCCAATCCGAAGTAGGCGAAGTACCCGGCTCGGCCGGCCGTCCGTCAACGGGCGCCCACACCCCCCAGCAAGTCGCATCGAAGAACGTCGCATCGAGTGGGCGCCATGTAGTGAAATAGCAGGAGCAGAGCCCCTTTCTCGTACCAGAGTCGGTACCTTGTCTGTACGTGCGAGCGCCCGACATCCCGGTCTGGCATAAGACGGCGCGATCTGCTTCTGCGCTGCTTTGCCTGCTCTGCCTGCTTGCTCTGCTTCCTGCTCGCGCGCCTCTCGCCTTCTTGCGCTCATCTTTGCGCCTCGCCTTCCTGCGCTCATCGTTGCGCCTCGTCTCTGCGCCTCGTCTCTCGCCGCACGCTCACGCCGCCCTCTGCCGCCCTGGGCCTGTCGCTGGATCGACCGGACTCGCGCCGTCTGCCTCTCCTTACGCCCCGATGGACCGCGGCGACGGGCGCGGCCTCTCCTCTCCGCCGGCCCCCGTCTCTCCGTCCGCTTGACCACCGACTGCGCGCATGGCCAAGTCCTTTTTCAAGCATCCTGCCGGCGCCGGCTCCGGCGCCGGCGACCCGTCCAAGCCGAGCCGCCACTCCATCCGCGGCCGCATCTCCGCGCCCATCCCGTTCCCCGATCCGCTGGACGCCGCCCGTCCCCTGCCCGAGCAGCACGGCGCCGAGCCGAGCGCGGCGGCGCCGACTGCGCCCGTAGCGCACATTGCGCCGACTGCGCCCGCGGCGCCGGTCGCGGCGCCTGTCGCTGCGCCTGCGGCACCGTCGACCATCCCGGCGGCCGCGCCCACGCAGCTCGAGGCCGCGCCCGCCGACGCCGAGGGTCCGGCGGCGCCGCCCGCACCGGAGCCGCTCGACGCGCCGGCACCCGAAGCCGCCGCGACGCCGGAGCCGGCCGAGGCAGCGCCCGCCGCGCCCGAAGCGGCAGCGGCGCCATCCCCGCCACCGGCTGCGGCCGCGGCAGCCGCACCCGCCGCCGCGGCCACGCTCTCGCTCGCCACCGCGCCGGCCACCTTCCAGCCGCCGCGCGACGGCGCGGCGCCGCGGCCGCAGTCGTCGCCCTCGGGCTCGCCGCGCACGTCGAGCCCGCCCTTTGCGCACGCCGGCGGCACGCTGCTCGCCGGCGGCGCGGGCGTCCCGCGCGCGAGCCCGTCGGCGTCGCCCGCGCGGCGCACGCTGCCGTCGAGCTCGATGCGCTACTCGCAGGTCAGCAACCTGTCCGACGCCGCCAGCACCGGCCACCGCAGCCACCGCGGCAGCCGCAGCGGCGGCGCGCCGAGCACGGGGCCGCAGCGGAAGCGGTCCGGCCTGCGCGGCGCGCTCAGCAAGTTCTTTGGCCGCAAGAAAAAGGCCGGCGAGGACGAGCCGCACGGCGGGCCGCACGAGGCGCCGCAGCACCGCAGCGTGCGATCGGTATGTCTTCCGTCTTTTTCCTTCCTCTCTCCTCCCTCTCTCCTCCCTCTCTCCTCCCCCCTCTCTCCTCTCTCCTCCCCACTAACCCGCAGGAACCTACCATCTTGACCAAGCCGGCCTCGCCCAAGCGCTCCGCGTCGGTGCCGCTCTCCGAGTACGGCCTGGCGCTGCGGTCGCACTCCGTCGGACCCGGCGACATGTCGGCCCTGGACGGCGCGCGCACGGCGCCGCTGGACGGGCGGCCCGCGGCCCTGGAGCTGGGCGTCGCCGCGGGCGGCGTCGCCGGCGACAGCGGCCACCGCCGCACCGCGACCATGTCCGCGACCACGGCGAGCCGCATGCGCCTGGCGCAGCAGCTGCGGCGCGCCGGCGGCGGCTACGGCAGCAGCGGCGACGTCCTCGGCAGCGGCGCCGCCGAATGGGGCGCCGGCCTGTCGCCGCGGCCCGCGAGCACCCACGTGCGCGCCGCCAGCCGCCAGCTGGCCGGCCTGCGCGCCGCCATCCCGGAGCGCGACGGCGACGAGCTGGACCCGTCTCTTCCGAGTGACGGGCGGCACGCGTCGGACACCGCGACGCCGCACCCCGACGACATTGGCCGCGCCATCTCGTCCGACGTGCCCGGCGAGGACATGGCGAGCCGGCGGCGGTCGCGGTCGCTGTCGGGGCTGCAGGACATGGCGCTGGACGACGTGCAGCGGCGGCGGCGCAGCGCCGAGATCCGCTACTGGCGCGAGAGCTACGATCCGGCCTTTCTGTCGCCGCTCTCGTCGGGCATGGACGAGGGGGAGGGGGAGGGGGACGATGCAGACGACGCTGCGTCCGCCGCCGCCGCCGCCGCCGCCGCCGCCGCCGACAGCCGGCTGAGCCACCTGACGTTTATCGGCATCGACGAGCTCGGCGCGCACCTGCCGGCCTCGCCGACGGCGCGCGCGCCGGCGCCGGCGCCGGCGGCCAAGCCGTTTGCGTTTGGCCTGGGCCAGCCGGCGGGCGCGAGCCTCGACGGCCGCGTGCACAGCCTCGAGGGCCGCATGCACCGCGTCGAGCACGTCGTGGACGAGCTGTGGCGCGCGGCGCCGGCGGACGAGCGCCGCGAGCACGGCAAGGACGGCAAGGCGCGGTCGGCGACGCTGCCGCACGACCCGCCGAGCCCGACGTCGCGCTGCGCCAGCAGCCGGCGCTCGAGCCTGTCGGAGCGGACGGACCTGTCGTACGAGTCGCACATGCACCACTCGCACCTGTCCTTTGGCGACGGCCGCACCTACGTCGGCTCGCTGCACCCGCCGTCGAGCTCCGCCACGCACATGCCCGCCGCCGCCAGCACCAGCACCGCCACCGTGCGCGAGACCGCCAGCATGCCCGCGCTGTCCGCCGTCGCCGCCGCCGACCTGCTCGCCCAGCTCGACGCCGAGCGCGCCGCCCGCGCCACGCTCGAGTCCCAGGTCCGCAAGCTCAACGACCGCGTCAACGCGCTCTCCACGACCATGTACGCCATGCTGCGCGACCCCCAGGTCAAGCGCCCCGCCTCGGCCTGCCCCAGCATCGCCAGCCTGCGCGACGCCAAGCGCGCCGCCGCCGCCGCCGCCTCGCCGCCGCTGCCCCTGTCGCCCGCCGCCGACCTCCTGCCCGACGACGACGACTGCCCGCGCAAGACGGCCCGCACGCACAGCCTCGGCCAGCTGACGCTCGGCAAGGCTGTGCGCACGTGAGCGTGCGCCGCTCGCACCGGTCCACCCGACTCGACCGTGCCGACCTGCGTCCCATCTCTCCGTCCACGCCCTGTCTCTTTCTCCTCTGTTCTCCTCCATTCTCTCTGCCTTTATATCCTCTCCTCTGTTCCCCCATTCTCTTCCTTATATCCTCTCCTCTGTTCCCCCATTCTCTTCCCTATATCCACTCCGCTGTCCACCCATTCTCTTCCTTTACCCTCTCTGTTTCCTCATTCTCTTCCTTTATATCCTCTGTATTTTACCTTCTCTTCTTGCTCTCCCTCTCGTCTCCTTGTCTCTTGTCTCTTTGTCTCCACCTCCTTCCACCCATCCGACTTTCACCTACGAGTCCCCGAACTGTACTTGTACGATACAACCCTTCCAGCGCTGGTGTCCTTTGCAGCATGTTCTTTTGTCTTTTGCCTGCGGGCCTGTACGATAGCACCCGTCCGTTTGCCGTGTCACTGCGTGGCCGCTTAATGTATTACTAATACAGCCATCCATGCTTATATAATCCGGTGTAGACACCTTCCCTATTGGGACTAGCGGGCCAAGGCTGCCTCCGTGCTCCGCTCCGACTCGCCCTTATCAACGGCACCTTGGCAGTAACTGCTACGGGTTACCGAGCTCTTCACACTAGTCGGCCGAATGCGCTCAGTACGACGTAATATTGTACTGCCCTCCGCAACGTAATCACATGATTGCCGTAATCGTCGACTGTGGCCTCTCAAGTCGCAAAGCTTCAGATTCTGCATCTGCTCTCGCTGTTCGTCGCAGCCACGTCGCCTCACCTTGCGCCGCTCTCACCCCCGCGCACTCTGCTCCGTCTGTGGTCTTTGGATCTTGCAAAGGTGCACCGCCCAAAGAACGCCGCTCTCGCTGTCCACGGAGCTGGTCACTGTTTTTGCCCGCATCACTGCGATATCCCAAACAAAGGGGTCTGGCCAATTTGCTTCTTTTTCTCCCACTCTTCAGGATGGCGACACCACAGAAATGGGTCGACTGGAACAAGACCACCCAGTCCAAAGACTACCGGGGCTCGAACTCGTTTGCGACGTTTATGATCATTGGCCGTACGTCTCTCTCCCTCGCTCTCTCTCTCCCTCTCTCTCTCTAACGCAACAGCCGTCTGCTTCTTCCTCGGCATTCTGTTTGCCTCGTTCCCCTACGACTTCCCGCTGCTCTGGACGTCGGCGCCCGTGCCGCCCGAGTACTACCTGCAGCTGGAGACGCATCTCAAGTTCGTCCATCAGTCGCCGCCGCTGATTGCGCGTCTGCTCAAGATGATCATCAGCCTCGGCTTCCTGGGCTTCTTCGTCAAGCTCTTCCGCCCCTCCGAGGCCAACGTGCTCTTTGACGGCGCCAGCCTCGTCCTGTACGTCATCGGCACGGGCATCTACATTGCCAACATCGTCAAGGGCCTGCGCACCGTCAGCGCCGGCGTCTGGGACGACCCCGAGTTCATGGAGGCCGTCAACGGCCCGCTGACCGGCGAGATCTTCCTCGGCAAGGAGGACAGCCTCAAGGTCCTGTCCGCCTCCAACACCATCCTCGCCCTCGTCCTCGTCGGCGTCCTCGTCCTGCAGGTCGGCCAGTGGTACGCCGAGCAGCGCGAGGCCGACGACTACAAGGTCGAGGCCAAGAGCAGCGCCGCCGGCGGCGCCACCGCGGCGGCCACCAAGAAGAAACAGTAGCACGTCGTACAGCAGCTCTGGCCAGTGGATAGGAGCACGGCCACAGAGAGCACGATACATGGCACGGGGAGGGCAAATCCATCCTATACGGGAAGCGGTATTTCAATGTTGTATCTACAAAAGTATGGGGGCTTTGCAGGGTCCAAAGGTGGCATGTGTCATGATATCTATTCTGCTTGGAGCTACAGTGCTTGAGAAACCAAAGAGGCAAACCGGAAGTGGTTGCCAAGCTAATCCCCTCACCGGTCCCCCGAACGCAACAACCAATGTGTTCCCAGTCTATATACGCGGACCGGTGCTGCTGCTCCCAACTCCGTTTGGCAGAACCAGGACGTGCCAGGTGGACAAAGACGTAATAGGGGCATGTAAGACATCATAGTAGTACAGCGAAAACTTGCAATCAACAGCGAAGAAAAGGGTAGAGGTGACAGAATTTGTCTGATTAAAACAACGTAGGGCAAAAGGAGTGGCACCCAGTGTGGGTAAAAAGAACGCAAAGGCCTGCGGCGTGGGCTCTATGTGGTATCATATGCAAAAGAAGACAAAGGAAAGAAAGAGCAGTAGATAACTCGACGCTGGCAGAAGAAAGGGGGGGATCGGGCGAAATAGTGTACAGAGGAGCAAACGGACGCGACGCCAACTTTCTACCGCCGGACCGGCGACGGAGACATGCGCGGTGTGGAGGGCACGCTGTCGGGCACGTAGCGCTCGAGGTCGAGGCTTACGGCGGCCATCATGCTGGTAAAGGTAGTCAGCCGGTCGTTGGCGCGGTCGCGGCCGCGGACGATGGGGCTGTCGGGGGGGAAGTCTGGCAGCGCCGTGTCGGAGACGGCAAAGAGCGGCGTCGGCTGAAAGTTCCGCGTGTCTTGGAAATCAGACGCGCGGGTGCTCTGGTGGAGGCCGGCGAGGGCGACGATGCTGGGGTCGACGCCGACGTTGATCTCCTCGGTGCCGGAGGTGCGGAGCGGGTCGTACCGCGACGGGCTGTAGCTAGCGTACCGGGGCGCCTTGGGGTTGTACTGCGAGTACGGCAGGCCGGGCGGCGCGTCCGTGTCTGCGCGCCACGAACTGCGCATGCCGCGGATCGGCGGCACCGCAGCAGGCGGCGGCGGCGACACGGACCCGTCAGCAGCCACGGCCGTCGTCGCGCGCGAGGCGCTCGACATGGGCGACGCCGACTGCTTGCGGATAAAGTCGGTGCGGTAGGCGGCGTCGCCCTGCAGGCGCGGCGAGCTGATGGGCAGCGGGTTGCTGATAATGTTGCTAAACGACGTGCGCGAGCCGTTGCCCAGCTTGCCGTGCGCCATGTCGGGCAGCCGCGGGCGCCCGAAGCCGAGGCTGGCGCCGCTGAGGCTCGAGCCCGACCGCTGCCGCGCGCGCCGGCCCCAAAAGTACCAGGCGGCCGCGCCGGCGATGGCGATGGCGGCCAGGCCGCCGACGACACCGCCGGCGATGGATGCGGCGCGGCGGGAGGAGGAGGAGGCGGCGGCGGCGGCGGTAGTGGTGGTGGCCGTAGGGGGGGCCGAAGAGGAGGTGGTGGCCGTAGAGGTGGTAGCCGTAGAGGCGGTGGCCGTAGATGAAGAGGAGAAGGATGTAGAAGAGGCGGTGGCCGTAGAAGAAGTGGTTGCCGTAGAGAAAGAGGTCGCCGACAGCGCAGTGGTCGCCGCGGACGAAGTGGATGCCGAGGCCGAGGCCGCCGTGGTGGCCGTCGCGGACGGCGACGTCGACGTCGCCGTCGACTCGGTCGTGGCCGAGCCTGTCGTAAAGGGCTTGGCGTTCTGGTTGGCGTCCTGGACGCAGGCGGCGTCGACGGTCGACGTGGTGTTGCACGAGTAGCCAAAGGGACAGCAGAGACCGCTGCCGCAGTGGCCGAGCACGCCGGTGAGGGCGGTGGTCTTGACGGAGGCGTCGGGATGCGCGTCGGCGTCCTGCTGGCTCAAGTCGCACGAGATGGGCTCGATCTTGGCGCAGTTACCGTCGCCGGCCGGACAGCAGAGCACGGTGGTGTTGCCGGCGAGCACGATGCAGTTCGAGCCGGAGGCGCAGCAGAAGTTGCCCGGCAGCACGGAGCCGGCGCCGGCGCAGGTGACTTCGGAGGCGGAGCAGGAGTCGCTGCTGCGGGAGCCCAAGAAGAGGTCGTCGGCGGGCACGGCGGCGAAGCGGACAGAGTAGGCGAGCGCGCCGGGCACGCCGGCCGGGAACGGAAACGGAAACGGGAAACCGCCGGACAAGAGGCACAGCGCGAGGCCGGCAAGCAGTCGGGGCATGGCGGCGGAGGCCGGCGATGTAGTGCGTTGGTGTGCGTGACACTTGGCGATGAGTGCGTGTTGGTGTGCGTGACACTGGAGAGTAGTGAACGTTGTGTTCGTGATGCGATGCGACGATGACAATGCCGGAGCAGACTGGCTGCGAGAAGCGAACAACGAGCCGGCAGAAGAAAATAAGGCAGAGGGCCAAACCGAAAATAGAAGCACCAGGCGCGAAGAAGAGGTCGGCGGCAAACGGCCCTCAAATAGACCAGATGGCAGCCAGTGAATCGCGACTGTGAACAAGACGTGTGGAGAAGCGGACGAGGCTGGAGGCGCAGCGGCCAGATGGCGGAGGGGCGAACAAGACGAGAGGAGATGTTCAGGAAGAGAAGCAGAAGACTGAAAGAGCGCAGAAGTGGAAGCGAAGAGCAGAAGACGGGAGAGAAGCAGAAACGGGAGAGAAGCAGAAGACGGGAGAGAAGAATAGGAAAAGGAAGCAGAAGAATGAGTCAAGCCAGCACAGCCAGCGGAAGCAAAGGCCCGGCAGGAGCAGAAACGACGACGCAGACGAGGACAGGGACCGGCCGACAAAGCATGCTGTTCACACCGACACTGTCCAGAGGTCGACGAGGCCGCAAGCCAGAGCCCACGGAAACGAAGCGAGGAGAAAGGAGCAGAGAAAGGAGCAGACACAGCCGCCGACGAGAAACAAACGGCCAGCCGACAAAGAGGGGGGGCAAGAAACAAGAGGCGGCCACGACTGGCAGCCGGTCGTCTTTGAGGAAACAAATGGGGGACGCAGAAGGAGCGACCAAGGCGACTGGCTGGCGAAACCCCAAAGCCAGAGCAGTGCCGGCGGCCGTGCCCAAAGCCGTGCCCAAAGCCGTGCCCAGAGCCGTGCCCAGAACAGTGCCCAGGGCAATCTGACCCACCAGCCGTACTCCGTACCAAGAGGCTGTCTGTCGCGATGCGCACGCAAACGAGACGAGGGGCGTCCAGAGCAGCGATACGAGCTGTTTGGGCTTACGAAGTCGGGGTAGGAGCAGAAACGGGTATTACGAAGTAGCAAACGGGGCAGAAGACGGAGAAACGTGATAATGGGGTGTGCTATAAACAAGATTACCGGATTCTCCGACATATAGCATGGGAGATCATAGAAACGATGACATGGACGGCTGCCGGGCATCGTGCTGGCCACGGAGCAGACGGCTGGTAGAAGCAAGTCAGGCGCACATTGTGCGTATCGGAGAACAGATGGCTTAGAAGCAGGGCAGTGAGGCGCACATTGTGCGTATCGGAGAGCAGATGGCTTAGAAGCAGGGCAGCCCACATTGTGCGTATCTTCGTTACTGCTTGACGTCGGAGGCTCTACTGAGCTCTGTCAGCTACTCCATACAAGCAATACGAGTACAACCACAGAAGCAGAACCGGCAGATTGCTCCCGGCCAAGCCGCGCGTGGTGCGACAGCAGCCAGTCGGCGTCTTTGCGCTCTTCGCAGCGGCATGGGCGCGTTTCAGCGTGCCGATGGGGCGGCCGGCCGTTTCGCGAGGTGCAGGGGCCGCAGCGCTGGCCCGGGAAGCGCCAGGACACGGACGGGCTGCGGCTGTTCCGGCGCGCTGGATGGCTGAACGCGAAAAGGGGCCCACGAAAAGTGAGGCCCGAGCCAGAACAGGTCGCGAGAATGCCAACGACAGGTCACGAGGCCGCGGCGCGAAGCGCCCATGCGCCCGCTCTGATTGGCCAGTGGGCAAGCCACAGACGCCACAGCGGCCGTCGGCGCCAATGGTCTGAATTCTGCTCTTTCTGGCTACTGCACGTGACGGCGATGCCGACAGAATCCGACAGAGCAGAAGACAGAAAGCATGCAGGGCTGGGAGCAGGGAAGCGCGGTAGCCAATGTCCATGCTTGGGATGCCGTCCAGATCATGTCCACCGCCAGGATGTCCGCCGCCGGACGCGTCCACCGAGAGCCGCGCACAGCCAAACAGAAGATCGCCCGCGAATAGCCTCAAGCGTCATCCCGGCTGCCTGCACCGATGCTACATAATTGCGTATGGAGTACGTGTAGAAAGACTGCTGGCAGACGCCGCACGCACATGAAACGCCCCATGTCGCCATGCGTTGTGCACAGCGGCAAACTTCGCGAGCTAGAATGCCATGCTTCGCACGTGGACCCATCGCCTCCGTGCCAGTACCAAGCACCACGGCGTAGCACAAGTGTCGGAGCAGCGTGCCACGCTGCGCTGTGTCGTACGTTGCCACGGCGCGGCCGTCGCTGTGGCTTTGGCGCTGCGACGAGACCTGTTCGGGGCAGGGAACAGGAGAATGCAGGCAGCTTCGGTGGTGGGCACGGAAACTGGAAAGGCAAGGAAGGCAAGGAAGGCAAGGAAGGCAAGGCAGAGCGCAAGCCGCCGCGAAAAGCCGCTGCCTTGCCGCCGTCGCCAGACCGCCGGCCACACCGGCCGCCTTGCTCTGCTGCCGCGCGGTATCGACTTGCGGCCGGAGAGCCGCGCGGGTCTGGACGTCTGCTTGTCCTTTGCCATTTGCCCTTGGGCTAGGACGGCGACAGCGGCTCGCTGCGCGCATCGCGATGTTTCTGTTGGCGCCCAGAAGGGCGGTTGCTAGGAGGCGAGAAGACAAACATTGCGAGGTGTAGCGGGCATATAAAGACGAGGCAGATGTCTGGGCTCTTGTAGATCTGCGTGCTCGTTTTTTGCCATGTACTTCAGTATTCAGCAACACGGCTTCCGATTATGAATTCAGAAATCAACCGAAATAGGTTGGAAGCTTTCATTAGAGACATACAAGTGTCAGCGAATTTTACTTCTCACTCATTCAGGGCATGCCGAGAATGGCATCTAACCAACATGCCGAAGATGGCATAGACAACTACTAACCCAAGTCACCGAGGATGGCATAGACATCCACAGCCAACTGCCAAAGTGGCAGACAACTACGGTATCCTCCACAACGCACATCACTGAAATACGAATAGATTGAAGTTTGTTTATTTTAGGAGCGAGCTCCTGTGAGCTTTCTTGACCGCAATTGCTGCGGTTGTGGTATCAATGTTCGGCCTTGGCCGGCCGTTATCCGTCTTCCTATCCATGATGCCCGAATCAGACCCAAAGTTCCCGGAATCCAAATGCAATGTATGATGACCCATCCCATAGTCCTCGACGCCGAAAGATGAGTCCGCTCGTCAGTAGACAGAGCACATGAAGAGTAAAAGAGTGAAATAGAGAAAAGAGAAAGAGAAAAGCGAAAAGCGAAAAAGCGAAAAAGCGAAAAAGCGAAAAAGCGAAAAAGCGAAAAGAACAAAGTGTCCATCAGATCGGCAGAAACTCCCAGCCCTTCATCTGCATGACATCGCGCCAGTGGATGTACTGCTGCTGGATGTCGCCGGGCGAGCCGGCCGACTGCGGCGAGCCGGGCTGCTGCTGCTGGGCGAGCAGGTCCTGCTGGTGCCAGACCTCGTGGAGGAGCGTGGCGACGCGGCCAAAGGAGCCGACGAGCGCCTGGTCGCCCATGAGGCCGACGCGGTCGGCGAAGAGGGTGCGGAAGGAGGAGCCGGGCAGGGACACGGCGCCGCCCATGAGGTAGGCCCAGGCGACGGAGCGGTCGTAGCCGGCGGGGCCGCCGGGGATGGTGTGCAGCACGGCGGTCAGCTTCTCGAGCAGGCCCACGCAGCTGGGCTGGGCGGGGTGGAAGCCGGGCACGAGCGAGCAGAGGTAGACGCGCGCGGCGAGGCGGAAGGCGGCGGTGGTGTTGCGGACGAGCTGGGCGGGCAGCAGGGCGCCGGTGGCGGCGCAGTAGGGCCAGGCGGGATCGAGCGGGCCGCCGAGCAGCGCGTCGGCGCGCTCGGTCTGGCCTATGCGCTCGCCGACGACGCTGACGTGGTGGCAGAGCGCAATGTCATCCATGCCGTCGGCCTTGAGCGACTCGAGGCAGGCGATCTCGCTGATGAGGTACATGACCTGGTCGTCGCAGCCCATGAGCGCGCGCAGGCCCATGCTCGACGCCTGCGGCGCCAGGTGCTTCTCGCGGTACGTGTGCGCAAACGTCGGCGGCCGCGCCTGCATGGTGGCGCCGAGGATGTCGATCCAGGCCGCCAGCGTCGTGCTGAACGGGCACGCCGCGCCCGCCGGCAGCGGCAGCTTCTGCACAATGGACACGACCGCCTGGAAGTGCTGGTGCCACGGCACGTCCAGCAGCGTGTCGTCGAGCCGGCCCACGATGCACGGGAAGACGATCATGCCCAGCGTCGCCTCCAGGATCGGCTGGTAGTGCGCCGCCTCCGGCAGCGCCGCGCACAGCAGCGTGATCGCCGCGTACCGGTGCCGCATCACGTCCGCGTCCAGCGCCGCCGCCTCCGCCGCCGCCGCCGTCTGCGCGCGCAGGTGCTGCGCCGCCACGCTGAGGCAGCAGTGCAGGTAGCACGCGTTGCTGCGCAGCGCCGGCAGCACGAGGTCGCGCCGCGCCGCGCCGCGCTGGCCGGCCTCGAGCACCGGGAACAGCGTCGGCAGCACGGCCTGCACAAAGTGGTCAAACAGCCGCTGGTCGCCGGCGTCGAGCTCAATGGCCAGCGGCTCGGCGAGCGGCTCGGCGAGCGTCTCGGTGAGCGTCTCGGTCAGCGTCTCGGTCAGCGACTCGCGGCGCTCCGCGTAGACCGGCTCCAGCTCGGCCGGCGCCGCCCCTCCGTAGGGCGTCAGGCCCACGCCGCCGGCAGCGTAGGCCATGCCCATGCCGCCGACCGCCTCGGCCTCGACAAAGCCATAGGGCGGCGGCGGCGGGGTGTGGAAGGTGCTGTAGGTGGCGGTGGACGACTCGTGCAGGGTGGGCACGTCGTTGACAAACATCTGGCGCTCGGTCTTGATGTCGACCTCGTAGGGCGCAAAGGCGCCGGCGAACATGTAGTCCGGGTCGAGCTGGGGCGTGGAGAAGGCGCTGCTGCTGCTGGCGGCGCCGAGGCCGAACTCGGAGGCGGTCGTGGGCGGGCTGTTGAAGTTGAAGGCATAGTGCGCGGACGAGTCGACCGAGGCCGAGCGCGTGCGGTCCAGCGAGTCGGAGAAGGTGGCGGACGTCGGCAGCGAGTGCGACAGGCCCGGCGGCGAGTCCATGGCGGCCATGCCGACGGCGCCGAGGCCGGCCATGGGCGCCATGGCCGTCATGGGCGCCATGGAGGCCATGGAGGCCATGGGGGCCATGCCCATGTGCGCGCTCATGTGCGCGGTCATGGCGGAGACGGCGGGCAGGCCGCTGGACACGCTGGTGGACTTCTCGGACAGCTTCTTGCGCTTGATGATGACCTTGATGTCGTCCTTTTGGTGGCGGCGCGCCTCGTTGTTGCTCCACCAGTGCGGGCGCTTGTACTCGCAGGTCAGGCCGAGGTGCTTGCAGGCGGTACACGTGGGCGTGCCCTCGTCGCACTTCTTGCGGCGCAGACGGCAGGTGTAGCAGCCTGAGGGTTAGTCGGCGCACAGCGGACGAGAGAGAGCGGACAGAGGAGAGGCGAGAAACACATACCTGTCCGCGAGCGGCGGTGCATCTGGGCTTTCTTGCTGGCAGCATCGGCATTGGCCTTTGCGGACTTGGCCGCGGCGGCCTTGGCCTTGGCTGTGCGCGGAACGGCCATGTGGACGGATGTGGTGGTCTTGGGCATGGTCGACGAGGCAGAGGCAGATGGTGCTGGCGCATGCACGATGGGGGATATCGTGGCCATTTGTCTATTTGTATGCGCAGGCGGGAGGGGGTGTACCTGCATCCACACGATCAGCACAGCTCGGCAAGCCGTAGCAGAGAAAAGACTGGCAGAGCAAGAGCAAAAAGCAAAAGCAGCCGTGGATCTTACAATGGACCGAGGGACCTGGTCGACAGGGCAGATCCACTAAAGAAGAATGTGGGCGGGTGGCGGGTTGCGTTGACAATTCTGGTCCGAGGATAGCGGGTGGACGGCCAGGGGGGGGGTGAGATCAGAGAGCAATGAGCGCAGAGCAATGGGCAGCGGTCCAAGCCAGCAGTCCCAGTTGGGTTTAGGAGGGTGATAGCGAGAAGGGCAAGGAACAGAGCCAGCAGTCCGGGGGGGGCGGCAGGGTGAAGAGGCCGCTGCGAGTGGTGCAGAGGCAGCGAGGCAGAAATTAGATAATTAGTTCTCTAGGCGAGTGGCCGTAATGATTGACTGGACGAGCAAGACCGGCTTGCAGAGTCTGGAGTGGAGTGAAGGCTGGGAAGAGAGGGTGAGGAGAGGAGTGAAGAGTGAGGAGTGAGGAGCGAGGAGCGAGGAGACGGCTCCGGAGGACGACCTCACGGGAAGAGGTCGGAGACGGGACGGGACGGAGACGGGGACGGAGGGGTCTCGACGGAGGCCTTGATCAACAAGAAGCGCGGTCGGAGACAGAACAGGAGGGATGCCAGCTGGGGAGCTCTTCACGGATGCAGGACAGCCGAAGCTGGACGGCTCACGACTTATACACGGACGAGGGCGGCCGCATGGCGAGGACGGCCAGTCTGGCTGTTCCAAGAATAGAACACCAGCAAATGGCCGACGACAGACACGGCAGAAGCAGTCCGCGGCCGCTGACTGGCCTCTGCGAGGAAACGCAGGTGCAGATGCTGGCGGATTTCCTTTTTTAGAGCGCGGTGGCCGCGGTAGAGTGACCTGTCCACGCCCAATGTACGCGCGCGTGTGGGCGCACGACAGGTACCGGTACGCCGCGTGCGTGCGCTAGCACAGCAGCGGTGGGGCGGCTGCAGTCGGATGCAGTGCAACGGAGCACTGATGCTCGACTTGTACGTAAATAGCACGATGCTGGCCTCTGTGCAGCGCGGCAGCGGCAGCGCGGCAACGGCGCGGCAGCATCACGGATCGGCCGGGGATGCGGCTCAAGCGAGGAGCTCTGTACGGAGCAGGATGAGCTTGCTTCGTGAGTCCGAGTGCGGCTGCGCAGAGAAGGAGGAAGCGTAGCTCGCTGGCGACATGCGGCGCTGCACTCTGTACGAGTAGATACCTACGAGTACGTACGCACTACCACTACGCACTACCACTACGCACCACTACGCACTACCTGTAGTGTACCGCTACGCTGTAGACCTACTCCTACGCTGCACCTGCACGCTGTGCGCTACCTCGCACGAGTACGCAGCTTCGGACGGACGCACCCTGGTCGATCGGCTGACTGGCAGACCCGTTCTTACGAGTACGAATCCGTACCCGCTCTGCCGTCGCACGCACCCGTCGTCCGCACTGGACTCCGCACTCCGTACTCGTACTCGTACGGAGTACAGAGTATGACTTTATGAGCATCGATGGCACGACTCCGCACTCTACGACTCACATACCGTGCCGAGCTCCGAGACTGGCTGCTCGCCGCCGTTGGCTGCCTGGGCCGATCGCTCGTTTGCGCGCCGGCCAGTCAGGAGCCCGCGATGCCGTGCGCGGCGCGGATTGGACGCCGTCGTGTCAGTGCGAGTACAAGCGTTGTGGTGCGTCGACCAGCACGTTGTTGCGTCGACGAGTACGAGTACAAGACGTTGTGCGCGACAGTCGTACTAATACGGCTAACAGCACTAGCGCATGTGGGTCTGAGCCAAGACGGCACGCTGCCACGCTGATTGGCCGCGGAGGGCGGGTCCATGTGACGAAGCGATGGCTCGTGCATGGCTGCTGGCTCTCCGGGACCAACCGTCTCTAGCGCGGTGTGACGGACAGGGATTCGAGTCCTCGCGAGGATCAGCAGAGAGGGCCGCCGCGCCACGGGATTGGCCAGCGCTGCCAGCCGGGCCCCACCGACATGGGTGCTGCAGCGGCCGGGGTGTGCCGGTGTGGTCCGGCGCTCTACAGCGTATCGGAGTACCAGACTCTGCACAATCGAGTCTGCCACTCGTGCTCGTACGTTGTCCGTCTTCGTCTATTTTGGCCTCGCCATGCGGCTAACTCGGCCGTCACACGCCGACGCGCCGTGATGCGCAGAGTCCTGTCGACCTCGCTTCTATTTATGGCTGCAAGCGGTGTGAATTGAGGCCTGAGTTGAGGCCTGAGGCCGGAGCAATAAGACAGACCACGGAGTTGAGGCCTGAGGCTGGCGAATAAGGCACAGACACCGTTTGTGCCGTCTTGTGCACCCCGCCGGACTACAATTACTCCGTACTCCGTCCTCGTAATCCGGTGTGTTGCTTGTTTCGGAGTAGTCGTTGCTTTTTCGGAGTAGTCCAGCCGACTCCAGAAGGATCAGCTTTCCGCGAACGCGCACCGTGCACGGAACCCACAAGCCGATCGGGCGTTATGGCCGTGCACAATCAGAGTATTATTTAGGCGTAACTTTCCATTGCGACGTCTAGCTGCATGAAGACGTGCGCAGACACAGACAGCCTCGTGCGCCGTCGCATTGTCTCATTTCCTGCTCGGGACCGAGACATTCTGGTCCGGCTGCTGTGCGCGCAGTCTTTGCATTGTTTGATGTACGGAATATCGTTTTCGTTTGTTTCCATGTCAATTCTCACTTTCTTGGGTCTTCTCTCTTCTTTTTTCTTTTCTCTTTTTTCTTTTTTTTCTCTCTTCTCTTTTCTCCCTTCTCTTCCCCCCCTTCTCTTCCTTCTCTTTTTCCCTTTCTCCTCCTCTTTTTCCCTTTCTCTTCCGTCCCTCCCGCAACCCTGGACCGGCTTCTTATGCCGTCCGCAGCCAAGATCGACGCCGCGCGCAATTTCCTCGTCACATCACACCCTGTCGTCGCATCACGGACCACAGCGTATTCTGCCGTACTCCGTTCGCGTAGTGCTCGACGTTCATGCACGCGAGATCCGTCGCTGTCGTACGCCGTACTCCGTACACATTGCACGTGGGCGATGACAATATGACAAATCAGCGCGACCGCGGCGTGCAGCAAGGATGCCTCTGCTCGGGATCTGTGAAGCACGGCACGCCTGGCCGTGAGGGCCGCTGGTGGAGCCGTGCACACAGACGGCACACAGACGACGCACAGAAGAGGTCGCTGCATGGACGCCGATGCGATACGTCGTACTCCGTAGGGCGCCGTGCGCTAGTTGTGCTGCAGCTCACCGATGGTGAGCGAGCTGCACGGCGTGCTCCGTACGTCGACACGGGCAGGCATCCTCGGGCAGGGCACGGGCCTGTGATAGCGTAGCACCGCGGAGGCCGGCTGACGACTGCGGCAAGGATCGCCGTCGCCGCTCGGACGCCAGCTGCCCGCTGTGATCACGGGCATCCTGGCCGCTGCTAGCCGGGTTGGGCTATCGATGCGGCGTCCAGCGGCAGCCACCGCGCTGATTGGCCCGTGTGCGAGGAGAGAAATGGCTGAGGCTGGTGCCCACAGCCGAAGCACGGACAAGCACTTGGCGAAAGGGCAGTTGCCCGTAGGATCTTAGTGCTCGGGGGACTACGGCGTTTGGGATAGTGTAGGCGTGCGTATTGCTCCGTAAACGGAGTACGTATTCCGGCACAGCGGAGAAGGCAGTGGACACTGTCCAGTGGAAGAGCTGTGGCGCCTTGCCTCGTGCTGTGCGCCTGTTCTGTGCATCTCTCCGACGCCTCCGAGTCGGTGTGACGGCGCAACGTGCAGTGCATGGCAGGCATTGCAGGCAAGACATATGCGGCAAGAGGTGGCAAGAAGTATGAGGCAAGAGAAATGATGCAATGGAGGCAGCACACAGATAGACAGAGACACAGATAGACAGAGACACAGATAGACAGAGACACAGATGACAGAGACACAGATACAACAGAGACACAGATACAGACAGAGACACAGTACAGGCACAGCACAGGCACAGAGATACAGACACAGAGATACAGAAAGAAAGAGACACACACACACACACACACACAGCGCCACTCTCCGTCCTCCGCGCTGCTCCGCCGCCCCGTCGCTGTGCTCCGTCGCCCCGTCGCTGTGCTCCGCCGTGTCTGCCCTGGCAGCCGCTGCGACGCTGCCTGCAGAGAAGCCTCGGTGTGTGTGCGCCCGCGCGCTCACCGTCGCGGTCGTGCGCCTGTCTCGCCTGCGGCCACGACGTCATGTTGTCTCTCGTCACGACGTCATGCCGGCTCTCATCACGACGTCATGCCCCTCCGCCATCCTTGCGGTCTCCATCCGCATGGACAAGGCGCGTTGGGCGCTCACCGTCTTTGCGCCGCAATACGAGACGCACAAGACGAGTACGAGCAAAGAGCTCGCCTCGTCATGTGCCCACAGCCACAGATGGCGCTGCCGCACCCTGGCGCGCCCCATTGGGCGGCGAGCTCGGGCAATGTTCATGCGTACGGGCTCCGCACTCGGCTCCTTTGCCTTTGCACACGTCTCGTAGTCATTCGCCGGCCTCGTCTCAGCCGTTGGGAATCGACGCCGTCGCCCCGCCGCTCTCCACGCCCGTCGTCGTGATGGCGTACGGCCGCTACGGGCAGGCAGGCCGCGAGGCACGGTCCGCCGTGTTGGGCTCGTGGGCGTGTTGGGCTGGTTTGCCTCGTTGCCTACGAGTACTCCGTACACATGGAATGTGCCTCAATGCCTCGTCATACTCGTACGCACCACTGCTCTCTGTTCTGCCCGTCGCACATTGTACTGCAGTATGCACAGGCGCACCACCCCGCACGCGTGCCTCGTCCTGACCAGCCCGCTGCGGGCACATGCGGCAGACCGGATGGCCCCATTCCTGCGAACTATGCAGGCATCCCGTCCAGCGGCCGAGATGCGGCCGCTTTCTGCGCGCATTTGGCCCCCTCCGCGGCTTCGTGCGCAGCTGCTCCGCCGGGCGTGCAGATCCCGCGACAGAGCGGGAGGCCGCGCTGTCCCGGCGCCCAATGATGCGGCGACCGTTGTGCTTTACGCCGGCCTGTGGCGGGCCTGCGATGGAGGCGAGAATCGTGCCTGAGAGCGTTGGCTTGCCGTTCGAGTTGGCTTGCACAATGTGTACGGAGTACTCACTGTGCTCACCGGCGCAGCCAATCACCGGCTGCCATGGGCCCACTGCCTTGCCGAGAGTGGCCAATCAGCAGCCAGACTGCCGGCGCTTAGAGCGGACTACAGGGTATTGTTGGGTCTGCGTGCTTTTACGGTTACCAGTACTCGAGCTCGCTTTTGGCCTCCGTCCAGTAGCCAATAGCGCTGGCCGGCGAGCTAGCGCAGTGCTTCCTAGCGCAGGCCGGCAGCCAATCGGCGGCCGTCGTCGCCCGTGCCCTCTGCAGCAGCCCGTGCTTCCCTGTCGGCGCGGCCAATCAGCGCAGCGCCGCCGGGCGCCAATGCACACTGGCCGTCTGTTCACATGCGACGTGCCGAGATGGGCAACGGTGCTGCAGTGCGGCGTTCTATTCTTGCTCGCACTAGGCCGCTGGGTGAGCGGGAAGCGATCACGCCGGCTTGCGGAGGGTGGGAGTACGGCGTAGGATGGAAGGCCAGAGCACAGCCAACAGCCAACAGCCAGCAACGCCAGAAGCAACGACAGCCAGCAACGGCCAGCAGACAGCAAGACGGCCGCCAGAGCCAGCAGCCCGAGCCAGCAGCCCGAGCCAGCAGCCCGAGCCAGAGCCGCAGCCACATCGACAGACGTCAGGCAGAGACGGCCCGCCCAGCCAGCCCCGTCTCGGGCAGCACAGACTGGCGGTGGCCTGGCGGGCCTCTGCTCAGATACGGGGAGCACGAAGAACACGAATAGAGCAGGACTATATGTAGGACTATATAGCAGGACTAGCAGACGAGCACTAGCACAGGACGGGCAGGAAAGCGAGCAACGGAACGCACAGTTGGCCAGCGGACAGTCGAGCCGATAGCAGTCACGCCAGACGGCACATCACACCCCGTCACTGTCACCGCCCGTGCATAGAGTACGACGCCGGCGCATGCAACACGCCGACTGCACAGGAACGAGTGCCACCCTGCCGATCGTCTGCCGTTGCTGCGAGCACTCGCCCGGCCAGTTCCACCCTCCCGTCCACACGTACATGAGCACACTACACACATACTTCTACCCTACCATACTTCCACACGGAACTTCACACTTGCCACCCTACAACACTTACACACTACACTTGCCACCACTACCACACCTACACTCTACACTCTGGCCTCACAGCCTCTGCCTCTGCCTCGGCCTCTGCCTCTCCCCCAGCCTCTGCCTCTCCCCAGCCATACATAACATCGTAGCCGCCCGCCTGCTCCCGACGCGTCCCCTGACCCCTTTGGCTCTCGTGCATCTGTGTTGGGACCCGGCCGCCGTCTTTCCTTTCCCTCCCTCCCTTCTGCATTGCCGCTGGCCTCGCGCTCCTGGCGCCAACCCTCGTTCTGTCGCGGCCTCTCCTAGTGTCTCTACCCCTAAAGACTGCCGCGCCGTCTGCCTCGTTGACCGAGACGACGACGTGGCATCTGCCGGCAACGGCTCCGACAACAGAACAAACAAGAACAAAAACAACAGTCTTGCACGGAACCGAAAACAACGGAAGCCGTCCAGAAGCATCGCCGTCATGGTAAGCACGCTCGCGCTCCCGCCCACGCACCCATCTGACCAGACAGACGACGCACGTCGCCCCGAGGCGCCAGCCGCTGGAGATGCTGCAGCGGCACCACGACTCCTTCTTCAGCCTCCGCGGCGTGCAGGACCGGCCCGTCTCCGTCGCCACCGAGTTCATGGAGTCGGACGTCGAGGACTTTGCGTCCGACATGGACAACATGCCCGACTCGCCGCGGACCAGCCTCAACTCGGTATGTCTGTTCTGCTTTGTCGTCGTCTGCCGTCTGCCGTCTGCCCGTCTGCCCGTCTGCCCGTCTGCCTGCTCACACGGCCAGTCCGGCCAGCCCAGCTTCACCACCGTCTCCTCCTACGACGAGGTCCTCACGCCGCGCTCCAGCCGCGTGCCGCACGAGTCCGGCAAGCAGGTCGAGGGCCCGCGCGGCCCGCACCTCTTCCGCACCTCCAGCGCCCTGTCCGCCGAGTTCCAAAACGCCCTGTCGCTGTCGCCCATCACGCCCAAGGTCGAGGCGCCGGCGCCGGCCCTCCCCGCCGTCCACGCCCCCCCATCCGTGCTGCCGTACGGCGTCACGCCCCTGCCCAAGAAGCCGCAGGCGGGCCCCTTTTGCTTCACCGACGCCGCGCTGGACACCCAGAGCCTGGCCTTTTGGCCGCCCGAGAAGATTGCGCAGTGGATGCTGAACGCGGGCATCGACCCGCTCGTGTGCGAGCACTTTGTCGAGAACGACATCACCGGCGGCATCCTCGTCACCCTCAAGTTTGACGACCTGCGCGAGCTCGGCATCACCTCCTTTGGCGTGCGCAACAAGGTGTGGCACGAGATCAGCGTGCTCAAGAACGTGCCGCCCGCCGCCGCGCCGCGCCCCGCGACCCCGATCGAGGACGAGCCCGACGGCTCCGTCCAGCGCGAGCTGCGCCGCCGCGACGGCCACTCTCACTCTCACTCTCACAACCACGCCCCGCCGCCGAGCCTGCGCCGCCGCCCGAGCGCGCGCCGCCGCAAGGCGCGCCTCGAGGACGTCATCACGCCCATGGAGTCGGCCTCCATCGTCGGCATCGAGCAGGTCATGCCGAAGCCGCACGCGTGCTCCAAGGGCGAGAACTGCCCCAAGGCGCGCCGCTACCAGCGCCTCATGGCCGCCTTCCGCCAGGAGCACCCGCTCGCCGACATGGACAGCGCCGGCGTCATCATGATCGCCGGCGACCCCGGCAACCCGGCCACGGCCCGCGCCCTCTTCTCCCGGCCGGTTGACGGCCGCGGCGTGCTGTCGCCGCCGTCGCCGCTCTCGCCGCCGCCCGTCCTGCGCGACGCCGCGCGCCCGCTGTCCGACAGCCGGCCCATGTCCGACGCCGTGCCGTCCGTCGTCGCCTCGTCCGACGTCATGGGCCCCCTGCTGACGCCGCCGGTGCCGGCCCCGCTGCAGGCCGAGGCGCTGCGCGCCGTGCAGACGCGCGACCCCCAGGACAATGTCCGCCAGTTTCTGCGCTTCCAGCAGGCCGCCGCCGCCGCGAGCGACGCGCCGCCGACGCCCCCCTTTGAGCTCTTCCCGAGCCGTCTGCGCGCCCTGCCGCGCCTGTCCATCCCGGCCACGACGGGCGCGCTGGCGCGCCCGTCGCGCCTGTCGGGCAGCAGCGGCGGCTCCGGCGGCGGCAGCGCCAGCGCCAGCGGCAACAGCAGCGCCCGCTCCGGGCCGCTCTCGGCCGGCGTGCTCACCGCCACGTCCTACACGAACACGGCCATGGAGGAGTCGCCCGACATCGGCCTGGACCGCGACCGCACGCCCCATGTCTACCGCTTCGGCACGCCCTTCTCCGAGATGGACGTGCCGGTGACGGCCGTCCAGCTGCCGCTCGGGCCCGTCGCCCGCGACGCCTCCCAGTCCGTGCCGCCCGACATGAACTTCCGCTCGCCCACCACCCGCTCCATGTCGCGCGCCTCGGCGCGCCGCCCCTCGTTCCCGCTGCTGCCCGCGCTGCACGAGAACGGCGCCGCCGGCGTGGTGCGGCGTCCCGAGCACCGACGCGCGCCGTCGGCCTCGGTGCGCCCGGGCGGCACGGCCAACAGCAGCCTTGCGGCCAGCGGTGCCGGCAGTGGACGCCCGCTGCAGGCGCCGCCGCGCGTCAAGTACCCGTGGTCGCCGGAGCGCTCCACGTTCGAGATGGCCATCCCGCCGGTCGCCGCATCGCTCCTCGCCGCGCCCGCGTCGGCGGCCTCGTCGCAGTCGTCGCAGTCGTCGCAGTCGTCGTCGGCGACGTCGTCGACGGCCGCGACGTCCGCCGGCAGCGCCGCAAGCAGCACCGCCGGCAGCGCCGGCCGCGGCCTGCCGGCCAAAGCCGCGGGCTCCGGCCCCGGCGGCATCACCTTCCAGGGTCCCGTCAAGAAGCGGCGCACCAAGATGCTGCGCCACGAGTGGAACGACCGCTTCGTGACGCTCCGCGGCACGCGTCTCGGCGTGCACAAGGACGCCAAGAGCGTCGACCGCACGCTCGAGTACGTCGACATTGACGACTACGCCATCGCCTGCTCGTCCATGGCGGCGTCGTCGAGCAAGCTCAGCGCCGCCTTCCGGTCGATGAGCATCCGCCGCGCCACCGGTGACCCCCTGCAGACGAGCAAGGCCGACGTCGCCGCCTTCTCCTTCCAGCTGATCCCCCAGGACGCCCGCGGCGGCGTGCGCCTCAAGAAGCGCGAGAGCGCCCTGCCGAGCGACGCCGCTGCTGCTGGTGCCGCCGCCGCTCTCTCCGCCGCCGGCCCCGGCTGGCCCCTGTCTTCGGACACCCCCGCACCGGGCCGCGCGGCTTCGGCGCCGCCGCCGCCGCCGCCGGCCGAGGCCGCCAACGGCACGGGCAAGACGCACCACTTTGCCGTCAAGAGCCGCGACGACCGCATCGAGTGGATGCGCGAGCTCATGCTGGCCAAGGCCATGCGCCAAAAGGGCGAGGGCTTCGAGGTCAGCGTCAACGGCAACATGATCTGACTGTCCGGCTTTCTGTTTCCCTCTTTTCCTCTTTTCCTCTTCCTCTTTTCCTGTCTCCATGCACGAAGTCGCTGTGCGCTCTGCTTTGTATCTGCGCGTTTTCCACTCTCACCCGGTCTCATGTTTCCGGTCTCCGCTGTCTATCGCTCTGCGCCAAGAACGTCTCATTTCATTCCATGTCTGCAAAATCAAACGGGGGAACTTGGGATCGATCGAACGGAATCTGGGGCTCTGCTTTTATCAGTTTTATACCACCACGCTCCTTCCACAATGGGCGGCAATGTACTTTAATTCTCATTCTGTTTACACCAATGCATCTTATCTTTGTAGTACGATTCACGTGACTACTTACCGACTGCGCCGTAGTCGTGTTTCTCTGCATTGCTTGGATCGTGTGATGTATTGGCTCTATCTTACAAAGCTGTCTCGGACTG
The DNA here is from genome assembly GCA_002778075.1 of Grosmannia penicillata. Lineage (NCBI taxonomy): Eukaryota > Fungi > Ascomycota > Sordariomycetes > Ophiostomatales > Ophiostomataceae > Grosmannia > Grosmannia penicillata. The sequence continues at coordinate 221,549 of PCDK01000028.1, read as the reverse complement.
CGGCCGCGTGTCGGTTTTCTTTCTTCTTCTTTTTCGACACCACGCTCTTCCGCACGCCTCTCTGGGCCCTGGCCCTCTCAGGTCCTGAGCTTCGGGCGGTCCAGCTTGGCCATATCGTTCACGGCTTCCCAGTCGATGGCGTTCCACCAGGCATGGACATAGGCCAGTTTGCCGCCGTAGCCGTCGGCGCCGAGGCCGTAGTCGCGGAGCCAGACGTGCTCCCAGGTGCTGAGGCAGAGCAGCGGGATGACGTCAATGCCGCCGGGCGGGCGGCGGTCTTCGAGCGCCGTGAACAGGGGGGCCATGGAGGGCGAGGGAGCGGGCGTCGGCGTGGAGGGGAAAGAGGGCTCGCGGCCGGGCGCGGCGGACAAGGCGGCGGCCTGCTGGTCGAGCCAGGCGCGGGCGACGTTGGTGGGCGCGGAGGGTGCGCCGGGGGTCGTCCCGGGGGCCTCGGCGCCGACGTTGTTCATGTCGACGGCCTGGCGGCGCCAGTGGGCGCCCGGGTAGGGCGAGCCGGCGTGGTAGGTGGTCAGCAGGCGCAGGTGCTCGGCGCCGCGGCCGGCCTGCGGCAGGGTGTTGGCCTTGACGAGCCAGATGAAGCCGGGGCCGAACATGGCGTTGGCCGTGGCGGTGAACTCGCGGCGCAGCGTCTCCATGCTGCCAAAGTTGCCCTCGATGGCGTCGCGCAGCAGCGCGGGCACCTCGGCGGGCGGCTGCGGCGACTCGCGCAGCTGCTTGAAGAAAAAGTCCGTGTTGTGAGCCATGCTGGCGTGGTTGAAGATGGCAGCCTGCGTCGGCGAGCGCGCCGAGTCGAGCACGATGCTCTTGAGGTCGCGGTCCTCGTAGTCGGTGCCCGCCACCAGCTGGTTCAGCCGGCTCAGCATCAGCCCCATGTGCTTGGTCCACGCCAGGTCGTAGCCCTCCGCCGAGAACAGGTTCGGCACGCTCGCGTTGGGGTCGTGCCGCGAGATCGGCATGCTGTGCAGGCGCCGGCAGCAAGCCCAGGCCGCCGCGGGCGCTGGCCTCTGTGTCTGTGCGCGAGGGAGCCGGCGGCCCAGCGCCCGGAGCCGCGGGCGGAACATGGCGGTCGTGGGGAGGAGCGGAGCAGGGGACGGACGGCAGGACGGGGCCGGCGCGAGAAGAGTGCTGGCGTGGTCGCGCGGATGGCCTGGCGGAATGAAGCCTTTTGCCGGCTGCCGAAATGCGCAAAAATTATCGTGGGACGGATTTTCGGCGGCCATTCTGCCGTCCCTGACCGCCCGGAGCTACCTATCACCCCTCCGATCGCTGCGTCGCTCAGTTCAACGTGTGTTCGTAGGAATGACTTTATTGTGCCATTGCCATTGGTATGTTTCTGAGTGTTTTTGTTCTTGAAACAGTGGATTGATCTATCGCGTTTTAAATACACGTCCCGCTCCTATCCAATGCGAATATGAGAGCCTATACTCCTCAGCTATAAGGCCTGCTCTATGCAAATGACCTACACAGGCAAACTAAATCAAATAATCAAAAAGCAATCGCCAGTGAACAGTCCTAAACCCCGTGGCCCCAGTGTCAGCCCAGATAACGCCGGCAAGTACTGTACCATCTGTCGGACAGACTCTAGTCCTCCATCATGGCGAGCATGTCGAGCTCCGTCTTGACGAGCTGCTCAAACTCCTCGCGGTCGATGCCCGAGGACCGTGCTAGCATGTAGAGGCTCTTTATGCTGCGCGAGACGTGCTGCTTGACGCCAAAGTCGCTCTGCTCCTTCTTGCCGGCTGAGTGCTCCAGCTTGGCAACAAGCGCGGCCGAGCCGCCCGACGAGCTGTGGCTCGACACGGACGCAGGCCGCGGGTGCAGCAGTGCAGCCAAGCGGTCCTCGTCCACCGCGTCCCGGGCCTCACCGCGGTCGCCGTGCCAGCCATGGACGGCACGCTCCAGGGTCTGCGCGTGCGGCTGGCCGAGACCCAGCGGCGCCGCCGGGCCGAGGATGGACGCGTCGACCACCTCGTCCGGGTCATGGTTGTCCATGGCCGGCTGCACGGTGTCGTACTGGGAAAAGTAGGCATCGTCGGCCTCGGTGTTCTCGTCGGCGGCACGCGTGACCGCGAAGCCCAGGTGGCTGGCGCCGACGGACGGCTTCATGGACGCGGGGGCCGGCGAGTGCTTGACGGCGGGCGTCCGGGCCGGCGTGGCGTCGTAGAGGGCCCAGTAGCCGTCGTCGTCGTCGTCGTCGTCGTCGCCCGCTTCGCCGACGACAGCGGCACTGGCGAGGTGGTCGCTGCCAGCCGTCTTCTTGGTCTTCTTGGCATGCTCTGCGGCTTCGACAAATGCCTGCTCGGCCTCAGAAATGGTGCGGGCGCCGCTGAAGGCGGCAAAAGCGTCGGGGGTGTCGGGGATGCTGACCTCGCCGACGCGCCAGCCGGTGCCACCGCCCTCGTGGTCACCCTCGCAGTGGACGAGCTGGAAGACGAGGTCGAGGTCGCGCAGCAGGACAAGCGCCTGCAGCGTCTCGGCGTCGAGACGGCGGTAGCGGATGGCGACGTCGCCGTTGTCGCCGGACGCGGCGCTGTCCCAGTCCACCTCGACCTCGCCGGAGATGGGATGCGGCTCGAGGCGCGCGCTGCGAGCAATGTCGACGAGCTTGGCGGCCTTTTCCGCGTCGTAGGACAGCAGGCGGATCCAGGGCTCGGAGCTGGACGCGGAGAGGAACTGCACGCGCTGGCGCAGGATGGGCGAGAGCATCGGCAGGATGGCCGTGGCCGGCTGCGAGGCAATGGCAGCGCTGGGCAGCGAGGGCAGCAGCGGCGCCACGATACCGCGCGCATCGAGTGGGCAAACGACCTCAGCCATGGCGGTCAACGGCCGGCGTCGTAGCTGTTTTGGCGGGTTGGAGGAGGGTGGTGAAGGGGGCGTCGGAGGGCGAGCTCGCAGCGCTAGAAGCCTGCTTGCGACTTCGCAAAGACCAAGCAAATAGAAAGCAGTCCAAATGGCTGGCCGGGGATAGAAAGGCCAAAGGCCAGGGACAGAAGATGGAGGCTGAAGTGGATGTGAAGCGAGAAGAGGCGAGGGCGCGATATGTGCGCGTTGCCCTGTTGTTGGCTGTGCCGATAAATTCACATGTGACGAGGCTGTGGGACGGCCAGGAGGAAATCTCTGCCGGAGGGCGAGGACGCAGGCTTTTAACGATGCGCGTGCCGGTGCCGCGTGTGTGTTGTCACAAAGGGGTCGTGATGCCGATCCTCGGGATACACAGAATACGGAGTACAGAATAGAATACCAGCAGAAGCAGGCAGAAGGCGGCCACGGAGGCGAAGGGAAGGAGCGAGGGCCAGGGCAGCTGCGAGGCACGGCAGTTGCCTTCCAGAGCTTCGGGGGCGTAGTGGGGCCCAGTGCTCAAGATGGCTCCCTCCGCCCACGCTGGAGCGCTTCGGGCAGACGGAATCAATCAGCGGGCGCGCAAAGACCTCCCTTTTGCCTGGGTCGCAGGCAGGACCCTGGGGCCCCGCGCTTTCCTCCTGGAGCAGCGACGGCGGCATCGGCCGCTTGCAGTCGTGACAGATGCGGCTGGCAGGCGCCGGGCGCTCGCGGTCCCGTGACCGTGGCAGGCTCACGTGGCGGGAAGTGCTCGCCACTGGCTTTGCATACAACCAAAGCAAGACAGGTACACTACAAGAAACACTCGTCGGCCATGGTCTCGGCGGCCTCGCGCCACGCAAAGTGCCCGGCCACGAACGCCGACGGCAGCCGGTCTGCAGCATCTCTGCGGTTGCACAGCGCTGCTGCATTCACGAGGACACGTGGCCTGCGCCCTGCTGCTGCCGTATTGGCACATGAGAGAACCATGATAAGGAGGTCTCATTAAATATAGTAGATGAAAGACAGCTCCGCAGTGTCCAGCGACGCCGCCTCGATGGGGCTCGGCATAGCCGATCAGGGCACAGAGTTGGCTGAGCCCCTTGCCGGACTCCGTATGTCACAGTTGACGCCTCTGTCCCCTGAGTAGAGGATATGAGCAGGTAACGTTGATCGACTACGAACACGCTTCTTTCTTCGAGTGCGAGCTGAACTGCCTCGCGCGCAATATCTGTTCGCTGACTAACCATGACGTAGCGCTCGCAGCCTCTCGTCGCAGCATGCAATTATAGGGGTGGCTTTACTGTATAGTATGATATCCCCAAGTATGTATCTATGCGAACGACAAACCTGCTATCAAGCCTCCGGATCGTTTGGGGTGTCTTTTTTGTTGAGCTGTATCGTTCTCTTGCTTTTCGTTCTGACTACCGACGATTGTGCGCGCCGCTGCCCACTGGCGGAAGCAGAATCGAGCGCTCCCTGCCTCCTCCAACGTCCCGAGAGCCTGTTCGTTCCCGCGGACGGGCACTGGCGCATGCATGTCGGGCAATGTGGAGCGACTAAAAGATGAGGTACGGAGGCGTTGCTGACGATGCGCTCTGTCGTTGGGATGCGGGACGTGGCTAACGCGATCGCAGGGCTCCAAGCTACAGGTGGTGGTTGCGGGCGGCACGGCAGGGCTGATCTCGCGGTAAGTGTGTACCTGCTTATCTTTGTTTTCGTCTCTCGTCTTCTCTCGTCTTCTCCTCTCGTTTGTCCTTGCCCTGACTCCCCAGCTTCATCGTCGCGCCGCTCGACGTTGTCAAGATCCGCCTCCAGCTGCAGACGCACTCGCTGTCCGACCCGCCGTCGCGCGCCGACCTCCATGGCGGACCGATCTACAAGGGCACGCTGCCGACGATGCGCCACATCCTCGCGCACGAGGGCATCACGGGCCTCTGGAAGGGCAACGTGCCCGCCGAGCTCATGTACGTCTGCTACAGCGCGCTGCAGTTCACGACCTACCGCGCCGCCACCGTGCTTCTGCAGGGCGCCGGTCTGCCGTCCGGCGCCGAGTCCTTTGTCGCCGGCGCCGCGGCCGGCGCCACCGCCACCACCGTCACCTACCCGCTCGACCTGCTGCGCACGCGCTTCGCCGCCCAGGGCACCGACCGCATCTACGCGAACCTGCGCCACGCGCTGCGCGACATTGCGCACGACGAGGGCGCGCGCGGCTTCTTCCGCGGCCTCGGCCCGGCCCTCGTGCAGATCGCGCCCTTTATGGGCACCTTTTTTGCCGTCTACGAAGGCCTGCGCGCCCCCATGGGCCGCGCCGCCAACGCCCTCGCCCAGCGCCTCACCGGCCACCTGCCCGACGGACCGCTCCGCCTCCTCGGCGCCGGCGACGCGGGCGCCGGCGTCGTCGCCGCCGTCGCCGCCAAGACGGCCATCTTCCCGCTCGACCTCGTGCGCAAGCGCATCCAGGTCCAGGGCCCGACACGCAGCCGCTACGTCCACCACAACATCCCGGTCTACGACGGCCACATTGGCCGCACCCTCCGGACCATTGCGCGCCAGGAGGGGCTGCGCGGCCTCTACCGCGGCCTGACCGTCAGTCTCATCAAGGCCGCGCCGGCGAGCACCATCACCATGTGGACCTACGAGCGCGTGCTGCAGCTGCTCATCCGCATGGACAAGGGCGGCGAGCAGGTGCTGAGCATCTCCTAACAGACTCCCATACGCCTTTCAGCCTGGAGGACAAGATAGACAAGTTTCAATAGAATCAAGAGCCAATGTGTACACGAACTGCGGCGCATCATCATGGCAAAGCCGTTGGCAGGTGAATGGGCGAAACAAAGGCATCATCTCCGTCTATGCCACAGGCCTCTGCATTCTCTATCATACACAGGAACGATGTAAATGCCGTCTGAATGTACACGTGTATACCGCCGACCATGCTCGTCTCCGGCGGATCCTGAATCTGCCGTGTGCCGTATGCCGTCCGCCGTTACTTCCTCTGGACCATGTCATCAGCGTCGCATCACGGCTTTTGCGTTACCCTTGCCTTCTCTCTCTTCTGCCCGGGTGCGTCTCACTTATTTGCCCTGCTTGACCCAGCCCTCGACGGTTTCGCGCGCCGCGTGGACCTTGTCGTTGGCGTAGGACTTGCTGACCTGGACGTGGACCTTGGCGAACTCGATGGAGCGCTCGATGGCCTCGCGGGTCTGCAGGTGGGCCTGGGCGACAGCCGGGACGCGCTGCTCGTAGGTCCAGAGCAGGTCGGCACAGTTGCGGGAGGTGACGGGCAGCAGGGTCCAGCCGGCCGTGACGCCAAAGGCGAAGGGGACGGTGGCACGCAGCAGAATGTTGCTGCGGCGGGTGACGATGCTGCCGGCCATGGCGGCGACGAGCACGTAGACCGCGCCGGGCATGAGGCGCTCGCCGCTCGCACGCGAGGGGGCGAGGGAGGCGATGGTCTCGGTCAGCGAGCGCTCGAGGTGGAAGACGCGGTCGGCCGTACGGTTGACGCCGTCTTCGGCGGCGCGGGCCTGGCGGTAGAGGAAGAGGCGGGCGAGGCGGATCTGGCCGGCGAGGCGGTCGGTCGGCGTCGGGCCGTGGTACGGGTGTTGTGGTGACGGCAGGGCGAGCGCGGAAGAAGAGGCAGGGGAGAGGGCGGTCTCATCGGCGGCCGCGGAGGCGGACTCGGGCGCCGGCTTGGCGACGGTCAGCGCGGTCGAGGCGGGCGCATCGTAGTCGTCGTATATGGGCTTCTTGGGCTGCCAAAGGTCAGCAGGGCCGCCTCGAGCGGAGCGGGAAAACCAAGACGGACGTAGCTGCCCGGAGCTTCGGCATGTGCTGTCCGGGGGAAGAGGACGGTGGCGCCGAGCAGTGTTGCGACCACGGGCGCGGCGGTTCCCTGTGCGCGTCAGCCATCGGTCCTCTAGGGCGCCAAGATACGCCGGCGCGAGGCATCTGGCAAGACCGACGGCAAAGCATCTGGCAAAACCAACGGCAAAGCATCTGGCAAAACCGACGGCGAAAAGAACAGAGAAAGGCCAAGACGAACCCGTTGCAAAAGTCTGGCAGCCATGGCCGTCAATTGGCTTGCGCGGCAAGAGTGGCGACAGCGGCGGGGGCGGAAAGCAGAGGCAAAGGAGCGACGGAAGCACGGCGACGGGGTGAACGGCGGCCGACGGGATGCGCAGATGGGATGAGGGCAGAAAAAGCGCCGATGATGCGTTGTTTGGCGATTGGGCGAAAATCGCTCCTGTTCTTCTCGGTAGCTCCTGCGGCTATTTTCCGGAGGTGCTCCTGCTCTTTTCCTCAGTTTTTGCGTTGCAATTATTTCGACGCGCTAGCCATGTACGGTCTAGCGTTTCCTCGCCGATGCGGGCGCATAGTCGGGCTACAGGCCTGCGAGCCACTAAGCGGCGGGCCAAAATTGCTGATTTCGCTCACGACAACGGAGCAGGCGGAAACAAAGCACGGCGACGCCACGGACTCGACACAAACATGATCAAGCTTGCCCGGCGTATGCGGCTGGCGCCGGCGCGGCCGCAGCCATGGGTCTGCGCGCAGTGTCTCGGCCACACGGCGGCGCAGCGGCGGCCGATGTCGTGGCGGCCGGCGGTGGCGGCGAGCGAGACCAGCGAGGCCAAGGCAGCGAGCGCTGCCGCGGCGGTGGCGGGCGCGGCGGGCGGCGCGTCGACGGCGAAGCCGTGGCTGCTGACGGCGGACTGCCGGGCGGATGTGGGCCAGGAAAAGGCGGACGATACGCTGCTGCGGGCGATCTTCGACTCGCCGGCGGCGTGGACGGCGTTCCAGGAATCGATGGCGGCGGCGCCGCGCGTCGGGCTGTTTGGCAACGCGTACCTGACGGAGCCGGCCGGGTTCCTGGCGTTTGCGGACGCGAACCTGGTGCGCGCGCAGCAGATCGTGCGGCGGGTGGCGGCGGCGGCGACGACGGAGGAGTACCGGCAGGTGGTGGGGGACCTGGACCAGCTGAGCGACGTGCTGTGCCGGGTGATCGACCTCTGCGACTTTGTGCGCACGAACCCGCCGGACGAGGCGATGCAGCAGGCGGCGGCGGCGGCGTGGACCAAGACGTACTGGTACATGAACGAGCTGAACACGACGTCGGTGCTCAACGACCAGCTGGCGGCGGCGGTGGCGATGCCGGCGGTGAGCGGGCAGTGGACGGAGGAGGAGCGGGCGGTGGCGGAGGTGCTGCAGCTGGACTTTGCCAAGTCGGCGGTGGACCTGCCGCAGGAGGCGCGCGACGCGTTCGTGGCCATCTCGCAGAGCATCAGCGACGTGGGCGGGCGCTTCGTGGACGAGATGGCGCCGGCGGAGGACTTTGTGGAGCTGCCGCTGGCGCAGTGCGAGGGCCTGGACCCGCTGGTGGCGCGGCGGTGCCGGACGACCGGGCGGCTCCGGGGGCTGCTGGGCGGCGGCGGGGGGGCGGCGGCGGTGCGGCTGCCGACGGTGAGCGCGGAGACGGCGCTGGCGCTGCGGACGCTGGCGTGCGAGGACGCGCGGCGGACGGTGTACGGCGCGTCGCGGCGGGCGTCGGCGGCGTCGGTGCAGCGGCTGGAGAGCATGCTGCGCCAGCGGGCGACGCTGGCGCAGCTGGCGGGCTTCCCGAGCTACGCGCACATGGCGCTGCGGGACCGGATGATGGCGCGGACGCCGGAGAACGTGCAGCAGTTCCTGGCGTCGCTGGCGCAGCGGCACCGGGGGACGGTGGCGGGCGTGGTGGCGACGCTGCGGGCGGCCAAGGCGGCGGAGACGGGCGCGGCGCCGGAGGCGGTGGCGCTGCACGCGTGGGACCGCGAGTACTACATGCGGCGGGTGCGGCAGCAGGAGGAGGCGGCGGCGGCGGCGGCGGCGGGCGCTCCCTCAAAAGCGGCGGGCGAGCCGCTGGCGCACTACTTCTCGCTGGGCACAGTGATGCAGGGGCTGTCGCGGCTGCTGCAGCGGCTGTACGGGCTGCGGCTGGTGCCGCGGGCGGCGGCGCCGGGCGAGACGTGGCACGGCGACGTGCGGCGGCTGGACGTGGTGTCGGACGCGGACGGCCACGTGGCGGTGCTGTACTGCGACCTCTTCTACCGCGCGGCCAAGTCGCCGCACCCGGCGCACTTCACGGTGCGGTGCTCGCGGCGGATCGGCGCGGCGGAGGCGGCGGCGGCGGCGGCGGCCGGCCGCGACGCCAACGACGGCATGGCCACGGGCCCGGCGCCCGGCGGCGGCGGCGCGCGCATGCAGCTGCCGACGATCGCGCTCGTGTGCGACTTTGCGCGCGCGGCGCCGGGCCGGCCGGCGCTGCTGACGCTGCACGAGCTGCAGACGCTCTTCCACGAGATGGGCCACGCCGTGCACTCGGTGCTGGCGCGCACGGCGCTGCAGACCGTCGCCGGCACGCGCTGCGCCACCGACCTGGCCGAGCTGCCGTCCACGCTGATGGAGCTCTTCGCCGCCGACCCGGCCGTGCTCTCCCTGTTCGCGCGCCACTACGAGACCGGCGCGCCGCTCGACATGGCCCGCGTCGCCGCCGCCCTGCGCCGCGCCCGCCGCTTCGCCAGCCTCGACGACGAGCACCAGGTCGTGCTCGCCATGCTCGACCAGCACTACCACGGGCTCGCGCCCGCCGACTTCGAGGGCGGCGCCCTCGACTCCACCGCCCGCTTCCACCGCCTCCAGCAGCGCGTCGCCCTCGCGCCCGCCGACCCCCCCGACACCTGCTGGCAGGGCTTCTTCGGCCACCTCTACGGCTACGGCGGCACCTACTACAGCTACCTCTTCGACCGCGTCCTCGCCGAGCGCGTCTGGTCCCGCCTCTTTGACCGCGGCCGCGACGGCCGCGCCCTCGACCGCCGCCGCGGCGAGCACCTGCGCGACAGCCTCCTGCGCTGGGGCGGCGGCCGCGATCCCTGGCGCTGCGTCGCCGACGCCCTCGACGACCCGCGCATCGCCCGCGGCGACGAGCAGGCCATGGCCATCGTCGGCAGCTGGGGCATCAGCCACGAGTAGGCGTGGCCTGTCTCCTCCTGTATTACATAAGCAAAATCTCAAATAAAAGTACCGAGTACCGAGTAAGCATATTTCAGCCGCACGCGGAACAGGCCAATAGCGCTGTCCAATCACGTCTTACACCGTAATACTGTACCACTTCGATCACAGCTCGTGTATTACGTTTCCGATCTCCTATTCTACGGACTGCGCGGCGCCTCGCCGTCGCGCTGCACGCCTCTCCGCTCTGCCCGCTGTCGTCGCCATGGCGCGCCTCTCGAGCCTGCTTCTGCGCGTCGTCGTGCTGCCGGCGCTGGCCTCCTCGACTTCGACTTCCGCTTCCACCACTTCCACTTCCACCACTTCCACTTCCACTTCCACTTCCGCCGCCTCGCCCACCATCTTCAACACCTCCGTGGCCTCTGGCGCCCCTGAAGCCTTCCACCGCTATGCCTACCACGGCTGCTTCCTCGAGATCGACGGCACCGACGGCACGGCCCCCGGCGCCCGCACCGTCCAGGGCGGCACCGATGAGATCCTCCCCGGCACCATGACCCCCGCCCTCTGCCTCGCGTTCTGCGCCACCGCCGCCAGCAATGGCACGGCCGCCTACACCTACGCCGGCATCGAGTATGCCCGCGAGTGCTGGTGCGGCACGGCCCTCTCCGGCATCGCCACCGAGGAGCCCGCCGCCGACTGCAGCCTCCCCTGCGACGGCAACGCCAGCGCCATCTGCGGCGGGAATCTGCGACTGACTGTATGTGTTCCTCTCCTCTCTCCGGCCCCCGGCTCGGCTGACCGGCAGGTGTACAAGCTCAGCAGTGCCGCCCACGGGCCGGCCAGCGTCGCCGTGACTGTCGGCATCGCGATCGCCATGGCCGTGGCGCAGTGCCTCTGAAGCGACCCTTGTTCCGATCTCTCGCCGCAGAGCCGTCGCATGGGCTGTTTGGACCGTTACTGTTGCCGTTGCTGTTGTCTGTTGCCGTTGTCTGTTGTCTGTTGCCGTGTCTGTTGTCTGTTGCCCTGTCTGTTGCCTGTTGCTGTTGTCTGTTGTCTGCTGTCTGTTGATACATTGTTTGATTTCCTGTTCCCCTCAGCCCTCGTCTTCCATGCATGCCTCCACGTCATCCAAACCGCAGCGGTCCCAGTCCTCGTCGCTGCATCGCCGCCTGCACGGCCGCCTGCACCCGGCCCAGCGCCAGCCGCCAGAGCGCCAGCCCCGACTCGTCGCCTTCGCTGTCGTCGCCGCCCGCCTCGCCCGCGCCGCCCTCCTCGACCAGCCAGGCCAGCCACACCACCAGCTTGCGCGCCTTGTCCATGTCCCGCTCGTCCACCACCACCCCTTCCACGTACCGCTCGAGCACCTGCACGTCCGCCTCGTGCGGGCCCTCGTCGCGCGTCGCCGCGTGCCACCGCTTGATCATGTCCTTGGTCTCCGGCAGCGACAGCAGCACCGGCGACGATCCGACCCCGCTGGACGGCGACGACGCCACCGCCCCGAACCGCACCTTGGGCGGTGCCGCCTGCATCGGTTTCGACTCCGGACCAGGCTCCTCTCCCTTGCTGCCCGTGGCCGCAGCGCTCGCCTCGCCCGCACCGCTGCCGCCACCGCCGCGCCGCATGCCCGGCACCGCGAGCCGCACCGCCCGCATCGCCTGCTGCGCCTGCTGCGCCTGCTGCAGCGCCAGCCGCTGCTGCTCGTAGTCTGCCAGCACTTCCGCCCGGATGTCCGCGGGCAGCGCGGCCAGCACGCTGGGGTCCGGCGCTTCCAGCGCGCTGTCGGCGCCGTCTCTGTCCCGTCCGCGCTGGCCTCGGTCTGCGCCGCTGCTGTTCGGCCGCGAAAAGAACGCCTGAATCCGCCCGGCCGCCGCGTCCTGCTGCCGCTCCCGCGCGGCCGCTGCACCGCCCCGCCACAGCGTCCGCCGGACGCCCGCCGGACCGCCTTTTCGGCCAGGGCCGCCGGCCACCCGCACGCTGCTCTTGCGCGGCGACCGCGCCGGTGAGTGCGACTGCTGCCGCCGCTGCTGTCGGTACCCGGCGAGCACCTCGGCGCGCACCTCGGCCGGAAGCGCTTCCAGCACGTCAAGGTCGACATCGGCCGGCAGGTCCTCGGGGGCGACGCCGTGCAGCCGGCACCACGCCTTGCTCGGCGACGGATTCCTGCTGCGGTGGCCGTTGCCGGCGTCGCTGTTTGCTCCGACACTGGCAGTCTCCTCTCGTCTCTCTTCGCGCTCTCCAGACGCTTCGCGCTCTGCGCGCTCGCCACGCTCCTCGCCTGGTTCGCTCACCAGCCGCCGCCGAATGTCTGCCGGCAGTGCCGCCAGCACGCCCGGGTCCACGTCGCGCGGCAGAACAAACTGCGTGCTCCCCAGAAACACCGGCGACGGCGGCTTTTGGGCGGTCCTGTCCGCGACAGCCGGCGGGCCACCGTCGCCTCCGGCTGGCCTCCTCGCAGCAGGGCCAAAGTTCAGCCTCTTCTGGCTGCCCTCGGGCGCGCCGATCGTCAGCTTGATCGGCTCCAGCCGCTGCATCTGCACGCCCAAGCCGCGCAAGTCGCCCGGGCTGAAGTGGAACGACCGCAGAAGCAGCACAGCCTCCTTCCCGATCGTCGCCGCGCTGTGCGTCGCGATGCCGAATACCATTGTCTTGCTGAACACGTCGCACCGCCCGTGGCCGAGGTGCTTCTCCGGATCAAGCGGCGCGTCTGCGGCGCGCCGCAGCACCTTGAGCGTGAGGTTCCGGCCGCGCACCTGCTCGTGCAGCAGCCGCCGTCCCAGCTCCTCGCAGAGGTTCATCACAAACTCCTCCGCCTCCTCCTGGCTCACAAAGCGGATGCCCCAGTTCACCTCCGCCGACACGGACTTGCGCACCGGCTGGTCGCCGACGTCGGTGTGGTCCACGCCGCGCGCATACTCCCACAGCCGCTCGCCCGTCTTCGGCCCGAGCACGGCGACGAGTCGCTCCTTGGAGACGCCGCGCAGCTCGCTCACCAGCTTGACGCCAATCTCCTCGAGCTTGCCCCCGATGCTATGGGCCACCCCGGGAAGCTGCTCGACGCGGAGCGCGCCGAGAATGTCCAGCACCTCCTCAGGCCGCATCAGAAACTGGCCCGCCGGCTTGGCCCGCCGCAGCGCAACCTTGGCGAGCAGAATGTTGCCGCCAATGCCCACCGAGACGTGGCAGCCTGTGCTTTCCAGGATCCGCTGCCGCAGTGCTGTCGCAAGGGCCATCGCCTTCTCCTGCTCTCTCCCGACGCTGGCCTCGTCCACGCCAGTGCCGGTGGATCCAGCCTCGCGAAGAATGCGACTCGTTACATCCACGAGGGCCTCGTCCACGCTGACGCTCTGCACGACACCACCAACGTCGAGAATGGCCTCGTAGAATAGGCTGCTGGCTTCCTCGTAGGCTGGGAAATCGTACGGGAGAACCTTGAGTTCGGGGCAGAGCTCGGTGGCTCGCTTCATCCACATACCGTTCTTGACACCAAATTCGCGCGCCGCGTAGTTGCAAGAAGCAATCTCAGAAGCATTGCCAGTAGAGTGGGCAACCGCGGCCGGCTTTCCGGTGTACTCGGGCATGCTCTTCAGCGAGACGGCGCAGAAGAAGCTGTCGAAATCCACATGCATAATGTACCGTCGGGAGCCCGGCTTTCGTTTGCTGTCCTTCCCAGGCGCTAATATGGCCTTTTCGGCTGCGAGCTTCTGCAGTTTGGTCTTGAGCTCTGCCTTCCAAGTGGACAGATGGTGGAGCCGGCTTTCAGAGTAGAATTGCTTGAGGAAGTCGGGGTTTGCTGCAGACGCAAATCGGATCTTGGGATCGGAGCGTAACAGCGCATTATGCTCTTCCGAAGTCAAGGGCTTCTGCTTGGACGGAATTCCCATATCGGTCTGGCTCTCCAGAACTGTCTCCTTCGCTGCAAGCGGCGCAGGATGGGCCACGTCCGTTTTGGTACTGACGACATGCTCATCCGGAGACAAGATTGAGCTTTCGATTGAGCCTTCGATCTCCGCCGAGCTCTTACTGCCAGAATTCAGCGGACCTAGAGCGTTTTGCTTATCCGCCTGAGAATCGCCGATGACAGAAATGTCCTCCAAGAAGTCCTCCAGATCCTTGTCAAGCCCAGACAGATCCGTATCGAGTTGCTGCATAGTTTCGTGCCCTTGTGCCGGGATATGGCGAGCCGCAAATTGCTCCATTTCGCTCGTGTAGAAGCCAATCTTACCCTGGTCCTTGTATCCGGCCATCCGGCTGTTCCGATCCTCTTGGACGGCCATCTTTCCGTTGTCGAACTGAATCGTCTTCTGCTGCGGGCCCTCGGTTATCAGCCGGTAGTCTGACCATGGCAGCAGCTTCCCGGCCGCAATGGAATCGACAATCCACGCCGGCCGCACGACGCGAAGACTCTTCCATTCATCAGCCTTCTTGGGGGGGAGCGTCGTCGCGATAATGTGCGTGACCATGGTCTTGTAATCGAGATACTTGATATGACCACCCCCATGGAAGAGCAGCAACCGCCGCAGCCTGTTCCCATGTCAGGACAACGTACAACACGTGCGATTCAAGACCTTCTTCTTCTTCCTCTACTTACTCCTCTGGTGGAGGCTGCGTGTAGCTGGCCACGTGGGCTACAATTCCCTTGAAGATCTGTGGTTTTCCTTCCACCGAATGCTTGATGATGTAGTCCTCGTTCTGAAGCTTCAGCTTTTTCCTGCGGAAATAGTCGCCAAAGTCGCCAAACTTGCTCGCACCGTACTCTTCTCCATCGTCTCCCGTGTAATCATGTGTCTCCAGCCGTTTTCGCACCGCCGCCGAGTTCTTTTCCAACTGGTTCGCCATGGCTGCAAATATAGCCGAAAGACAGCCATTCAGACCCGCAGTGTTCTGGAGCCTTGCCCAGACGAGCCGCAGGACCTTATCCCGTCGAATGATCTTCGAAACAGCATGCTTCGGATTGATATCGGACTGCCCACCAACTTTTCACTCGGCCTGAAGTTGTGAGGAAGACGAAGACACGAAGTAGGTCGCGTCACATGGAAAGCGCGTAAAGTGGAGTTGCTGCCTACGTCGATTAAAGCGGGTCCAACCGGACGCTGACCTGCCCAGAATCGCGAAGAAATCGTCCATTCAAGCTTTCTCAGGCGCATCAACGCTGCCATACACTGCTCAAACATGAATAACGACCAGTTCCGGAAGCTGGCCCTCGGCGCAGGAGGCCAGGTTCCTCCTACTAATGATGGGAGAACTGGCGCGGCAACGCCCTCCAGGAGCGGCATTCTTGGATCGAGACAGAAAGCCAGCATCCCGATGACGCCGTGAGTACTTTGTATGAAACACATCAGCGGCTTGCGCAACTCTGTATTGACAAGAGACTCCGGTAGGCGCTCCGGAAGCGATGTGAGCAGAGTGGCCTTTGCACGGCAGATGGCCGAGCGATTCCAGGCCGAGGAGAAACGAAAACGATTTCGGACAGCTGCGCCAAAGGGCAGCAAACTGGCAACAGGATACGTCGATCGCGCCAAGATTCGAGGGTCGGGGGAGGCAGAGGATGAGCGCGAGCAGAGGCTGGCTGCGCTGGAAGAATCGCGCAAGAAAGGGAAGATTGACCTCGCGACCTACGAGAAGCTACAACTGGAGATCGCAGGCGGTGACCTATCGTCGACACATCTGATCAAAGGGCTCGATCTCAAGCTGCTAGAGCGAGTACGCAGAGGCGAAGACGTGTTTGGCGAGCTGGGGGGGGACAAGGCCGAGGGTGGCAGTGGCGACAAAGAGGAGGGCGCGCTGGCCGATGAAGAACTGGCGGCCGATGATGCCGAGTTTGAGCGGCTCGAAGAAGCGAAAGTGCAGGCAATCGAGCATGCCAAGACGAAAAAGGTCGGCCAGCTATCGACAGCGACGGTGCCGGGAAGGAAGCGGACGCGAGACCAGATCTTGGCCGAGCTCAAAGCAGCACGGGAAGCTGCCAAGAAAAAGGAAGAGTCTCTGCTGGGGTCGCGGTTCAAGAAGATCGGCGCGATACAGCAGGCCGGCTCGCGGATCGAGCGCGACAGCCAGGGCCGGGAGGTGCTCATTATCGTGGACGAGGACGGCCACGAGAAGCGCAAGGTGCGGAGACTCGCCAAGGATGCTGGTCTGGAGGCAGAAGAGCGTGAGCGGAACCGCGAGGCCATGGCGCCATCCAAAGACGCAAAGGTGCTGGGAATGGAGGTCCCGGAGTTCTACAAGAAGCAGCAGGAAGCAGAGGCCGCAGCAGCGGCAGCGGAGGCCGCGAAGCCTACGAGTATCTTTGACGATGTCGACTCGGACTACGATCCGCTGGCAGGCATGGACTCGGACTCGGACTCGGACTCGGACTCGGAAGCAAACGCCAAGGCCGCGGCGAAAAGCAAGGACGACGCGAAGATGGGCAGCGGGGACGCTTCCGAGCCGGACAGAGAAGAAGGCGAAGCCAGCGACTCGTCCGCCGACTCACCACGCCCTCGCCGCGTGTCTGCTGGGCCAGAAGACATGGCAGCCAGGCCGGAGCCATCACAGCCCCGGAAGAACTACTTCCAGACCAAGCTGCTCTCGGAAGAGGCCAGGAGCGGCCCGTCACTCCACGATCCCTCGGTGCTGGCCGCGCTGCGCAAGGCCAAGGCTATGCGCGAAGCGGCCGAATCCGAGGAGAAGAGCAAGGAGACGGAGCGCGAAGAACGGCTCAAGAAGCTCATACAGAGCAGCGACCGAGACGCCGAGGACCTCGACATGGGCTTTGGCACCAACCGGCTGGAAGACGGCGAGGACATGGAGGAGCGCGATATCAAGCTGTCGGTGTGGGGAGAAGAGGATGGCGACGAGGGCAAGGCCCGGAGCGGGAAGTCACAGCGCAAGAGGGGCGGGAAGAAGCGCAAAGGCGACGGCAACAATGTCGCCGACGTGATGCGGGTGGTCGAGCAGCGGAAGAACGCCGGCGGTTCCTAGAGATGGGATAGCTATTGGCGATTGAATATACCCACCCATACATTACAAGCGAGATGAAGAGAGGAATGGGAGCGTGGCGCCGAGGCTTTGGCCAGAATGTGTGACTGTGAGTGTGAATGTACATGCGAATGTGCATGTGAATGTGTGGATGTTTTATTTTTCTATTTTTAGATGTTCGCGATATCGCCAGCTAAGTTGTTAGTTGTCGACAAAAGCAGTTGATAGGAAGCAACACGCTGTGCGACGAAATTAGCTCTCAGCCACTCCACATTTCGCATGCAGATAAGCTTAAGGGCAAGGACGTCAGAATTCGGAAACCGGTTCAGCTGCCCGTGCTATTTGCCGCCCCCCAACTCACGCCTTCACATCCCCGAGCGCATTGTGACTGTGTCGAGACGCACAAATGGCGGAAAAGCAAATTCCTATCTGGCTCGACTGCGATCCGGGCCACGATGTGAGCAGCCCCCAACAGCGTGAGCCAGAGGCGGCGCATCGTGCTGACGCCGAGCGCAGGACGTGTTTGCCATTCTGATGGCGGCCTACCACCCGTCGATGCGACTGCTGGGCATCTCGACCGTCTTTGGCAATGCCTCTCTCGAGTAAGCGGACGGAGCAGAGGCGCCAGAGTAGAATGAGGGGATTCGGAGCCGGAGGCAGAGTACACGAACACGACTGAGGGGATTCGGCATCCGAGTCTAGACATGCTGAAATCAAGCCCGGAGCGCAGGACTGGGGACCCGGAACAGAATGCATGCGAGGACCGAGGATCCAGTGCCACTGCAGAACAGACACAAGTGCCAGCTGACCAGCCCAGACACACGACCTGGAACGCCACGTCGGTCCTGACGGCCATCTCCAAGCAGGACGCGATCGCCGTCTACCCCGGCGCCAGCAAGGCGATCGAGCGGCCGGCCCTGCACATGCCGGCGGCCGACATCCACGGCGAGACCGGCCTCGACGGCACGAGCCTGCTGCCGCAGCCGGCGCGGCCGCCGCGCCGCGACGTGGCCGCGGTCGACGCCATGGCCGCGGCGCTCGCGGCCGAGCCGGCGGGCACGGCCTGGCTCGTGGCCACGGGCACGGTGTCCAACGTGGCGCTGCTGTTCGCCCGGCACCCGGCGCTCGCCGCGCACATCGCCGGCCTCAGCGTCATGGGCGGCGCCGTCGGCGACGGCTTCACGGCGGCCGTGGCCGGCCTCGTCGACGGCCGGCCGCGCATCGGCAACACGACGCCCTTTGCCGAGTTCAACGTCTTCATGGACCCCGAGGCCGCCGCCGCCGTCTTCCACAACCCCGTGCTCGCCGCCAAGACGACGCTGATCCCGCTCGACCTCACGCACCTCGTGCTGGCCACGGCCGAGGTCCAGCAGCTGCTGCTGCACGGCCCCGGCGCCGCCGCCGACGCCGCCGCCGACGCGCGCACCGACAAACAAAAGGGCAAGACGACGCTGCGCACGATGCTCATCGAGCTGCTCAACTTTTTTGCCGACACCTACAGGTCCGTCTGCTGCCTCTGCCGCCTTTGCCTTTGCCGTTTCTGCGTCTGACCCGAGCAGCAAGGTCTTTGGCATCGTCGAGGGCCCGCCGCTGCACGACCCCCTCGCCGTCGCGGCCATCCTGACCGGCACCGCCGCCGAGATCCCCTTTTACGACTACAGCGACGACAAAGACCGCCGCGAGCGCTTCGAGGTGCGCGTCGTCACAGAGGGCACCAACGAGGAGGCGCTCGCCGGCACCGCCGAGACCGGCCGCACCGTGGTCCGGCTGCTCGAGCCCGGCGCCGAGGGCATACGCATCCCGCGCGGCCTCGACATCCCCATGTTCTGGCGCGTGATCGAGGAGTGCTGCACGCGGGCCGACGAGGCCAACGCGAAGAACGGACGCTCCTGAGCTGTTGGACCGGGCCAGGCAATAGAGACATACGAAATCTAGAGCATTCCAATTGATTTGCATTCTCTGCAGCGCAGGTATCCAAGACACATCGAAAGATTCAAAGTCCCCAAAACTGTTACCAAACTGTCCAACTGTCCAACTGTCCAACTGTCCAACTGTCACGGCAGTCCGACAGGTACAAACCCTCCGCATCGCTCGCGAACCACGCCTGTAGTGACGTGGTAGACAGGCCACTGACACGGCATCGCCCACAGAGGCTGCCCGCACGGGCAGACGTCCGTGCTGTAGTAGCGGGCGTTGGCGCATCCGGGTCTCTCGCCCGAGGCGGCCGCTGCATTCCTGCCGGCCCAGACTGCTTGCCTTGTTCTGGACCGGCGGACTTGGCGCAGCGGCAGTGGGAGGGATAGAACCCGAAGCCGGGGCGAGCAGACGGAGGAGAGAGCAACCACTGTCCGTGTTCGTGCTTCCGTCTGTGTTTCGTTGAGACTGTGCTGTTGCCATGGCCGAGATGGCGTCGGTCGATTCGTCCGTCGAGCCCAGCTCAAGCCGCCTTGTCGCCCGCGGCCGCAGCATCCTTCTTGGGCTCGCCGTCGGCGTCGAAACCGAGCACGTCCAGCTCCCGGATCAGCTCGCTGATGCGGATCACCTTGGCAATCTGCTCCGGCAGCAGGGCCTCGCCGTCGTCGCGCTTGCTCTTCAGCTCCCGGGCCTGCTTCAGCTTCTTCTTGAGGCCGCGCGCCTTCTTCTCCGCCTCGGCGGCCGGGTCCACCGCCGGCACTGTCGCTGCGGACGCGCGCTCCGAGGTAGCAGTAGTAGCGGCGGCGGCCTTAGCAGGGGCCGCCGCATTGGCGCTGGGTGTGTCGGTGGTCGTCGTGGCCGCGGCGGCCTTCTTCCGGGCCTCGCGGCGCTTCGCGTTCTTGTTGGCAGCGGCGGACGCGGGGGTGGCGGCCGCGGCTGCAGCGCCGGGCGCAGACCCGCCGGTGCTGCCTCGGGCGTCGCTCTTCAGGCCCTCGGCACCGGGCACGCCGCCCTTTTGGCGGTTGCGGAAGTTCTCGGCCGTGCGGTTCTTGTAGAGCTCGACGTCCTCGGGAGGCCGATAGCCGGGGCGGATCTTGATCGCGCGGCGCGTGCTGCCGTCCGCCCGCGTCGATTCTGGGATGTGGCGCTCGCCGCTGGCCTCGTCGGTAATGATACCCGCAGTGGTCGGTTGGGACGCCATTGTGTGTAGAGAGCAGTGCATGATGGAGGAAACAGAGGCACTTTTTTCCAATTCAAGATGGCGTCCGCCTTTAATGCCAGAAAATGCCCCGCACAAAATCAGGCATCGTTAGTCATGACGCTGTGCCTTATCTTATCGGCACCACCAGCTGCCATGCATCCCTTCTGTAAGTCAAGTGTGTGGACATCGGGTAGCAGTCAGCGAGAGCAGTATTCGGTTGAGACAATAAGCCTTTGCAGCTCGATTTCTATTTGGCTGGCAATGAGACCGTTACTATAACGCCCAATATACAAATATGCAGTGAAGGCCTACCGGAACGCCTGACTCGACCCGTCCAACTGTCTCTTATTCTAACCCAAGCCATTCGCCCTCGTCGTCGTCGTGGACATCGATGGCCGCCGACGTCACAATGCCGGCATCCCTCGCATCTTCGCCGGCCTCGAGCGCCTTCATGGTCTGCGGCTTCTCCGGTGACTTGGACGCCTGGTCGAGAAGATAGTCGACCGTGTAGGCGTTCTCGTCCGCAAGTCGCCGGATCTCGTCCTGCATCCGGCCGACGGCACGCGCCACCACGCGCAGCTCCACGTCGAGCTTGCCGCGGTTGGCCGTCAGCCACGGGCCGTGGCGGTCCACCAGCGCCTTGATCCACAGCAGGCAGAACTCGATATGGGGCGACTGCTCTGTCTGTGCAGCCACGAACCGCAACAGGCGCGGGACGTAGACGGTCGGCACCTGGTCCACCACCAGCGGGATCTCGGCGTGCGGCGTTGCCAGGAACACGTGCTTGATCAGCGACGCCTCGTTGAGCCGGAACGCCATCACCAGGGCCGTCAGGTAGTCCTGGTCCTGCTCGAGCACGGCCAGCGTCGCCGCCGGCGTGATCTCCATGCTGAGATCAAACGGGTCAAAGGGCAGACCCGCATCGAGGCTGTAGATGAGGAGGCCCTCCGTCGACGCAGCGCAGAACGACATGCCCGTGGGCGAGAAGGCCACGCTCGACACGCGCACCTCGGGCACCCGCCGCCGCGCCGACGAGTCGCCGCCGCGCGTCGAGCCGGGGAGAGTGCGGTCGCGGCGGTCCTCGCGGTCGGACGCCTCGCCCTGGTCGTCCAGCTCGGCCAGCGGGCCCGCCTCCGTCAGCATGCGGCTGTTGAGGAACTCCTGGGTGCCCGACAGCGACAGGTTCACGCTGACGGTGAACTTTTTCAGGAGCACGCCCGTCGTCACCGAGTAGAGGCAGATGTACTTGCTGCGGCCGGCCGCCAGGAGGCAGCTGCCGTCCGTGCTGTAGCGGATGGTGCCGAAGCTCTTGGTGCCCGAGACGTTGGCGGCCGTGCGGCGGTCCGAGATCTTGCGGCCGCCCGACACGTCGCGCCGGCCGTCGAG
Organism: Grosmannia penicillata; assembly: GCA_002778075.1. NCBI lineage: Eukaryota > Fungi > Ascomycota > Sordariomycetes > Ophiostomatales > Ophiostomataceae > Grosmannia > Grosmannia penicillata. The sequence goes on along the minus strand of PCDK01000028.1, from coordinate 200,266 downwards.
ACCCATGACTTGCGTCGCCTCCGCGATGGACCAGAACGTCAGCTGGCCGTCGAGCGTGGAGACGGCCAGCTGCTGCGCGTCGGGCCGGACGGCAATGTCCAGCACGTCCGACTGCAGCTGCAGCGGCTCGCTCGTCTGCGTGCGCGTGAAGATGGACCAGATGCGCGCCGTGCGGTCCCAGCTGCCGCTGGCCAGCGCGCTGCCGTCGGGGGCAAAGGACAGACACGAGACGGGGCCCTCGTGGCCGGACAGCCGGTCGAGCAGCTGGCCCGTCTGCACAGACCAGATGTGGATGTCGAACGAGTCGATGGAGCCGGCCGCGACGACTTCTGCGCTCGGGTCGACGGCCATGCACGAGAAGGACAGCCGCGTCGGCGCCGTGAACGTGCGGAAGTTGCGATAGCGGATCAGGTCCCACGCCCGGATGGAGCCGTCCAGGCTGGAGGTGAAGAGCACGTTGCCCTTCTTGGCAAACTCGCAGGCGGTGACGCCACTCGTGTGTTCGGTGAACGTGACGATGCAGAAGCCAGACTCAATGTCCCAGACCTTGATGCGGCCGTCGTCGGCCGTCGTGACGACTCTCTGGCCGTCGGGCGAGTACACCAGCGCGTTGATGGAATCAAAATGGCCCTGCTGCTTGAGGATGTACGACTCCGACTGCCACTCCCAGACAAGCAGCTGGCCCAGCTTGGAGGCCCCGAACGCCAGCCACTCTCCAGACTTGTTGATGGTGACGTGGTCAATGTCGTTTTGCGAGATGCTGAGGGTGTGGATCATGTTGAAGTCGGGCATCTCGTACAGGCAGAAGATGCCGTTGGAGAAGCCGGCCACGAGCAGGTTCGACTCGGCATGGTACGATGCGCACCGCAAGCTCGTGTTGTTCTGGTTGAAGTAGTGCCGCTGCACGATCCGCCAGCGGTAGTCGTCGTCGTCGTCTTCTTCTTCGTCGCTCTCCGCATCGGCGGCTGTGTTGAACGATTTCCGGTACTGCCACTCAAACAGGGCGCCATCTTTGCTGACAGTGTAGATGACTTCTTGGTCCTTGGAAAACCAGGTGCCGACAATAGCCTGCTTGTGGCCCGAGAGGACCGTTTTTTGAAAGCCGTCCTCGGGCTTCAAGCTCCATATCCTTGTCGTGAGGTCCTTGGAGGCTGTGAGGAAGAAACGGGAATCGCTGGACCACTCGATGTGCTGTACGTCGTCAAAGTGGCCGGCAAAGGATCCGAAGAGCACAAATGGAGCAAAGGCCAGCTCGCCGTCATCATTGGTGTCAGGCGTCGATGGCACGTGCCAAACCTCGGTCTTGCGGCCGAGGCCAACGGCAAAGTGGCGGCCGGAGGGAGAGAACGCAAGAGCCGTGGGCGACGCGCGGAAGGAGAAGTGATAGAGGGCAATGCGCCGGGGGAGGTTGGTCAAAATGGCTTGTCCATCTTCGTCGATTGTGAGGAGGAGATTACCCTTGGGGGTGATGCCGAGGCGAGCAATGTTCTTGCGGTGGGCGAAGGGGAGGGTGTATGATTTGTTCCTGGCACCATAGTCAGCAACGGGGAGCGCAGCCGGAGGAGGAGTAAGAGTCGCGCCGGCTCACTCGACAAGGTTGAAGACCGTTACGCGGTTGCCCACGGGCGAGTAGAGCTGGGTGCCATCTGGGCTGAACAACAGGTTGCCCCGGCAGTAGACGGTCCCAAGCAAGTTGGAAAACTTTGGGCACACACAGTTAGTACTAGGGAGTCCCGGGGCCATCAGTACAGTCAAATCGCACCTTAAAATCCGTCTTCATCCTTTCTAGCCAGCTAGCAGCGTGAACATCTGCAGAACGGTCGTCGCAAAAAAATCTGGACCTGCTATCGATCAGAGGCTGTAGATTTTCAAAATTTTAGCGGGGAATGGCTGAATATTATTCCGTGCCGGTGCTATCGCGACAGGGGCTGGGCGCTCGAACCGCGGCTCCGCTACTTTGTGGAGTAATACGTTGACTGTCTTCCTGGAGATGCCAAAAGCCCTCTGGCAAAATCATGTGAACGCGAATGCGCGTAATACTTGTCCATACGAGCTCGAGCACTCGCCATAGTGGTTGCATGTAGCCGCAGGGCGCTCAATGGCGCTAGAGGATAGCCTTTTGGCCAGCCAGAAGAGCCGGAGTGTTTTAAGAGACGGTGTGGGTGCAAGTACATATTTTGGGCGGTGACGGCTCAAAAATCGAGGTACCGCTATATTGGGCTAGACCATTCGCCGTTGGGTTTTTCGGTGCAGTTCAGTGCCTAGAAAAGGGGGGAATGGGCTACAGCGCGATGGACATCCTCACAAGAGTAAGACGGAAGGCACTTGGGAAAGCGACCGGTGGCCCCTCCCCCCTGGATTGGATGGCCCGTGCGTTGCACTGGAAATTTGGACTTTCCCTTCTAGTCGTCTCCTGAAGCCAGAGCTTGCCCTTCCCGCCTTTTTCTGTCGACTTCACAACAAGGAGAAAACCACAAACAATCCGTCCTCTGCACTACTCCGTCATCTCCTCCGTCACAACCACTCTCTTCGAACGCGCCGCACAGTCGCAATCCTCCAGTTGCCAACCCGAGACCTGCACCAGTCGACACCCTCCATATCAATCGCCATGGCTTCCACTGAGAGCGCCTCGCCGATTGGCATTGCCAATCTGCCCAACCAGCGGCACAAGATTGTTGCGAAGAGAGGAGCTGCCTTCACGATCATGGTAAGAGACGTCGCTTGCTCTGCTTGCTGCTCTTGCTGGAGGGCGCTGGCCTCTCGCGAGCCACGCGCCCGGTGCGGCTGCATTGCTATACCGCAGGGACTGACGACCCCTATTCACAGGTGGCTGGCGAGTCCGGTCTCGGCAAGACGACCTTCATCAACACGCTCTTCTCGACCACCATCAAGAACTATGCCGACCACAAGCGCCGTCACCAGAAGCAGGTCGACAAGACCGTCGAGATCGAGATCACCAAGGCCGAGTTGGAGGAGAAGTTCTTCAAGGGTAAGCCGATCGGGTGGCATGACTTTGTGGCGCCGCAAGGCAAGAGAACGTCAATGTGCAGCTCGCAGCTCTGTTTGTGGGCACTGTGATGGGCGTGCTGGATGTTCAGGCGGGCTTCTTTCTGCGCAAAGCTGACTTTGGCTAGTCCGCCTGACGGTCATCGACACCCCCGGTTTCGGCGACTACGTTAACAACCGCGACTCGTGGATGCCGATTATTGAGTTCCTCGACGACCAGCACGAGTCCTACATGCTCCAGGAACAGCAGCCTCGCCGCCAGGACAAGATCGACCTGCGCGTGCACGCCTGCCTGTACTTTATCCGCCCTACCGGCCACACCCTGAAGCCTCTTGACATAGAGGTCATGAAGCGCCTCTGTTCGCGTGTTAACCTGATTCCCGTCATCGCCAAGGCTGATACCCTTAGCCCGGCCGACCTCAGCAAGTTCAAGCAGAGAGTAAGCCGCAGAGCCGCCCCACATACCGCAAAAGCGTTTTCGCTATATATGAGCCGTCTTGACTAATGGCATACAGATCTGTGCTGTTATTGAAGCCCAGAGCATCAAGATCTACCAGCCGCCCATCGAGGAGGACGACGAGGCGGCCGCCCAGCATGCCCGTAGCCTTATGGCGGCTATGCCCTTCGCTGTGATAGGATCGGAGAAGGACGTCAAGACGGGCGACGGGCGCATCGTCAAGGGCCGCCAGTACTCGTGGGGCGTTGCCGAGGTGGAGAACGAGGACCACTGCGACTTCAAGAAGCTCCGGTCGATCCTGATCCGCACGCACATGCTGGATCTCATTCACACCACCGAGGAACTGCACTACGAGGCCTACCGCGCACAGCAGATGGAGACTCGCAAGTTTGGCGAGGCCCGCCCGCGCAAGCTTGACAACCCCAAGTTCAAGGAGGAGGAGGACACTCTTCGCAAGCGGTTCACGGAGCAAGTCAAGATCGAGGAGCAGCGGTTCCGGCAATGGGAGCAGAAGCTCATTGCCGAGCGTGATCGCCTTAACAAGGATCTCGAGCAGACCCACGCACAGATCAAGCAGCTGGAGGCTGAGCTCGATGCGATGCAGGGTCCGGCGGTGCGCAGCCACGGCCGCCGTTAAAGACACCACACGTCTGACAGGCCGATCCAATACCGCTCTTGTAGCCCATGCTCTCAATATACGCCGAGACTGTGTTTTGCTCTTCCACGGAGGCGCAGCGCTCGGATAAAACGAAGAGACCAGTTTTGTATCTCTTGCTACATCGTTATACCAGACTTGGTGGGTACGCGTTCCCCTGCGGGAGGACGACGGAGAGGGAAGAGAAGGCAGAAAGGGAACTGGGAAGGACTGCTTTATTTGCGAAAATGGGTTGCCCTAGCCGTACTTTTTGCGTTGTTCGATTCCTTTCAGCATCTGCCCTGTGTTTATTTTTTGCTGATTCATGTTAGCCCATTTTATTTACCCCCTTTTGGTCGTTTTCTTTTTTCCGAAGACGCTCCGGCTCCTAGTCACGATGTAATATGGCTGTCTTTCTTACGATACCAGATAATGAGATTGGCTGCCCTGTTTTCTCATATGGTGTGAAGAATGGTGGTCGAGAATGATTATGTTGCATTCTAGTAATATATAAAGTTACCTGTGCACGGCATGTATTGAGCCCAATGTATCCAACTTTGCCCGTTCCGTTCCGTTGATTTCCTGTTCCGCGCCCCAGCACCTGTGTGTATTGCCCATATAGCTCGATTATTCATACAGCATCCATTGTAGCCCGTCTGGTGAGCTGCTCGTTCTTGTTTCCTAGCTTGGAGATTTGCAAAAAGGCGTCAACGCCGTAGCCCTCCAGGCTATGTAGGTTCAAGCTGCCGGCCCAGTACTCGGCGTATACACGGCTCAATGGCAAGCCCATGCCGAGGCGCAAGTTGGGCGGACGCCTGGAGAGGGTGGAGAGGGAGCTGCTGTGGTCGGGATCGAGATCGTGGTGGCTGGGTGTTGGGCGGGGGGTGGGGGGGCCATCGACCTGGAGCTCCTGGAGCGTTGCGCTCATGTAGGGGACCTTGCGGAGGTTTTCGAGCAGCTGCTGGGTGTGCTCGCCCTTGCTAAAGGACCAGAGGTAGGGCAGCATGTCCTGGGAGACGCCGCCGCCGCGGTCGGAGACGCGGATGATGACGTGCTGCTGGGCCTCGCAGATGGTGACCTCGATGGGGGGCGGGGGCGGGGGGTGGGGGCCGAGGCGGAGCTGGCGCTCGACGACGGCCTGGACGGCGTTGCGGAGGAGCTCGCCGATGATGTACTCGATGTGGGAGAGGATGTAGGGGAAGGTGGTCTTGAGGTGGCCGGCGAGGTGGACGGCGGGCAGGGCGACGTCGGGGCCGTAGGCGCAGCGGGCGAGGGCGGAGACGGCGGCGGCGCAGCGGTCGATGACGTCGCGGGCGATGCAGCGGAGAAAGACCTCGCCGATGAAGTCGTTGTGGTCGGGGAGGGGGGCGCCGGGGGAGTACCAGGAGGCGCCAAAGGTCTCAGTGAGGGCGAGGTGCTGCTCGGCGATGACGCGGCGGGAGATGCGGGCGCGCAGGACGGTGTTCATGAAGCGGTCGAGGGCGCGCGGGTCCATGAGGCCGCTGGACTCGAGGATGCCCATGGCGAGCTTGGGGATGACGGACTGGTGGGCGTGCAGGGTGTGGCTGATGGCGGCGCAGAGGGCGTCGTTGTCGTCGAGGGTGCGGACCTCGCGGATCTTGCGCAGGCGGTCAAAGGCGTCGTAGTAGAGGTCGTAGACGGCGCTCATGTGCGCGTTGGAGACGACGGCAAAGGGCAGCTGCTGGATGTCGCGGAGGCGGTGGGCGATGCGCGTGGGCAGCTCGGTGCGGACGTAGTTGGCGGAGCTCAGCAGGCGCGCCTCGGTGAGGGAGCGGCCAAAGACCATGAGCTGGCGCAGGCTGATCGGCCGGGCCTCCTTGGCGACCCAGCTGCAGGTCAGCGGCTGACAGATGACAGATAGCAGGGCAAGTCGCAGTCGCAGGCAATTGCAGGAAGCGAAGACCTACTCATCCAGGACGGAGATCGGCCGCCATGGCGGGCTTGCGTGCGCCGACGACAGCGACGACGGCAACGGCGCCGGCGAGGACGAGGCCCTCGCCGCGGCAGTCGTGCTCAGCGGCCGGCCGCGCGCGGCGACGGCGGCGAGGACGCCGGTCCGTCGGTGCCGGGACACGGCGGGCAGCCGGACCGGACGGCCGGCCAGCGGCAGCACGGACGGGGCCATGCAGGGGCGGCGGCGGCAGGACGGAGGCGTGCGAGATTCGCCGAGAGAGGCAGAGCAGGGCCGTCCGGTGTTGGGTCGGAGCGGTGGTCGGCGGGTCGGCCGCGATGTTGTCGTCAGACCTGTGCATTGCAAGCAGCTCGAGTGCGAAGCTCTAGCTATGACCCCACACACCATCATGACTAAGCATGGCAGAAGAGTGGGTCGAATGCTCGTACCTACGTACTCCGGCCTTGCAGTGCGACACGGCGCCGCCTCGCAGATCGCGGACATGACACTGACACGCTGTCTGGGGCTTGGCTGGATGTATCGTACTTGCAGCGAGCTATCGGCCTCGCAGGCGACAGGCGGTGACGCGTTCGGTGCTGGGCACAGCAAGGGTGTGCGGGCATCGCCTTGGCCCGGGCGACTTCTCGTCTTGGCCTGGCGGATGGCTTTGCACGCGCAGAGACTGCAGACGTAGCAGCGGCGCAGAGGCGCTACAGGGCGCACGACACGCTGCGGCCACGGCTGCTGCATCCAGGAGCCGCGTGCCCTGGCGACGTGCCGTAAGACGTCGTAATGCGCTACGAGGTCGAAAACGTCATGGCGGGGCACGCCTGTGCCGGGCCTGGCTGTTAGCGGGTACCTCTCTGTGCGCCAGGTTCGGTGCGATGGAAAGTAGCCACGATCTGTGGCAGCTTGCTGCTGCCTGCCTGGGTGCAGGTAGCTGGAAGGCGCAGTGCTGCCATTACGGCTATGGCCCTCTGCTCCTCCCTCGCTCTGGCGTTGTGCGCCTTCCTCGTGCACTCGCTGCGTCAGCGTCTCGCGCTGCAGTTGCTGTATTGCGTGCTGTATTGGCGTATTGGCGTATTGGCAGTCTGTATTGGCTTGTATTAGAGTCTCGTCTCGCTCCGCAAACCTGTCTGCAACTGTTGCAACTCTGCGCTCCGAATGCATACTCACTCCGCCGTAAGTACTGCACTGCTCCTAGCGCGCATTTGTCATACATCGACAGCACGCTACTAGCGGCCGTGCTTGCGTTTTGTGCTTGGCTCTGTCCTCTGGTTCCTCTGCCTTTTTCGATTTTTAACGTTTCCGCTCTGGGCTTTTCGCTTTTCGCTTTTCGCCTTCGCCTTCGCCTTCGCCTTCCGCCTTGCTTTCGCTTTCGCCTGCCGCTCGCTGCCCCGTTTCTTCCGCCTCCCAACTCGCCGGCTGTCTCGTGTGCTGACATCCCGACTTGCAAGCGCGCGTCCGCCGAGCTTCCGCCGCTGCTCTGCGTCGTCCGCCCTGTCTGCTCCCCGCACCGCCGACTGGCCCTTCTTTTCTGCCGCCGCGCGCGCCCTCCGCAGCTCTTTCTCTACTCCTCGCTCTCTGCTCCGGCTTGCCTGCGTTTTGCTCGTGAGCTGCACCGCCAGACAGCAACCGTCAGCTCGCGTTTGAGCAGCCATGGTACGTCGCTTGCGCTCCTCTGCCTGCCGTCCCCCTCCCACGCCGTGCTCCTCTTCGCTTGGTGCCCGTGTTCCTGCATCTGCATCGACAAAGTGGCACTATCACTGCGTGGCCGCGTCTCCTGCACCACGCTGCCCATTTGCTGTTCCCGCCGCCAGAACGCTGTGCGCGCTGCTCGTCGGCTTCGTCGGCGCTCTCACTTGCCGTACTTTCTCCCGTCGCCGATCCTGCCATTGCCATCCTCGTGATTCTGCCTTTGTCTGCCCGAGGCCTTCGCGGCGCCTTTCCTCTGCATTTTGTCCCTGCTCCTGCTTTCCGCCCACGTCAGCCCTCACGTCGGCCTCCTTGCCTCTTCTCTGCTTCCCCTTCGTTCGCCGCGTCTCTCCGGCTAACCGCGGCATCGTGCCACCCCTGCAGGATCCCATCCACGATCCCGATGCTCCCTACGCCATGGAAACCGATAACATCCCCGCGAACAGCTCTCCGGATGCCAACTCGACCGATGCCGCTCTGGAGTCCTCGGCCGTGCCCGAGTCCGATCAGCCGCTCGCCTCCGACTGTATGTTCTGCTGCCGACTCTCTTTTCCTGCCGGCCGGCCAACCCCTCTCCGACAACCCTGCTCAGCCTCACAGCCCTGCCAACACCCCTGTTTGCTAACTGCGCCCAGACGAGGCCATGAAAGAGCTTATCTTCACTCCGCTCGTCGAAGAGCCGCCCGTCCTCGACGATGTCGTCAACACCTGGACGGTCCAGCACTGGCGCTCACTCTCTAAGAAGGAGCACGGTCCGATCTTCCAGGCCGGCGGCTACCCCTGGTAAGGCGCCACTCTGCGCAGCCCTCCTCTGTCCGAGGCACCGACTGTCTGTCGCAATGTCCTGCGATTCGCGTCGGTCCCTCGTGTCCTCGCCTGCCGCTGCCTGCTGACCATTGCAGGCGCATCCTCCTCTTTCCCTACGGCAATAACGTTGACCAGTGCTCCATCTACCTCGAGCACGGATTCGATGCTGCCGAGGTCCCGGAAGACTGGTCGTGCTGCGTGCAGTTCTCCCTGGTCGTCTGGAACCCCAACGACCCCACCATCTACACCCACCACACTGCGCACCACCGCTTCACCAAGGAAGAGGGCGACTGGGGCTTCACGCGCTTCATCGAGCTGCGTCGTATGCTCTACAAGTCCGAGGGCCGGTCACGACCCCTTGTCGAGAACGACACCGCCAATATCACCGCCTATGTGCGCGTGGTCGAGGACGAGACCGGCGCTCTCTGGCACAGCTTTGTCAATTACAACTCTAAGAAGGAAACTGGCTTTGTTGGCTTGAAGAACCAAGGCGCGACATGCTATCTCAACTCCCTCCTCCAGTCCCTCTACTTCACAAACGTCTTTCGCAAGGTAAGGCGCCCTCTCGTTGACGACACCGTGCAGCCGAATCGGCACTTTATCACTAACCACAACCCAGGCAATCTACGACATACCTACCACCAACGAAGAGAGCCTGAGCAACAGCGCCTATGCGCTTCAGCGCCTATTCTATCAGCTCCAAACATCCAACACCGACGTCGGCACAAACGAGTTGACAAAGTCGTTCGGCTGGGAGTCGCGGCACAGCTATGTCCAGCAGGACGTCCAGGAGCTCTGCCGCAAGCTCATGGAGCGCATGGAAGAGAAGATGAAGGGCACTCCTCTCGAGAACATGCTGTCCAAGATCTTCAGCGGCAAGGTCAAGACGTACATCTCCTGCATCAACGTCGAGTACGAGTCCAGCCGTGTCGAGGACTTCTGGGACATCCAGCTGAACGTCACCGGAAACAAGGACCTGCAGGCGAGCTTTGAGGATTACATCCGGGTCGAGAGAATGGATGGCGACAACAAGTACTATGCCGGCGAGAAGCACAAGCTGCAGGACGCCAACAAAGGCGCCATCTTCCAGAGCTTCCCCGATGTCTTGCATCTGCAGCTGAAGCGCTTTCTCTACGACTACTACAAAGACGCCCCCATCAAGGTCAATGACCGCCACGAATTTCCCGAGTCCATTGACCTCTCGCCGTATCTGTCCGACGAAGCCGACCGCTCCGAGTCCTGGGTCTACCAGCTGCACGGTGTGCTCGTCCACAGCGGAGAGCTGGACGCCGGCCACTACTATGCATTCCTGAAGCCGAACAAGGATGGCTGGTTCTACCGCTGCGACGACGAGAAGGTCACCAAGGCCACAAAGCGCGAGGTCCTCGAGGAAAACTTTGGCGGCGCGTACCCGCCACTACAAGGCCCCTACGCCCGCACTGGTACTAACAGAAAACCCGTCATGCGGCCCAACAGCGCCTACATGCTTGTCTACATTCGCGAGTCCCGCCTTGACAAGATCCTGACCCCAGTTACGGAGGCCGACATCCCCAAGCATATTCGTGAGTGCCTACTAGCTCCGTCATCAAACTGCCCTCACTCAGGCTGCCAGATACTAACTCGATAGAAACCCGCTTCCTGGAAGAATCTGCCGCGCGCGAGGCCAAGCGCAAGGAGCGTGACGAGCAGCATCTTTATATCGGCATGAAGGTCATCACGTCTGACACATTCCGGCACAACCCCTCCTTTGATCTCACCAACTTCGACGCTCCCCCCGACTCGGAACCCTATGCGCCCAGAGTCTACAGGGTCCTCCGCAAAACTACCATCCAAGAAGCCATTGCCGCCATCGCTTCAGACATGTCTGAGGACCCCAAGAAGATCCGCCTGTGGCTCATGGTCAACCGCCAAAACAAGACAATTCGGCCGGACCAACCGATCATGGACGTCCACCTAACTGTTGAGGAGACCTACACGCGCATTTCATCCCATAGAGACAACATGCTGCGTGTGTGGGCCGAGGTCGCCGAAGACGTCGGCCCGGACGGCGAGCCCATCTGGCCTACCTTCCAGAGCCAGCCTAACGGCCAGGTGATCCGAAACGACCTGATCATCCTCTTCCTGAAATACTTCAATGTCGAGGAGCAGACCATCCGCGGTGTTGGACACGTCTACATGAGCAAAGAGAAGAAGGTCGAGGACCTTCTTCCTCACATCATGAAAAAAATGGGATGGGGTGACAAGAGCTCAGACGCCGGGAGACTGCTGCTATGGGAGGAGATTAAGCCCAATATGATTGAGGCCCTGAAGCTTAAGCAGACTTTGAAGGTCGCAGAGCTGCAGGACGGCGATATCGTCTGCTTCCAGCGCCCATCCGATGCGAAATCGGAGCGCCACTTCCTGGACAGGCTGCCGCTGAACGACAAGTCGTCCAGTGCTGACAAGTCCGCTGCAGTGTAAGTGGATGGATATACCCCTCGCCGCCTCACCCGTCCGTCATCATCCACACGTCCATGCTAACCGGTCTTCCAGTATGAAGAGGTGGGACTGGTTCCCCGATGCCAAGGGATACTATGAGTTTTTGCTCAACAAGAGAAACATTCATTTTATGCCGCACCCCATTCGGTGCAACGCCGAGGGGCATCCTGCCTTTGACATGGTCATGAGCGTGCGCTTAACGTATGACCAGTTGACGGAGCGAGTCGGGGCCCAGCTCAAGGTTGACCCAACACACCTCCGCTTCTACACGGTCAACAATAACCAGACGGCCGCGCCAAGGACGGTGGTCAAGCGCAGCGTTGCGCAGAACCTCAACACCATTCTCAGCCCGCAAAGCTACGCGTCGCTTGGCACGTCCCAGAAGCCCGATGCGCTCTACTTTGAGGTGTTGGAAATGAGCCTGGCCGAGCTCGAAACGAAGAAGCCCATTAGAATTGTGCTTCTCAGCGAGGGCATCACGAAGGAGGAGTCTTTCGATCTGTTTGTTGCCAAGAACAGCTCGATCGATGATCTCATCCAGGCTCTCATCAAGAAGGCCAAGATCCCAAGCGAAGCCGAGGGTGGAAAGATGCGGGTGTACGAAGCGAATGGTATGAAGTTCTCGCGCGACCTATCGCGCGAGTACCCCGTGATCAGTCTCAACGACTACTCGCAGCTCTTTGCGGAACGGGTTCCCAAGGATGAGGTCGACGCGCCCCAAGATGCCCCGACCATCCAGGTGTTCCACTACCACAACGACCCGAGCAAGCTCCACGGCATTCCGTTCCGCTTCCTGCTGAAAGAGGTACGTCTTTTCCGTGCCAAAGTTGCGATGGCTGTTCCGTCCATACTAACCACCGGGGCAGGGTGAGCCGTTCCAGGAGACCAAGAAGCGGCTCGAAGCAAGAACGGGCTTCAAAGGCAAGAGCTTTGAGAAAATCAAGTTTGCCGTCGTCCGCCGGATACCGTACTCGAAACCACAGTACTTGGAGGATGGTAAGCGCTCCCTGGTCTCGTGCGATTTCAAACAGCTACTCTGCTGATCGCTAACGCTGTGATAGATGACATTCTTTGGAACCTCGCGAACGATGATGATGATTTTCTGGGTTTAGACCACGTCGATAGATCAAGAGGACTGCGCAACGGCATCGAAGACCTATTTCTTCACTGAACGGGGTGTGGGCACTGGCGGGACGCAGGATGCAATGGCAAAAAGCAGATACTACTGAACATACCAAGTATACGTAGCTTTGGGATCTGGTGCTTGGGTGCTTTGTTACTTTTTTCTTGTTCTACTGTACTGACTGTCGCTTATTTCTGGCGTGGCTTCTCTGTTCCGAGAGCTTCAAGCAATGCGCTTTTTGGCATGTACCATTTACATTATCCTGTGAAATGTGAAAGGTGATTTGTACGTGCTGGGTGCAGAAACAAGTCGCCAAGAGTGCAGTGCCGTCATACCACTGGAAGCGTGTGGGCGGTCAAGGGCGGCAGAATGATTTCTCGATTTGCATTTTTGGACGACATCGGCGCCGCGTTCACCAGAAGGAGACTCCACGCGCGACAACGACGGTCTTGTTTCTTTTCCTTGCGCATTCTGCCTTTGATCTCCTACAAGCCCCAGTTTCTTGGAGAATCACTGCGCTCCGGCCTCGGCAATGAGCTTCCCCGGCGGCCTCCCCACGGGGGGTGCCGGCAATGGGGCGGACCCGAACGAAGCCAATATCAAGATGGTGAGAGAGGCCAACGGACGCAGGAGCCGGCTTTGTCTGCGGCGGTAGGAGGCTGACCTGCGAAACAGATCCAGTCGGCGATGGAGTCCTGCTTTGCCAAGTCGGCCATGTCGGGTGTGGCCGGCTTCGGCCTCGGCGGCATCTTTGGCCTGTTTATGGCTTCGGTACGTGCAGGCGTGAGGTGGAGTGGGACGAGGAGAACGTGGCAGGAGTGGGGTGATGAGCGGGAGGGAGTGAAAACTGGCAGGGAGTGAGGTGGAGCGAGAGCGAGGGAGATCGTGGCAGGAGTGAGGTGACGAGCGGAGCGAAGGAGTGAGATGAGACTGAGCCGGCGACGGCGAGCACGACACCGGACTGACCGTCGCAGATGGCCTACGACACCCCCTACCACACAGCCGGCGCAACGGCACCGGCCGCAGCGGCCACGGCCGGCAAGAGCGTAGCGGGCGCGGCGACGACGACGGCCGCGCGGACGACGGCAGCAGCGGCCGCGCTGGCGACGGCGTCGGCCCCGGCCCAGGCAGCGCCCGCGACAGCGCCAGCACACGTCGCGGCGCCCTCCGCCTCCGCCGTGCTGCACCCCGAGGCGGTGGCGAACCTGCCGCTGCGGCAGCAGCTGGCGCACGGGTTCCGGGACATGGGCTCGCGCAGCTGGTCGACGGCCAAGAACTTTGGCACCGTGGGCGCGCTGTTCGCGGGCATCGAGTGTGGGATCGAGGGCCTGCGCGCCAAGAACGACATGGGCAACGGCGTCGCCGCGGGCTGCCTCACGGGCGCGATCCTGGCGCGCAACGGCGGCCCGCAGGCGGCGGCCATCGGCTGCGCCGGCTTCGCGGCGTTCTCGGCGGCCATCGACGCGTACCTGCGGATGCCGCCGCGCGACGACTAGGCGCGCAACAAGCGGACGCGCGTACAAGTGTACCATGCAGAAGACCAAAGGGACACGGCGCGAGGCAGGCCGGCCGAGGCAGCTGGCGTTGACCATAGATGGATCGAAACTCTTCTCCGCACCAATACTCTGTTGGCGCAGTCACCAAGGAGACGGCAAATGAGCCGGGTGTACGATAGGACCGCATTAGACTACGAAAAAGCATTGCTCCCTCTGGAAAAATCAAACAACTCGATTCCGTCCCTGCCCAGTGAACCCCTGCTCCGCACAGCACAGCGCGCGGCTCCTGCCAGCCGGGTATCGTGCGCCGCCCTGTGCAGGCGCGTGTCCCTGCTCCCTGCTCCCTGCATTGTGTCGTCCAGCTTTCTCTGCCCTTCCCCTCTCTTCTTGCTCGTACGATTCGTGACGAAACACCCGACATAATTACGCGGCCTGGTAGACCTTGAAGGTGCCAAACTCCCAAAAGGCGTCGGCAAAGGCGGCCGGGTTGTTGGCAACGAAGTCGGTGCAGTTGGTGGGCGTGTAGCCGCCGACACAGTCGTGGGAGCCGACGCAGTCGAGCGGGCAGCCCGAGGCGGCGTACTTGGCCTCGCCGAGGTCGCCGCAGAGGTCGATGTTGGCGATGATGCTGGCGTTGGTAAAGTGGGTGCCGATGTCGCACTTGGTGCCGGGGAAGTCGGCGAGGGCGGTGCCCCAGGTGGAGGGATCGGGGGCGCCGCTGGCCAGGTCCGCGGGGGCGCTGCCGGACAGGAACTGCCAGACGCGGATGCCGGCGTCGCGCCACTCGACGGCGACGGTGCCGCCGCCGGCGCTGTTGAAGGCGGAGCCGTAGGTGGTGCTGTTGCCGTCGACGCCGCAGCCGGCGTTGCCGTTGATGTCGTGGTCGCAGTTGCTCTGGCTGGCGGAGCCGAGCATCTCGCGCTTGACGCCGGACATGGTGCAGTCGTCGGTGGTGTGCAGCGTGACCATGTTGCCCGAGGTGGCCTGGTTGACGGCCTCCATGATGTCGATCTCGCCGTGGTCAGGCCAGTTGTTGGGGCTGGTGGTCAGCGGGGGGAAGAGGGAGGGGGGGAGAGAGAGGGAGAGAGAGAGAGAGAGAGAGAGAAGAAATCAAACATACTCGGTGAGCCACAGGGCGGGCCAGGTAGCGCAGCCGTAGGGCGTGTGCTTCACCTCGAAGACGAAGAGGCCGCTGTTGTACTGGGTCTTGGACGTCAGGCGGACGGAGAAGCGGCCGGTCGAGGCGTCGGGGGTGGAGGTGTTGCCGACGGTGGTGTCGACGCGGATGATGGCCGAGTCGGACGAGGCGTAGGTGAGGTTCTGTCAGGGTCAGACGGGCTCAGCACATGGGACCTCCGAAACTCACGTAGGTCGCGGCGTAGTCCGTGTCGACGTAGTGAACGAAGCCCGAGGCTGCTGGTCAGCTCGAGTTCGACGATGTAGACGATGCGGCAGAGAGCAGAAAGCAGAGGGCAAACAACAACATACACGGATCCGAGCCGGTAAAGTAGTCAAACATGTCGAAAAAGTTGTCGTCGGCGTCTGGCTGTCAGCAAGGTCGCGACAAGGCGCAGCGGCAGAGACTCACATGTGTCGACGAGGGTGTAGTTGACGAAGCTGTAGTCGGGGTACTTGCGGTTCTTGGCGTTGTTGCGGCCGACGACAACGCCGACGACAATGGCGACGACAAGAACGACAACACCGACTATGGAGGCGATGAGATACTGCTTCTTGCTCCAGTGGCGGACGTCCCACCAGCCGGGGGTTTTGTCTTCGTAGTAGCGGCGCGCCATGGTGAGGCTGAAGGATGCGGACAGAGGAGGAAGTGGGATGGACAGCCAGAGATCAAGAACGAACTGAGAGTGAGGACACTGCTCAAGACGGAAGAGCCAGATCGAAGAGGGAGTTCCCCGAAAGCCAGAGATCAAGAACGAGACGGAAGTGAGGAGACAGCAGACGATCGCACAAGCAGAGTGCCGACGGATCGGCGTATTTCAAAGAGTGAGAGACTGAAGCACAAGTTGAAGCGGCGGCCAGAGAAAGAAGAGGCACAAGTTAAGACGGCGACCAGAGACGAGAAAGAGACAGGCTGGACGACTCGAGACGGCAAACGACGTCGACAGCAGCTTCTGGCACGGACAGTACGGAGGCGTTATTTACGAGAGAGAAGAATCCGAGACAAGAAGACCGAGAAGAAGCAACTGCCGATGCAATACGAGTGTGAGGAGCAGGACGAGCCGATGATAGTGACGAGCCGGATAGTGCAAATAGGCAAATAGGCAAGTAGGCAGTACTTCACGCTGTAGTGCTGGCTAGCCGCATCACGGCGCATCTGCCCAGGCCGCGCGGTCCGGCCGAGCTCGAGTACAGGTACAACGGGCGGTGGAGCAGTCGAGGCCGCCGGAGACGCACATGAGACGAGGGGCAGCGGCACGTGGAAGGACCAGTCAGCCACCAGATTGACGAGTCGCGCCTGCCGATTTTGTAGACACGAGCAAGATACAGAGTGCGCCCGGCAAGACGGCACGACCGCGCAGCGTGGACGCCGCACAGTGCGAACCTCTGACGCCGCACGCCGTTCGAGTCCGGGCGCAGAGCACACAGCCACGGCAGCTGCCCGCAAACACTGCCGCTGCGCCCAGAGCGCGGCATCGCTGTTTCGGCCGCGTACCGGTATTAGGCCGCCCAGCCGGTGCGCGGGCACGGTCTGCCGCCTGTGGAGCCCTGGCAGCCCACCGTTGCCGCGCTAGAGCCAGGCTGGGAATAGCAATAGCAGCTACGTCGTTGCATCCATAAGTGATTCTCACCAATAATTGTCCTGTCGGCTGCGCGGCTGCGACGCTGCCATCGACGACGTCCAGAAGCGGCTTGCAGTGCGAGAGTCGATACCCAAAGCAGAGCAGCCCTGCGGCGGCGCTGACACTGGACGAGAAGTGAAGGCCCTTGCCGACAGCCGGCAAAGTGATTTTTGGGCAGGACAAATTGCGTGACAAGCCGCGTGACCGACGATGCCGATGGACACTCGAGTTGCTTGCGTCCATTATCGTTGTTATTCCTTCTGGGTCTACTAGCAAAGCACAGCCGCCTGCTCAGAATGCCGTCATGAGGCCGGGGCCAGCATGCATCATGCAACGCAAGAGAAAAGGAAACAGGTAAAGGCAACCATCGCAAGAGTCCCTGGTCCGTCGCTATTCTGCCATTGTCCGGCAGCCCTTTTTGTGGATATCGTCACGCAACGTCCATCGGCATCTTGTCCTGCCGCATTTCCGCCTCCCAGTCCGCGCTCAGCGTCGCCCGGTCAAAGTCCACCACCATCAGCCCGCCCTCCGCGCTCCAGAGCACGTTGGCCCGCCGCAGATCGCCGTGCTCGACACCGTGTGCCCACAGCGTCTCGTCCAGGGCCCGTTGCGCCTCCTCGTCGACCTGCTCCGGCTGCGCCGTCTCGCCCGCATACGACAGCAGCAGCAGCCGCCACACCCGCGCGCCGCCCGTCAGCACGTACGCCCGCCGCAGGTCGACCAGGCCCAGGCATACCGGCACGACGCGGCCCTGCAACGTCGCCAGCTGCCCGTACACGCGCTCCTCCCACGCCAGACAGCCGCGGTCGCTGGCCTGGACACCCTTGGCCACAAAGGTGTATCCCTGCGGGTACGCGGTCACCTTGAACAGCGCTCCGATGGCCCCGAACTTGCCGCGTCCGTCGAGAGCGGTGCAGCCGTCATCGAGATGGCCCGCCAGCTGCTCCTCCACGGCCGACAGCAGCTCTGCCACGGTGATGCCGTGCCGACCAGCCTCGCCCGAACGCCGGTGCAGGCCAATGTTGGGGCAGGCCTGGTCCAGGGCACGGCGGAATCGCAGGCCGCGGAGGCAGTCTTGCGTGCAGTACGACTGCTGCGGCGGACGAGCGGTGCCGGTTCTGCCGCTGCCGCCGCTGCTGCCGCCTTCTTCGGCCTCTTGCCGCGCGGGAGCACGGCCTGCTACGCCACCTGGGCCTGGCCGTTGTGCGGTGCTGCTGTATGGCCAGGGGAAGGCTTTGAGCAGCGTTTTTGCCTGCTCCTTGGCCTCGAACGAGAACGGCTTCTCGCGCAGCGCCAAGAGTATCAGCGTCAGCACAAGCGCGATCGGCGTTTTCTCTGCCGCGGTAGCACCGAGTTGTTCTGTGGCTTCGTGGCCCGTACCATGCTCTCGCAACCCAGGCGAACGGATCTCCTTCCGCGGTACAGCGAGGTGGTAGTACAAGACCGAAGGATTGTCGTTGTAGTCGACGTGCAATAGAATCAGGCTCTCGCCCGTGCATACATAGCCGTAGGCCAGCCCGCTGTCCACCATGTGGTGGAATGCCTGCGTCAGAATCTGCGCTGTCCGGTTCCGCGCTGTCTCCAGGGACGGGGATGGCGAGCGTGCCTCTCCTTGGCTTCTCTCTGCTTCCTCTCGTCTGTGTCCTCTGCGGAGACAGCACCAAGTTTGCTGCGCTGACGCTTCTCTTCCGCATGACGCACCGCCTCGGCCGCTTCGCTGAAAATAGTCACATCAGACGGCCGGCCGTCAAGCGCTGTTGTCAGCATTTCGGGTGGCGCCTTGTGTCCTGCCCAGCACTCGGCCTTGAACAGGGCGCGCCGCACCTGTTCGGTATATTGCGCGATGCACCAGCGGTCTGGGACGATACACCGCTCGACGGATGCCGCCGGGCTTTCCTGGCCTGTCTCCGTATCGTTGTGCTTGCAAAGGCTGTAGGGGTTCGATCGGAAACTCACACGAGACACGTCTTGTGGCTTCATGAGGAGGTATTCAGTAATGACGCTCTTTGCTCGCAGCTCAACGGCATCCACCACAAAAGACCAGAGGTCTTCTTCGTCCTCGAGGGGGCTGGGGGACATGTCTCGCCGGACTTGGCCGATGGCTATCAGACTGAGGAACAGCCTGTGGTCGCCAAAAAGAACCGCCAACTCGCTGAAAGCTTCGCTATGCAGCCTGGGGAAATCCGTCCACGGTCGGAGTTCCCGTGGGTAGTAACAGCCATTGACGTTGGTCAATTCGCCGCTTGATCGACGGTCAGATACCGTTTCTACTGTCACTGGCTGGAACAGCAGTCGGTAGCAGGAGGAGAGGAAGGGAATAAACGCGGTTTTCTTGTTTAGGCTTTCTGCGGCCATGAGTTGGCTTTCTGCGGCCAGTCGGCCCCGACGTTCCTCTTCTACTATCGCCTGCAACTCGCGGATCACTTCCCGTGGATCACGCTCCATTGTCGTAAAGAAGGTGTCGGAAGACGACAGGCTAGGCTGTTGTGGCAAGCTGAGAAGCTGCCACTGCCTTCTCCGATATTGGCCTCTGTTCAGAGTAAAGTCTTGAGTAGAGACTCTGCACTTTGCTGTGGTAGGTAGGAAGGTGAGTAGATAACCGGGCAATTAGGTAGGTAAAATAAGTAGGTAATGGTAAGTAAAAGTAAACAAATAGGTACAAGTAGGTACACGTAGGTAAATGAGAAGGTAAGTGCGCAAGTAAGGTGTCGAACTCTGCGCAAGTACAGTTGAAGCACAAGGCAGCAATTAAGTCAACAGTGAGTAAGCAGCGTTACACAGCTCCGCTTGGCCTTCGAGCTCGGTGCAAATACAAAAGCGCCAATTGCTAACATCGTCGCTCGGAATAGCTTCATTTTGACCACTTCTCAACAAACCCGGCTTCTATTGTGCTGCTGCCTAGCGAAAACAAACGCAAATGTAATATGTAATATGTATAGCACAGACAGACCAGTCCCAGATACATGCAGGACACCGCGACAATAATCATATAAAGGAACCCAAACACGAGCGACAGAGCATGAGGGAAGACCAAAACACAGCAACAGAGCAGGAGGGAAGGCCAAAACACAGCAACAGAGCCCGCTGTACAGTACTCCGTGGCGCTTCCACCTAGTCCTCGTCCGAGTCGACGCGCGCCCGCTTCGCCTGCCGCGATCCGCCGCCCTCCTGCAGGCCGTACCCGCGCTTGCTCGACGCGCTCTGCTCCATCTCCGACAGAAACTTGTCCACCTGGAACGGGTCCGGCTCTGCCGCCGCCGGCGCGGCCGGCCGGTCCTTTTCGAACTGCACCGGGCCCTCGCGCGCCTCCACCTCGCGCGCGCCCTTGAACGTGCCGCGCCCGAGGGCCTCGCCGAACCGGCTCGCCTTGTGGATCTTGGCCATCTCCGCGTCGCCCGCCGCCGCGTCGTCGTCGTCGCCGTCGTCGCCCCCCGGCGCCCGCGTCTGGTAGATGCTGCTGAGCGCGTCCTGCGCCGCAAACAGCGGCTTGTCGTACGGGTTGTCCTCGTTGATGCCGCTGTCGAACCCGCTCGTCTGGTTGAAGAGCCGCGAGTCGTACATGCCCTCCGTCGACGCCGTCGGCTTCGCCAGCCCCAGCGCCACCTTCTCCGAGATGTCCCGGTTCTGCTCCCGCGCCAGCACCTGCATCCGCCGCTCCGCGCCCATCCGCGACTGCCGCAGCTTGCGCTCCTCCTCCCGCCGCCGCTCCCGCCGCGCCTCTTCGCGCTCCCGCACGCCCGCGTCCTCGCTGTCGGACCCCGAGTCCGAGTGGTACCGCGAGTCGGCGTCCGAGCCGCTGTAGCTGCCCGACCGCGACCGCGACCGCGATCGCGAGTCGCGCCGCCCGCCGCGTCGCCGCGACGCCACCGCCTGCGCGCGCTCCTCCCGCGCCTTCTGTGCCAGCTGCCGCAGGTTCTCTTCCTTTTGCATCTTCTCCTTCTCCGCCAGCCGCTGCTGCATCAGCGCCCGCTGCCGCACCTCCTCGCGCGCGTGCCGGTCCGCCATGAATAACGCCTCCGAGAACTGGGCAAACTTGTCGCTAATCTCCACATCCTCGAGGCCCTTGCCGGCTGCCGCCATGCGCTTGTCGAGCGGAACCGTGAAACCCTTGGGGTTCTTCCAGTTGGAGATCGGCGCTGCATCTCGTTAGAATCGTGACCCATGCACAGGAAGCAGAAGCAAAGCAAACAGTGGATCACAAGATCACAAATACTCACGTGGAATCTTCCATGCCTCCTGGTCGGCCGCAGTTAGTTTGCGCGGTGGACTGTGCATCACCGGAGGCGGAGGGCTCGGTGCTAGATCGATGTTAGCAGGATGTTCTCTCGTCGGTCTCGGCGAGTAGCGTGGAAGAGCACTTACGGCCGCGCGGGATCTTCTTGTGCTTGAACTTGGGCGGCTCGAGAGGGTCCTGTGCGTGTCAGCGTGTCCGCCAGCATGTCTCCAAGAGGCACACGGAAAAGGGAAAAGGGAACGCACCCGCTGCTTCTCCACAATCTTGATGAGGCGGTCCTGCTTCTTCGAGTTGTCGCCCATCTGCGACGTCGGCGTGTACCGCACGTACGTCGCTTCCTTGCGCTGTCCGCCCATGGACGCCAGCGTCTTGGGCTTCTGCGCCGCCACTGCGCCGCTCACAAGCTTCTCCAGCGCCTCGCGCGTCCGCTCTGCCGTCGCCGCCACCTCCTCCTCGCTCGGCCGCTCCAGGTTGATGTCGCCCGCCTCCGCCCGCTGCCGCAGCGGGATCAGGTCCCGGAAGGACGTGTGGATGACGCGGCTGTCGGCGTGGCCCTGCCGTGCAATGGCGTCGTACTTGACCTTGCCAGCCGCGTCCACCTGCACGGCCAGCGCGTTGTTCTTCGTCTTTTGGTCTGCGCGGCCCATGTCGAGGGGGTACTGCGCAAACGGAATCTCCTGCACGCCGCTGTCAGCTCGCCGCCTGCTTCTGTTGTCCTATCGGGCTTTGCATCGGCGTGGCCTCGCTCGATGCCGGTTCACGTACGGGAAACGCGCCTCCATCGCCAAAGTCCTCTGGCGCCCGAGGACGCCAGCCCGCCCGTCTGCCATAGGGTGGCGGTCCGGTTCTCTGCACACATTCGTTAGCTCTTCCCTCTGCGGCACTCCGCCATACTCATCGCGTCGTGATAGCGAGCACGCGCTGGTGATCGCGGAAGGGCGGAGAGGCTGCGTACCTTGAGAACCACCTGTGTTTCGTCGAGCTCGCTGGCGTTGACGATGCGCGGACCGCGAGGCGCCGCGCGCGTCGGGACATCTTCGTCCTCGCCCGTGTACTTGGGCTTCGGTAGCGACCGTGCCAAAGAGGCTGCAAGCGAGGCCATCGTGTTGCGCGGCGTTGGATGATCGCACGTTGAGGCGTGCATGGGAAAATCCAACCGCGACAGACGGCGGCCAAAGTAGGCAGTCCAAAGTGGACCCCATCTGTGGCTGCAACGAGTCAGCCACCGCTTATCGGGTGCCGCGCCAGACGATAAGAAAAATACTTTTCGTAGCCTGATCCAAGCTCTACGCCGTACGAACTAATACCGATAGTGGCCGTGATCGGTGAAAAACGCCCCAGAAAATATCGAGTCACAGCACCGGGCAAAAAGCGCACGAAAAGCCATCCTGCGCGCGAACCGGTCTCGTCGAGCTGTCCCCGTCCCATTGGCACCGCCGTCCCGCTGTCTGACGTCCCAGCTGCCCACCGCGTCAAGCTCTGCGCTCGCGCCACGCCTTGCAGTCTGTCGGCATCGCATCGCCACATCTGCGCTCCACCTCTTCTGCCTCCTTCGCCTCCACGCCCGCCGCCAGCATGGCCGTCGAGTCGTTTGTGATCCGCACGCCGGCGTCGTCGGCCAACATCGGCCCCGGCTTTGACGTGATCGGGCTCGCGCTCTCGCTCTACCTCGAGGTGCACGTCACCATCGACCGCGACGCCTCGGCCTCGACCGAGCCGCTCAACTGCCGGCTCACGTACGAGGGCGACGGCGCCGGCTCCGTGCCGCTCGACCCCGACGCCAACCTCGTCACGCGCGTCGCGCTCTACGTGCTGCGCTGCCACGGCCAGCGCAGCTTCCCGGCCACCACGCACGTGCACATCAAGAACCCGATCCCGCTCGGCCGCGGCCTCGGCTCGTCCGGCGCCGCGGTCGTCGCCGGCGTCATGCTTGCCAAGGAGGTCGGCCGCCTGCCGCTCGACGCCCACCGCCTCTTCGACTACTGCCTCATGATCGAGCGCCACCCCGACAACGTCGGCGCCGCGCTCTACGGCGGCTTCGTCGGCACCTACCTCAACCCCCTCCAGCCCGAGGACGTCGCCCGCAAGGAGATCCCGCTCAGCGAGGTCCTGCCCGCGCCCGCCGGCGGCGTCGACACCGGCGCCCAGCCGCCCGACCCGCCCCTCGGCATCGGCCACCACATCAAGTTCCCCTGGTCGCCCACCATCAAGGCTGTCGCCGTCATCCCCGACTTTGAGGTCGCCACCGCCAAGGCCCGCGAGGTCCTGCCCGAAAAGTACCTGCGCGCCGATGTGGTATGTTGCTTCCAGGCGTCGATGCTGTCTTTGTGTTTCTTGCGTTCGCGCCTTGCTGTCTGTCCAGCAGCTGACCGCCCAGACTTTCAACCTGCAGAGAATAGCCCTGCTGCCGGTGGCCCTGGGCCAGTCGCCGCCCGACCCGAACCTCATCTACCTGGCCATGCAGGACAAGCTGCACCAGCCATACCGCCAGATGCTGATCCCCGGGCTCACAGACATTGTCGAGTCGATGACACCCAGCTCACAGCCAGGCCTGCTGGGCGTGTGCCTGTCGGGTGCCGGCCCGACGATCCTGGCCCTGGCCACGGATCACTTTGAGGATATTGCTGACCGCATCATTGCGCGGTTCAAGCAAGAGGGCATTACGTGCAGCTGGCAGCTTCTGGAGCCAGCCGAGGGCACGCAGACGATCCATGACGGCAAGGTCACCTATCCATAGGTGCTTCAAGATGCAGGGGCGCCGGCTTGGAAAGGCAGAGACAGGACTGTAGATATGCAGATGCGTACAAAGCAAAAAGACAAACTAGAACGAGCCGGGGAAGCTGAATACCCACAACGGGCAATGAGAGAATAAATTGGGAGTAGAAAATGGAGAAAAGTCGTTGCCTCTTCCGTTCTTTTGCTCCCTCTTTCGGGGAGACTTCTTCCCCTCTCATTTCCCCTGTATATAGCCTATTGCATCTCCCGTTGGCGCCATATGGCGTGACCGTCTGTGGGCCAAGCAGCGACAACGGCCTGCCGCTGCAGTCGTGAAGACCAAGCAGACGTCTCCTCATCTAGCACATGCACGCGCATCTGATAACACGAATACGGAGTAGGCGCACGCCGATCTCTAAAGTGGGGCGGCCGATCTGCCGGGTCCTTGACCTTGAGAGACCGCCGCTCACGTAGAGAGCATGGCGAAATCTAGACCCAGCACTACGACGTCCGCTATCGGCAGCCATACTGCCTGCATGCCATGTCGCCCGCAAGATGCCTACATTTGGACAGGCACCGATCCTACCTCTCTCTTCGGCAGAGCAAATGCCGAACTACCTCCTTCGCCCTCGAGATAGAACATGTCGCCACGATGCTGCCGGATCGAACCTGCAGCTCTGGCGACACTCCGAAGTGTTGCTGCCACATGGAGATACCGACGGGGCAGTGCTACGTGCTGCGCATACGTCCGCCCCGTATGCCCGCGGAACTGCGCGTTCGATGGCCAGCGCCGAGGCTTTAGCTCCGCGGGAATTTTTGCTGCCGGCCGTACGAGCAGGCACTGCCAGACGTCCTTTTCGTACAAATTGCGCATGGACGCATATACAGACTCTCCGGCCAGACGCACCCCGGCCAGACGTACTCTGGGCCAGCTCCGTCGCACGCCATGCTAGCGTCTCTGCCGGCCGCTCGCCGCCGGCTGGTATTTATACCAGCGCGGTCCCTCTCGGTGGGAAGATCGACCGCTGCGATGCACAGGAAATCCCATGCCCCTGGAGCTGTCCTGTCGTACCCCAGCCGCCTGTCCGCCTGTGTGTCACGGCCCGCTCCATCTGGTCCAGCCCATCCAGTTCAATCCACCAGAGCCGCCTCCTCTTCGGCCATGCGTTCCGTGCGGCGGCCAAACGACACCACGGCGCCGTTCAGGGTCCTCATCGTTGGTGGATCGTATGGTGGCCTTTCTGCGGCCCTCAACCTGGTCGACCTGTGCCAGGGGAAAGATGCGCGCATGGGTGATGGCGCGGAGAACAAGTGCAAGACCCGCATCCACGCAGAGATCACCATTGTCGACGAGCGCGATGGCCTATGTGCGTAGCTTGTGCCGCCTCCTTTGCCCTCCGCTGTACTCCAGCATTCTGATACTTCACCCGCCAGATCATCTCATTGGCTCTCCAAAGGCATTCGCTTCCGACGAATACGCCCAAAAGGCGTGGGTCAAGTTCACCGACATCCCCGCCGTGCGGGATTCTCCCAGCGTCAAGACGATCCAGGGCAGCGTGACAAGTGTGGATCTTGCTGCAAAGACGGCCGTCGTCGGGAAATTGACCAAAGAGTCCGTCACCCTTGACTATGATTTTGTTGTCGTGGCCTCGGGTCTGCGCCGCGTCTACCCTGTCGTACCACAGTCGCTGGACAGGGAAGCCTACTTGGCCGAGACTGGCGCCCACATCCAGTCTGTTTCCTCAGCAGAAGACGGGGTGCTTGTTGTCGGCGGCGGTGAGCAACAAGCCCCCTCCCTTATTTTAGGTGGGTAGGCTGACAAGCAATCACTAGGTGCTGTCGGAATCGAGATGGCTGCCGAGCTGAAGCACGTGTATCCCGACCTGAAGGTGACCCTCGCGCACTTGCACGACCGTCTCCTGTCGTCAGAGCCCCTGGACGATGTTGTCGGCACCTGAGTCCTTGAGATTCTCAGGGAGAGCGGCATCGAGGTGCTCCTGGAGCACCGGGTACAGGAGACCCGGCCGCTTGCTGGCGAGGACGGCCAGACGTCCGTGTCCGAGGTGGTGTTCACCAGCGGCCGCACCCTCCGGGCCAACACCGTGATCATGGCGATATCCAAGAGCGTGCCGACGGCGACAGCCTTTTTGCCTGCCGGGGCCTTTGAAAACGGCTACATCAAAGTGCAGTCGAGGTAAGAATAAGAGGCGATGTACTTTGCTTCATATTCTCCGTTTCTGACCAGCTTGCAGCCTTCGCTTGCCGGACACGCTGCCCAACTCGGACAGTGCATTTGCGGTCGGCGATGCCGTCGTCTGGTCCGGCATCCGGCGCT
Organism: Grosmannia penicillata; assembly: GCA_002778075.1. Classification (NCBI taxonomy): domain Eukaryota; kingdom Fungi; phylum Ascomycota; class Sordariomycetes; order Ophiostomatales; family Ophiostomataceae; genus Grosmannia; species Grosmannia penicillata. The sequence goes on along the minus strand of PCDK01000028.1, from coordinate 174,576 downwards.
GCGGTGGCGCCATGCACATGGGCCACTACGCGGCCGTCAACATCCACCAGAGGATGCAGCAGATCCTTTTTGGCACGGAACCCCAATACAGCCTCGTTGCCGCGTTCCCGCCCAGGATTGGTATCGCTGTTGGCAGCCAGGCTGTCGCGTACCAGAATGGCGGAGAACTGGTGTCGGGTGTCGATGTGAAGCAGTCGTACTTTGGCGACGATCTCGCCTTCGAGAGTATGTTCTTTACCTGCCCTTTGCCATTGCAATTGCATTACTGACCGTGTTCAGTTTGCTGGAACTACATGGGCCTGGGCAAGGCCATTGACGGCGATGTGGAAAAGGTGTAATAGCTGTTTGAAGAATTTGCTAGCAAACTCCCAAACTCCCGAGTTTGCTAGCAATTATTCGAACAGCCGTTGTGTGGTGATGTCATTGGCAAAAATAGGAAGTCAAAACTAGGTTGATGTACAAATCAGGCACGTGTAACGGGACAGCCGACCCCAGAGTGGGGCATGCGCACTACAGTACAGCCAATCGCATTTGATTTGTGGGTGTACCCGCCCAATAGCGGCCGCGTGATTGGACGGCCGCTTCCAGCCGTTGCTTGTCAGGCCGCGGATCATGCCATTTCGGCTGCAGTGGCACGACTCGAGGCTCGAATACTGCGAAATCATTCGATGCTGGCCGGAAACACCACGATGTGTCAGCGCCGCAGCAGCCGTGGAATGGTGGCTGCGCTGCTCTCTGCACGCGTCTGGACACGTCTCGCGCCTGCCCAAGTGGCATGATGCTGCTCGCACGACTCTCTCCACGCAAGCAGATGCGCCCCAGCGACGACAATATGCCGGCCCGGATCGGCGGGATGTGCGGAGAATGCATACACGAGTACGGAGCACGTATTGCTTCGGCGGCACGAGGGCGAGCCAGGCCGCTGGGCCTGCCAGCCTGCGAGTGCCCCGTACTTGCCAGATCCCGCCGGACAGCCACGCACATCCGGGTCTTCCCTGGCTCCAAGCCGTCTTCTGCCGTCCGGACTCCCTCGTATAAATGGCCTGACGTCCTGCTTCCCTTGCGGCTCAGTCTTGCTGCATCATTTTTCACAGCAGCTTCACTGACGACCATCTCCACACCTCTGTCAACAATCTCTGCTCTTTCCACACCTCTGTCGACCAATCTCTGCTCTTTCCACACCTCTGTCGACCAGTCTCTTCCGCACAGCTTCTGCGTCTCTCCCCCAGAATCAGTCTTTGCCATCGGCGTGCAGAGCCTCTCCTCCGCTCTTCCATCATGTCGTCCATTGCCGCTCTCGCTGCCTTCCGCGCTGCCAGCCGCGCTGCCAGCCGCCAGACGGCCCACAGCTTTGCGCGCTCCTACAGCTCCCAGGCTACCCAGCACATCAAGCCGCAGGCTGGCGACTACGGCCGCATCGCCAAGCGCTTATCTTCCACGCTTCTAGTGTATGTAGTCGATCCGTCTGTCGTGTGGCGCTCTGGCATGACCCGTTGCTAACTTGGACCTGCCAGCTTCTTCCCTACCGCCTTCACGATCCTCGGCTGGCCACTTGTAGTAAGGGCTGCTCTGGATTAAATTGGGATGCCAAACAGTGACCGCCCAGTTGTCGCCCGTCACTCGGCACGGCAGTCTAGACGTCGAGACTACAGCATAGACTCCGGTTTAGCCATGTCTTGGATAGGCTCTAGCCCTATTCGCATTGGATGCTTGCCAGCCTTGCTTCTTACAGGCGATTGCCGTCTCTCGACACAATAGCCGCCGGAGACGGCTAGCCACCTTGTGCATAGTCGTTTTCTTTGTACATTAGCGATTCAATTATGTATACTTTATCATTATACCATTTGCTGAAGCACTGCTCGTATCTCTTATACTTCCTTTGATTATCACGTCTTGTTTGAGCTGTATTTTGTCAATTATCCTAGAATTTCTAGAGTTTTATGTGCGTAGACTAACATCAACTCATCAGGAATACTACTTTACAAAATCATAAGAAACCCAAGATATACCAAATCAGACCAATATTATCAAAACTACTTATATTGAAACCAAGATAAGCCAAATCTGATCTTTTTGCGTTACGATTCAGGCAAACAAAAATCAGAGTCCTCGAGCACCCATGTCGAGTCTGCTTGTACTGGCGCCACAGCGCCACAGCTGGAGATGGCCCGTGCCTGACAAGCAATTGGCACTCAGGCAGCTGGCACTAAGCCTGTCTGGGCCTAGATCCGAAGCATGCCCCTTGTCCGGCGCGCTCGTGTCGGACTGGAAAATAAAGAGGACTCGAACTAAAGCTCTCCTTTTGCTCTGACGGCTCACAACGACACCGGCGCTCCCCCGTGCTCTCCACCTGGCAGCCGACCTTTTGAGCTTGACGACACGCGGCGCGGCTTTTGGCTTCTGGCTCTTCGTCCCACGCTGCCGAACGCCTGCCTGCCTCGGCGAGCGGGACAATCAGGAAGAACAGGAAGAACAGGAAGAACACAAAAGAGGCAGCTCTTTGCTTGACCGCCGACGAGCGCGAGCCGGGACGCTGCTGCCGACAGTCCGCCGCGCTCTACGCGTGCGTCGTATACGTAGGGGCTCTGACGCCGCTCCTGCTGAAGAGGTGGAACCGAGTGCACCGACGCATGCTGCGGCCATAGCGCCCGATTTCCGTGACAAGCCGCAGAGATGGCGGAGAGTCTGCACAACATCCCCATGGTGATTGACAATGGGTCGGGGACGATCCGTGCGGGCTTCGCCGGCGAGGAGCTGCCCAAGTGCTACTTCCCGTCGTTTGTGGGCCGGCCGAAGCACCTGCGGGTGCTGGCGGGCGCGCTGGAGGGCGACTGGTTCGTGGGGCCGCGGGCGGCGACGGAGCTGCGCGGGCTGCTCAAGATCAACTACCCGCTGGAGCACGGCATCGTGACGGACTGGGACGACATGGAGAAGATCTGGGCCTACATCTACGACGAGGGCCTCAAGGTGCTGAGCGAGGAGCACCCGGTGCTGCTGACGGAGCCGCCGCTGAACCCGCGCAGCAACCGCGACACGGCGGCGCAGATCCTGTTCGAGACGTTCAACGTGCCGGCGCTGTACACGTCGATCCAGGCGGTGCTGTCGCTGTACGCGAGCGGGCGCACGACGGGCATCGTGCTGGACGCGGGCGACGGCGTCAGCCACGCCGTGCCCGTGTACGAGGGCTTTGCCATTGCCAACTCGATCCAGCGCATCGACGTGGCCGGCCGTGACGTGACCGAGTACCTGCAGACGCTGCTGCGCAAGAGCGGCTACGTCTTCCACACGAGCGCCGAGAAGGAGGTGGTGCGCCACATCAAGGAGGCCACCAGCTACATCGCGCTCGACCCCAAGAAGGAGGAGAAGGACTACATGACCACCAAGACGGACCCGTCGCGCGCGGCCGAGTTCGTGCTGCCCGACGGCAACAAGCTCAAGATCGGCGCCGAGCGCTTCCGCGCGCCCGAGATCCTCTTCGAGCCTGAGCTCATCGGCCTCGAGTACCCCGGCGTGCACCAGATGGTGGTCGACGGCATCGTGCGCACCGACCTCGACCTGCGCAAGTCGCTGTACGCCAACATTGTGCTCTCGGGCGGCACGACGCTGACCAAGGGCTTCGGCGACCGGCTGCTGCACGAGATCCGCAAGATCGCCGTCAAGGACATGCGCATCAAGATCTTTGCGCCGCCCGAGCGCAAGTACACGACGTGGATAGGCGGCAGCATTCTGGCCGGCCTCAGCACGTTCCGCAAGGTAGGCAGACGCCGCGTCCGGGACGCCGCGAGCACAGCTAACCGTGGCGCAGATGTGGGTCAGCATCGACGACTGGCACGAGAACCCCGACATTATCCACACAAAGTTTACGTGAGGAAGCCCGGCAGGCAGCGCCGGCAGGGCAGACGGAGCCGACACGCGGACGCGGCGGCAACGACCAGGGCAAGGCAGACCGCCAAGGCAGGGCACAGCGGACGAGCAACGGAGACCAATGATACCCTTTTGGTTTACACAAACGGGAGGGGGCCAGCCCCATACGATACTCTTTATTATTTGTTCCCTTTGATGTATAATGCGAAGTGAATGAGAGCCGATTGCTTGCCAGTGATACACAAAGAATCGACACTGAAACAGACAGAAACAGGTAATAATTCAGACACTGAATCAGGCCTGCATCAGGCCTGAATCAGACACCGAATCGGACACCAAATCAAACACTGCGAATCGTACTGTACGACCTCTACTCCGTACTTCGCACCAAACCCCAGTTTACTCCGTACTCTTCATTCCTTGTACGCCATCTTGGCACCGACCTAGCACTCACTCCACAAAGCATAAACGAACCATGAAGGTAAAGGCAAAGTGTTTCATTCGTAATAGTATTAAGTAGAAGGGGTATCTTTTGTTTGGGCCTTTCCCGGCTTCTCTGCTGCCATCCTGCCCAACTTTGTTCCATGTCGTCGTGTCGCCTCCCATTGTCGTAGCCCATTGTCGTAGTATAGAAAGGAGATGTAATGATCAAGCAATAAGCACCCTCAACGCCGTGCCGAGCAGCCGCGGCCGCCGCTCCCAGTGAGACCAGACGGGCTCACGACCGGAACCGCGCCCAGAAGCCGCTGCGGCGCGGCTGCTCCCCGTCGCTCGCGCTGCTGCTGCTGCTGGCGTCGCTGTTCTTGCGGTCCTTCTTGGCCTCCCGCGGGGCGGACACGGCCTTGGTGCGGAAGAAGTTGCCGGCACCGCCGCGGCCGACGTGGCCGGTGACGGTGGTGCTGGCGACGGCCTGGGCGAAGTCGTACTCGGCGTCGAGCGAGAGTTCGCGGCGCTGGGAGACGGGGCGGGCGTTGCCGGCGCCGCCGCGGCCGGCGTAGTAGCGGGTGGCCGACGCGGCCGACGAGGCGGAGTGTGCGGACGAGGCGGAGCGGACGGTGGCAAGGGTGGGCACGCCGGCGGCCGGCGTAGAGACGGCGAGGCGGAAGGTGTTGCCGGCGCCACCGCGGCCGGCGTAGGTGTAGGCGTTGGGCGCCACGGTCGGGTGCGGCTCCGTGACGGTGTACATTGTGCCGGGTGAGGCTGGGAGCGTGTGCAGGTCGAGTCGACGAGGGTTGATGTGTGTAAGTGGGCTTAGTCAGGCAGCGGGCAGCGAAGCTGTTGTAGGGATCGCAACGAGAAAGAGTAGAGTCGGCAATGCCGTGAAGCAGTCGGAAGCCCAAAGATCGGATGTCTATTGTCTGATGTCTGAGATGCAGGTCCGGGTCGAGGACGGGCAACGGCAAGGGGTTAATATAGGACTCGGCGCACAGAGAGCAGGACGAGGTGACTCTGACGCGGTGGACACGCCCCAGCTGCCGCGAGCATATTCCGTAATGCTCATAATGCTGTCCACGAGCACGGGAGGGGTGCGCGGAGGTACTACGGGGAGCAGGGGTGGGCTGGTGGCAGCCTGCCGGGCTGAGGCAAACCGTCTCTTCCTCGCCTTTCTGTTTTTCTTTTCTTCTTTTCTTCTTCATTCCGCCATTATTGGATTTATTTTTAGCCGCAATTCAATTCAAAATTGGCGACAGACACGAGCAGACACGGCAAGAAGGAGCCACAAAGCAGCCAGGGCTACGCTGTTACGAAATGGCGGCGGACTTAGCGCATCACGAGGCCTGGCCCGTCGCCGTTTTGGGGTTTCTCGTACCTAATATTTTAGTAACGCTTTCCTCGGACGCACGCCTCTGCGCACGCTGCCTGCGCACGGCATGAGTCCGAGGCGCGTCGAGGCATGGCGTCTGTCTGGGCCGATGGCGACATGGCCGGCGTTGCAGAGACGGAAGCACGTATACGCAGAGAGAAAATCGTAGAGAAAACTGGAAAAATTACAGAGAAAATTGCAGAGACATTACAGAGAAAACCGAAAATTACAGTGGAAATTACAGTGAAAGTTACAGTGAAAATTACAGAGGAAATTGCAAAGTACACAAGTACTGTAGAAACGTCAGATCTCGGCCGCTCGCCGAACGGCCTGCTGACACATCCCCAGGCCCCTGATCCCATGACCGTCCCTGGCCTGCCCTGCCTTGCTGCCCCGCCCGGCCCGCGAGCACGTCGGCGTGACCCCGGAGGCCGGCTCGCGGCGCCCAAAGCAGACAAGCCGTGTTGCCTGGGCGCATCGCGGCCGCCATCCAGCCGGACTTTGCGGGGAAGAGGGGCGCAGAGATTTTTGCGCCGCAAGGTTTGGGAAGATTTTTCCGGCTTCACTAGCTGGGCCTCGAGCGCGCCGGAGGTGACGATGAGGAAAAAGAAGCCGAAAAAAGAGGCACGTGGCGGAAAGCCAGGGATCCGTTCTCCGTACTCTGTCGAAATGACGGCAAGAAATTTCAGACATGACGAGCTTTTCATAGGACGGCTCCGTCGGCTTTGCGCCGTCCAGCGCGGACGCCGTTTCCAGACCGGTCACATGACACTGGCTGGCCACCATTTCACCGACATTGTCACGCATCGCTTCGTGGCTCTCCGTGCATTGCCTGCTCTGCTCGTCCGGAGCAGCTCCACGTTTCGCCCTGTGCGGTGGAACCGCCGGCACTGTTACCCAAATTTTACCTAATGCCTTGTGCCGATTTGCTCATCGCCGGTGCAACCGAGCACATCACCGTCCTGGAAATCGTTCATCCTCGCGCCATCGCCGATCCCATCGCGGAGTTGTATCATTCTTTGTATGCATCACTGCACTGCTCGCTCGTGCATGAAACACGTCACATAACGCAAAAGCACTTTGCACTGACACCCGAACCTTGTCATTACCATCGCGCTATATCGTGCCGAACTTGTACTCCGTAAAGTACTACCTCCAGTGGCCCCGAGGCCCTTTTACTATTTTGATACCGCTTCCATCGCCTCCGAGCTGCCTCGCCTATCACTGCCACTGGCTTGCCTCCGTCAATTGACATAAGCAGCCCTCTCTATTCATCAATCATAATCGCAAGCAGTGCAGAACAGAAACTGGGAATCATAATCGCAAGTAGTGCAGAACTGAAACTGGGAATCATAAACAAGCCAAGCCAGCGCGACCCTGGCTTGGAAGCTAAGGTCTTTTGATGCTTCTCCGAACAACCCTCTTTCGCATGTCCCCGCCCTCCCATCTTTGTATCCGAATGGCCACGCCAGAACTCCCACGAGAGCTCCCAACGAGAACTCCTAGCCCAACCCCGAAACCGAGGCCGCCCCTCATATACCGCCGCATTCACAACCACCCGTTATTATAGAACTAGCCCGTAGTCCTCCGTGTGCTCGAACCCCCAGGTCTTCATCTTGGACTGCCGTATAGGTCACTGGGAGACTGCGCTCCGAAAACCTAAAACGTCTCCGTGTCCTGTGTCGCAACCGTGCCAAAAGTATCTGGCAGCTGTTAGCTCATGCATATTGTCTCGTGCCACTGCCAGGGCTGCCGAGTACCTACCCCTCTTTCTTCTGCGCGACTCGCTACCAGCGTCCTCTTCATTGTAGCTTCGTCCACTGCGCTCGCTCTTGGGCGTCATTGCCCGCGGGCCGCTGGGCCGCCGCTTGGGCGCGCCAAGCGCTCCGTTGAGATTGCGGTTCTCGAGCCGCGGACTGCCCGTGTAGCTGGTAGGCACCAGCGTCGCTGTGCCATAACCGCTCTCTCCACTGTGGTATGGGACCGGACTGGACCGTGCAGACTTGTCAGGACGCGCCGGCCTGGGAGGCGTCTGCTCTTGCCGAGGGGATCCCTCGATCGGCTCCTTGGGCGGTCGCGGCGGCGCGTCATGCGACTGACGGCTGGCCGACCGCGGGGAGTCCCAGTACTGCTGTTCGGCTTCCGGAAGAGCTGCGTTGGCCGAAACACCTGCCGCGTTGCTCGCCGAGTTGTCACTGTACCGGTTGGTGTTCTGCGCCGCGAACCGGTTCAGCGATGTCGCCGACCCAGCCCAGTCTGCCGAGTGCGGGCTCATCGGCGTATCAAAGTCCGCAGCACGGGACTCGAGAGCTGCCTTGAATGGCTGTCCAGACCTGGGCTGGGGGTGCTGGAGGTTGAGTGAATCGCGGTGTGCGCGATACTTGGGATCCTCAGGAGTCATGTACGACTTCGGGTTGGGTGGTATCACATTGTTGCTGGTCGCGTCGAGAGAGTAACCGTGCTCACTGAGTTGCTGCTCCTCGGCGCCGAAGAAATTGTCGCCGTGCAAGTCTTGCTCGGAGAAGCCCGTATGCAGCTTATCGGCACCTTCTGCATCTTGCTGGAAGCCGCCAAATCCATCGACACCGGACCCGGAGCGCGAATGCCCGCTCTGGTAACCAAGTTCAGACTGGTCCTTCTTGGAATCCCGGCTGCCGCGGATGACGCCCTTGACGCTGGATGCCGTCGTTTCCGACCATCGCGAAATCTTTTGCCAACCCGATGACCCGCTGGATTTGTGCTTCTTTCCCTTGTCTGTGCGTGGCGTGTTGTCATTGCTCTGCGACTGCGCCATCTGGGCATGCTGCGACGGCGGCGTGGCTAGTAGAGCCGGCGTCATCATGGGCACAGAGGCAGGGCTGCCGTATCGGACATTGCCAGACGTCGTGGCACGAGGGCTGGCCACGCCACCGTTCTGCTGGTTGAATTCCAGCTCATCCTCATTTCCTTCTGGGACTGTGCTGATCCGATTGTCCGAGAACTTGCGCTCGTAGCCGCCCGCTCTGGACGACCCGGACGGTCCGGCACGAGAATGGACGGACAAGTGTCCAGACTGGCTGGCATGGCTAATCGTGGACGTTCCAGCATGGCCTTCGGGCTCGTAACCACGATCCTGGTCATACGGCATCTCAGAGTCCACCTCGCCATACGGCGATGGCCCCTTGCCAATTGCGTCAGCGCTGGCGCCGACACCATTCGAGCCCGTCGGCATTGTTGTCTGGCCCTTGAGGACGTCCACCTGCACGAGGAGCTGGTTAAGCATGTCCTCAATGCGGCCCAAGTCGCTGTTACCCTTAGCATTGAGTGACTTGAGAGCCCGCCGGAAAATGTTTTGTCTCTTGGCCGGCAAGTCATCCATGTCAGCCTGCGAGGCAGCTGCATAGATCGACCGCGAGCCACTGCCAGGAAGCGGGCGAGGGCCGCCGAGATGGGTGCGGACTGTCTTCTCAGTGCCATCAAGAATCTCGGTGATCACGGCGTCCTCGCTGTCCGCCATCTTCTTGGAGAAGTCGTTGGTGATGGTCTTCTCGTGCATCGCAAGCAGAGACTTTACGTTTTCAAACGACGTGCGCATCTCAGAAGCCGCGCGCACAAGCGTGACCAGAATCTCCGTGTCGCGAGCGCTCCGCTGCGCGTCACGAACCATCAACTGCATTTGTTAGCATCGTGTTCGTATCGGATTACCGGGAGAACAGGGGAAGAAGCAATAACATACATGCTGCATCAGGGAAATGATATCCTTGTTCTCGATGCGGTCAATGCCAGCACCGGTGGCAGGGTCGTACAAGGGCGACACCATGCCCTGCGAAAGGCCGCTAAAGTGCCTTGTTTGGTTCTCCGCGTAAAAGGGATCTTGACCAGCCATGGTCCGGTCAGAGAAGTCGATTTCCTTGCCCTTGGCGGAGGCCGTCAGATCCGGCGATTTGCCCGGGCCTTGCGTCTCATAACCCTCATCGTACCTGCCCAGAGGGCTTCTGGAGTAGTCCACAGTGTTGGCATTGTAAGCAGCAGTAGCGGCGGCGGCAGCGGCAGCAGCAGCGGCAACAGCGGCCGCCGTGGGGGCCGCGGAAAGGTTCGGCTTGACGAGATCCTCGTTTGCAATGGGGCTTGTTCCCTCGTACGGGTTCGTGATTAGGGTATCTCTCTTCCGCTCATCAGACGAACGCCGCCACTCGTCGTGGTCTTGGCTCGATTCGCGGCTATGGCGAGCTGCCAGCGCAGCGTTTGCGCCAATGGCCAGGCCTGGATGGTGCTCTTGTGTAGGCGTGCGATCGTGTACACGCCAGTCATCCTCTGTGGCGCCCCTTGCCACCTCTGAGGGATTGGTAGCAAGATCGTCATCGTAGTAGCCGATCTCAGGAAGAGGGTCTTCCGGGTTGGGAAGTCCGCATGCAGTCATCTGCGGCGGATCATCGTACTCGCTAAGACGGTCAGCACTGTGGGCCGGCGTGTTGGCGACAAAGTTTCCGGCGAGCGTGCGCTCTTTGAACGATCTGTTTCGCTGTACACCCTCGGGTGCCCACTCTCCTTGCTCTGTGCTGTACTGTTCGTGCTCCTCCACCACAGAAGACTGCGAGGGCTGCTGATTGCGGTCCTTGAACGTTTGGATCGCGAGGTTCATAGCGCGGGTTGTGATCGCAGCTGTTTCGGAAGCGGTGGGCGACGCTCTGCGGCGAACCTTTTGGCCGTTCTGGTCAATGTCGTACTCGACGGAGAACTCGGACGGGTTCGTTCTCGTTGTCGCAGGCGACGCGGCAAAGGTTTCGCGATTCAGATCCTCGCCATGAACACCGTCAACATCTTCAGCTTCTCGGGCCTGCTTGAGTGACCGTTGCCGGCTGTGGACAGAGCGGTTGCTGGGAGTGCCATAATTCTGCGTTTCTTCCTCCAGTGTCTCCATGGAGCCACGGACATAGGACTTCCTGTGGCCGTCATAACCGTCGGAGTCGGTTGTCAAGGCAGAGCCTTCGAGCATGGAGCCATCCACAAGAGATGCCACGGCGGACTCGATGCCGAAAGGGGTATGGACGTAGTTGGGGTTTGCGCCAGCGCCATCGACGGCACGCATATTATTGTCCCCGTCAGTGAGTTGAGTCGATGTGGCTTGCAGGTAGTCGAGATCTGAGCTCAGCGCGCTATTGTTCTCTTGGTCAAAGTCACGGCTCATGGCGTTGCCCCGAGCTGAGCTAGGCGAACCGACCATTTTGCGCTCGAGCATGGGCGTTTTCCTAGGCGAAGACGCAGATAGAGCAGAGTCGCGGTGGCCCTGGACTTCGCTTGTGCCGCCCTCGGTATAGCCGGACACACTTGGAATGGGGCTCAAACCGCGCTGCTCCGGTTGATAGGGGGTGTACTTGAGCGGCGGAGGCACGATCTGGGTGCCGTACTCGTCGTACGTCTGATTACGATAGTGCTCATCGTCAAAGTCGTCTGCGTAGTGCTCGCCCTCGCCGTGCGGCAAGTAGTCTTCAGGGTAACGTTGTCTCTCCTGCTGGGCTGAGTCCTGCTCGTACATGTTGTCGTCGTATACACCCTCGCGCCCCCCATAGTTCTTAGTGGCAGGGCCGTTTCTGGGCAGGGCTTTCAGATCTCCATGAGAGATGTTTGCATGCTGGGTTCCCAGGCCGCGGATAGTGGTATCGACCAAGTCTTCTGGTCCCGGGCTGGCAACAGAGCCGATGGACGGGACGCCTCGGGAGACTTCGTGAATCGGTGCAGCACGAAGCTCTTCGCTTGCAGACCGAGGTCGGTCCGATTCCGCTGACAGGATAGACGTTCTTGTGAGGTCCGAGTTGATCTCGCTCATCAGAGGCATCGGCGGCTGCAGATATCCCAGATTCCTTTCGGTATGTTGCCTGGTACTCTTCCTGGGTCCAAGATCCGACTCGGTCATGTTGTCGGGATGCCGGTGACGGGTATCTTCAACGGACTGGCTCGCAACACTATGCGACCCAGACGGATACAAATCAGGAGGACCGTCTTGCTGATTGGCGGATTGATGCTCAATCTCCACGCCCTTGGAGCTTGTTTCTGCTCTGCGTCGCCGCCGGTTCTCTCTTGCGGACGGTATACTTCCTTGGCCGGGAGAGGCAGCAGCGGCGAGACCGCCAATGGCGGCTACAGCAGCTCCAGCGACAGCAGCATTTCTAGATTTGCCTGTACTTCTCTCTGGCGTGTCGTCGATGGAGCGGGACATGTGCGCGTTTTCGTCGCCAGAATCGTAGTCATAGGGCGGGATCAGAGCAGGACCGAACTCCCCAGCTGGCGCCTCTTCAGCGTTCCTGCGCTTGTCCGAGGTCTTGTCGCGGGGTGTCTGCGCCGCCGATCCTGCTGATCTCCGACGATCACCAGACATCATATCGTCCCGCGAAATAGAGGTGCCTGTTGAGGCAGTGGATCCGCGGCGGTCTTTGCGGCTGTTTTCTCGCTTCAGGGCATTGAGCTCGGGAAGAATAAGTCGCCGAATGGCGTCCTCTACGGTCTCGAGGAGTCTGGGGTTGTTGATGGAGGATCCGGAGCGAACGGAATTCAGGTCGGAGCGGTAGCTGGGCGAGAGCGCAGAGGAGATGGCGCTCGAGTCAGCTGCCGATACGGCGGACTCATTGTGCCTGTGGCGGCTTGACCGCCTCTGGGACGGCGAATCGTCCTTGTCAACGAGATGAACACTGCTCGTGCGACTTCTGCTGGGCCGGTGTTTGCGTTCCGATCTCCCACTGCTGCCGTCGTGGCCGCGGTCCTTGTGCCTGGTCGAGGACTTGGACACGCGGTCGCGATCGCGGTCCTCGCCCCTGCTGCTGCCACTGACCGTGCGGTGCCGTTCTGCCGTGGTAGCAGCAGCAATAGCGGCCACCCCGGCAGCGGCGACGGTGCCTCCAGTGGAAAAGGCACCGGACGCGCTGTCGGAGAGGCCGGGGGATTTAGACCCGTCGAGGAAGCTGTCGGCTGGAATGGCGGAAATCTCCGACTGCGTGCCATGGAAGGTCGAGCCGCCCCGACTGCTAGCGGCTGCGGGAATTAGCGGACTGGTGGGACGGCGCGACCGTTGGCGCTGGCCGGCGCCGTTGTCGATTTCCACGCCAATGGGGTTCCGCGACACATTGGATTCCTCGGTGGCCGAAGCGTACGAGTGTATGCTTCTGTCATCGTCGCCCATGCCGCGGGCGAGATCGGACGTGTGGGAGAGCTCGGACGCGCGGGCGAGTTCTGACTCCGGCGCCGATGTCTTTTGGCGGCGTGTCAGGGAAACCTTGCGGGCCCTCGAAGACGGTTTCGAGATCATCAGATGCGCGTCGTTCTTTGAGCTGCCTGAAGGCTTGACGCGCACCTGGATGCGAGGGCCCTTGCGGCTTTCCGAGGTCTCCGACCCGGCAGCCTTGCTGTTCTCGTAGTACTCGATGAGCAGTGAGGTGTGGGAGCGGTTGTGGCCGCGGCCTGCCTTGATGGTCACCGGAGTGCCGTCTTCGGGCAGAGAGTAGGAAGACTTGTCGTCGACAGGCCGGGACACATCCGTGGCGGTGACCTCGCTGGCGGTGAGCTCGGACAGCGTGGCCGTCGACTCGGTTTCGGTAGGGGCGGGTAACGGGATGTTTGCCTTTTTTTTCTTTGTGTCAGCGCCCATTGTGTGGGCTGCGTGCGTGGGTATGGGCTGGCCGAGGAACAAGAGCGACGGAAGTGCGCCGGACCGTCCCCAGGCGAGGAGGCTTTATGCCTCCGTGGCGGTTGTGTCCTTGTGTTGTGCTGCGCGCTCCTGCTCAGTCCAGTTCAGGATGGCTGCCAGTTGGGTAGCCCAGCACTCTTGATGCCAGACGAAGAGTTTAGGCAAAGGGTCGAGAGAGAGGAGAGTAGGGGCGGATGGGGCAATGTGGATGAAGGGGTTGACCGCCTCTTCCTCGTCAACGAGCCATGAGGCAGGCAGAAAAATCAGGAGAAGGGCCTGGCAATACGGAGTACTCCGTGCAAGTATGCTAGCAAGTGTCACTCAACCAACGAGCCCGGCAGGGTAAAGAGAGCGAACAGCGAGTGGATGCGCGGCGAAGCGGAGGAGAAAGACGAACGGGAGGAGGAGAGAGATGCAGAGGAGGAGGAAGAAGAGCGAGGAGCGAGGGACAACGCACAGGCCGAGCCACGAAACGTCGGTGTCGAATCAAGGTCCCCAGGAAGGGCCCGATGGTGACAGCGGCAGCAGCGAGAGAAGGGCCAGAGAGCAAGACAGGCGGCGGCGCTAATGGGCTGGGAGAGTGCCGTTGCCCGGCCGTCGATCGGTGTGAAGCTGCAGAGTGGATTCGAGGGGGTTGTGGGTGCGATAATCCAAAATAGTCGTGTTGTGGATTTTGGATTTTGGATATGGGGCCTGAAGCAAACAAACGTGCGTCGCACACGGGCGGTTGGGTGCGCAAGTCTGTGCGTCTGTCGGTCGGATGCCGGTAGCAGAGCAGATACGGAGTAGGACAAAGTAGAAAATGGGAGAGCAAAGGTGAAGACGGCGAGGACGGCGAAGAGCGGATGGCGAGCAAGTGTGCGTGTGCGGGAACGTGTCACTTTCTCCGACCCTTTTCTGTGCCTCGCCGTCGATGCGTTGGCGTTGATGCTGCCGCCGAGCCAATGGCAGCGCAGAATCGACTGATCGGGGGGGCCCTACTGCAGTGCAGGCAGGAGCGATGGCCGGGGTGGGAGCGTCGTGCGGGAGAGTGCTCTGCACGGCAGGAGCAAGGGCCACGCCTACACGCACTTGCCCGACGAAATCGCAGCACAAAATAGCGCAGCGGTAAGGCCAAGCGAGGCAACTACGAAGACGAGACAGAAAAGAAGGCATTGGGTCGAGGGGATACGAAGTACTCCGTATTACTCCTTACTCCGCGCTCGTGCCGGTACGTGGGAATGATACGGGCAGCGTCGAGTGAGTACATGTATTACTCATAATCCGTAAAGGGAGGGATACGACGTTACGCCGAAACGCAAGGCCACCGTCGCAGAGCTGCGGCGGGAAGGAGCCCACGTCGTTTGTTGACATTAGCCCCGAGAGAGGCAGCCAGCTGAAGGCTAGCGCGGACACTCGACGGCTCTTTCCTCAATGGACGGAGCGCTACGCACGAACAGGCCTAGGCGTGTGACTGCCGTCGGTCGGTCTCTCGTTGCCCCCCGTGATGGCCGTATCGCGCGTATTGGCTGGTTGAAGTCGCACGGCGATGAGCACAAACGCTGCTGAGCCGGGACGGTACCATTCTGACTCGTGCTCCGCAGAAAGGCAATTTGCGACGTGAGTTGAGCCCCTCATGTGTGCTACGGCACAGCCAAGATTTCTGCTTCTCCCAGCCACCTCTGCGGTGTTCAGCCTCCGGCTTTGGCGCTGCATCTGGTCCGTGGTCGCCACCCGGCTGCCTGCGCTGCCTTGGCTGTTGCTATGCTCCTTCGTTGCCCCGACTGCTGTCTGCTTGAATTCCACCAGTTGGCTGCATTGCAATATGGCTGCATTGCAATATGGCTGCATTGCAATATGGCACCTGCGACGGCCGTCCTGCTTACTGGCTTCGGCCACCGCCAGCAGGCGTCCGGCGCTTCTGCCAGGCCGCGGCTAAACGCACAAAAGGCGGTGGCTGGCGATACGGCCGGCGGGTCTGCTCCATAGCAGTGCCCCAAAAAATAGAGCTGGCTGGGGGTCGAAAGCCTCGTGGCGGCCTCCCTGCACCAGTATTCAGGCCACCATGCGCCCATTTATCTGACAAGTGTCTGCCCTGTATCTGACATACGGACCGCACCGTTTGCCTCGCATTCCAGGCGTCCGCAGCTGCCGCATTCCTCGGCCACTGACACCATGCTAATAACGCATGACGGTACGCAGGAACTCGTACTCCAAGGAGGGGCAAAGCACGGCCTTTGCATGCTTCTTCTCGTATTCCTTGTACATGTACTGGTGATCTATGGAGTCTCGCTTTACGAGTATTACTTCGTGCGCAACGTATCCGCCGTCTTCGCCTCGTCGCTCATGCGCATCTCTTATGTATCCAATAAGAGTACTTGTACGAGTATTGCTACCAGCCAATGCGTGCCACGAGCCCGCCGCAGCCCATCGTACTCCGTATTCGTGTGCTTCACCTGCTCGCCTGCTTGCAGCAGCATCCCTGACAGACGCCGCCTCACCGGCTCCTCTTCTTGCGCGCCGCCTTCTCGCGCTTCATCGCGCCCCTCCGCCGCTTCGTGACATCCCACTGGAGCACCTGCAGGTCCGACGCCCGCAGCAGGTCCGCCACCAGTGGGTTGTCCGTCAGGTGCTTGTGCAGCCCGCTGCCCAGCAGCATGCGCAGCATGTCGACGCGCACGCTCAGCGCCCACGTGTCGATCGTGATCCACTGGTACTGCACCTGCAGCCGCTTGCGGTAGCCAAAGGCCTCCACGGCCGCCGAAGCCGCACTGCCGCCGGGCGCCTCCCCGGGCGCCTCGGCGTCGGCATTGGCACCCCACTCCGCCAGGCCGGCCACCATGTCCGTCACGCCGCCGCCCTCGCTGTCGCTGCCCGCGAGGCCGCCACCGCCGCTCTTGTGCGGGTTGCTCTCGGGCCGGCCGGCCGTCGAGTAGCCGGGCCCCACGCCGCGCTCCAGCGACGTCGCCACGCTGCGCAGCGTGTCGCGCAGGTTGCGGCGCGCCACGCGCGCGCTCGACGTGCTCTTGGTCGCGCGGACGCGGCGCGCGTCGCGCGTCAGCTGCCGCAGCGTGGCCGCCAGCTTGGCCGGGTCCTCGCGCAGGCCCAGCTGCTCGCCCGTGGCCTGCTCGTACCGCCGCGCCATCTCAAAGAGCAGCCCGATGGCCTCGGCCGCGCTGGCCTGCACGTCGCTCTCGGCGCTCTCGAGCTGGTCGACGAGCGCTTCCAGCGCCGCCTGCCCGTCGGCCAGCAGGCCGCTGTCGACATCGTCGGCAACGGCACCGGCATCGGCATAGGCATCGGCCTCGTCGCCGCTCTCCTCCGCCGCCGCCACCGGCATCATGTACGACGCCACAAAGGCCCACAGCTGCAGCGCCGCCGTCACCACGTCGGCGCTGTCCAGCGCTTCCACCGACTGGCCGTCGGACGCCACGATGGCCAGCAAGAACGCGAGCAGCTCGCTCGCCGACGCCCGCGTGCCGCCGCCGAACAGCACGGCCACGCTGAGCGCCTGCAGCGCTGCCACCTTGCACTCGTCGTCGGTCTGCGCGTCCTTGCAGACGGCGCGCACCGTGCCAAACACCGCGTTCAGGATGCCGTCTGCGTCGGCGCGCGGGCACGACAGGATCGTCGCCGTGAGGGCCTCGAGCGCCGGCAGCCGCTCCTCGGGGTCGCCACCGCTGTGGCGGATGCTCTTGACGAGCTGCTCGAGGATGGTCGGCAGCTCGTCGGCGATGCAGCTGCCCAGGTAGTGCTCCTGCACCAGCTCGAGGTAGATCTCGAGCGCGCGGATGCGCTCTTCGGCGCTGAAGCGCTTGCGGTCCTGCAGCAGCTGCAGGTTGGCTCGGAGCCGTTCCTCGGGCGTGTTGTGGCTAGCGGCCGCGCTGCCGTGCTCGCTGTCGCGGACCGAGTCCGAGTCCGAGTCCAGGTCAAAGTTGGACCCCGAATCGAGCCCCGACTGCACGTCGTTGATCGACATGTGCTTGAGTCGGCTGTAGTCGAGGCTGGGCATGCCGTCCTCGTCTTCCGAGGCATAGCGGCTGCCTTGCTGGGAGTTGACGCGCGAGTTCTGGTGCGAGGCATAGCGCGAGCCGGAGCGCGAGCCGGCTGGCGACGAGGCCGGCGAGAGGACGGCCGATCCGGTCTGTGAGTCGATCCGGGCCTTGGCCTTGCGTGAGACGGTTTTGCCGCTCTGTTTGAGGGCTTTCTTGCGCATGTCATGCATCGCGACGCTTGTTGGCGCGTACCAGACACGCCGACTCTGGGTGTTCCTCCGGTTCCTCTGGACGTTGTTTGGTTGTTCTTATGCAGTAAATTTCTTCGAAGCTTGTGTTTCGTGCTGCTCAGACGCAGCCGCGAGTCGATCAGGTAGTTTGCGCAACGGGCGTCCGTGGCAAATTGGAGCAGCTATGCGTTGAGAAAAATGTGGTCGTTGTCGGAGAAAAATCCATGGAGAGGGAGAGGCAAAAGCAGTCAGCTGGTGAGCCCGGTTTGCATAGGAGAACGTTGGTAAGTTTGTGAGCTGAAAGATGCAAAAAGATAAATCGAGGCGGTACGAGCAGACAAAAGAACCGAACTGTGGCAAAAGAACGTGGGAGAGAAAGAAGAGGGACGGATGGCTGAGATTTCTTCGAGAATGGTGGATTCCGGGCGCAGTGGAGTCGTCCCGCACTGCTGCGATAGCGCCGTGCGGGGAAGAACGAGAGGCCGGCACAAGCACATGACCGCGAGAGCACTGGAAGTCCGTCGTACGAACACCGTACTCGCACTCGTATTCGTACAAGCCGTCTCTCTTGCGTAACTGTACGATCAGCCAGGCCGTTGATTTGGGGGTGGCAATACTGTTTGGCGTTGCGAAGTGCTACGCACCCCGAAACTACTCGTAGTAATAGCTGGAAGTCGGCTCCTATTCGTACATGTAAACAGCGGCCCAATACGCAGAAGTGTTGCGACAGACACAAAATACTTACGGGAGCACCCTGCACTGACTCTGTACTGTTAGTAGACCTTCATACGTACTCCAACTGCGCGTTGCGTATTTGGGCTTCACGACGCCTTAGTGATGATGTCAGGCATCATCCCACCTTATCAACGCTAATGGCGGCCTAAGCCAGTAGCGGGCCCACTGCTAGCACATTACGTCTCGGGCGTAAATTCACGGTTGAGCACACGAGGAAATGCATCCGCAACGTCCGGAACGTTTGCAAACCGGTGGCCGTAGCCGGATTATGCCGGGCGTCTGGACGAGAAGCGTTGCCGTGCACTGCACTAGGTACGCGCATGTCGTACGTGTCTGGCTCGTGGCGTGCGAAGCGGTATCGAGCCGCACTTTGCAACCTGGCAATGCCGTATTGGCACTGGCCTATAGTGAGACGTCCATAGCAGTCATGTGCATGTGCTGATGAAAGACGGCTCAATATAACGCCGACGCTTCATAGCAGACATGTCTGATAAAGACGGCTCAATATAATGCCGCCGCTTCATAGCAGTCATGTCTGATGAAAGACGGCCCAATGTTATGCCGCCGTTTTATAGCAACTTCCTTCTCCCAAACGCCCATCTCATCTCCCTTCAGTTCATTCACGGTCCGCCGGACAGCCTGTAGGACTCTAACATAAAGCGCACAGCCCCCCAGTATCCCTTGGTCTCAGACACCTCCGACGCTGTCCGGCGCTCGCTCGCCTATTTCTGACCCTTTCTCTCCCCTATGACGAGCGACCCCGCCTGGGCTGATTAGTGCTGATAAGCCGATAAGCCTGCTGCCTGACGCAGTGCTGCCCCACTCTATTCACTTCCACCTATTGCTCCGTCCTCGCTCCCCTCATTCCCTTCCTGCCTTGTCCGACTGGCTCTCCGTCTTCAGTTTCACCTCTCTCGACTTTTCGTGATATACTACACGACAAATCACGAGAGCTGGGCTCTTCTTCCGCTGAGACTTTGGGCGTATTCGCATCGGCCGTTATATACAATCGACACTCTTCGTCCTCCGGGCCTGGTCAACGACATCGCCATGTCTTCAAAGAGCAACCAGCCGGCAGTTGCCAAACTCGAGTCGAGTACGTTTTGCTCTCCCGAAACCTAACGTTATTTCTACTCGGTTCTGCTTGTTTTCGAGCCTTCAGCTAACGATCGCAGTTGTCCTTACTTTCACCGAAGCGAAAAATGCGGAAATAGACTTTGCCAAACCGGTCTTCATTGTGCGGAAGATACATCTGACGGCTTCACAGCCCACGATCCAGATCAGCCGGGCCTCCAAAAATACCAGCAAGGGACTTACTCCCGCCGAGAACAATGCATACTTTGACATCGCCGTTATGTCTCGCAAGCATGCCGAGGTCACGGCAGACCTGGAAAAAGGCGTACGTCTGAGAGCCTCACACTCCCTTTTTAGCCCGCGGGTCTCAAGTGCAGACTATTTATTGTGACTATTTCAGCTAACATGAGCACTTCTAGACGGTGTCGCTCAAAGACTGTGGTTCACTTCACGGCACCTCAATCAATGGTAAACTCCTCAGCAAGAATGCATCTGCTATTATAAAGCACAACGACGTCGTATGCTTCGGCATTCACGTCTCTCGTGGCCTAGAAGTGTTCCATCCGGCATCCGTTCGCGTTGGCATAGACTGCCGTCCTGCCCAGTATGATATCATCCACATTCCTCCGTGCGTCCCGCATGGAGCCTTATCATTGCACTTCCGCACTAACACGCGGCTAGACCCACAGTCGTGGCTCCATCAAGAGCCTACTGTGCCCCGGAGCCAAACGAGATGTCCGACATGTCTGACGATGTGTCGGACGAGAGTTGCCGAGAAGACGACCATATCGAGATTACATCGGCCACAAAGTGTTATACTGCGCTTCCTGCCGATGCCGAAAGCGTTCGCGAGATTTCGCCGCCGCCAAAGCAAGCAGATGCAAGGTACATTGGAGGCATATTCTTGGTCGCAGATTCAGGCTGGCATCAATACTTTGCTAACCAAATATTTAGACATATCTCCATCGTTAGTGAGGATGCGAGCGACTCCGGCTCTAGCAAAGCCCCGAGCTATTACAACCTGATCAGCGAGGAAGGAAATATTGACGTCGTTGCTGATATGAGTGACGACTCGGAAGATATGGACTTCGATAGCGACCTAGCCTGTGACGAGGACAGCGAGAGCGATCAAGACGAGAAAGAACTCGGAGAGGATGCGAGCGACTTCGTCTCTAGAAAAGCCCCGTGCTATTATAACCTGACCGGCGAGGAAGGAGACGATATAGATGACGACTCGGAAGATATGGACTTCAATAGCGACCTAGCCTGCGACGAGGACAGCGAGAGCGACGAAGACGAGAAAGAAATATACAGCTCAGACGAGGAGGATCCCGTTAACGACGGGAGCAATTTTCTGAACAGCGAGCTTACTCGTCTTGACGAAGCCGTGCCCGCGCCCGTGCCAGCAGGCACCGAAGACTTCGGCCTAAGTGATGCTTTTGACGTCACTGAGAAGGATACTCCTGTGACACGTGAGCTGCAGGTGGAAGAAAAAGGTACGATATCCGTGCACTCGCCATAATTTGGTGGTATATTCTAAGACAAGAAAAGTAGACCAAAGCCTAGCCGACGACCAAGGCACAGCCGATGACCAAGGTACGGCCGACAACCAAGAGGAGTCGAAGGGAGAAGATGCGGTCAACGATGACGATCTCCAGACGACCGCTGCGACTTTGACAACGAAGTGCAACATCTCGTCCATTCTTAACCCGTCGCCGCCGTCGGTGCCGCTGAGCTTGCCTGTGGCCTCTGATGGATCGGGCAGGCCTCCGCATGTCCAATTTGCCAATCCCGTTCCAATTCATGGGCCTCCTGCTATTCCCATTACAGATATGAAGCCGTTCGGCTCCATTATGCCGGAAATCACACTCGGCTTCCATTTGGAAAGCCCCCAGCATCCCCATGATATGTTCAGTGCTCAGCATCCCCATGAAGCGTTTGAAGGGATGTACCCGCCCGTGACGGATTTGGAAGATATCGACATGATGAACAGCGCTTATACATTCGAAATCTATAAGAGGAACATGTTGAAGCGCAAGGCGGAGAAGATTTCGACTAGTGATGCCGAGGTTCAAATGGACGTACCACTTGTAGGTGGAGCCCAAAATCTTGCGCCCGGAATCGCTGCTGCTCAGGAAATGAAAGACCTGTTTGATAATGCAGTGGAGACGGCGGTGCAGCCGATTGTTTCGCCAGCCAGACAGGAAACTATGGAGCCGGCAACCGTGGAACCGCCGGCCAAGCGTCAAGCCACGGACGCGGCCATGGAGAAGCCCAGAGTCCCCCGGACGAGAGCCTGGGCCATTGCCGAGAAGCTGGGCATTGCTGCTCTCGGGGGCGCGGTGGTTCTTGGCTCTCTTATCTGCACAGCCCCCAACCTCTGATGCCATTTCTGAACGAATTCGTGGTTGCTATCGCTGTATTTTGCACGGATGTGATTGGGTTTACCTACTTCTGCTGCTTTACGAGTTGTTTATGCTGCTTACTTTGTTATCGTACGCCGGAGGTTGTCCTTGCTTTTTCTGCCTTTCTGATTTTCTTTTGGCGGGGGGACTGAAGGCGCAGAAAGCCCAGGATGGCCGCGGAAGGTCTTTGGGAAGAGGGAAGCGAATGGTTGCATGATTTACCTGTTTTGAACTCGTCGTACTGTCTTGTTTTCTTTCCGTCTCTTCTTGAGTTTAGGACGGCGTCTGATTGTTGCTCGCTTTCCATAGGAAGTCCTGTCTAGGTCCGTTAACTGAGATTATGTTTTGCCCGCTTCTGCCTGCATGCCGTCAGCCGGCTGTTGCCTTGCTGATCTTGACGGCTTACTACCCTGCCCTGCTGCGATGATCTACTTCTCTACTAGTCCCTCTGCTTCTCCGGCTCTGCGTGTGCCCGTACGCGGCCGACAACGCCCGCTGCTGCAGTCGCCTCGCCTGCGGAAGGCGAGAATGGGGTGCCGGCATCGACGGCATAGTGCATGAACATGGAGCGTGCTGCGTCTGGTCAGAGCAGATACTTTGTGCGCCGGTCTGGCCGCGGGCATTCTGGAGCTGGCCATGGACGCGGCGCTCGTCTCGGTTGATGCAGGTTCTGTGGCACCTGCGGTGATCCGTCACGGCGAGTCGTTGTGCCGGACTCGTGCTGGCTCTCGTCGTGTTTCCTTCTGTTCTTCTCGTCATCCTGTCTCACCCCTGCTCTGCCATCCTTGTCTGCTTCTTCCTACGGCGTCGCGCGCCGATCCTCGAGCGGCGACGGCCTTGCCCAGCTATTTCTCGTATTACGGAGCAGACTGACAAAATCGAGAGAGCGGTTTTTCCCCTCTTCTTTTGCCGTCACCCGTCTATTCATCTACGGCCTCCACTTGCGTGCTGTTGAGTGTGGCCTCCTTCGCCGGCCCGGCTCGACTGCTTGCAGTGTATGCAGGCCGGCCTTGCTTGAGATCTCGGAAGATGCTCCTCACACAGCATGGGCGTGCGGGTGTGCTGGCATGGGACCACCACAAGCAAGTGTTTGCGCACTTTTTGCGTGCGCTCTGCTTCGACATCCTGCATTCTGCATGCTGCGTTCTACACGCTGCACTCTGTGTGCCGCGTCTGCAGTCGAATCTGCGTCTGCAGTTCCTGCAAGACACGACCACGGCCCGTGCAAATGACCCGTCATGTGTAGGCTTCTGGCCCGTCTTCCCTCCAGTCTGGACGTGCAATTGATGCATCCTGGTCGAGGCATGGCACCCTACTTTGTACGCGCACGGAAGATGCAGCGCATCGAGCCGCTTCCTTTGCAGCCGGTGCGGCGGCCGCTGTCTGCGCCCGACACTGGCCAAGGGGCCAACGCTGTGGCATGGGAGCGGACGGGGCGCGTGTCAGCTGTCGTGCAAGAACCCAATGCCGTGCCATGCCGAAGCCTGAACGGGCAGCTTGTGCTTTCACCGCACTTTGCCGCCATCGTCAACGGCCCATGACCATGTCGAGTGCGACGCGGAAGGCGAGAGACGCGAGAGGCCATGGACAGAGTGACGCTGCAGATGAGAAAGGGAAAAGAGCGAAAGGGGGGGGACAAGGGATGACAACGAACCAGAGCGTCTCGGGCTCGCCAGGCTATGGTGACCCCAACAGCAGATGGCGGTGAGGCCGTTCCCGTGTGCTGGCTGGCCCGGCACTCTGTGTTTGGGGGCCCTGTCCTTTCCGGCTCGGTGAGTGCGTATGCAGCATCCGTGCCAACACAGGAAGCGTGGAGCAGCACAGCTGTGCGGAAACAGCCAGGTCATAGACTGGCGTGAAAGCCAGGCAGCAGAGCCGCATGCTAGACGCCCGGACAGGCAGATGACGAGATTATAGCAGACGGTCATGCAGACATCTGCCTGTGTTAGTCGGCCGCCACGGCCATGGAGAAGCGCGCAGTCCAGCAATGTCTGGCGTCTTTCTGTGGCTTCTTCGTGGCTAAAGTGACTCTTCGTGGCCAAGGAGCGCGAGAGGACAGCCCGAGGCCGGGAGACCGAAACAGTGTCTACGGCTCGAGTCCAGCATGTGCCCGCAGAGCTGCCTGCAGAAGCGTCCGCAGAAAGTGAAACAGGCCAACATGTCACCCACCGGAACAGGCTGCCTGGATCGTCCGGACGCCTCGACCGCAGCGCGGGCGCGCAACCGTCGGCCGCCCGTCCACGAGCACAACGGCTGGCGCTGGCCACGCTCATTGGAGCCACGGCACTGTTCTCGTCCCCGGGGCTCTCGGCGATCCCAGTTCCCACGGTCCTAGCGCTCCCGTTGTACGTAGTATCGTCTGCCGTATCGCTGCGTCCATTCCGCCTCGCACGACACGACACTCGGCCAGCCTTTAAAGACCCCGGGTCGACTCGCCGCGGCAGCATTCACCGGCCACGTCTGAATATCTACAACGCAGAGATCTGCTATCGGCTCCCACCGGCTCCCCGACGCAGAAAAACAGAAAAGTCATCATGCCCAACCCGTCCTACGGTGCCGACTTTGTCTTTGGGTGGCCCAAGAAGCGCTGCGGCTGCGACCAGGTCATCGAGTCGTGTCAGCACTGCGGTGGCAGCTACTCGGAGTACGTTGGTTGCGCCAGACGTTATGTCATGCTGCCGCCAGAGGCCTACTGACACCTCCAGCTGTCCCAGCTGTCCTTACTGCCACGGCCAGGCCTTTACCGAGGCCCCGTGTCCGCATACGCACAGCTTCCTCGACATGTCTGCGAATCCCGTCGTCCCGGCCGCCGTCACGCACGCTTCCCAGTCTTCGGCAGCCCCGCGGACGGCGCCGAAGCGCATATCCGTCTACAGCGTGCCGCACGGCCGGTCGCGGCCACCGGAAATGGGCGAGACCGAGGCGGAGGGCAAGGCGCGCACCAGCCGGTCGAGCAGCAGCAGCAGCGCCAGCAGCGCCAGTGGCGCCAGTGACCGGAGCGGACACTCGTCAGCGGCGTCTTCGCCTTCCGCAGCCTCGCCGCCGAGCTCGGCAAATGCTCTGCCGGCGCCACGAAGGCGGTCACGGTACTCGAGCAGCGGGCGGAAGAGCTCGTCGGGGGGCAGTGGTCGCGGGAGCAGCGGCGGCTGCGGAAGGAGTTCTGGGCGCTGATGCAGGAGCGGGGGGACCGGGACAAAGGGACTCGAGGGACGAAAACGAAACTGCTTATGCAAAGTGCTATGAAACCAGACAGAACTACGTTATGATGTACGCGAGAAATATTCAAGCGCCGGTTTGCGGCCCCAAATTGCAGTTCCGGCGCGGCGCATTGATCTCAGGCCGCACAACCTGAGTATATTGCAACTAAGGCTATCACAATGGCAGGTGATCGGTCACTTACTGCTCCCCTCGGCTGTTCTCTGTATACAGAGATCTGTGCCCGACGCGGAACCGTCCACAGCGAAACTGTCCCCACGACCCGGTGAACAGATTAAAGACGGGTGGCTACATACCCTCCTTTCCACCTCCATGTACGGCCGCCGGCGACGCCCTGCACACAGACGGAAAGACTGGCAGCCGCCTCGCCTTCCCCGTGATACCGCATACGTGCCGTCTTGTGCGCTTCATTACTTTGTGAACAGCCGTCCGGCCGTCTTCTTCGCGCTGTAGGCTTGTGTAAGTGAGCACGTGACTCCACATTGCAAAATACTGACTAAGCGACTTTGCCAGGTCGCGTATCGTCCATCGCGGGCGGCTTCATTGGAGCATCACCAGCACCACCTAGCGACAGACGTGTTGCCAGCGCCTCCCCTCCCCGCCCGACCGACCGACACGTCTGCGCGCGCCACCATGTCTGTGATTCTCTGCACAGGTGAGGCTCTCTGCGACTTGTGCGCGCGCCTTTCGGGCGCCTGATGTGGACGCAAGCTGACGAAAGGACGAACAGCTGGATACGACCACACAATCCGGTAGGTCTGCGGAGCGGACGGCGAGGAGGGGCGAGCGGAGCGAGGGGGAGACGGACGCTGACGGGGCAGGTTCTGGGAAGCGCTTTCGGGCATCTGCTCGCGGACGATCCAGCACCCCGACTCGCAGGTGAACCGGCTATGCATCTCGCCGGACAAGCGGTTCCTGGCGGCGGCCGGCCACCACACGGTCAAGCTGTTCGACATCAAGTCGACGAACCCGAACCCGCTGCTGGTGTTTGAGGGCCACACGAACAACATCACGGGCGTGGCCTTCCACTGCGAGGGCAAGTGGATGGTCACGAGCTCCGAGGACGGCACCGTCAAGATCTGGGACACGCGCAGCGCCATGATCCAGCGCTCCTACAACCACGGCTGTCCCGTCAACGACGTCGTCATCCACCCGAACCAGGGCGAGATCATCAGCTGCGACCGCGGCGGCAGCATCCGCGTCTGGGACCTGTCCGAGAACAACTGCACCCACGAGCTCATCCCCGAGGAGGACGTCTCCGTCGCCTGCGTCACCATGGGCATCGAGGGCTACCTGCTGTGCGCGGCCAATAACAATGTAGGCAGAGTCGGCGGGAGGAGAGAGGAGGCGTGGGCACGAGAGAGGGCTGACAGCGCAGGGAAACGTCTTCATCTGGCAGATGCTGCCCATGTACGAGCGCACCAAGCCCGTGCCCATCACCCAGTTCAACGCGCACAAGGAGTTCATCACGCGCATCCTGCTCTCGCCCGACGGCAAGCGCCTGGCTACCTGCAGCGCCGACCACACCGCCAAGATCTGGGAGGTCGACACCACCCCCCTGGCCGCCGACGAGGCGCCCAAGCCGCTCGTGCTCTACGCCACCCTGAGCCAGCACCAGCGCTGGGTCTGGGACTGCGCCTTTAGCGCCGACTCTGCTTATCTAGTGACGGCTTCCTCGGACCACTACGCGCGCCTCTGGGAGCTGCACAGCCAGCAGGTCATCCGCCAATACAACGGCCACCACCGCGGCGCCGTCTGCGTTGCCCTCAACGACTACTCGGACACCCGATGACGCGGCTGGGCCGCCGGGGGCGAAGGGGCGGGGAGACGGGGAGACGGCCAAACAGCAGCTCGGGGAGGACAGGCTGTCTGCGCTCAGGCCGAGGCAGGCAGGGCGTGGTTTTGATTTTTGATTTTTGGGTTTGGGTTTTGGCGGTTTCTATGCTATGGGACGCACGGAGTCACGATCAGGCACGGCTAGAGGCGCAATGAAAGGCAGCTTGAAGTATATTGGTATTGTTGCATGTCCACACGGGAAACACGCGTCGCTGCTGCGCAAACCAGCGACCAAACGCCGCGCCCAAGCAATGCTGCACATGAAACTACGCATGGCCTTATCCAGATGTCTTTCGTGTCTGTCGTGCAGAGCCGCGCCGCCCGGAAGCAGCACAGCTGCTCCTCACCAGCCATCCCACGCATCCGCGTCGTCCACCTCTTTCGGCTGGAGATTGAGCGTCTTGGCTGCCGCCAGCTTTTTCGCCACCACTGGCTTTACCGCCGCTGGCTTTGCCGCCGCCAGCTTTTTCGCCACCACGGGCTTTGCCGCCGCCAGCTTTGCCGCCGGCCGCTTCGCCTGAAGCGTGTCGCTTGGCGTCTTGGCGAGCCCTTTGGGCAGCGGCTTGCCGCCCACCTTCTTGTTCACCTGCGCCGCAAGCCAGCCCGCAAAGTCCGGCTCTGCGTCCTCCGCGCCAAACGGCTGCGCGCTGCCGCTGCCGCTGCCGCTGCTCACGGCCCGGCCGGCCGACGGGCCGCTCGCCTTCTGTGGCTTCGCCGCAAACGGGTCCTCGTCCGCGGCCTGGTCGCCCCACGCATCCTCGCCATTGTCGTCGTCGAAGCCATCGTCCATGGCGCCCCACGCGTCGGCATCCTGATCGTCGCCCGTCGCGTCGTCGGACTGCACAAAGTACGACTCCGCCGCGAGGTTGGAGGAGGAAGAAGCCCGCGACAGCGGAGCCGACGGCGTTGGCGATCGCAGTGCCTGGCGATGCAGCGCCGACGCTGATGTCGTCAGCGTCGCAGGCTTGCCAGCCGAAGCGGCCGGCGCCGCTGGCGAGGGCCTCGCTGCCGATACGCCGTTGGCCGGTGGTACGTCCGGCTCGATCTCGCCCGCGGCCGCCGACAGCTTATTGGTAAAGGACGAAATGGCCCACCCCGCCCACGATCCTCCGGCGGACGCCTCGCTCGACGCGCCGCCCGGCTGCGGCGTGCTCACGCGCTCGATGCTGGCGGTGGCCGCCGTTGGCGGCGGCAGCACGGTAGTCGGCATGCCGGACGCGGCCTTGCGGATTTTGGCCATGTATACGTCCAATGTCTTGATGGCCTGCTCGCGCACGGGCTGCTCCTTGTCGATGAGCACAGGGGAGATCGCGGGCAGGATCCGACAGGCGCAGTCCTCCGCGGTGAAGTACTCGGACGTGGCAGCAAACGCCATCAACGCAGCATTCCTCGCGTGAACAAAGGGATCGCGCAGTGACCGTGAGAAGGCTGCTATCAGAACCTTGGAGCGGGAGGAAGTCCCTAGGTACTTTGCAATCTTCCCCAGGCAGATCGTCGTGTTGGTCCGGATGCCCGGCTGCTCGTCGTTGGCTGTCTTGGCCAAGTAGCGGAGCAGCTCGCCGTTGACCGTGCGGTCCGACAGCTTGGTGATGAAGACGAGAACGGACTTCAACGTCTGCTCCCGCACAACAGGCGCGACATCGGTAAAACCGCTTACCTGGGTGGAAGTTAGCACAGGGCTTGCAGCACAGTTGCTGGGCGGACAGATACATACAACTTGCGGGAAAATCTTGTCGTTGACAGTCCGCTGCGGGAACCGATCGATCATAAGCGGGAGGTTGTCCAGAAGGCACACCCGGATCGCACGGTCAGGGTTGCCAAATAGCCGGACCACGACGGGCGAAACTTTCGTCTCAAAATCATCGCTGGATAGTTTCGTAGCGATCTTCATGACGAGTGAGAAAGCCTTGGGGCCAGCTCCGCCAAACTCAATGGACTTTAAGAGCTCAGGGAGAATCTTCATCTTAAAAAAATCCTCGGGGAAGTCTTCTGCAAGTCCGCTCAGATTGCTTTGTCACGTTAGCATGGGATTGGATTGGAGGGCAGCGCATGTAAGACGGAGAGCTGCCACATACTCTAAGAACGCCTCCCGTTCCACCTCCGTCATCACGCCGAGGTTCTCAATGCCGTCGGTGAGCTTGATCAGGGGAGAATCAAAGAAGGAGCCGGCGCGCTGGCCCATCTCCAGGAAGTTTCCCACCGTGATACGAGCCTTCGGGTTGGCATTGACGAGTCTTTTGTAGCCTGTCTGCATGGCCGGCGGTATGCCTTTTGTCTGGCCAGCCTGGTCGGGTCCTGAGTAGTCGCCATTGTTGAAGGATTCATAAATTAGCACGCCATAGTTGTACGCGTCCACTGCCGAATGGTTGCTGCGCTTGATAGCATCCCAGCCGTTCCGCGCAAGCTCAGGGGGCGTATATCGGCCAGAGTCGGGTACCAGGCTGCCCAAGGTCTGTGTGCGGCGAAGAAAATAAGTCAGTGGCCGTATGCAGGACCGCAGATGCTGGGAGAAGGAACAAGGCTTCTACCCGTACATATATGACAGCTTCGTCGTCTTTGACGTTGCTCAGAACCTCGAAGCCGCCGAGTTTCCATTCGCCGCTTTCCGAGGTGTAGATGGAAGCCGCCTTCAGGCTGCCGTGAATGGACGAAGCCTCGTCGTTTATAAACTTGATCGTCCTCTTGGCAAGCAGTCAGCACACATCACTCAACGAGAGCCGAGTCCAGGTGAAGGTCGGCGCTGCGTACCGCAATGCAGAAGAGGCCCCATTTGAGCGTTTCGGGGCTCAGGCTCTTGCGCCGCAAATGCCACCGTAGCGGCACAATTCGTTCAACCGCGATGTATATGTATGTTTCGGTCTCGACGGTATCGAGCACCTTGATGACGCCGGGGTGTCGTAGCGTGCGCAGCTTCTTGAGCGCGTTGCGCGCCAATGGCAAGCGGGCCCGGTTTGTTGTGATGTCAAAGGAGAGAATACTGCAGTTGGAGCCGTCCTCCTGGGGGCTGTTAGCAAGCAGAAGCTGAGGCTGCCGGCTATAGAGCGGCTGGAGGCACGCACTCGACGAGTTCCGTTGTACAGAGTCCAGATGGAGGAATCGAGGTCGACTTGGTCGCCGAACGAATAGGGGAACGGCGGTCCCTGGGAGAGGGCCGACGCGACGGCTGACTTCAAGAACTCCATGTCGCAGCGGCCTTGCCGGAGGAGCACGGCGATACTCGGACGTGAAGGAGCGCAAACACGCAAAGAACGCAGTTGTACTCGGAGATCGCATCGCGAAATGACTGTGATAACTGGCCCCGCCTGCCCCTTGGGTGCTTTCCGGCCCATTGATATTCCGACACCGACACGCACTATCGGGAAGCCGCAAGGCTGACTCCGTACTAGCACTGGGGCTCTTTAGTGCGCTGTATTACAGAGTACTTACAGGCAAAGTGCTAGTGAGGTGCTGCTTAAAAGACTCCATAAACAGCATGTTGTAGGAGCAAGACTATTGCCGATAGGCTCTGTAGGGCTGTCTAAATCTGCATTTTACCTATCTTACAGCACCGAGTGTTAAAAAGTTATGGCCATCATGCGTGGTCTTCGTTGCCTTGTACTTAGCGTGCTCTTACCTGTTCTATGATCCGGTTTCCACGTAAGTCTGATGACGGGTTCTGTCTTTCCGCACATGCTACAACATAACTTACTGAAGATGAGCAGTGCTACGGAGGATGAGCGGGCTTCTTATGAGGACTTACAGCAGGAAAATATACAGCTGAGGAATCACTTATAAGGCAGGTCTACAGTGCCTGATAGGTCCGAGCCTCTTAAGGGATCTGAGCAAGAATATGAGATATTCACCCCCGATGAGAACTCAGACATGTTTGACAGAATGCTCTTTGCAGCCTGTCGAACACGGATGGCGAGGTCTCCGTTGCTAGCAAGGAATACGTGGACTTCCCTTATAGAGAGACGAGCAACTACCTTCTCGTCCAGGGCCACAGAACGAGTTCCTGGTGTCTTCTGGGAATCTTGCTCCAATCCAGCCAGTCGCAAGGCATGCGGCCCATCATAGCTGTCCCTTTCCTTTCTCAGCGTGAGCTTCCCTTCTCTTCTCGACTGCTTCGTGTAGACGTATGAATCTACAGGCCTGACGAAAGACCTCGCGTAGTCTGTTGCTGTTTTTACTACATAGCCATGATACGCGCTGCAGAGGCGACTCATCTAGCGCAATGGTTACGTTGGCATTGGGAGACGGCATCGAGTTGAATATGTGGTATGTCTCTTTTCTCGTTCTCGACAACTTATTGAAAGCAGGCTCCGCGCTAATGCACTGCTTCTCTGTACGCGACAGGGGCCCTCTTTCCAACTATTTTTGGCAGCCGTCATCCTTATCTCGGAGGCTGAGCTGAGTCCTGTCTACAGACTCTGCGAGGTGATGCGGAAGATGGTTACGCATTATTGAGAAAAGAACAGCTTAGAAATTCACTCTTGGATTTGCACAAAGTAAGTTGTGCTTCCTTTGGCATACACTATACCAACTTAACCCATCATATAGAAATACTCAGTACGTCGAGTTCTGATCTCTATTCATAAGGAATTACGCCTGCCAGTCTAAGGATCTGCGGTGTCTCTGCCAAGGTGCTGACCGGCTTGCTCCGGGCACAGGGTATCTCTTCTCCGGCACGGGTCTTGGGCGATCCGGAGGGATATACCTCCATGTTAGGCCAGTGTGTCTAGGATACTCGTTAGCTTATATAGAAAGAGGCAGAGGGCTTCGTGTAAAATACCGTTCCTCTACGTCTCTGGAAGAGCTCCTTCTTCCGCGAGAGGATGTCTTTGGTGGCTACCGAGGCCAGTCCATAGCATACATCTGGTCGTCATCAAGTAAGCCGCGGAAACTCGTTACAGAAAGGGGTGGGGGAAATCCAGGTAGTTTGAGTGAGAGGAGAATAGAAATGGCGACTTACAAGTAAGGGAGCGGACCTGGTCTGTCTCCGGTACCTGATTGTAATGAATGGTACGGGAGTCCCAGATGATCAAGTCACCAGGGCCGGCACAAACTTTGACGACCTCATAGTCCTGGCTTTCGAACCAAGCGACTTCCTCTTCAGAAAACCCGAACCACTCCTTTGGCCCCCAGGTCTGTCTGTCCAAAATATCTGGGTTTTGGCGGAAGAAGTCTCCGATCTTACGGTGCGATCCCTTCACGACGACCAAACCACCATCGCGAGGGCCGTTGGGCGCAAAGTTAATGATACCCTGGGCACATGCAAGACCTGACCGCCGAGGGTTCTGGTCAATATGGGGCCATGGCTCCGTCTGCGTGCGCTCGTCTTCTGGGACGGTCATGTTCATTCCGTCAAAGGATACGAGCAGCTTTTCCGTGCCCCAGAGCTTGCTGAACGCTTCTAGGACGCCAGGTTCACTATATCAATCATTAGCAAGTGCCTTTCAACGATGACGAAAAAATGAGCAATGCTATACGTACGTTCTTGCTTCCCAAACAAAGTCTTCATGCCCAACGCAATAGTCGTTGTACATTCCGCCCCTTCGCAGCGTTAGCAGGCACCCGGTCTCAACCATGCCGTAGTCAGCCCAGCACTGAATGTAGACACGCACTTCCAATGGTAAGGTAGATTTTTAGTTAACCAAGTCGAAGAATCATCGTGTTGGTAGCCAAGCGGAAACGCCTCCAGCCAGGAAAACATCCTGTCGACATAGTACTGTGCCTTTTCGGGGCTCATGACTCCCTTGACAACAACATATCCGTTGTCAAATAGCTCGTCGCGCCAGTCACCATGACGGACGCTGGTATCGACGACTGCCGGAGTTGGGGCTGGAGTTGGAGTCAGTGACACAGTCATGGTTCGGAAGATAGGCTAGCTGTTTCTTGGAAGGACGGCGAGTAAGCAAAGTTCTGGTACAGCTAGTAGATTGTCGACATAAACAAAAAGAACGTTAGGCGTTAGACTAATATATACGGCTGATCGCCCGCTTCGTCTCAAAGTTTGGAGGCGCGGCACGAAGGAACGAGTTCTCTTCGATAGGCCGAATTCGGCACAACTGGGCTAGAACAGTGCTTTTGATAAAGAGATATTGGGCCTGGTCTAATCGAGAACCAATGCTGGGGGGTTTTGAGTGAGTAGTACGAGTAAGATGCATGTACTGTGTAATAGCTAACCAAAAGATAAGCCTCTGCGTCTTTCGGGTGATCGCTCGGATGAGTCCTCGGGCGAGGTGTTACAGATATCCTCTTGCCATTCGTAGCCTATGATTATTGCTTGCTACGGTGTGTACGGAGTAGATCGACAAGGCGTGGGGTGAATGCAGATAAGCTCCTCCACAATCGTGCCTCTCGGGTGAGCTCTCGGTGATGCTGATATCCCCAAGTCGCTGTTAGCCTATGTCGGTTCTTCGCTCCAGCACAATCCAACTGCGTCCAGACCTCGGCGCTAGCTCTATCACTGCTTTCCGTCATCTACAGCCTTATCGAAGTGTCAGTCGTCGACTTTTCGCAGTCGCAATAGCGGTTTATAAATGCAACGGCATGGACCGACAACAAGGGGAAGCAGCTCACCTGCTGCCAACTGCTGTCCCCTATCTCTGCTATGCCAGCACCCAAGATGAGCCTGTGGAAGAAGGTAGACAGCGCCCTCGTGGTCGGTAATGTCGTTGACCGTCTGGACAACCCCGAGCTGCGCACGATCCCAGTCAAGGACCGGCAATGGGGACTGGCCGCATACGGCGTATTCTGGATGGGCGCTATCTCTGCCACTGGCTCCTGGATCTCGACGCCGCTGACCTCTGGTCTGAGTGTTTGGTCTGGAGTCTTCGCCATGTTTGGAGGCATGATTTTGTCTAGTATTGGGCTAGCAGTAAACAGCCGCCCAGGTTCAGTTTACCGGATCCCGTATCCAGTTTTTTGTCGCTCCTGTTTCGGCGTCTACGGCGCCTACTGGCCCATCTTCTGCCGACTTCTGGTTACCCTGGCTTTTGCCGCCGTTGGCATAGCGAACGCTTCCCAGCTTCTCAGGTATGGCCGCAATGGTAGCAACTGAAATGTGGATGTAGCTAACATATTGGGAATAGTGTCATGTTCGGCGAAGTAAGTTTTGCCGAGTTTGACGCACTTTGTCTCGTCAGCGCTAGAGGACAATCTTCCGTGAGCCAGAGCCATGATCCTGATACATGAAATGACAGCTATCTGACTAGCAAACAGTGGCGCATTCGATATGATGGGTCTCTTCCCTCGGTATATCAACCTGCGGCGATCGTTTTTCTTGGTTCTCAGTAAGTGCTTCAGGGGATGGGCGTTGACTTTAGTATTGATCATTTGTCTTACCTTTCAAAGTCTCTGCTTGGATTCTGCAGCCATGGTACCTTCTCGGAAGCGCAGCAGTCTTCATTTCCTTTATCAGTGGATTTTCTTCATTCCTTTCTGCTATTATCGGCGTGCAACTTGCCCAGTACTATATTATTTCCCGCGGCTATTTCGACATGGAAGCTCTTTTCACGAGCGACCCCGATGGGCCATACTATTACTGGCGAGGCTTCAACTGGCGAGCCTTTGCTGCATACCTACTAGGAGTGGCGCCGAATTTTTATGGCTTCCTAGGACGGCTAGGCGTTTTGGTCCCTACCTCCGTCACCCACATGCAGTATTTCTTCTGCATTCTGGGCATCGGCGTCTCGTTCATATTCTTCGTTCTTTTCACGTTCTTGCTGCCACCTAAGAGTGGCCTTCCGCGGCTCACGACGTGGGCAGAACCTGAGGAATTTATCGATTCTACAGATCCATGGCTTCTTGAAGCCGTGGCGATCGTGTCTGGTGGCGAGAAAAAGCTCGCCGCTGAGCGAGTTGTTGAAGTCGCAACCGGTCTCTGCCGACGCCAAGGCCTCTGAGTGATGTTTCTAGTTTCGAGAGAGCCTCCAAAAGAGAAGTTCTAGACTCTACTCTAATTTTTGAGGAAACCGACATTACCGTTACGGGAACCCATAATCCACTTGACGGCCAGAATTGGCCACAGGAGGAGATGAAAGCAGTTCTAGACGACCGTAAGAAGGGCGTATGGATGCTGTGGTAGCAGCAGATGCAACAACAGACAGCCGTAACACCGGCCTTGTAACCAGTATCCGCAGACTATTCTGACTGATAAAGACGACACTCTGCCTGGCAGCAACGTTTAGAGTGTACCTCGCAATTTTTCTTTTTCTTCATTTCAAGCCCGCATACTCCGTATACAGCCAGCCAATGGTATTATTGGAGCGAGTTTGTGTGCCACACGTGACTCTCGCGACCCGCCCACGCGCTAAAGACGTGAGCCGCTAGTTTGTAAGATAGGGACCAATTCGCATCTGCTCGTGAAGTTCACGTCCCGCAGCCTTCCCCCATTGTTTTCCCAACGCACCAGCCCGGCCTCTCGCACGTCGCGCTGACGCGCTGCCGCTGTGCCACATGCCCTGCGACTGCGGCCGCTGTCGACCTGCCGCCCGCGAGAGCTCTCTGTCCTGCCTCTCGCCCCAGGTGTCGCCGCGCAATTTCGCGTCTATTGCGCTCATCTCATCGGCTCGGCTTCTCAGAGCAGAGCCTTTCCCGGGTCCGTTGGGCCCCGATCGCCGGCCTCCATACGCCTGACGCCGACTGGCCGCCCGCGCTCCTCCGCGCTGCTGGGGTCCGGAAAGCAATTGCCAGCGCGACTGCGTGCTCGGCCGCCACGCGCCGCGCAGAATCAGTAAGTGTCTTTCAGTCGCTGCTTTATTGCGACTTCGTCTTCGCCCCCACGACACTTTATTTTGGTATCTACAAGAAGGCTGTCCGCCAAGTTGCCCGCCTTGCCTGCACTCGCGCTTATGCACAATCCCTCCGTCAGTGATGACTACTGGTAAAAGGTCAGACTGCTTTTCGCTCTCCTGGTTCGCTGTGGTTCTTGCCGTCTACGTCTCTATCGCTCCTCAAGTCGGGTGTTGAGAGACAATTGGCCTGGCCAGTTCCCTCTTAACGGTCCTCACAGCCCTCCTGGGCTCATTACGAGCACCGGCTGGCCGAAGACCGTGGCCTGCTCTGGCCAGAAGGAGGGTTGCATAGTAACTTGCCCAGGCGGACTGCGTCCTCGGACGAGGTTCTTCTGCTGCCACTTATTTGGGGACTCGGTTGCCACTGTGCAAAATCTTAATTTTGCGCCAATTTGACACTGGGACCAAAGGCCGTGGCAGACAGCTGGCAGTGGCGAGGCTTGTCAGGATGGAGACATGCAGCCTTGCAGGCCGTGTGTCTCCTTCTTTGAAACCCTTTAAGCTCCTTACAATTTCGGGGGCGAGAGAGACTATTCGGGAAGAACCCTTCGAAGCCGTTGAGCTGCCGAATGATGACCAATATAAGAAACTGAAAAGATCTGAGACGGACCAAACACTACGCAATTGCATTTGCCTTTGCAGAGTCTATCTTCGCCTGTCTATATACTGAGCAAGACCCCCTCACTGACTCCTCCGCTGACCAGCTGCGGTCGTTTAATTCTCGACACGGGCTCGCCTGAACCCAATGTCCTCTTCAGGGGCTTCTTCAAAACGACCTGGACAGAGACTCTCGTATAGGGGCTTCTTTTCCGAATCAGACACTTGAAGCGGTAAGAACGTCTGCTTGCGCCTTGCTAATTCTCGATGCCTTCGGCTGGTGCCTCTTTTACCGTCTTCTCCTCCAACCGTCCCCACCTTCTGTCTCCAATCACCTGCCTCTCACTCTGACATGCATACCGCAACTTGCACACAACCCGACCCAGCCTTCCGCCTTCAACTTGCAACTTGCAACTTGGAACCTACAATCATCAACACCTTCTACCCGCAACTCTCACTTCCCTCACGTAATGTGCTTTGCCCCACCCCTCGACCTGCTGTGTGCTCTTGACCTTGCCTAACATATATAGCCGGTCGCCGTGCGCTATTCGGACCAGAGAGCTGGTGGCTATGCATGAAGACAGGGCACGGGGAGCCATGACCCCTACGCCTAGTAATGGCACCATGACGACTGGAGATGACCCCTTGACTCATGCCTATTGCCCTTTCCCCAACTGCAAGTCGGCTCTGTTCCTTGGCACACCATTTTGCTCGGAACATCTCCGCATTCTTGGTCCGAGTGCGGTCCTCGGCGGCTCGCCAACTAGTAGTAGCCAAGATACACCAGCTCAGGAGCCACCCTCACCATCCGTACTCAAGGCCAGTCGAGTACGATCACCATACCTAAGAAGGAAGACTGCGCCCAGTGCCCCCAAAGCAACAACTTCCACCAATGCCACAGCAGGGCCGAAAACACTGCAGGCAGTATCGTCCGTGTCCGGCCGAACGAGCCTCGGTGCTCCAACGTCTGCCCGTCCAAGACGTAACAATGGGCTCGCGGCATTTCCGTCCCCCATAGGAAGCCCGCCCGAAGTCGATGCTACTCCGGATGACGACCAATCAATTGCAGGTTCCTCTGCTGGTGAGCGAATGAATTTGGATGGACCAGAGCTGGCCGGCAACCGTGCAAGTGGCACGAAAGCTACTTATGGATCCGGTCAGAGAGAGCCAAAAACAGCTGGCATGGACAGCGTCGCTGTCGGCGATATCGAGTCCCGGAGACGGAGAAAGGCAGCCGGGCTCGCTGCAGAGTATGGTGGCCGCGTTCCCATACCCTCAACGCCGCTGCGGATATCTTCTTTTCGGAGAAGTCGCGACCTCAACCACAGTCGAAGCCAGGACCGTGTTATACATACCGAATGGGACCGACGACGGGATTCGGTGTGCATCCCACCAGGGTGTCAGTACTCTCTAGATGAACTCGTCTACAGCCAAGACTGTGCGGCGCCGGCACCGTCGGAAGTCGAGGTGCCATCAAAGGGAGACATCAACGCAGCCAGGATTGCAGCTGCCGTCACGGCAGCAGCGCTCACCTCATCCCCGTTCTCCCTGGAGCCGCCGTATGTCTACGCCCACGCCGACCCGCGCATTCACTGGATGCAGTTGCACTCGGAGAGCTGGCACGCGGCAAAGCAAGAGGAGATCCGGGCACGGGGGGGCCGCAAAGCCAATTTTGGCAAGGCCGCAAAGAGGCTGGCTCGCCAACATAGCGAGGCCGCCCAGCAACATGTTTCCGCAGCCAATGGCACTTCTGCCAACGGACGCCTTGCCAATGGACACCACCGCAACGGAAACCGCACGCACAGTGCCAAGCGACACGGAGACAAGGCTGACGGGCGCAAAACAAGGCTTGTCCACCCCTTTCTGCACTCGATCGACCAAGACCCCCCGCCCGAAGTACAAGATAACGACCAATGGATGAAGTTTATGGGTATATTTGCACAGCAACAAGAAGAAAGGCTACGAAGGACCTCTCAGAGTAATGCCCGGCCGTGATCGATGCGGTCACTCCAGAACATTTTTCGCCAGAGTAATGCGGAAACGATTCAACTTCAGTGTAGTACATATTTTTCTATCTTTTCTACTTTCGCTTCCATTGCCCAGTTTCCCCTGATATCTGGGTCCTCTATGAAACGACCTCCTGCATGGCCTGCCTGCACGGCTTTTTTTTTCTTTTTCAGCATTCTCTGAACGGTACGGAAGTCTAGGAAGGATTGGACTTGTTCTGGCGTTGATTAGAATGTGCATATTTATGGAGGCCAAGTTACGCTTTACGTGCTTGCTGTGGTAAGAGACGACTTCCGTCGCCTTCAGCCTTGCCAATCTGACGTTGTGCTGGGGCGAGATTCCTGTATCTGTGTTGTCTGCTGTCGAGTGTTTGGGTACGCCGTACACTACTGCCTTACAATCAAATCCTGGATCTTGTTACGTACACTAAGGGACAGTTAGAAGTGAAAGGCAAGGAAAACGTACGGACAGATCTGCTCCGTATTGCAATGCTGTGCTATCGATCCCAAGAGACGGCCGATAAGTGGGACTCGGTGGACCCAGATGGACACTTATGACTGGCTGGTATAAGTTGTCAGCGGCAAGGCAGCGAAGGGCGTCACTTCAGCTCGATGCCTCTGAGCGGAGTAAACGCAATCAGCAACACAACCCTGGCTGCCTCGTGCTCGGACACGAAACCCACGGGATGGATTGCCTCTCTACCGAGCTCCTGTTTGCCATCGGCGAGCTGCTGTCGCGCCATGACCTCGCGCAGCTGTGCCGTGTCAGCCGGCGCTGCTGCGCCGATCTACAGCCGCTGCTCTTCCGTCTCCATGGCCACCCGGACAACTGGGATGGCCCGTCGGCCGTGTTCTGGGCCGTCGAGACGGCAGACGCCGGCGACGGCTCGTCCCAGATGCTGGCGCTGTCGGTGCTGGAAAAGGCGGCCAGGTTCTGCCGCCTTGGGCCGGGCGACCTGGATCGCAGCTATAACCGCCGCCTGGACAGCCTCAGCCTCGGCGGCAACCTTGGGGCCAGCCACCGCAACTTTGCGGTCAGGCCGCTCTCTGGCACCTACATCAAGGACTGGGTGCACAGCGTGGGGACGCACCCCTCGTTCAACGCGCTGCACCTGGCGGCTCACAAGGGCCTGGACAGCATCGTGGCGTGGCTGCTGCAGCACGGCGCCGACGTCAATGCCCCCATCGAGGGCACCTCGCACAACGCCCTCGTCCCGGCCGTCGTGGCCAACCACGTGTCCACGGCGCTGCTCCTCTTGGCCCACGGGGCCCGCCAGGCGGTGGAGATGCCGTACGTCGGCTTTGACACCGACGGCGCCGCGCATCGAGCCACGCGCCCCGGCTGGCACCAGCCGGCCGTGACGACCCTGGCGGCTGCTCTCGGCTACGACGCGCTGGCAGAGAAGCTGATGGACTCAGGCCTCGTGTCGGCCGCCAGTCCGACCGAGATGCTGTTCGTCTACGCCCATTACGGCCACGAACGGCGACCGTTTGCCGCCAGTCTGGTGCGCCGCGGCGCCGAGGCATCCCCGCGCATGTTCCGCCATCTCACCAAAAAGTCCGGCCACTACTGGGGGAAGCTGCCGCTGGCGCTGCTCGAGACGATGCGGCCGAACAGCTCGTCCCTCGCGCAGTCGTGGACCGCCAGCTTTGCGGAAAAGACCGTCGTGGAGCTGACACGCACCTTTCAGCGCGACCGGCTCTTTTCCGACTTTCACGACAACCACTACGACCGCCACTACTACGAATCCGACATCAGCCTGGCGCTGTGCGCCCTGCGCCACCTCCTGGCGGTTCCTGGCGTGAGCATCACCGCCTGCGGACAGTCGCTCTGGCGGCAGACGACCACTCAGACGTTTGATTATGCGCTGGTCAAGTACCTGCTGCCGCCCTTCCTCGAGGCCAAGATGGACGTGACGCCGGGCCGGCCGGCGGTGCAGCAGCGGGGATATGAAAGGACCGTCCCCGACGACCTGCTGGCCGCCTCCAGTCGCTACGATCCCGCGCAGTGCGGGAAGGGCGCGGCGATGCAGCTTGGAGTCGTCCGACTTCTGCTCCAGTACGGCGCGCCGATCACGGCCGCCACGCGGGAAAATGCGCTGCGAGACCACCCGGTGGGCCCCAGCGCGTACACCACCATTGGCCGGTCAGGCTGGTCCATCCGGGTCTGCAATGCCGTGCTGGAGCTCTGCTTCAGCACGCCCGAGGAAGACCAGAAGGAGGACATGCGGACCTTCTTGGCACACTACAGCGAGAAGACGAAGAGAGTGCCCGCTCTGAACATGGCAATGATGGGAAGACGGGGAACGGAAGCATAGTATCGGGACGACAGCGTGGTGTTTGGACACAGATCGGAGTAGGCATGACACAGCAGGTCTGTACGAGGCGAGGATCTCTGATTACAGGATCCGCCTTTCTCTACGGTCGCAATGGCGACCGACTTATTCTGAAGATGGCCGACTTATTTGAAGAAACTGCCAGGGTAATCACACTGTGAAGGCAGTGAGGCTTTGTTGATTTTGCAGGCACTGCTATTCTATCAAGGATTTAGGATAGATGTCCGGGACGTGGTTTTGATACACTTGTAAGTTCCGTAACATACATCTGCGCCAAGCCACACTTGGTTTACAGACGCGCTTGGTACCTTGATTCATCGTATCTCTAATGCCATCGTATTACGTCTCTAGTGGCTTAGCCACCACATGAAAGTAGAGGTGAGGCTTTTATATAAGCCGTCTATCGACATACTGAGACGTCGTAACCCACTTTATATCTCCTATTAGGCGCATCTGTATGGAGCTGGAGAATTGTTCGAGCCGCTGATAGCAGGCAAGCATCTATTAGTCTATTGTAATTAAGAGAACAGAAATCCAAGGCAACGCTGATGTTGGAAAGATGGGCAGACAGACTTTGCCGTCCGCCTAGACGGCCATCTTGTACTCGTCCTTCAGCGGTGCAAAGCCGACCCGGGCACTGTAGTCCGCCGGCTGGAAAGCGCCAAAGTCGAACACGGTGTAAAAGTTCTGCAGAAACTGCATGCCCATCAGGAACAAGCCCGACGATCCGCTCGTGTCAAAGGGCGGCCAGCAGTACTTGGCCTCGCCCGTAGCGAACCCGGGCTGCTTGAGCATGGAGCCCGAGATGTGAATTTTGGTCGGGTTGATGCCCTGGCCGATGAACAGGTCCAGGCCCCAGTCGTCGGTGAAGTTCTCGCAGAGCGGAATCTCCTTGCCGT
This sequence comes from Grosmannia penicillata, assembly GCA_002778075.1. Lineage (NCBI taxonomy): Eukaryota > Fungi > Ascomycota > Sordariomycetes > Ophiostomatales > Ophiostomataceae > Grosmannia > Grosmannia penicillata. The sequence continues at coordinate 133,166 of PCDK01000028.1, read as the reverse complement.
TGCTGATGGCCGTCCAGTTCATGCCGATCGATGCGTAGATGTCCTCGATCAGCCGGTCGGGCACCGAAATGCGGCCGGCGCCCGTGTCAAAGACGGCCCAGCTGCCGCCGACCGCGATGCTGGTCTGGGTGCCGTTGGCCAGCGTGCCGGCGGCGGAGTTCACGTTGGTGCGCCACAGCTGGGCGAACTGGTCAGGGGTGGCCAGCGACGCCCAGCTGAGGCCGGCCGAGCCGTCGGCCGCGTAGACGTCCTCGCGGGAGCCGCCCAGGGTGAGCACACCGTCGCCCGCAGCCGCGCCGGTGTCGTTGGCCTCGGTGCCCAGATAGAGACCGATGCGCGGGCTGTCGAGCATGCCGGCCTGCATAAGCGTCTCGACCATGGTGGTGGTCTCGGCGTCGGCAATGGTGCTAAAGGCCAGGCCCAGGAAGCCGTCCGAGGCCATGTTGGACCAGGTGCTCTCGTTGGCGCTCAGGAAGGTCTGCGTCCAGGAGGCGGACGACGCGTTGCCGGCGGCCGGCACCGAAAAGACGTCGCGCATGCCGCTGCCCTTGGTGACGCCGCCGAGGAAGTCGATGTTCGCCGACGTGTTCATGGGCTGCGACGTGGACGACGCGGAGGCGTCGTAGCCGCTGCGCTCATAGCCGCTGGTGTTGGGACAGGCATCGGTGCCGATGCAAGCCTCGTCGTTCACCCACGTGGTCGAGCTGCCGGTGTCGAAGAGCAGGAGATGCGACTTGGACGGTGTGCCGATCTCGACCTCGACGAGGGACTGTATTGGGCACGGCATCAGCATGTGCCATTCTGCATGGTCTTCAGCGGCGCACAATGGGAACATACGTAAGAGTTTCGCACCCAAATGGGCAGATCAAGCACAACGGCAAGCGTGCCGGAGGCAAAAGCGAAGGGCAGAGTCGACCGCATATTGATTATCCTGGCGTTGTTGGCGTGGTGCTGTGGGATAGAGAACGCAACAGAATAGGGACCAGAGGCGACGCCATCATTTATATTCGTCCAGTGCGAAGTATTCCGGCGTGACCGCGGAGTAGATTAATACACTTTTGGTTGTATACGAGATCTGGGCAATGCTACGGAGCCTCGTATTGCAAGGCTCCGCCAAAGCCCATAGAATAATACGAAGTGCAGACCCGCTATCGAAGACGGGGAGTGGAATAGGGGTTGATACTCCGTACAGGGTAGTTGATTCTAGACTACTCCGTACTAAAACTTACTAACAAGAAGCTTAAAATAACAAGAGACTAACAAGCGAGCAGCAAAGCTGTGTGGCTCATATTTAGTTCACAACTACGGAGTCCACAACTGCCTAAAGACGCCGAACTTACATAAAGTAAAGTGGTTTCATTTACAGCCAGTTCAAGTTCATTCTTGGCAATCCCATGACTATTTGTAGTTATGAACGGTGAATAATTACGGTTGTGGCAACGCTTCTCCATCTTCGAGCTAAAGATGGCGCACAAAGAGTTGTTTACATAGTTTTGACCATTTGAATTGGACAGCCGGACATAACCACCAAAAACGCATCATGTCACAATGCGCCCTTCTGCGCACCTTTGACTCGTATTCCAGGTCTGTATCAAATCGCTATTTTGGAATCCAAACACCAGCCGCATCTCTGTCCCAGTGAACCATGTACATGAAGCCGTATACACCCAGAAATGCTGTTTCCGTCTTTCCCTCCGCCTCTCTTTTGGGTTGTTTGCTTTTCTTCCTTTCTTCGTTTTTGTTCTGATTGCTCCTGTTCTGGTTGCTCCTGCGTTGATTGTATATTCTTGGCTCCGCTGTCCGCCTCGTGTCTGCCACCCGCGCCTACTGCCGCTTCGACAGCAGGTTCAGCGCGCTGCCCGCCAGGATGAAGCCAGCCTGGTCCTTGCTGACGGTGTGCTTGGTCGGCACCAAAAACTCCTCGCCGGTGGCGGCCTTGGTGACGCGCAGCTGCACCTCGCCCTGGCCGCCGGCGTGGAGCATCGCGTGCAGGCCGACGGTGGCGACGAGGTCGCCGGCGTCGATGCGGTCGTAGTCGGCCTCGTCGGCAAACGTGAGCGGCACGACGCCCTGCTTCTTCAGGTTGGTCTCGTGGATGCGCGCAAACGACTTGACCACGACGACGCGCGCGCCGAGGTAGCGCGGCTGCAGCGCGGCGTGCTCGCGCGCGCTGCCCTCGCCGTAGTTGTGCTCGGCCACCACGAGCCAGGGCTGGCCGCGCGCGCGCCAGCGCAGGGCGAGCTCGGGGATGGTCGAGCGGGTGCCGTCGAGGTCGTAGGCCGCGTTGACCTCGCCCGTGGCCGCGTTGACGGCCGTGTTGAGCGTGTTGGCGCTGATGTTGGGCAGGTGGCCCTTGTACTTGAGCCACGGGCCGGCCGCCGAGATCGTGTCCGTCGTGCACTTGCCCGTCACCTTGACCAGCACCCGCAGGCCCGCGAGGTCCGCGTCCGGGAAGGGCGCAAACGGCTCCAGCACCGCCAGCCGCTCCGACGTCGGCGCGATCGCCACCTCCACCGAGGCGTCCGGCGCCGACCGCAGCGCCATGAACGCCGGCCGGCCCTCGTCAAACGGCTTCGGCGGCCCCTCCAGGCCGTGCGGCGCCGGGAAGCGGAACGCACCGCCGTCCGGCGTCGGGATCGCGTCCGTCAGCGGGTTGAACGTCGTCGCGCCCGCAAACGCCAGCGCCGTCACGATCTCCGGCGACGCCAGAAAGTTCATCGTCTGCAGGTTGCCGTCGTTGCGGCCCCGGAAGTTGCGGTTGTAGGACGTGAAGATGGCGTTCGCCGTGCCCTTCTCGACGCCGTCGCGCCGCTTCCACTGGCCAATGCACGGCCCGCACGCGTTCGACAGCAGCACGCCGCCGGCGTTGTCGATCGTCTCCAGCGTGCCGTCGCGCTCCAGCGTGGCGCGGATCTGCTCGCTGCCCGGCGTCACATAAAAGTCCGACGCCGGCTGCAGGCCCGCCTCCGCGGCCGCCTTCAGCAGGCTCTCCACGCGCGTCATGTCCTCGTACGAGCTGTTCGTGCAGCTGCCTATCAGGCCTGCCGACAGCTTCTCTGGCCACTGCTCCGCCTGCACCGTCTCGCGGAACTGCGACAGCGGGATCGACAGGTCCGGCGTGAACGGCCCGTTGATGTGCGGCTCCAGCTCCGACAGGTTGATCTCGATCACCTCGTCGTACGCGGCACCCTCGTCGGCCGCAAACTGCAGCAGCCCGTCCGCACCGCTGGCCGCACCCACGCCGCGGAAGCTCTGCAGCTTCTCAATGTCCGCCACCGCCTGCTCGCGCCGCGTCGACACCAGGTAGCGCGCCGAGGCCGGCGTGTAGGGGAACACCGACGTCGTCGCGCCGACCTCGGCGCCCATGTTGCAGATCGTCGCCATGCCCGTGCAGCTCAGCGTGTCCACGCCCGGGCCGTTGTACTCGATGATGAAGCCCGTGCCGCCGCGGACCGTGAGCCGGCCCGCGAGGTGCAGGATCACGTCCTTGGGCGACACCCAGCCGCTCAGCTGGCCCGTCAGACGCACGCCCAGGATGCGCGGCGCCTTCAGCTCCCACGGCGCACCGACAAGCGCTTCGACGGCGTCTGCACCGCCCACGCCAATCGCAATCGTGCACAGGCCGCCAGCGTTGGGCGTGTGGCTGTCCGTGCCGAGCATCATGAGGCCCGGCAGCGCGTAGTTCTCCAGCACCGTCTGGTGGATGATGCCGGCGCCGGGCGGCCAGAAGTCGATGCCGAACTTGCGCGACGCCGACTCGAGGAAGGCGAACACCTCGCCGTTGGTGTCGATGCCGGCCTCGAGGTCCTTCTCGGCGCCCTTCTCGCCGACGATCAGGTGGTCGCAGTGCGTGCTGGCCGGGATGGCCGTCTGCGGCAGGTTGCAGGCCATGAACTGCAGGATGGCCATCTGAGCCGACGCGTCCTGCATGTTGACGCGGTCCGGGTTGAGCAGCAGGTTGGCCTTTCCGCGGATCGCCCGGCCGTTGTCGGTGTCGGTGAGCAGGTTCGACTCGACGTCATTGAGGTGGCTGTACAGGATCTTCTCGGCGAGGGTGAGGCGGCGGCCGCCCAGCACGCGCCGCACAGTCGTGTACTTGTTGTACAGGCGCTCGTAGACGGGCGTCAGCGCCGGCGCGTCATTGACGGTAGAGAAGAGGCGGCGAGCAGACGAGGGCAGGCTGCGGGCAGAGGGCAGCTGGCGCAGACGCTGAAGAACAAGTCAGAAGGCATGTCGAATTGGATATTGGATATGGATATGTATGGTCGGCGATTTGCCAGCCATTGCGGGCGTTACTCACACTGGCCATGGCCCCAGACCGGCCGGCTTGCACAATGGGCCCCATGGTGACGCGCACGCGCAGAACAGGAGTGCAGGCTCTGTGGTGGCTCCTCGTGAAGAGGCGATCGCGAGAACAGTTCGGTTGTCGTGTGTGTCAGAGCGATTTCCGCGGGGTCCCAGCGAGAAAAATTACAGTGGATTTTTTCTTATCCAGCACACAATCGCCGGCTATCGGACGCAATAGGTGCCCATGCGCCACGTGCGGCCAATCAGAGCGCCGCTAATTCAAAGGCCGCACGTCAACTGTCGCAGTAAAAATGGAGAATCTGGGGAAGAGACGCTCGATGCTATTGGCGACTTTCAGTAGCTCGAGAAGTACCTTGACACGATATTGATGCCAGCCTCTAAGCACTATATCTGCCCCGATGTCATTTGAATGTAGTCCTAAGGAACCGAATGCTCCAATGTTGTCCTTGGAGCCAGACTTGCGTATCTCACGCCGCTCATGCTTTGAGCTTCAACGCTGCCTTCATGTAGCCGGCCAGGCCCATCGCAAGACCAACATACTTATCGTCCCGGCGGCTTGACACCCGCACACGTTCCATTGTATTTTGCACGAAACACCTCGCATGCTGCTGGCCAAGCACCAGAAACCCGAAACCCAAACGCCAGCCCGTCCCATACGAGGCAGAGCCACCCGGGCTGCCCAATATGCCGCACGCCTTTCATCACTGCCCTATGCCAGCCGCGGCCGCTTGGCGTCCATGCCCGCTGCCGCATTCCCTGGCACGTTGGCGGGCACCTCGGACAGCGCCGGCCGGTTCGCTGCTGCATCTGTCGGCGGGCCTCGCTTCATCGGCGGCGGTCGGAACTGGCCGCGGTTGGCCAAGGGGCTAGCTGCCACCGGCGGTGCTCCGATCCGCCTCGTCTCTGGTCCGGGCGTTCCCATGCCGCGGCCCATGCCGCCCATGCTGCCCTGCGGCCCTCCATGCCCGCCAGCTGCGCTCGTGTTGACCGGCGCGGGGCCCTTGGCCAGAGGCGGCGTGGAACCGAGATGAAATCCGGCACGCCCGGCTGCCGGCCTCGTAGTCCGCGGCACCGGCCTGGACGAGCTGTGGTCGATGCCTGGTGTTTTGCGGATCGACGGGCTCTCCGTCCGGGGGTTGAACAGGTGGTCAGCCTGCACGGAGGATGCCACCGCGGCAAGGGCATCGTCGTCGCTGACCTTGGCGATGGCGCGGGCCGACAGCCACGGCGTGCCCTCCTCCTTAATGGCGGGCTTGCTGCCGTTTCCCGCCGCTGCTGCGTTGGTATAACTGCCATTGACGCCAGCGCCGTTGCCGCTATCCTTGCCGTTCATGCCCGGTCTCTGTGCAGCGCCCTGCTGGACGTTGCTTCCCAGCTGCGGTCTGTTCGGCGCCTGGTTGTTCCCAGGCTGGTACGGGCGGTTTGCGCCAGCATTGTTCATGGCTCGCACGTTGGCGTTGGGCGTTTGAGGGGGTCGCGGGGGGGCAGCGTTCGCCGGCGGTTTTGGTGCTCCCTGGAACTGGCGGACGGGGCTTGTACTTCGTGCCTGTTGGTTCTGTGGTGGCATCAGAGACGGGACGGTCGCCTCGGCAACATGAAAGTCCAAGAGGGTATCTTCCTCTCCTACGCAGAAGTCTGCTTCGTCGAACTCTGGTTGGCCGCATTGTTAGACCTGCTGCAAAGCATGTACGGACAGATCAACATGGGACAGAAACCTACCGCCAAACAAGTCGTCGTCGGATGGGAAGGCTGCGGGAGGCATGGTTAGCACAATGGACACGCCCAACCGTTGCACTCTCCCCGGCACAGAAGCTCACCAGTCGTCGAAACTCGGCTGTTGGACCCTGCCGCCGCTGCTGCAGCAGGTATGTTTGGCAGTGCCGCTGCCTCTTCCACCTTGGGCTCGACCTTGACAGCGTAGTCCGCGTGCCGGTACAGCTCCCGGTCCTGGAATTTGCGGATGGGCGTCGCCTTCATCTTTGTCACCTTTTCGACGTAGGACTTGTCGTAGATACAGTTGCCGAGCAGATTGCCAAAGTTGCGCAGCGCGCGCTTCAGCGCATCCGTCGTGCCCTCCTTCTTCGCCTTCTCAAAGGCTGCCGCTTTGCCCTTGCAGTTCTCAATGTGTCCGTACCCAATGTCCTCGTGAAAGGTGCCGTCGCGCAGCGTGACCCGCACGATCACCGACAGACCCAGCGAGATCTTGAGCGTCTGCGGGTGCTCGTCCACAAAGTCGACCTGCACCTCCTTGATCGACGACGACCAGCCATTGAACCCAAACACCTCGTTGGCCAGCGAGATGACCTTTTCTGCCGCAATGTAGTGCACCCTCTGGCCCGAGGGCCCGACGCGCGCCGACAGATACTCTGGGCCCAGCTGCTTCTCGAGGCGGCATTGCAGCGTCGCGATCTGCTGTGCTGTGAACTCACTGACGCGCTGGAGCGGCTCATTAAACGGGTTCACCACCGTCGTGTGCTGCGCGCCAGGACTGTGCATGCATGTGTGTCAGAAGAATGCACCAGCGCCATCGAGATGCAAGGGCCGAAGGAGAGGTCGGACTATCAACTTACGCGGGCATCTTGTTGAGGAGCCGAGCAAGTTGCACCCCAGTCGTGGTGTATGTCCAAATGTAGTCGCGTTGAATAACAGTGGTGGTCCGTACTGCAGAAGCTGCCAGGCACCCTTCTGCTAGTGGCGGGCGGCTTGCACGAGCTCGGATTGTAGACGTTGTTGCAACTTCGTAGTATAACGCGAGTGGGCGATGAGGCGCGCTATCGAGACGCGACTTGATTCCGGTGATTCTAGCGGTCACGTGATGGCAAGGCTGCAGTGGGTATGGCACTGCTGCCTAGTGGCAACCCACTGTACTCGTATTACTCCGTAATCAGTCAGTGCAAACGGCGTTGCTGTACTCCGTACTCCGTACGGAGTACGAGTACAACGTTCTCGTAAAATTATGGTAAAGTGCAAAAACTTGACTGGACATGCTCTCCGTTGGCCGTTTGAATTGGTGTCATCCACTTATGAGAAGTCACCAGTCTTGGTGCTTTCCTGTCGTGGACTGATCTTAATTATCCGAACGCAATGGTATATGCCTTTATCTCCTGAGACTTTTCCAACGCCGTTTGTATCTGGCAGTGCCACTCGTCCTGTCTCCGGTCATACTTTATAATTAAGATTATAGACGCAACCCACACCAAATCACAAAGCTTACAGTAGTGGACGAGAAGGAAAATACTAGAAAGGAAATATGTGCAACAGAACCGGCAAGTGACAGCGCTAAGAAATCAAGCAGGGCCCGAAGCATAGAGCACCCGGCACCGCTTCTTGTCTGCAGCACGGAGAATTGACGACAAGTGTATATGAAAATATGTGTTGTAACTAGTGTACAACATGCAGCTATGCAATGAAAACAAACTCCGCCCAAGGTTTAGCAAAACTAAGCCAAACGCCGCCTTGACATGAGCCGCCAGTGTCCTAGGCTAAGTCTAATGACGCTGAATAACATACGAGAGAAATAAACGGTTGCGTAGAGCGAAAAGGTACTAAAGAAATGGGCAGAAGACGCAAGACGATGCGGCTGATTCGTAACGTTTCGTTAATAGTCCGTTGTCCACCGATCACGGCGACGCTTCGGCAGGCAGTCGTATGGGGGCCGGGAGCGCTACAACGGGCCGACGCGTACGGGTGAACCGAATGTACCGTTCAGTAGCTGGTTGCGGATCGAGTTTGGATCGTTACTGCTGTTCGACACACTGCCAGTAGCATTGACACCGCTACTGCCAGGCCATCCGGCCGCCGCTGTCAGCGCGCTGACGGCAGCCTCCAGACGGTTTCCGGACTGCGTGTTGTGCTTCGCGATGACGACGTCCCAGTGCTCCTGCGTCAGAAGCGCATAGCCGCCACCGCGCTTCGACGCCTCCTGGAAGACTAGTGCCCAGGCGCGCGCGACCTCGTCGTAGGCGCCCTCCTTGTGCTGGCGGTACGTCGGACTGTCCCAGTTCGGCAGCTCGTGGATGATCGCGGTGACGCCGTCGAGGAAGTGGAGTGAGGCGGAAGATTGCGTCTCCACAGGCGGAAGGAATTGACGAGTGTAGTCCGAGATGGCTTCCACCAAGGCAACCAGCGGCTGCTTCACCCTGTAATACGTGTAATCCGCACTCGAGTGGCCGTAGGGCATGGCGTCCTGGAGACGCTTCTGGTAGTCGCTGAGCAGGTCGAGTGTGGACTGGACGGTCGGACGCGGCGCATTCTGCGTGATCTGCTGTGCAATGTTGTGGTCATGGTCGCAGATCGTCTGCAGAATCTGTCGCATCTGCGTGGCGCTGAGGGCTTCGAGGAGGCGCGGCAGTGACAGTTGTCGCCCGGTGACCTCGGCCGCGCGGGCCTTCTTCGCCGGCCGTGAGAGCTGGCGCGAAGCGATAGCAGGCGAGCTCATGGGCGAGACAGACATCTCTTCGCCGCCATCGTCTTCGGCCTTCCGCTTCTTAGAACCGGCCATGCTGGCAAATGGAGACACTGAGGAACGGAAATAGGTTAGATAGGGAAGCAAGCCAAGGCCGCAAAGAGCCAATAAAGGGTCGCAGGGCACGACTAAACGTACTGGACCGCGGGGGAGACTGTCTAGGAGACTCGAATTGGTGAGGGAGTAGGTGCGGCTGAGGTGACAACAAGACGTTCATCTTCTGTAAAGATGCTGGGTAAAAATGGCGATTCGGTACCGAAAGGCGACTTTTGTGATGCTTTTCCCCCTGAATATTCGACGAGCTGTTCCTCCAATCTGTCGCGGATTGGGATCGGATGGGCGTCTGGTCGAGCGAAGCGGAATCGGTTGCGTGTGCCGCTCAACGGCGATGAGGGATATCGGCAAAAGGGCGGCGGCTGACGAGACGGCAGATAGCGACGGTAAAGCGCAGAGGGGCAATCGGCTGCAAAACGGCTTCGGGATCGTCGGTATTACTTCGCATGCGACAGGGGGCCAATGGCGGGTGGCGCGAGAGAATGCAGACCGGCACCGAAACCACAGGATGCTTCGATGCCTTTTTCGTGGTGTTTGTACGGAGTAGGAAGAGAGAAATGAAATGGCTGCGCAGGGGATTTCAGAGAGAAAAAGCATGAAAGGAGGCCCCCGCTTAGGTTGGCTAGACGCTTGTGGTCTAGTTGGGTGAATACGTACTCACCGGACAGCGCTGTGCTTCGTTGGCTCTGGTTCGCTGGCACGGGTCACCACGAAGTAATCTTCCTCCATACGAAGTATATGTGGCGGCCCCGGAGTGTGGGGCAGGCGTGAATTAGCGGGCACGGAGTGATACACCTAGAAGGGCGAGTAATGTGCAGTGATACCACTCAGAGTGCCTGGCCGGCCATCCTGTCGCCTGTCCCAGTAAGCGCCTGGCCCGGATGCTACTCTTACGTGCAAGAACTTTGTAATGTGCAATTGGGCGACTGCGACACTTTTGAGGCATTTGAAACTGCTGCTGAAATATGTCGTAGATATAGTCACGTGTATATCAACACGTGATACGCTTACAAGCTTGTGCGTCCAGCATGAATGGAATGCCCCGACTCTGTCTTGTATTACTCCGTACTGGGGTAATACCCCTCTGTACTCCGTAATACGTATCGGCTCGCTCAGCTGCAACAAAGTACCCGGCTTTGCACGCTTTAAAATAGCACATAGCGGAGGACGAATAGCAAATGTCGGGAAGTAATAATCTACCAAATATTCCTATGACCACGCATGCATGTAAACACGCAGCCATGCCCAATTATGAGCGCAGAATCGTAGCCGGCCACGCCCTGGCGGCCACGTCACTGAAGAAACTTGCTGATATTTCGCGTCTAGTCCCATGATTGCTTAAGTGCACCCACTCCGTGCAGTAAGCAATGCCCGATCAACATAACGGGACGCAAACTTGCTCGTGCGTCGTTTGGGCCATACGAGTGCACGTCTGGTTGCAAAGCGAATGAGGAGCAAGCCGCTTATTACGGAGGATGTCGCAGGATGGCAATGCGTTATTACGTAGTACCGCCGTAAGAAGTAATAAGAAGCGGTCAGGCATGAGCGGGTCTTCTCAGCCCTTATTCTCGCTACGAACTACGAGTACGAACATGGTCCAGTATGTAGCGGTTTTGCTCTACCTCCCTTATCAGCATTTGAAGACTCTATGAAGGATCGTTGTGCAATAAAGGGGCCAACTGCTCCTGAGGACTAAATACCATCGAACCGGAGTACTCCGTATTACGGAGTACTGCAATTGTTTTCCCAGCTTTGTCTTTAGGACTATCAAATTTAGCCTCACGCTAACTACTGCTCCTTCCAAAGTGGGACGGCTTCCGTGTTTGATAATCATACGGAGTATCTTATCATTTACTGTCCATCTAGGAATGCCTGCGTCATGAAGCAATAACAGTACTGCCGTACCTCACATCGGTGGCCTTCCTTCTTGCTTTGTATTTGATTATTGGGGAACGAACCTTCATCTTGCTTACTATGACTTCATTTCGTGTCCAAGTAGACGTCGATTGTAGGCGAGTTATGTGGCACAGCCTGGTGTGCGATGTGAGGACAAGTCCAGCTTCATCGGAGCACATCGTACCAAAGAAAGAGACCTACCTCATAAGCAGCTTTACTTATGCAGTATTACTCCGTATCCAACGCCAGACGCGACTCGTGCTCTCCAGCACCGTGGTTGCCAGATAGCGATAAGAGCCACTGGCCCCACTTCACCGCTCTCTTTTCGCTTATGTAACGGCAGAAATTGCTCCAGAGATCCACTTTCTACCTTTTTTTTGTAAAGACGAACCATTCACCCTCCGTGTCCAGCAAAACCTGACCGGCCTTGATCTGCTGGCCCAGCTGCGCACCGACGTACGAGAGACGCCGACACTTGTACCGACAGACTCCCGTATCGCCGTCCTCACTGTCATGTCTGCCGACACGGAGACGAAAGCGGACCTGCCGCCGTCCGACGCCTCGGACACGGAGGCTGCGCCGGCCGGAAAGAAGCACAAGCGCAAGGCCGACAGCCTGCCGGAGCTCGAGGTCGATGTGAGCCTGCCGGAGCCGCCGTCGAAGCGGGCGAAGCGCGCGCTGAAGAAGGGCAAGGCGCTGCCGGCCAAGGCGCCGGTGAACCCGCGCAACGACATTCTGGACGACGACGAGCGCGCGGCGGACGCCCCGGGTGCCGCCGCCGGCAAGAAGGAGCGCGCGCAGTACGGCATCTGGATCGGCAACCTGGCCTTTACCGTCACGCGTCCGCAGCTCTTCCAGTGGCTCATCGAGAGCGCCGGCGGCGCCATTGCCGAGGCCGACATTACGCGCGTGAATCTGCCGACGACGACGCGGCGCCCGGCCGGCCCGCCGGTGCCGCGCGGCGCGCCGGGCGCCGACCGCGCGGCGCCGACGCAGAACAAGGGCTTCGCCTACGTCGACTTTGCCACGTACGAGGCCCAGGTGGCGGCCACCGCCCTGTCCGAGACCGAGCTCGACGGCCGCCGCGTCCTCATCAAGGACAGCAAGTCGTTTGAGGGCCGGCCCAAGCCGGTCGCCGCCGCGGGCGAGGGCGCCGCCGAGGACGCCGCCGCCAGCGCCGCCGCCAACACCAACGGCAGCACCAAGATCTTTGTCGGCAACCTCGGCTTCGAGACCACCGAGGAGGACCTGCGGCGCCACTTTGCGCCCTGCGGCCCCATCGCCTGGGCCAAGGTCGCCACCTTCCCCGACAACACGGAAAAGTGCCGCGGCTACGGATGGGTGCAGTTTGGCGGTCCCGCTCCGCAGCCCAAGACGGGCAGCGACGACGAAGAGGCCGGCCCGACGCCGGCTGAATCGGCCACCTCGGCCGTGCAGGGCTTTGTACGCATCAAGGAGACCGTCGACACAGAGGAAGACTTCCTCAAGGAGGCACAGGGTGAGGCTGGCGAGGCTGACGAGGCCGCGCCCGCCAAGAAGAAGCAGGACGGGCGCACAAAGACGCGCAAGTGGTGGGTCAACATGCTCAAGGGCCGCACCCTCAAGGTACAGTTCGCCGAGGATGACCAGCAGCGGTACAAGAAGCGATTCGGCAAGGACCGGCCGCAGAAGCAGGAAGCCCAGCAGCGCGAGCCGCGCGAGGAGCGCGAGCAGAGACGGCCAAAGCAGCAGAAGTGGCAAGACCCGAACGCACAGAACAAGGCACCCGCGCCCAAGCCGAAGTTCCAGCAAGATCTCAGCGTTGCGTCAAGAACGGGTGGTATCACGACGTCGCTGGGCAAGAAAACGATTCTCGAGTAGATGGGACTTTCTATTGTCATCCCTTTTTACATATTGTATCACGAATCGACAACGTAATGTACATTGGGTGTTATTGATAAAGCCTGAAGACTACTACAAATTTGTCTTCTTGGAGTAGTATACGGCATGAAGTCTGTCACCTCTTTTGTAGTTCACATAAATATTGGCACACGATTCTTAAGAATCAATCTGGTTTGCTACGAGTAAAAAACACTGGCGAAACGTTCGTTTCCATGGACGCAAATACAGACAAATAAGAGCAATACTGGGAAAGAAACTACGGACCCGCAAACCAAATGAAAGCAAATGGAAACAAATACGTCGTTAGCAGGCCCCAAACGGAATCATTTCCCGGCCAGCTTTCAGAAAAAAACAACTCCAACCCAGCCTCGGCCGCTGCGAGTCATCGGACCTGCTCGACTCAAATGCGACCGGATACGGAATACTCCTCATCAGAAGCATCGAGAACCTCGTACTCCTCGTCCGTCAGGAAACCTTCGTCAGAGGCATCATCAGCCCAATCAAAGTCAAAGCTGTCGACAGCGCTGGGGGCACCCTCGGGCTCGGCGTGGCCTACCGCCTCGTGAATGCTGGCAACGGGAGACTCCTTCTCTAGCTTGGGGAAGATCATCTGGCTGCCTTGAGGCTTGCCCTCGGAGGCCGTTTCCGAGACGAGCTCCGCGACGGGCGCCTTCTCAGTCTTCTCCTTGGCCTGCTTGACCTCCTTGACCTCCTTGACCTCCTTGACCTCTGGCTTCCGGTCGTCCTTGCGCTGGACTTCAACATCGCACCAGAGGCGATCGCCAAACTTGACACCGCTGTTGGACGTAAGACGCCAGTAAGAAATGGCCTTGCCAGCGCGCGACGGCGTGCGAAGCAGGACCGTGAAGGCGAAGCTTTCCCCCGGAGCAATGGGCTCGTAGGAAATGGTGGACTCCGAAGCCGAAACGAGCTCCTGAATACCGGCAGGGTGATTCGGGTCAACGTGGCCCATGTAGTCACCGCTCACAAAGCGCACGCAGCAACCAGCAGGCCAGGCGACAGAACCGGTGTTCCGCAGGGACCATGTCTGCTCGAATACGTGGTTTGGCGGCAGGACGGTGCCATCGGCAACAGTGTCGCGTTCGAAACTGGCCACCAGCTCTTCAGCGGCAGGCTCCGGAACGGGAGTCTTCTTCGGAACTGGAACCGACACCTTTACGGAGTTGAGAGGGCCGGCAAGGAAAGGGCATGTCGAGCTCTCTGTAGGCTTGACATCGACAACGGTCTGGACCTTGTTCATGTTGATGTTGGACGCGGAACACGAGGCATGGCGTGGTGCCTGCGAGCTGACGTTCGGGCCAGCACGGTAGTCTCCCATGGTGGGCATCCGGCGGCCGTTTCCGTGCTCGCCGGTAGTGATAACAGAGACGTTCCGAATGGGCGTCTTGAACTTGATCAAGGGGTGGGACTTGTTGTGCTCGTTGGCCGGGCTGGCTTCGCAGCCAGCGCAGAAGTCGACGTTGAAGCAGACAGCGCACTTGTAACGGTCGCCAACGATGGGCCGCGCGCTGCGCTGAGCGGTTGTGCAGTGGGGGCCATCGCAGTAAATGCCGGTGTGGGTGGGACGGGCAGCCATGGAGGACAGGCTCGTCTCAGCCAAGGGCTCGAAGATGGGCACGAAGCGGTGGCCCGGGTGGATAGTGTCGGCGTGCTGAACGCAGTCGGCACAGTAGTCCCAGTCGGGGCAGCCAGTGCACTTGTGGCGAACGCCGGAGATGAACTTCTCGCAGCCATCGCAGACGGCATTGTGGCGCTGGCCACGACCGGCAGGCAGACGTGCCTTGATGTTCGGGCCAAAGTCTGCGGTAGCAACAGCCGGCGCAAACGCGTGCATAGGGTGGTGACCGTGGTCGTTCGCGGTGAAACAGTCCTTGCAAAGGTCAAAGTCGAAGCAAGATTTGCAGTGAAGGAACATGGCCTCGGGCAGCTCGCAAATGCAGTTGTTGCAAGTGCGCGCGTGGGTGTGCGCACCGAACGGGTTGAAGGAGGCGGGCGCGGCGCTGACAGACAAGTTGGCGGGGCTGCCGGTGTGGACGAGAGCGGCAGACTCGACAGCTGCAGCTGGCGACTTGCTCTTGGCCGAGATGCCCGCGCCGTTCTGCTTCGGGCAACTTGCACCCGATGCCCAGATGGAGTTGATAAAGTGTTTGGTATGCTCCTCGCTCAAGGGCAGGGCCGCATCGTCCAGGGCCTCGAGGAAGTTTGCCTCCTGGGCAAGCAGAGCGGCGTCGAAGTCGGTGAGCCTGGGCGCCTCGGCGGCCTTGGGCTTTGCAGCAAAACGCTCGGTGGTGCTGTTGATGATAACGCCATTCTCGATGTAGCGCTTGATAAGCCAGTGCTCCGAGTTGTAGCATGTAACACCGCTATTGACACAGCTTTGGCAGAGGTCGAAATCGCCCTCCTCGCAAGTGGAGCAGTGGTAATGCATGTTGGGGACATTCTTCTCGCACCGGTTACAGCAAACAGAGAAGGAGGAGCCGAAGGGAGCAAAAGTAGAGGACCGTGAGGAGGCTTTTGGCGTGTTGGCTGCAGGCTTAGGCTGAAAGTCCGCTTGCTTGGCAAAGGTCCAAGACGGCGAGGCGCGCAGTGCGGACTTGTTCACAGGGGTGCACTGTGCCACGCAGGACGCCGAGGAAATGTCGACGGACTCGGAATCGGCAGGCTCGGGAGCAAGGGTGGTAGACTTGCTGACAGGCGCCTCTTCCTCGGTGGCAGTGGGGGTGGACGAAGCAGCGTGCTCGGCCTTCAAGCCCATCTCAGCGACCGAGGCGCCGAGGCGAGCAATATTGCGCTCCAGCAGCTCGTGGTTGTAGGCCATGTCCTTGAGGGTGGCAGCCAGCTGGGCATCGTAGTTGTACTGCCAAATCGAATTCTCCATAAACGAGCCAGCGCTGGGGAATTGGCCTGGAATGGCAGGGTCCTGCAGGGCGTCGACGGGGGTGCGCGCCATGTCGGAAGACACAACCAGGGGCGTCTTGGACGGGGTGTTGGCCGGCTGGATAGGCTCGGCAACCGAGGCAACGACGGAAGCGGCAGGGTCGGAGGGAGCGGCAGAGTCGTCATTGGCGGTCTCCGCATCAACGACGACGGGGGTGTATTCCACGGGAACGACAACGCGAAGCTTGAGCTTCTGCTTCGCCTTGGCAGCGCGGTACAGCTGCTTGTACACGGAGCTGTTCGTCTTGTCGAGGATAATGTAGGATCCGGCCGAGTCGGAGTAGCGCTCAAAGTAGGAGTCAGGCGAGGGGATGTCGAGGACCTCGCGGAGCTGACGTGGTACGTTAGTGAATGGTGTTGGTGAGTGATGCAAGAATCCGAGTCACAAGAGGGAGCACGCCGTGAAGCGAGTTTCGACATGCGGCTCTCGCGACGTCGCGATAAGGAGAGGAGCATACCTTGTTCTCGAGTGTGCTGGCGATGAGGTCGCGCAGCGGCAGCTTGACACGCTTCGTCGCGCCCAAGTGGCTGATCTTGAGCGTGATGAGCGACTCGGGCGTGACGGACGCCGAAGGCGACGCCATGACGGGAATGCGCGGATAACTGACGGACACTGCAGGGAGCGATTTGGTTAGCCGCGGCGAGGCTCAAGCACTCGGCGTTTGCAGAGGCTGCGAATGACAACGGGAAGGGAGAAGAGGCGCAGTATGGAGATGGGACGATGCGAAAGGGAGAAGGGGAAGTGCAAAGAGCAAAGATAGAAAAGCGAGGCTCAGCTGCCGTCCAGCGCCGATAACGTAGTGTCTCAAGTAGCCGTAGATAGAACCAGGCGGTGGGCAGATGCAGCGAGATAGGAGCGGAGCCACGATGCCAGTCAGTGGATATGGATGGAGAGGTGTTTGGCTTACTTTTACGCAGTGGTGGAAATAGGCCTTGGCGGTATGCCTAGCCGAGCGACGTGTGTCTGTCTCTGGACAGAAGGGTTCGCGTTCACGATGGAGATGGAAGCAGCAGCGGCACAAAACAAAGTAGGGATGCCGATGAAACCAAGTTCTTCGGTCGGAGGGGGGAGGGGAGATAAATGAAAAGGGAGATGGGCGATCAGGAGAGGAGGTTTGGGTGAGGGAAAGAGAACGGAAGACAGAAGAGCGAGGATAAGCTGGGTGATGGGGGTCTTTTGGGGTGTTCTTTTGAGGGAAAGCGCGGCCGGTTGGTCAGCGATGGTGGTACGGAGCAGAGTGGACCCGTGAGAAACACTGGGAGTGAATATGGGCCCCACCTGGCCGAGCTTGGAGATGAGCAGGGAGAAGTTCTCCGTACCCCGTACCGGCGACATCTTTGTTCTTGCTGCATACAGGCGGGCGCTAATACTCGAATCGCAGACGGGGCGGGCAGCCGAGAGGCAGCGGAATGCACCTTCCCCATGCTGCGAGCGACTTTGTGTGCACGGGTGCGTCGTACGTCGCCGCACACGGCAGGCGCGACGGAGGCGAGACAGCGATGAGAATGCGAATGGGGCAAGAGGCAGAGGCAGCTGAGCGCCGTATTGTACGAGTACGGCGATACATCCCCGCCAGGCAGCGGGTGCTTCGCCATGGCTCGGCGGCGAGAGAGCACGTCAGCGAGGCGATGTCTCCGATCAGCGCACGCGTACGAGTACGTATCGGGCGCCCTTGGGCGGCGGAAGAGGCGGGCGGGAGCAGGAGCGCCGTCCCGTACGAGGAATCCTGGAGATGTGCTGGGCGGGGCCACTTAGCCGGCGGCCTGCATTCTCGTACAAAGAGTCGGGAAGTCGGCTGACAGAGGCAGCGCCGTGCTTTTGTCTCTGCGATCTCCGCCGCTAGTCCGCAGCGTACTTGTACGGCGCGAGGAATTCACGCTGTCGTCACGGCGGCCTGCCCGGATTCCGGCGCCGAGGGAATACATCATCGTGCGGCGACAGAGGCTGTCGCGACCACGACGGAATGCAAGTGCTCGTACTGTACTCGTACCCGCCGGCCGCAGCGCGTGATGCACGGCGCTGCAGGCGACGCCACCGCTTCTTGGCTCGAGGCTGGCAGCCTACGGAGTACGAGTATGATCGCCGGGACATCGTCGGTGAAGGTGGCGGCCCAGCAGCAGGGATCCGAGCGAGGCAGGAGGTAGGAGGCAGGGGCCGCGGAAGAGCGCACTGGACGTGACGGGTGCGGGCACAAAGTACAGGGCACTCTACCGGAATCAGGAGGCAAACGCCTCCCGTCGTGCTCGCCCAGCGATGCAGACGCGGCAGCGCTGACGCCTGCAGAATGGCACGCGCTCTGCCGTGCAGCGGCGGCGGCCAATGCGGTGCCTGTCCCACAGCCACCCGTCGCACATGACCTGACTAGACGGGGCGATTCTGCATCGTACCGGCGCACGAGACGGCGCACGGAGAAGCCGACACAATACGCCAGAAACCAGGACAAGAAAAGAAAGAAGACAGAAAGAAAAAAGGATAAAACAGATAAAGTCGATAGACAGGACTGCAGCCTCGACGGCTCCACGGGTGGGCCACGGCTACAGGGCGTCTGCCGCCCGGAGAGCAGGTGCGAGGCGAGAACAGGCGGCTCCAGCAGACCGCCTGTTCTGCCGCCATCGTCGCATGCCGGAGTTACGAAGCAGACGCCCGAGAGGGGAATACTAGGATGAGCCGTTCGGGGCCGAGGCGTGCCCGGCACCGCAGATGGCACGGTGCGCGATGCACACCTACACTGTGCGACGCTGTTGGTCGCCCGACTGCCGTGCTCAACAAAAACAAGAAACCATCACGGGCGCCTGCATGGAAGCCTGGCGGCTCTTCCGAGACACGGGCCTGGCACAGACATGGGGCGCGGAAACACGCCTCCCGTCGTCGTCGGGACCCAGTCGGGCACTGCTGGACGGTCCCGGTCCCGGCTGGCCGTCTGTGCTCGCGATCTGCTCCGAGCGGTTGATCTGTCTCTGGTCTGGCCGTCTTCTAGTGGTCGTCGTTGGCAGCCTGTCGGGTCCCGTTTGCGTCCTCCTGTTCGCTCGCCCGATCGGCGCACGCCAGACGCGTGGCCTCGCCGGTGGCCTCCGCCAAGAGCGGCACAACGGACAAGGACGTCGTTGCGATACCAGTGGCCGCGCGGCATCGCCAGAGCTGCAGCCTGCAGCGTCGGCGCACGGCGCTTCCAGACGCCGCGATCCCAGTGACGTACTGCATCGGCGCCAGACGCCATGCGAGACGCACCGAAGGGCAGGGGCCAGAAGCCAGAGGGACGTCGCCGTGATGGCTTCGATGGCAGAGTGCCTGGTTCCGTACAAGTATATTCACACAACTGCTACACGCTGGCCGGTCGACTACTGCGCCGCCCGACCCGCCATGATGCTGCCCAGCGCCCTCGTCAGCGCCGCCTCGTCGTACCGCGCCATGCCGTCCGCCGGCTGCCGCGGCACGGCCACACACCGGATGCCGAGCTGCGCGAGCGCCGCCGTGTCGACCCGGGGGGCGTCGCTCTCGGGGGCTCCCCTGGCCGCTTCCAGATGCACCACGTGCGTCACGTACCGCCGGCAGGCCGCGTCCGCCGGCCCGCCCTGGCTCGGCACGTTCTGCTGGCTCTGCTGGCACGCGCCCGCGATCGCGCGCACAAAGTCGCTGGCGGCCATGGGCGCGCAGCGCGGGCCGGTCTCGCGGTCGAGGCGGCTGTTGAGGATGAGCACCTTGGGGCCGTCGCTGGCCTCGATCGCCGCGCCCACGCCGCGCAGCACGAGGCTCGGCACGATGCTCGTGTAGAGGCTGCCGATGCTGTACACGACGGCGCGCGCCGCCCGCAGCGCCGCCACCGCCTTGGCGTTGGCCGGCGGCCGGATCTCGTGCCCGTACGGGTTGATGTACCACACCCGCGCGATGCGCGCCGGCAAGTCCTCCTCGTCCTCCTTGCTGAACGCTATCTGCGGCTGCCGCAGCACCGGCAGCGACCCGGGCAGCGTGGCGTCCTCAAAGTCGACCGCCGTGGGTGCGCGGGCGCGGTGTCCGGGCCGGAAGGCCACTCCGGCACTCGCCCCGGCACGCGCACCGGCGCCGTCCGGCAGCGAGGTCGGCGCCGATGGATGGCTGATGTTGACCTGCCCCGCGATCGTCGTCCCGTCCGCGAGCCCGGCCGAGATGTGGTGCGTAAAGTTGGACGGCACCGCCGGCAGCACGGCCACGTGGTCGGGGATGCTGCAGAGCAGCGACAGCAGGTAGATGGCCGCCTCAAACGAGCCCGAGAAGAGCCGGGCGCCCGTCAGGAACAGATTGCCCACGCTGGCGCCCGCAAAGTTGAACACCGACGTCGGCCGGCAGCGCTTGACGATCTCGAGGTTGAGCGTGTTGAGCACGGCGCGCACGAGCTCGCGTGTCGGCCCCGGCACCGACGTCCACAGCACGTGCCGCGCCTCCACGAGGTCGAGCCACTCGAGCCGCGCCTCCCGCGGGTCCGACGCACACAGCCGGTGCTCCATGAGCGCGCGCAGCGCCGCCCGGGCGTCGGGCGCCGAGCCGGACGCCGAGCCGGACGCCGACGAGCCATCGTCGCCCGTGGGGATGAGCCGCACAAGCCGGCCTGGGTGTCAGCGCATAGCCAAGAAGAACCAAAAGACAGCCGACTATGAAACCTACTCCGGATGTCGCCCACGCCTGCTGCAGGTTAGCGCTCCGCTCCGGTATCACACGGGGGACGCACTCACTAGGGCCGCCAAAGAACCGGATCAGCTCCGACGAGCTGCCGCCGTTGTCCGAGATGGGGATGATGTATGCCAGGGGACAGGCTCCGCGCTGTGTGTCGGAGCTGCTGCCACCGGCACCGTCGCCGCCGCTCCCCAAGTGCATCGCCACCGCTTCGAACGCGTCGACGAGCGAGTTAGCCGCCGTGCCGCCCGAGAACACGCAGATGCCGCGCGGCCCGACTGCCGCGGCCTCGGTCGCGGGCAGGCTCGCCAAGTTAGCGTCAGCGCCGCATGACGTGCGATTAGGCGATGCTGTGAGCGCCGATAGGCCAGACTCGTCCGCCAGCCGCAGCGGCGTGCCCGTGCCATCGTCCGGGCCCATGTCTTCCGGCCGCAGCATGCCGGTGCCGTAGTCTGTGCCGTCCTCCATGTCGGCAGAAAGGCAATGCAGGAGCAGAGCTGACGGTCTTTTCCGTACTTTCGTGCGCGTGTGCTCACAACGAGAGGGATGTTGTTGCCCCAGACTAAGCGTCCACACTGTGGGGACTAGCGGATTGATACGATCAATGCACTAACCTCTCGAGGCCATTTGGCTCGTTTCTGCTCCAGCTTTACTGTTTAGTGTCGGCATCGCGTACTTATAACCACGTTCACAGCGGTGTGAGGCTCAGGACACATATTTGTCTGTCCAGTATACATCTGGGCTGAAACGTGGCTAACTCGTATTCAAAGAGAGCAGCTTGGGGCGAGGCCAGCGTTGAGTCATACTTCACATAACGTCCGGCATTCCTCCCCATCTCCCTAAAGCCATAATCAGAAGAAGACACGCAGCAAGAATATCCCCCTAACTACTGCCAATGTTAGAAGAGGGGAGGCGATTCGCATGCACAGCGGCAGAGGCAAGACTGGACAAACAACAAAAAAATTGGCATAGAGACGGAATTTCTCGAGATTTTCAAGTCATAAAAGTAAAGATAGAAGTTCGAAGGCGAGAGCTAGCAACCCATGCAAAAAGTAAGCCCCCTCCGACCTGCCCCCTCCCAAAACGAAAATATACCCAAAAAGTATGTTGGAAATCCGCCGGTCCGCCAGGTGTTGCGCCTCCAAAATTGAAGACTTGAGGGAGAAAAATCAAGAATATGGCGATTAAGAGCCTAGGACACCGCTACAAGCCGCCCACCATCGCAGTCGGGGTTGCCCGCAAGGACAGACACCCTCGTCCTGCTATCTTTACTGCGGGTAGTATACCATCCCGGGTTGCGGCTGGAAGTAGTAGCCCTCTGCCGGCGCCGGCGTCACCATCCCAGGCATGAACTGCCCCTGTGGCGGCGCAGCAGGTAAGAACGTGTTGTAGCTAGGCGGTGCTTGCATATGGCTCGGGTCGTAGTAGTACACCATGCCGTTCGCCTCTTGCGCCACCATGTGCGGCTGTCCGTTGACCGGTGTTCCGCTCACGTCGCCCTGGCTGGGTTGTCCGTACACCGGGCCGGGGCCTTGCGGCGTGCCTGCGGGATGGAATGCGGGCGCACCACCAGACGGTGCAACCGGCGTGGCGAAAGTAGGTGGCGTCTGGTAGTAGTAGTTTGGCTGTGACGGCGGCGGCTGGACCATGGGATACTGCGCAGGCGCGTTGTAAAAGGATGGCCCACCCACCGTCGAGCCGGGCTGCGAGAACACCCCGGGTTGGGCTGGCGCCGTAGGCTGGAAGGGTGCCGCGTGGATGGCCCGCTCCGGGATCTGCGATAGCGGTGTGCCCGTTGTGTAAGACGGGTATGATGGTTGGCGCGAATGCGTCTCTGCGGGTGAAAACCCATTCGCCACCTGAATGGGCACCTGCTGATGGAAGGGCCCAGTGTAAGGCTGCTGCGGTGGCTGGCTTCCCCCTCCCGCCGCCTGCGGCTCGATAGTATCCACAGAAACTGCTTTTTGCGGTCGGGGTTGGTGCATTGGCAGATTGAGGCTGGGTCGGGTCTCCTGGAATGTCGGCTTCTGAGGTAGAGGGTGGTTCTGGGGGGGCGGAAGTGTGCTGAGTGAGGAGCCTCCAGGTACTTGGTGGGACGCATTCGACTGCGAGTACGGAGGGGCCTGCCCCGGCTGCTGTGGCGGCTGCTGTGGTGACTGCTGGGGCGGCTGGCCCTGCTGCTGGGTCTGTGCATAGCCTTGCTGTGAGGGCGGCGGCATGTTGTGAGGGTAAATCGGGTTGAAAGGCGGATGCGGCACCGGGCCAGCTGCTGCGTAGGAACCAGCCGGACCGGCCATCGGAATGCCTAGGCCAACCGCCGGGCCGGAAACACCCATGGATGGGCCCATGGGCATTCCCTGGACAGGCGGACCACCGGTCGGTGGTAGGCGCACAACCGGACGGGACGAGTTGTCCATGGCAAGCGGCGGACGGGAGATTGTCGAGCCGGCAGGTGACATGTGATAATCACGGCCCACCTCGTGGGTTATGGACGAGCGGCGGCTCAGAGCGATGCTGGGCGAGTACATGCTCCCGTTATAGAAGCTGCCGCCAAACATACTTGGGGTTCGCGAGAAACCGGAGATGGAGCCCATCGTCGACCGAGCCCGGTTGCCGCGCATCCGTTGCTGGTTGGGACGCATAGCGCGTGGGATGAAGATGAAGGACCGGTCGACGGCCGGGAAAATCTGGCTCTTGGGGTGCTCTGGAAGATCAATAACCACAGCCTTGTCACGTCTCAGAGGAGGCCGGTGGTCGGGCAGCTTCGTGTACTGCATCACCTTGAACTTTTCAAACAGCGCGGGCGCCTCCATGGGCGGAAAGAACACCCGGATTGTCTGCGTTCCCAGCAAGCGCTCGACAGACATGGCTCGGTTGATGGGCTTTTCGCTAGGCGCGCAGGTTGGGATGGCGGTGACGGAGGGAGCGGCCTGACTGCCGCCGTAATGGCTGGCGGTCTCGAAGCGGCGACGGGGTGGTACGAGACGTGGCTGGACCGGTTCGACGATGGTGTCATGCATATCATGAGCCCACGGGGAGTTTGTCGGGTCGGCCGGGTTGGGGACGTGGCTTCTGGGAGCAAGGTCAGCTAGCTGCACGAGTGCAATGACAAACAGGAAGAAAAATAGGAATAAAGAAATGGCGAGAGCTGCAGGAAAGAGGGCAAGAGAATGTCATGGATGGGACAGGGACAAACGTACTGCATTGGCGTGTAGAGGCCGCCGTAGCCGCCGCGGCCACGACCGCGTCCGCCCCTTGCAAACGGGCGGAAGCCGTTTGCAGCCGGGCCGGCTCCCCGGTGGTCGTGCATGAAGAAGGCGCCCCGGTTGGGCACAAACGACGGGTCCTCGTCGCGTTTCTGCTTATAGAGGTCGTGCTCGCGGCGTTGCTTCTCGTAGGCGGTCTCGCGGCGTAGGCCCCCCTGGGCGGACTGCGAGGAGACAACGGCTGGCTGCGGCGCCTTGACGGAGGGGGACGGTTCGGTATTTACACCTACACCATCAGCACCAGCACCAGCACCAACACCAGTGCCATCATCACCGCCAGCTACATCGCCGGCCTCTGCGCCCTCGACATCGATGCCTGCCAAGCGGCTGGCCGGCCGGCTCACGGACCGGCTGCCGGCGGATGCTTTGTCGGCGAGGGACAAGCTGCGCAGCATGCGGGCCGTGTCGTCAGGCTCGGAGCGCCTCCGCCCACCGGGTTTGGCGGGTGGCATGGATATGTGGCCGGCGGAGCCCTTGCGGGCGAGCGGAACGGTGGGCGACGCTTCGTCGATGTTGCTCGTGTCGCTATCGTCGGCGGCGTCGTGCTCGTCGCTAGCGATGGAGCCATCGGTGAGGGAGTCATCTTCGAGCGGGTCATCGTCGGCACCGTCGTCGTCATCGACGCGCCGACGCCCGATGAGCTTTCGACGGCGCGAGACTTGTGTCTTGGCCGTGGTGTGAGCGGAGTGAGGGGCGGCGGCACCGGCAGCCATGATGGGCGGGCGGGAGGCGAGCAGCGACGTCTCGTCGAATGTTCTGTCGTCCGTTCTGTCGTCCGTTCTGTCCGTCCGTTGGTCTAGAGCGTTCTCGTCGCAGCCCGTGGTATGGATCGTCCGTTCGGTCCCCGCCTTGTCTCGCGTGTAGTCTATGGAGTATCGGGAAGGCGAAGACGTGTCTTCGGCTGTGCTGCACCGGAGGCGGGAAGCCAGATCGGGAGTCGACGGTCGATTGGATGAGGCAGAGGCAGATCGAGATGGGCTAGGTCAGGTCGGGCCGCGGAGGACGATGAGATTGGAGCCGATGGGAGGCCAAGGGCAAAACCGGCCGCAGCGGAACAAGGGCAGATGCCGGCTGATCGGAAGCGACGCCGCAGTGTCTCTGTCTGTTTTTTATCGTCGTCGTCGTCGTCGTCGTCGTCGTCGGATGCTTCTTGCAGCTTCGTATCAGATCAGCGGTTCCGATAGCTGCTCGGCCGGGACGTCTAGCTCGGCGGCAGAGGAGTAGGGAGGTGCGTGAAGACACGCAGAACCGAGCTCAAGCTCGTTTTGGTGGTGAGAAGCAAAGAACAAAAAGGGCGACAGACAAACCGCCTGCGGCACAGGGCATCCAAAAAAATAAAAATAAAAAGTTGATGACGGCGCGCACAGCCCGGCAGCAATGGAAGGCAGGTGGAAGTAGGGGGGAGCAATTGGCAAGCAAAAAGGCAGGTGCGGTGGTCGCAGTATCCCACGATGGTCTGCAGAAGAAAAACTAGCGAAAATGACGAACAACGGCAACAGCGAGCAAAACGGCAGGAGGACGATGGATGTGGTGGCGAGGAAGGTGCAGTGCAGGTTCAGGAAAGAAGGAGACAGAAATAACAGACAGGGACTCCGTCCCCGAACGAACTAAGGTGGTTCTGGCCTTGGGGCGTGATTTGGGAGGGGAGGCGCCAGCCGTTGAGGGGAAGGAGTTGAGCAGCGGCCAGCACCCGTCGTTAGCTCTTCCGGCGCCGCACATCACGTTGATGCCGTAATCGCCGTCTCCTGCTTGTGCGACATGCATGTACACGATCTGTGCTACGCGATGTGCACATATGCGATGCATGCACGTAAGCAAGCGCGCGCTGGTGTACTCGAGAAGACAAGGAGCACGGGCGAAACAGCAGGAAGCAGGCGGAAAGCAGACGGCAAGCACATGTCGTGCGAGACGAGACGGTGCTCCACGGCCACTTGTTAGCTGTTTCTTCGTCGCCTGGCTCCACCGGCTCTACAACTTCGTGATTCGGGTCACTTCTGCTTTTACTATCACTTTGTGCATCTGCGAACCTTGGCTTGTGAGTGAAGCTTGCGCCGAGCACCCATCAGGCGCTTTCCAGTCGCGACGGCCACTCCAGGCAGCAGCGCATTGCTGTGCTCTCTTGCATGATGGCTGCAGAGCCCAACGGCGCGCCGTCCTTTGGTGTTGCGTTGGGCAGCTCTGTTTGGCGGATGATTGGACCGTTGATGATGCTGTTGCCAGTGGCCGTCAGCCGATGACTGTTTTGCCGTCTTGTTTTGTTGTACTGGCTGACCGTCTTGTACTCCGCTGACTAAGTAGCTCTCCGAGCTGGCCTAACCTCTGCACGGCTGCACACAACTACACCGCTCCAAGCCGAGCACGAAGTGAGTAGAACAAGTAGAAGACGTAGAAGACAGGAAACGGTGCAGAGTAGTGGCGCAAGTACGGCAGGGCAGCCGCCGGCATGCACTTGATGCCGTCCGTATGCCGAACACCGGCATCTCGTATTGAGAGCGACTGAAGGAAACCTCGTAAGTAGCCGATTCCCTTGACTGTTTCTTTGAATAATAAGTTGGAACTCTACTTTAGTGTGTTTGTAGTTACTCCCAATCAGCACCACAATGAGTTTAGATAGCTTCAGCATAAACTACAGCGTGCAAAACCTCGAAGCATTAAAATCTACAATTCCTGTCGTCGTCACACGCAAGCTGTTACCTGCAAGCCTTCCTCTATTTATGCAAGCCTAAGTCGTGAACTACTTCCCTCAACTCCCACGTTGTTAAAGCCATGTCACATCATGCCACATCATTCCATATCACAGTTGCATCTTGCTCAGTGCACACTTCTAGGTGCTGGAGCTGTCGCCGGGATCTAGACTCTGTGTCTTCTGGAGCTTGGGAACAGCGCCAAACCGAACGTTGCCTTGATCCCAAATCTGCAAATGCTTGTTAGCTACTGCTTCCCTGGCGTGTATAGCGCACGCCAGCGCGAATTTTGAGGACTTACGGCATAGATAGACTTCAGAAACGTGTCTCCGAGAATGTCAAACGTGTTGGTACCGCGCGACTGGACACCTCCGTACCAGTGGCTGTCGTCAGCCTTGGCGAAGATGAGGTCCTCCTTCTGGATGGTGAACAGCGAGTCACCGACAGCCACCTGGAAGTCTGGAAGCTGATCCACCGTTGTGGATGTAGGGATGAGATAACCCTGCTGTTGCTCGTCGTACTTGGAGTTCGGAATAGCTTTGTAAAGCGCCTCGCACACCTCATCCGACACCAAGGCAAGAGTGGTGCCCGTGTCGGCAATAGCTGTGTTGCTGGACTGCGTAATCTTTGTCCCGTTGATGCTTGCCGAGGTTGAAGGGAACATCCAGAAGCCCTGGCTGTTGTCAATGTCGGTCCAGGCAATGTCTGTGCTAGAGGCCTTGACGAGATCCTCCTCGATATACCCAAAGGTATAGAACGATGTCTCCGTGTCTCTTTCGCTATAAAAGCACGAGGTAAAAAGCTGAGCGTTTTTGGGCACATCGCCGCCGGTGATCATGTTTGCAACAGGTGTGGGCTGGGGGTCCGGCGTATTGCCGCTCTTGATTGTGTTGATCGAGGGCCAAGCCAGGCCGAGAAGTCCGTCACCGGTGCCCTGAGAGAACTGAGCAGCCAGGGTCTTGGCCAGTTCCACAGACTGATTCTCGACGACGAGGCCACCAATTGTTACATTGTCCGTGCCCACATCTCCAGAGGCGCTACTCCCATCGCCATACTGAATCTGCCAGCTCTTGCCCTCGGATTTCTTGAACGTGGTCGATTTGGACGGGTCAAAAACTGCGTGGTTTTCTCGGTCAGAAGACGGCAGTTCCGTGGAGAAGACCCAGAGGTCGGAGGAGCCAGTGTCGAAGTCAAGCTTGAGTTTCTGCGCAGGAGTTCCGATCTCCACCTCGCACAGGTACATCGAGTCGTTCTGCTGATCCTCAGCGGTCACCTCGCCGGTCTTGGTGCCTTCTTCAGTCGCAATTGACTTGACGAACGACCTTTGGATATGGGCACGGCCGCCGACAGGCTTGGCCTTGGTGTGCTCGTTGATAGCAAGACCACGCTGGTGCACGCGAGTAACATGTTGGTAGGGGCCCGGCTTCGTCGGCTGAAAGCCGAAGCGATTCAGGAGGTAAACATAGGATTTCGTGCCATGCGGCTTGTAGTTTTTGTTCAGGATAGCGTCGACCCTGCGAAGACCGAGGTCGCGTCTCAGTTTTCGCTGAACTTGAAAGACAGCCTCCATGGTGCAGTAGGACGATGAAACGTTGTAGGAGAAAGTAGAAAAAGGACGATATTGTGTGATGGGGAGATGGATGGGAAGCGGAGGGAAAAAGAGAAGGGACTGGAGAGAGAGAGGGAAGAAATGGAAGAAAGACGTTATGGAGAGCGAGGGAGAGAGTATACTTATACCTCTCTTCCGTGCACACGAGGCGGGCTGGGCAAGGCAGGCAAGGAAGGCCGGTAAGGTCGTAGTTTCCCAAAACAGCTACGTGTACGAGTATGGCAGTATGACGGACTACGAGTACAATGTAAGGAAGGTACGGGCACCGTACTAGCACGAGGCAGCTTGACACGGAGCAGCATACTTTGCAGAAAACAGCACCCCACCACAGCAGCAGCTGAGCAGGAGCGATGATCGTCCCGAAAGGGAAGGTGAGGAGGACAGCTCTTCGTACGCAGAGGCAGCCACGAAAGACAAGGGTGGCCGTCCAGGTGTGACGAGTCGGTCAAGACTCACGGCCAGTCAACGGCCGTAGCTGTCTCGCATGACGCGTATGCTATGGAGCGACGTTATCGGCGCGTACAAGTACATCGCGAGAAAGCAGCCGTCACGGCGGCGGCAGCCCGGCCAGGTGGTGGATACGAGCACCTCGTACAGCTCATCGTTCCTGCGTGCACGATAACCGGAGAAGCCAAATGTGCCGGCCGGGCTGCCACACAGGCTGCTGCCCGTGACCTGTGCGGATGACCGTACTTCCGTATCTGCTGGCCTCGAGTTGTCGTCGTGAATTCGGAGGCAAAGACAGTCGAGTGAGCTTGCCACTGCGGGTGGGGTAAGTGGTTGCACCACCGAGATCTACATGTACGATACGACGTGTGGCAGGCAATACAAGGTTCTGACGTGAGAGCCCCGGATCCTTCCTCTTTGGCCTTAATGTTCCGAAGTGATGCCCCTGCATGACTGCTTGATGCATGCTGCCATTCGCCGGCCGCCAGTGCTATCTCGCCGAAATACTATGCATCCGTTTGGCGACCGCAGGAAAGACGTACGAGTACGGAGCGTGGGGGATACTGTCACAACTGAAACGGCTGCTACCTTGCTAGGGTCTTGTGACGAGCCATACAAGGCCTTTGCAGTACGCGTCCTGTGCCAGTGCTCGCAGGCAGACTGAAGGTGACGTCGTGGATCGCGGCGGTCTGCCATTGCGAGTACGGTGCGAGCTCAAGCAGCCTTCTCGTCCCACCTGAACTCGACATTCAGACGGTGGCAAAAACGCCGAGTCCTCTTGTGCCTTAAAATCGGCTCTTTCGTATGTGTACTTGTAGGCTTAGTGGCAGCCGTTTGACTACGCTCGGGCTCCACGTCACAGCGTTACAGACAGCTTGTGCTCGTACCGAGTACAGGTCACATCAGTAAAAATAGAAGTGTGCTGTTGATACTTGGTCTTCGAGCACCCGTCGAACGCTGGACAGCATGCCCGCGCCGTACAAGAACTGCGTCAGACTGTTCGCAAGATACAGGTTGTACACACACGAAGCAGAATAAGAAGCGCTGTAAAACCGCTCTCCAGGCCGAAAATAAGGAAAGTGGGAACCGATGCCAAGCTTTGCGGCGCGGAAACTCCGGACTGCCGGCCGCGCTGCCCAGGACTCGATGTGACGCAGCCTCTTTGGCGCGCGACGCCTCAGACAGCACCGCATCAGCATGCCGATCACCGCGGTTCGCCAGCTGCTGGAATCCGGATTCTTGCATAGAGGAACCCGCGGACGCCGTTACTCAGCCAGCACTCCTCCCCGTCGCGTAGAGAGCTCGCCTCGACTTCCTGCTGCACGGCCAGACCCCTGTTATCGTGGATTAGTCATCCCAATACGCCGAGCGGCACAAAGTACATGGGTGGTAACGAGAGTAACGTACCGCTCGAGAGCCCAGCGCCGCGTGGTGCCGTCGAGCCCGCCACTGCCGGCGTCTTGCTCATACTCGGGGGAC
Organism: Grosmannia penicillata; assembly: GCA_002778075.1. Classification (NCBI taxonomy): domain Eukaryota; kingdom Fungi; phylum Ascomycota; class Sordariomycetes; order Ophiostomatales; family Ophiostomataceae; genus Grosmannia; species Grosmannia penicillata. Next base: position 103,471 of record PCDK01000028.1, on the reverse strand, counting down.
ACCGGCGGCGTCACCCAGCGGCCGTCACGCCAAAAGTACACGGTGCTGATGCTGCCGTCCATGATCATGCCGCTCTCCGCGTTGACAAGCAGCACCTCCTTCCGCTCAGGTCCGGTGATGGCGGCCCGTTTACGCGCTTCGTCGTACACCTGTCGCCTCGTCGTCTTATAGTGCGTGTAGACCGACGACGCCGTCCGGTCTGCGTCCAGGATCACCTCATACGGGCGCCCTCCCATCTCGGAGCGCAGCAGCTGCAGAGGTTGCTGGACCTCGTCCGGCGTGGCGTCGACGACAGAGGCATTCATGAAGCCGGGAGGGGGGAGAATGGGCGGCAGCAGCCCAACAAGCGCAGCCTCGCCGGCCGGAAACGCGCCGCAGCTCAGACGGCCGTCTTCGCCGAGGGTGATGCGGCAGCGCAACGCCTGGCTGGCCGCTTCGCTGGGAAGGCCGGCCACCGCGCTTTTCAGCACGTGCTCCAGTCTTTCCAGGCCGCTCGTTCCGGCTAGAGCCGCCACGGCCGCAGCCCATTTCCAGTGCGCGGCCGCCCGCAGAAGACGGTCCCGGTGGAAGTCCAGCATATAAAACGGCGATGGCCGTTCCGCATTCCAGCCAGCATAAGCATATTCTTCCCGCCCGGGGACTTTTAGAAGCGCGGGCTCATAGCGAACGGAGCTAAAGAGCTCAAAAGCCGCATCCTCGGCCATGCTAAACGGAGGCAGCGCCTCGATGGGATCTCTTGACGCGCCGTGCACTCGTTCTGGGGCGGCACCGGCACGTAATACACTCGCGGGCGAGGGCGCTTCGGGGTTAATGCGCAGCGACGATATCGGCTGACGAATCAGATGTTCAGGGCCTGAGGCAGCAACGCCGCGGGCCACTAGCCGGACTGGACGTGCGGCCTCCCAGCCAATGCGTGCCTGGCACCAGCCGCAATAATTTTAAATATTTTCTGTGTATTAATCCGCAGCTCTTCCCCAGCAGGCTTTTTTCTGTTGTGGATGCCGACGACATCATCGGTGGGCAAAATCGGCCGGCAATAGCGAACTCCACGACCGATTTTTCTGCTTCCCAGCTCTAGTTCCTCGTACCGGCTCGACAGTTCCCCCCCCAACCCGCGGCCCAGAGTCACAACCACAACACTGCGGCTGCTCGGCGGACCAATTCGGACCGGGACTCCTCTGCGTTGAAGCATATTTTATGAGACTATTTTATCCCCTCCCTCGCTGTCAGCCGCCGACCGACTATCCTCGAGAATGGCCGCGAAACCACCCCCCCTTGTTCCGGTGCTGCCGGGCGCGTCGACCACTGCAGCTGTGCGCGTCGTCGATGACTCGTCTCTCTGGGAGCGGGTGACGACGTGGGCATCGGAGAACAAGGCCGTCGTCTACACCGTCGCCGGTGTCGCCGTCGCCGTCACCGGTGCGGGGGTGGTCTATTACCTGAACGGCGCCCGGGTGCGTGCAGCTCCCCCAACCCCTGTCCCTGTGTCCTGCCCGTGTCTTGTCCGTGGCGGCGCATTGCTGTCGCGCGGCGTGTCGGACGCGTCGGGCCGCGCCTGAACGCAGACTGCTAACGTGAACCCCTGTGCTGTAGCCGCCGCACGACTCATCGCAAAAGCTGAGCAAGAAGGAGCGGCGGAGACGGAAAGAAGCCGAGCGGAAAGCCGCGACCGACGTGGAGAAGGGCGATGGCAAGTCCAGGACCGCCGCGGCCGTCCCCGAGGAAGAGCTGCCCGAGGTCACCGAGGCCACCGTCGAGGCGATGGACGCCGACGAGCGCAAGAAGATGGCGCTGAAGCTGAAGGAGGCCGGCAACAAGGCGTACGGCGCCAAGCACCTCGAGCAGGCCATCGACCTCTACTCCAAAGCCATCCTGTGCAAGCAGGACCCCGTCTACTACTCCAACCGCGCCGCGTGCTACAGCGCGCTCTCGGACTGGGAGAAGGTCGTCGAGGACACCACGGCCGCCATCAACATCGACCCCGAGTATATCCGCGCGCTGAATCGCCGCGCCAATGCCTACGACCGCCTGGGCATGTACCGCGAGTCGCTGCTCGACTACACCGCCAGCTGCATCATCGATGGCTTTAAGAATGAGTCTAGCGCGCAGGCCGTCGAGCGCCTGCTCAAGAAGTTCGCCGAGACCAAGGCGAAGGAGCTCATGACGGTGCGTCCCGCCAAGCTGCCGAGCCCGACCTTTGTCGGCAACTACCTGCAGAGCTTCCGCGCCCGGCCGCGCCCCGACGGTCTCGACGACGCCGCCGAGCTGGAGGAGAACTCGGGCAAGGGCCAGCTGCGGCTGGGGTTGCAGTCGCTGGAGAAGAAGACGGCCGAGGGCTACGAGAAGGCCTCGGCCGCCTTTGCCGAGGCGCTGGAGCTCGGCGACCTCGGCGAGTTCGAGGCCCTGGCCTACAACCTGCGCGGCACGTTCCTGTGCCTGCTCGGCAAGCACGAGGCGGCCCTGGCGGCCCTGACAAAGAGCATCGAGCTGGACCCGACCATGACGCAGAGCTACATCAAGCGCGCGAGCATGAACTTGGAGCTTGGTAGGTCTATTGTGCAGTGTCGTCCATTTGTCGCGCACCCCTCGCTGACCCGCAACAGGCGCCCCTTCGATGGCCGAGGAGGACTTTGCCAAGGCGCTGGAGCAGAACGATGCCGACCCCGATATCTACTACCACCGCGCGCAACTGCACTTTATCAAGGCAGAGTTCGGCGAGGCGGCCAAGGACTACCAGAAGTCGATCGACCTCGACCACGACTTTATCTTCTCGCACATCCAGCTCGGCGTCACGCAGTACAAGCTCGGCTCGATCGCGTCCTCCATGGCGACGTTCCGCAAGTGCGAGAAGAATTTTAGCAAGGTGCCAGACGTGTATAACTATCACGGCGAGCTGCAACTGGACCAGGGCCGGTACCAGGACGCCATTGAGAAGTTCGACAAGGCCATCGAGATGGAGAAGGAGACGAAGCCGATGAACATGAACGTGCTTCCCCTGATCAACAAGTCGCTGGCCCTCTTCCAGTGGAAGCAGGACTTCTCCGAAGCCGAGAAGCTCTGCTCCAAGGCTCTGATCAGTACGTCCCCCACGCCCGATTGGCTGTATGCCTAGCTGTTTGCTGACGTCTCTGCAGTCGACCCAGAATGCGATATCGCCGTCGCCACGATGGCGCAGCTGCTCCTGCAGCAGGGCAAGGTCACCGAGGCGCTCGAGTACTTTGAGCGGGCGGCCGACCTGGCACGGACGGAGGGCGAGCTCGTCAACGCGCTGTCGTATGCCGAAGCAACGCGGACGCAGATCCACGTGCAGGAAAAGTACCCGTCCTTGGCGGCCAAGCTGCAGGGCATGGGCTCTGTCATGCGCTAAGCGGCGCGCGGTGCCGCACACGGCGACAGGCTTCCGTGCAGCGTGGGGTAGCGTGGGCAGCGGACGCGGACGGCGCAGCGCCGCACCAGTACGGAGCAGTATGGAGCACGGCCGCGCTGCCTGCCGGATCCCGGAGGCCCTGCGAGAACTTGCGCACTTCTGGCCTGTCATACCAGACAGTCCGCCCCTGGTGCAGACGGCGAGTCGCGGCCGGCGGGCCCGGGGACGACGACGATTATGATAGACATGGGAGACGGAGAACCGGGCGGCCGGGGAGGGAAGGAATCGGAGGAACGTTGGTTTAATCGAGGCGGCAGAGAGGGTGCTCTTGTCACTCCACGGTCTCTTGTGGCGGCCTGCTCTATCTTGGTATTGGGGTGTCCGCGCATCGGGCGGGAGCTTGCACGAGCACTCTCCACACTGTATATGAACATTCTTTTCACCTTGCTGCTTGTCGTTTTATCTCTTGGTTTTGTTTGTTACATTGCCCTCTTCCGTTTCTTTTCTGTCGTTGCGGCCTGCTGTTATCGTCTTCTGCCGGCTGGCTGGCGGCCGAATCGGGAGAGGCCGTCTGAAAAAGGAAAAAGAAATAGGCACTGCAAAGTACAGGTCGCCTCACAGGGGCGTTCACTGGTAGTGCAACGACATAAATTGTATTTATCTTCATTTTCACACAGGCGTAGTATACAAGCACAGAAAGTACCGTTCACACGCACGCCGCTGAGCGGGCAACATGGAGACGGTGCAGAGGTATAGTATCCTGGCGGCATTTCGTGCGGGTTTCGTCATCCCAGGGTCATGTCCTCCCAGAAGCAAAACGTAATGCATGAAGACCAAGTACAAGACAGAAAAGCAAGGTAAATTAGCGACATTATTAGTAGTAAGAAGAGCCCGCCGCGTGAAAACAAGTCTTCCTCGTTCTTTTTCGGGTACAAAACAACACCCAACGCACAATTTTGGGGCAGGGATATAGACGTGTGGTAGTGCAGACATGGCGGCAAGTGAGCAACAGGAAGAAAGCAGCGGCAGACGGCTAAACAAAGAAAGGCCAGTAGGTAGGCTAGTGGGTATCAGTACGTCGATTATTTGTTGCTGCCCCCCTTGTTCAGGGCGACGCCGAGACCAACGCCGAGAGCAATGGCGATGATGATGAGTACGACGACGAGGAAGCACCACCACTTGAGCTTCCGGGCGCGGCGGGCCGAGTCGGTGGCCTTGGCGACCTGCTTGTTGGCGCCCTCGAGGTTGACGACGGCGTTGCTGGTCTCGTCCTCGACCTGGCTGAAGATGGGGTCTTGCTGGATGACGAGCGTGTCGAGGTCGTTGAACAGGCCGTTGAGCTCCGTGATGGACTGCTCGATGCGCTGCAGCTCGTTGTGGCGCGCGCGGACGGCGCCGAGAACGGCGGAAGCCTGGCCGGAGCGGTTTGTGCGGAGCTGGGAGGCATTAGCAGGAGAACGAGGGACGAATGGGCGGAGTGAGGATCGCAGCATACAGCAGTCTGGAAGATGCCCTCGCTGCCCCAGTCGGCATTGGCGGCCTCGGTGACCTCGGCTTCGCTGGCGTCGGGGTTCACGATGCGGTACTGGCGGGCGATCTGGTCGCGGTAGCGCTCGCGGTACTGCTTCTCCTCGTCCATGTAGCCCTGCAGCTCGCGCTTGAAGTCGTTGTTGAGCGTCTCGAACTGGCGCTTCTTGAGGGAGTGGGAGGCGTCGCTGGTCCGCTCGCAGTCGCGCTGCAGCAGGCGCAGCGAATTGCGGATCTGGGTGTTCTTGAGCTGGGTCTCGGCGACGAGCTGCTCGAGCTGGGCGGCAGCGCCGGCGTCGTTACCGCCGAGCGCGCGCTGGTGCAGGCCGGCGATGGCCTGGACGCTGTTGGTCAGAGCGCGGATGTCGCCGCGCACGCTGGACACTTGCGAGAGGTACTCCTGCTGGGTCATGACGGGGGCGGCGCCGGCAGCGGCGGGCTGGCCGTACGGCTGCATTTCATGCTGCTCAGGCTGGGGGTGTCAGCGCGGTGCCGGTCGGGGGGATATGGAGACCGGAGCGGGAGGAAGAGGGCGAGCGTGGCGGAACAGGCGGATGCCGGACTATGACGTCGCCGGAGCGCGGCACGCCCGGAACCCATTGCCCTATGCCACGCCCACACGGCGACTCACACTATCGGCGCCACGTACCTGGCTGTAGCCGTTGCCGTAGCTCGTCTCGTTGGCGGGCGCCTGCTCGTACGGGTTGCCGTACTGGCCGTACGAGTTGTTGTTGTAGGACATAACGGAAGTGGTAGTCGGAGCGGCCGCGCACGTCGGGTGAAGAGGGATGCCGGGGGCGAAAAGGCGCAAGAACGGGCGGGATCAGAGTCAATCGGGCGGTGCGGGAGTCGGCGATCGCGGTCGTGGCGCGTCGGAAACGAGGCGATTGTTGTTTCTTTTCCTAGTTCGTATTTGCCGCGTGATTGGCAGGCTGATCGACCGACGGGGCGCGCGGGAAACGAGAAAGAAACGGCAGCGAAATGAACGACGATGGACGTTGCAGCGGCGGTCCGTTGTGCGATGAAGTTGCGATCCGGCCGAGTCCGGTAAGGTAGGAATGGCGATGGAGGAGAGAGAGAAAGAAGCGAAAGGTTTTTCGGGCGAGAAGGGAAATTGCGAGTAGACAATAAGCGCGCGCATTACGAGCCGATCGGGCGCACAAATACAGGGGCTCGCGGGAGAGCCAAGGGATGTCTGCTAGGCGGAGCGGTCGCTGCAGGTTATTACTAGACGGCGCTAGCCAGTCGCTGGAGCTCGTTTGTCGTGATGAGGCTAGGCCGGGAGCTCGGAGGCGCAGGAAATTGCGACGCTGGCAGGGCGGCGCAAGGCTTTTCTGCCTGTACTCCGTAATACTCCGTACGAGTACCGGGCTTGCTGGGATCGGCTGCCCGTTACGGAGCACGCCGTATGGCACGGGATTGGCGACAAGCAGCCAAACAAGGCGAGCGGCGAATCGTGTAAGCCAGTTCTCCAAGCAGACCGCCGTATTCCCCTTCCAAATTACAGGCTGGCTGACCCGCAGTGGCTGAGCGACGATTGAGTAAAATAGGTGCTTAGAGGACACTAGAATAGCAGCGCTGCCACACAAAGGCGTCTGTGACCCGACTTTGCCATGGCGTCGGCTTGCGTATTACGAGTCGCAAAAATACTCGCGCGCCAGCTCAGCTGCTCGTAGACGGAGACGCGGACTGTGAGATACGAAGTACGACGCCTTGTACTGCAGAGTAGACGGTATGTAGATGCCTACCATCCGACGCCAATCGCGCTTCTTCGTAATATGTGCAGCGCGGAGCAGCGGAGACGCTAGCCGCTAGTGCACTGTGGCGCTAAGTAATGCTCCATATGCTGAGGCTGACCCCGTACTGCTGTAGGCAGCCGTTATGGACCAGCGGCTAACACGAGAATATGGGTTGTCGAAGGCGCGGTCGACTGAGGTTGACGCGGCGAGAGAGTCCGACTCAAAGGCCCGACAGGCAAATGGCGTGGTTTGCTCGTCTTCAGCTATCTGTCTATCGGGGGGAATAGCACTTCTGTTGTTAGCTGGAGGTGACAGCCGGTGACGTCTGGGTTGGTGATTGGGATTAAGTAGGTGAGGCTGTAGCTTCTATCAGAAACGGACTGAGGAAACGGATTGAGGAAAGGGCCATGTTGCGCTCCTGGCTAGCCAATTATGTCGTCTTGTTTAGGTCGAGAAGCGAAGGAGCCGCCAAGCGAGGGCGGTCGGTACAGCCGCCATCGAAGAGGCGTAGAATACAGTATTTTCAACCCAGCACGTGTCCAGAGTAGCTCGGTTGCCTTCAAGCCCTCAAGCGTATGCATCAGCGGGTAGGTGCTTGTTATACGTCAGTTTTTACTGCCGCTATTTTGAAGCGTTTTTGTGTTTATTGACGAAAGCATGAAAGCATGAAAAGTCTTCATGGCTTTTGACGTCGAGTAATAATAAACGAAACGATGGCAAAGAAATAACTACTACGGAAGAAACAAAACATAATTGCACAAGCATCTCTAACATGGCGTGCATGTATTAAGCCGCTCTCATTCCAGTGATCTAGGTCCACCATATGAAGCAACACAAACAAGCTACGATCCGGGTTCGCAATCAGCGCGTCCACAAGATTGTAGCATGTGACTGAATCCGGCGCTGTCTGTGCATTCCTTCTAGAAACAATGCCTGCGCCAGATCTCAAGAGAATTGAGAACTCGGCCAGACTAGATGTGTCGGTGCTCTCTGCTGACGGAACCCAAACCCAGCAATCTATGCAATCCATACGGAGTTTGACGCCGATAAAATGTATAAGTGAAGTACGCCCCCGTCATTAGCTTGGCCGGCCTGACTTCCGGCCGCTGAAGCTGGCTCGCATGGCATCTTCGCATGCCCCGGACAACGCAGTACCGCAGGCGTGGCGATGCAACAGGAAGTCCGACTAGTCATCGCCAGGCATTGTGTCTCTGCCGTGGTGCTGCCTTTGTGATGTGCCTGCATCTGCTTTCTTCTGCAAGCGCCTGCTGCTAGACTTCTCTGCACTTCTGCGCGCCCACCTGCAGTCGGCGCAGCCAGCTCTGCCGCAGCACGCGTCGCCGTAATCGAGAAGTGACCACTTCGCCACGTCTGGTGTGCCCCTCACAGGTAGTCCTTCTTCCGGCTTGTTCGCGTAAACTGGTTTAGGTGCCACTCGACGTGGCCGTCCTTGCTCTCGAGCGTCCCACTGCGGATCTCAAACAGCTTCATCGACATCCGCGGCCCGACCTCGGACAGCTCCACCGCATCAAACGCCGTCTTGACGTACACGTAGTGCCGCACCTCGATCACGTCCTCCATATTCTTGAATACAACCACACGGTTCGAGAGCTTGGTCTTGCTGGTGATCGCATCGCGCGGTGGGAACAGGTGCTTGAGCACCTTGCACACCCGGTCGCCCAGCCTGCTGGTGAAGCCCTCGAAGATCAGGTGCGGGTACGCCTCCGAGACGCTGCCGCGGATGCTGCCGGGGATATCGCCGCGCATGAGCACGTTGTGGAGCGAGAACGAGACCGTCGGACCGTGGGGCAGATGCGAGATTCTACGGCCTGTCAGCATGGCACACAAGCGCAAAAAGGCGCGACAGACGCATTGGGAGGCAGACGTACACAAGGCCCGTAGGAGTACCACGGTGCTCAGACAGCAGCACAACGTCGGAGAGGCCGGCGGATTGCGCCGACTTGACGCAGTCCTCGAGGATCATGTGGCCACGATTCAGCCGAATCGACGTCGGCAGCAGCAAGCGAATCTCCTTGCTGAATGCCGTCAGCCGCGTGGAGGCTGACCGCGAAGTCGTCACCAGCACTCGCGGGTCCACGAGGCCGCTGAGCTGTGCGTATTCATCGTCGAGGTCTAGCTGCGCATTCGCGTCCAGGTCCTCGCGCGACTCGTCGTACTTGAAGTCCTTGCGCAGCTCCTTGTCATTGGCGATGCTCTTCTCCAGAGGCCGGCCCTGGGCGATCGAGTTCCGCAGCTTCGCACGCTTTTCGTTGATCTCTGCCTCCTTCAGGATCATCGCCTTGCGGTAGAGATAATCTCTCCGCTGGCGCACGGTTTTGCGCTGTCCATGGTTAGTATGGCGTTCTCAGTACCTCCAGACAAGCCTGCGCACATATACATACAAGCATGGCTGAGGATTGTCTATTTGTACCGGTAGGAGGTGGTGATATGGTACGGAGCAGAGAAGAATGAAAAGCGTCAAACTCAAACCCGTCTTGATAGCGACAGTAAAGAGGAAAAAAAACAGGCGGCCCACTCTGGATAAGCGCGTATCGCTATCGATAACGGGGATCGGCGACGTCACATGACTCCTGACGACAGGAACGGTCGCGCCCCGCACAACAGAACAGCGCTCCGATATTATTAGTGCTTCAAGATTTCTTACCTCGATATCGCAAAACGATCAATCGCCTCATCCCGCCCTCGCCTCTTACGCCACCCTCGCCTCCTGCCCACCCCTCCCCTCCCCTGGGCTCCGCGGTGGAAGTACGTGTGCAGGCTGCGCCTCCACAGCCCGTCTGCAGATGGCCGTCCGAGCTCCGTTTGCCTGACAAACACACCCATTTAGCGAGAGCAGATTTTGTTCATCTCTTTCAACATCCGCGAGAGCCTCTGCTGTTCTCAAAGCAACGCCTGAAGAGCCCTCTCTTGCTCCGCCATGGAGGGCGCTTTCACTCATGTGGGGAACCACCTGATCTCCGACTCGGCGGCCGCTATTAAGGCCGGCGACAACGACGACATATCTACCATCGACCCGGACGAGAACCTCTTGTATGGCAAGTACGGCGGCCGGGCCGGACTTGGCGGCGCTACCCGTCGCCGCCATGACGACGACGACAACGGGACCGAGGTCTATGACGATGAGGACGAAGAGAGCCTGGCCAGTGCTGTAACCAACGGCGTCCAGGGCATGAAGCTCGACGCCGAGGAGGAGAAAGAACTTCCCGCCCACGCCTGCGCGTAAGTCGACATGTCTTGTGTGCATCCGTGTGCCTTTGCTTTTCTTCTGCTGGCATTGGTGTTTCTCGTGTTCTTCTTCTGACCTTGTCGGCTGCGACTTCTAGGTACTGCGGTATCCATTCTCCCGCTTCCGTGGTCAAGTGCTTGGCTTGCAACAAGTGGTTCTGCAGCGCGCGCGGCAACGCTACGTCCTCCCACATCGTGAACCACCTCGTCCGTGCTCGCCACAAGGAGGTCCAGCTGCATCCCCAGTCGTCTCTCGGCGATACCGTTCTGGAATGCTACAACTGCGGCACGAAAAACGTCTTCCTGCTCGGCTTTATTCCGGCCAAATCCGACACCGTGGTCGTCTTGCTGTGCCGCCAGCCTTGCGCGGCCAGCACCTCTTCCAAGGACATGAGCTGGGATATTTCGCGCTGGCAGCCGCTTATTGAAGACCGGTCCTTTCTGTCTTGGCTCGTCGTCACGCCCACCGACGCCGAGCAACTGCGTGCTCGCCACCTGACTGCCCCGATGATCGCGCGCCTCGAAGAAATGTGGAAGGAGAATGCGAACGCCACTGTGCAGGACCTCGAGCGCGAGACCAATGCCGACGATGAGCCGCAATCCGTTCTGCTCAAGTACGATGATCCCTACCACTACCAGAACATTTTCGGCCCCCTGGTAAAGATGGAATCCGACTACGACAAGAAGCTCAAGGAGGCCCAGTCGGAAGACAACCTTGTCATCCGCTGGGACTACGGACTGAACAACAAGCACATGGCCATCTTCATTCTTCCGAAAATCGAGTCCGGCGACGTCAAACTTGCCGTTGGCGACGAGATGCGCCTCAAGTACAAGGGCGAGCTGCGCCCACCCTGGGAAGGCGTTGGCTACGTGATCAAGATCCCTAACAACCAGTCCGACGAAGTGAAGCTCGAATTGCGCAAGACAGGCAACGATAAGCTGGTGCCCACCGAGTGTACGCACAACTTCTCTGCCGACTACGTGTGGAAAGCCACCTCGTATGACCGCATGCAGGCTGCCATGAAGACCTTTGCACTGGATGAGATGAGTGTGTCTGGCTACATCTTCCACAAGCTGATGGGCCACGAAGTCGCTGTGGCCCCGATGAAGACAACACTGCCCAAGAAATTCACCGCGCCGAATCTGCCGGAGCTGAACGGCAGCCAGATCAGTGCTATCAAGGCCGTTTTGTCCTCGCCTCTGAGTCTAATCCAGGGCCCTCCGGGAACGGGCAAGACGGTGACGTCCGCGACGGTCATCTACCATCTGGCGAAAATGAGCAATAGCCAGGTGCTGGTATGTGCGCCGTCCAACGTCGCCGTCGACCAGCTTTGCGAGCGCATCCATCGCACCGGCCTCAAGGTGGTTCGTCTAACGGCCAAGTCCCGCGAGGACGTGGAGTCGTCTGTTAGCTTCCTCGCTCTGCACGAGCAGGTCCGGATGAACGACACCAACGTGGAGCTGGCCCGTCTACAGGAGCTGAAGAACGAGGTCGGCGAGCTTTCCAGTGGAGACGAGAAGAAATTCAAGCAGCTCACCAAGGCGGCCGAGAAGGAGATCCTGAACAACGCCGACGTGGTATGCTGCACCTGCGTGGGTGCCGGTGACCCCAGACTGGCCAAGATGAAGTTCCGCAACGTGCTCATCGACGAGTCGACCCAGTCAGCCGAGCCCGAGTGTATGATTCCGCTGGTTCTCGGATGCAAGCAGGTTGTTCTTGTCGGTGACCACAAGCAGCTGGGCCCCGTGATCATGAACAAGAAAGCTGCTAAAGCGGGCCTTAACCAGTCTCTGTTTGAGCGTCTTGTTAAGCAGGGATTCGCTCCCATCCGCCTGAACGTGCAGTACCGGATGCACCCACATCTCGCGGCCTTCCCCTCCAACATGTTCTACGAAGGATCTCTCCAGAACGGTGTCACAATCCAGGAGCGTCTGCGTAAGGATGTGGATTTTCCGTGGCCCGTGGTGGATACGCCCATGATGTTCTGGTCGAATCTGGGCAACGAGGAGATTTCCGCGTCTGGAACTTCGTACCTCAACCGCACAGAGGCGTCCAACGTCGAGAAAGTGGTCACCCGCTTCTTCAAGGCTGGCGTCAAACCTGCGGACATTGGTGTGATCACGCCGTACGAGGGTCAGCGCAGCTACATTGTCACGACGATGCAGAACACGGGCACGTTTAAGAAGGAAAGCTACAAGGAAGTGGAGGTCGCCTCGGTCGACGCATTTCAGGGACGGGAGAAAGACTACATTGTCCTTTCGTGTGTGCGCTCCAACGAAAACCAGGGCATCGGCTTCCTGTCAGACCCACGCCGTCTCAACGTGGCCCTCACGCGTGCTAAGTACGGTCTCGTCATCCTTGGCAACCCCAAGGTGCTAGCGAAGCACGAGCTCTGGTACCACCTGCTCGTGCACTTCAAGGACCACAAGTGTCTCGTCGAGGGACCGCTCAGCAACCTCCAGCCGTCGCTGCACCAGTTTAGTCGACCCAAGCACCGGTACAGGCCGCCACGGGGTGCTGGAAACGACATCAATCTGAACGGACGCTTCGGCCAGGGCCATGGCAACAACGGCATGCTACGGGACTTTGAGACCGGCTCTATCATGTCGTACATCCCCGACGATGTTTCCTCGATCCACAGCTCGGCGCTCGGCGGTGCTGGCTCTAGCTCGGCGTACCCGGCCATGTTCTCCAATTTTATTCCGGATCAGTGGCCTGGCCTGCCCGGCGCGAGTCTCGGTGGCCGGTCTGGTGGCAAGGGTCGGAACCGTGGTGTTGCAGAGAGCGTTGCCGGCGAGAGCGTCGCGAACTCCGAGTACACGGACGTGACGGCTGGGTCGAGCGTCATTGGCGCCAAGGGTGTCGGTCAGGGCGGTGCCAGTCTCGGTGCCGGTCTGCACGATGCCGTTAATGGGCGGATGACTTCGTACAGCCAGAGCGACCGTCTGAAGCAGTACGTCGAGAGCAGCGGTCGCATGGCAGCGGGCAACGGCTACCGGCGGTACGACGATGACCAGCAGAGCATCAGCACGGGCTTTGTCAGTCAGATTGGCGGATCAGGCTACGACTGAAGACCATGAGGCATGAAGCACAAAGCATGACTCGCCTGTAGAGCGCGGGCACTGGCAGGGCAGACGCCACTGGGTGTTAGCGGCGACGGCGACGGGCGGCTTTGCGCAGCAGCAAACATGCCTGGTGGCAGTGCGGTCAGACCAGAAGGTGTGCACGCTTCTTTGATGGATGTGCTGACACATTGTTCTCCTCGTCCTCTTTGCTTTCTCATTTGCTCCGACGCTGCCTCACCGGAGAAAACACGAGCAGCACGCAACAAACGACGGAAGAAAGAAGACAGACGGATGACGGATGACGGAGAGGAGCGGAGACGGAGACGTTTCACGGACATGCCCCCCACGCTACAACACGGTTTTGAGAACACGCGGCAGCGGCCTGAAGAGAACAGACGTGGGCACCCGGTGGCAGTCATCGTGGGAGAAGAGGCGCGGCGGAATCGGAAGGGTCGGCGGCAAGAAAACGGCGAGAGAAGCAAGAGGTTGTGCGAGGCCAACTGCTTTGTACAGCAGACGGCAGACGGCAGACGAAAAAAGCGAAGCACCTCCCCCTCTCCCAGCTCTGTGCAGCGACCGGAAGCAGCATGCGGCTCATCATTATCAATCTTTGCGTGCGTCGAGGTGGACTGGCCGGGGCGAGCGGGGAGAATATGAATATGGGGAGCTGTATATGGAGATCAGACAGGAGGAAGGAAGGATAGTTCGATGGCTGTTGTTTGCTTGTTGCTTTTTACTCTGCGGCTAGAGACGGACGGGCCAGGACGGCGGGGTTCCACGTTTGCGAGGCTGAGCAGGCAACTGGCAAGACAGGTGATATGCCAGAAGCGGAGGGCACGAGAAAAGCGAACGATGTTATTCCGACTGGAGGAGGCCTCTTTTCTTTTCCTCTTTGCTCCGCAGCGTGCTCTGCTATCTCAATCTCGCCCTGCGCGTGAGCGAGCTGGGGCTTCTGTCTCACCCGCCCGCAGTGTTTGGCTTTGCTTTTACTACACCTTGACATGCTTGATGTTCAATGAACAGTTCATTCTTTGAAGTGCGACGAAAATGGCGATTAGAGTGGTAACTAGCAATGTTGCGCATGTTGAGACGACACTTGTAACGCAATCCGGAAGGCTTCGCTTGCTAGCTGTAATGGTCGGGAATGCCCGAGAAGAGTACGTTTCTAAGTCGTAACTCAGATCCACGACATGGCAAGAACGACGGTTTAGCATATGATATACTAGTTCTGTCGCCAAAGCCTGTTTTCTGGCGGCAGTTCAAGTTGCTGTAAGTTGACTGGAAGTAGTATAATCTATTTAGACGGAAGTTCGAGGACAAAGGCCTAGGCACAGCAAGGAGGACCTACACTTTGGCTGATTTTAGGAATGTATTGGGATGTCCCGAATAACGAAGGAATATGGTACAGAAGGAGAGCTACACAGCTCATACGAAGTAGAGCATCGCCCTCGACTCAAGTCACTTGAGGTAGACTCAGTTGAGAACTCTGACTGTCGGGTATAGGACCGCGTAATGTCTGTTTCACGAAGGCTCTAATATCCATTGGCGCGGGGCTCTAGTCGCTGGAGGTGAGTTTTGGGTTTAACCCTGAAACAATGTAGGATTTTGGCTAGCGCTCATTACAAAGTGCACGTTCGTCGAGTAACTGGTGTCTCAAAGGCATGGCACAAAATTACAGCTTCAATATGCAGGGACCGTTGTGTACATAGGGCTTGTTACTAACCTTGCGTGAGTCTGGCTAGGTACTTTGCAGTAAGAGCCTTGCAGAGTTTGAAAACGTGACAAGCTCAATCCGAAGCTCAATCCGAAGCAAAGCCAAGACACATTACCTTGGACCAACGCGAAGGGCTCCATAAGATGAAGTATTGGGATGCTCTTTTCTGTGGCAACCGGTTATGCGCCTTCAGCAATCTGGGCTTATATACTTCGTATGTAATGCAGGTTCTAACACGGAATCGATAAACAAATAGACTTCGTATGAACGAAGCATATAATACGAAGTTATACGGAGTAAAGAAGCCCTCTATTGCCGTACTAGGTAGGACCGTTGCTGGATTTGCTGCAAAGGTCGCCATTCTTTCTTGGTGCAGTGTACTACGGAGTATCTTACATTATTTTCACAGCCGCCATACCCAAAGTCTCATCACAAAGTTGGTGTGTGATTTCCTACAGAAACTTCATTTCTTGGCTTGGGCATTGCACGGATTTTGTTCTTACTAATAGGGGCTTGGCAGATGGAGCAGAGTGTCTCGTATCAGCGAGCCCACCAATACATGTGGAGTAGAACTCGCGATATACAGAGCGCCTCGTAGAAGATCTCGACCGATGAGGCAAAGTTTGCGAGTATGTGCACAGTGGCAGTATCTTTTCTGCATACCATGCTACCGGTCTGTATTCTAGTAAGTTCCTGCTGACTCCAGGGGTACTCTTGGGGCCGTTGTAGTTGGGACAAATTAGAGTCTCCAAAGCGAAGCGCTCTCGGGCTCCTAACCTCTTGGCTTCCTGCCCAGCGGCTTGGCTGTATGGCCACGCGGCCGGATGGCTGCTTGGCCAACTCAATACGGGGCAGTCTTCAAACTTGACACTGCAAATACGGCAAGCAAGTGATATTGTTGAAGTCAGTCACTTGGCAAGCCCAACACTCGGCAGCAACCGAGAAAATGGTATATATAAATGAAAGGTGCTGGCCATTTCTCTGCAATGAAAGACAGGCAAGCTTCAACCCTTCATTTCTTCCGACCTTTTCTTCCAATCTTTTCATTATCTCCTTCACTTCGTTCAGCTGGTCTGCTTTTATTTACAACTAAGACCTTACGATCATTCGTCTGTATTCTTATTTCTACAGGAACCAGACAGTCATCAACCGAGTTCCACCAAATATAGTCGCCTGCCTGACAATATGAAGCTCCTCTTTGCAACTGTCGCAGTTCTGCAGGCTACGGCTGTTCTCGCTTTTCCCACCTTCCATATCAGTATTCGGGACAAGGAAGGCAAAGGAAAGGCTGGAAAGGGAAACAACGCTACAGTGGAAGCTGGAGCAGCGGGTGAGGGTGAGGGCGAGGCGAAGGAAAACGAGGTTGAGCAAGCTGGTGTTTTCGGCACCGCCATCAACCTTGGCGGAGGAAACGTGAAGACTGATACAGTGTTCCCGCCCGGCGTATGTATTTTCTTGCCTGGCGACTATCTTGCGAAACGGGTGCTGACCATTTTATCATTAGACGAACGGTGCTCTGGAGGTTGAGTTCCAGAATGCTGACGTACGCGTCCTGACTGTCACTGAGAACAAGACACCGGCACCGCCCCCGACTGGCTTCAAGGCTCTTGAGCCGGTCTCTTACAAGATCGCTGTACAGGGCTCTACGGCAGGATTGACCCTGCAGAAGGTGGACTATATCCTTACCGCCGGAAGTAAGCGAGCTCTTTCCTATCGCAGCAACCTTTTCACGATTCTCCCTCTATCCTTCCCGTTCTCTGCTAATGAACATAGACACGCTTGATATCAGCGGCGGCCAGGTTGGCAAACTTTGCACGGAAACCAACGGCTTCGTCATCGGTACTCCGGTCGGCGAGCTGGAATTTGAGGCTGAGGAAAACGAGCTGACCCTGACGGTGAAAGACCTCAACGGCGAATGGGCCATCTTCGTCCCAGATGCCGCTGCTGCTGCTGGGGCGGGGGCTGCAACGAACAGCAGTGCAGGTGCTGCCACCGAGGCTGCGCCTGCAGCTGACACCAGTGGTGGTCTTGATGCCAGCACACTCTTGAGTTCAATCCTGGGTCGCTTGACTCAGCTTCTCGGTAGCGCATAGTCTTGGTACATTTCAGCCAAGTGCAGTGGGAAACCGTGTGCAATCGTTTGAAACAGTCCTGTTCCGGAACGAATGCCGTTGTCAACAATACATGCCCCTTACTGGTGCTCGCAGGCGCCGAGCCAATTAGGCGTATAGCTGACACAAAAGAAAAGCTTGTACGAATACCATGATACATAAATGTCGTTTCCATACTGCATGCAACCCGTATTTTCTGTGGCAGCCAAGAATACATGAGGCAAAGGCTGCTGTTCTTGGCCTAAATCGTCGCCCATAGCTCCGTACCATTTGCTTTAGTGGCAATCAATTTTGCCAAGCATCCGAGTTGAAACGAATACGGAGTATCCATATTGCCAATGTTTTAGCCAAACAGTCCGTGTGTATTGCTCCGTAGCCCGCCCTAATAGGTAAGTAGGCACGCGACTCCTTCTAAGGGGGAACTACTCCGTACGCAATCCTGATTACTCTTTGTCGTTAGTGTGCAAGATCTGGCCAACGAATGCCAAGAAGCACAGAATTATAAACAACAATCCCTTCGTCGCCGCCGAAGGTCAACTGTCACAGGTTGGACGTGAATCATGCCCCTGACATATCTAATATTCTATCCTCCCCTCCAAAGTGTCGACGTCGAGCCTCGGTATTTTCAATATAGAAGGTGGTGGAAGTGTTGCAAATAATTTTGTATTTACAGAACAACCTTTGTGATCTTATTTGTGATACGGGACTGTCCACAATACCTACTCCGTAGGTCAAGGTCACCTGAACTTCCTAGCAGTGAAAACCCCCTCGGGAGCGACTAGATGCCTTATAAGATGCGAGATATCATATTCTAGTTGCTGAGGAGTGGTTTACGCATCAATGTATATACAAGCTGTTTGTTGTACTACTAGTTGCATAGAACAACTATTGGTCGTGAAAGTATCCTTCCAGTCCCAGCCAATCTGCAGTAAACCCAGCTACAAGCCTGGCCCAATCTCTAATTGCCTTTTTGTCCAAATGATAAGCATCATCGTCCATCGTATGCCATACCTCTGGATACGGAACGCTAATCAGATGCAGCACTCGTACACCTCTTTTCCAAAAAGGCAGATGATCGTCCTCAAGCTTTCCTCCAGACCAGCTTCGACTACCATCAACATGCCGCTGTCTGTCTGGGAAGAAGCTGTGCATAGACTCAAGCAATCCAGAGGCTCGCATTTCAGTTTCGATGCTAGCAAGTTTCTGGTACAACCAGTGCGTTTCCTTGAAGAAAGATGGCACCTGGGCATTAGGAGCGCCAAGGAGATCCAATAGCACCAGAAGCTCCATGCTTTCCAGAGAAAATCCATCGCTGTTAGATTCCCATTCGTCAGCTAGACCACGGCTCCCGTGCAGGCTGTCAGACTCTGTCCAGAGGCCAAAAGCCTCTTCGCCGTCTAGTAACAGGACCTGCACGCTGCGTTCGCCCGCTGTGCCGAGGCCCACCCTTTCAAGCTCAGCCCATCGGCGAGTTAAGGCACCGTCAATAGCCCGAATGGCATGTAACAGGACTGCGCACGGCACGGCCGAGTCAGTGGCACCAATGAAACCTTCCGTTAGGTTTTGGTGATGTGCATGGGCGTCCGGAGGGTTACCGTACTTGGAGTCGTAATGGGCGGCTAGATTAAGGCGCCGGAGCCGAGAAAGTGGAGATACGGGTGCTTCCCTAGGCGGGTCACGCGTGGCAACAACATTTACAATTGGAACTGATATTGTCCTCTTAGGATCCAAGACAGGTGGTGGTATGTCTGCAGTATGATTGTGCAGCGAGACGGTCCATAGTGGTAGTTGGGTTGCAAAAAAAGATAAGAAGTGCTCCCGTACTAGGACCGAGCCGGCTGTTCCAGGTACCCGGGGCTGAAGTATCGGCGAGAGAATAAAGCCTGTAAAGGGATCGAGGTCCTCGCCAATAACTGACAGCATGGACAGCGTTTGGCGAGACAAGTGATTAGACCCAACTGCCAGATGGGTAATACAGGCCCCAAGGAAGGCCAAGTCCAACCGACGCATGGTGTGACTAGGCTATGGAAGAGCTGTCGACGAGACGAGCAGTGCTGGCAACTTCTTGCCATTTAAACCATCGTACCATATCTCCCGTATGCCAAATCCCACAACGTCGTATGCTGCCACTGCATAAGATTATGTGCGTTAATGGGTTTCTTACCACCGGCAATACCCAAAACGCGGTTCAATGCTTACTCCGTAGTTCAACCGACTGAATCTGGCGACCCATACGCAGCCCGATGATTCGAGCGACTTACGCGCCAAGAGTTACCGTAACGAATCAAACTCACGTTTTAGTCGCTTTCGACCACCCACGTCTTACTCGTTATATGGTGGCAATGCATAGCCGCTAAATCACACCTTCCGTCTTCGCGTCTTTAAAAACTACAGGTCGAAGGATTGTGTATTGCATCTAGGAAAGCAGTATCCTGTACGGAATACGGGCAGTTACTCTCAAGCTAGCGACAGCTCCGGAATTTCAAGTTCCGCTTTTGCGTTGACATCGGCGCCCGCTTCAAGCAGCATTTTAGCCACATCTGCATGGTTGTTGGTTACGGCACAGTGCAGGGCAGTTAAGCCCATGCTATCTACAGTGTCGAGGAGGTGATCAAGCTCTGCTCCTCTTCGCTCCAAAAGCTTTCTCATTATTAAACTGTTTCCCTTCTGCGCTGCAAGGTGCAACGCCGTCATGCCCGCAGAATTCCGTATGGCCGGGTCTGATCCATAGTTTAACAGAAGCGTCACCATTTCCTCGTTCTCCTGCAGTATTGCCTCATGTAGCACTGTGTTTCCTGAACGTGTCAGAGAGGCGCCCCATGGATCTTTCGCTCCGCCAGAGCTAGGCCCCAAAGTATCGCCTATTGGCGGCAACGCATCCGGAAATGATCCTGAAGAAGAGGCAAATGCAATTGCAGTGTCTCCGTAGTTACCCTGTAGGAGATCGGCTCCTGGAAAGTTTCCTGTCTCGGGAAACAATCGTTCATCGTATTTCCCGGCAGTGCCAGTATTAGCAGCAGAGTAAGATTGGCAGGATTGGCTGCCTCGAGATTTTCTTTGGTTGCCTGCGCCTCCATGTAAGTTATGTCTCAGGTAGCGTTCTTTGTATGTGAGAGGATGAAGAAATGACATACGGCTAGACCTTTGTGCAAGACGGTTTTGTGATCTCCTTCTCTCTACCGGACTATCAATCTTCCTCCAATCATCACTATAGATGCTTATCGGGGTTGGACCTAGAAGCAGCCCGCCCGCATATTGGTGATCGACTTCGTGCTGGCTTACTTCTGGTATTGAAGAGTTATTCATCGTTTACAATGTCTTGCAGGATCGTCAGAGCTGAGGTCGGCCTGTAGCTTTATATATATATAGGAAACAATCGTTTATCCTCGCCGCGTACAAAGACACGGCACATCACGTAAGTACAAGTACATCGGGCTGGTTTGCCCCGGGACAATACTGAGACCCACAGTAAAACTAAGTCGTGATCTTCCTTCCGATATACGTAACCTTGAGTCTGTGCTTTGCCTTTCCCTTAGTTGGCCACAGTCTTAGATTCTTACACGTACACATTCGCTTTTCTTGAAAAAGTGTACAGTAATATAAGCACTTTCTCAACAAGTAATAGCCGGGATATTCCATGATTAGGGTTATGCGCCTTTTCTTGTTTTCTGTCAATTTAAATACATTTTATGCTTTGAGTGTAGATTATCGTCTCCTTGGCCTGGACCTGAGTGGGCTATTTGGATGATGCTGATGTGCTGATCTAAAGAAGAAATTTACTCACGGGAGAAAATGGACTTTAAAATGGGGTAATACCTATGAAATAGGGAAGAGCAGCATATAAAGGTACACGCAAGTACGGCGTCTGATGCTAGATACAGACGGATGAACACAAAGGCAGGTTGACAGGGAGCTTTGCCTGGAATAAAAAGAGCCTATATAAAAAACATGTCTAAAGACTGCCATACAAAGAGGTAAGAAATGACATGAAATGCCAGACTTATCGAGCTCATATCTCATATGCTAGTGCTTAGCTGGCTCTTCTTGACTCAAAGGAAAGATACTCCTAGTTGCTTATAAAGGGCTTCTGCTCCACATCGGCAACATCCATACTCTTAATTCTGAAATACGCACGTCCCTCGCGCTGTCTCTTCCAAAATGCTCGGCCAAGCATAAGAAACACTGCTAGACTAGAGAAGACGGCCTCAACAATAAGTGCAATTTCCCAACCTGCGAGGCGGCTCGACCCAGAGCCATTTTGTGTGCACGCCGAGCTCAGGAGAACGCTGTATTCAGGGTTCCGGTGCAGCATTCCGTTCTCTGGGTTTCCAGAAAATGAGTTAGCAGTAGACACGAAGATTAAGTGATTGACTTAAGATAAAATAAACCCACTCAAAATGGTTCCGTCGGGGTTTTCCCAGTCCGCCATTTCGTATCCTCTTTCCAGACGATTGCGTGCAATATCAGTCAGCGGCTGTACAGGTTCGCGGTAGTGGTCTAGCTTTTCGGAGTAGATCTTCAGCAGTGACAAGCAGTGAATAATATGGAACAGGTAAAAGTCGTTGATGTTGTCCTTTCCTAGGTCTATGGCGTCGGCTAGAACGTTGGCACAGTGGTGTTGGTGCTGGCTACCCAAGGCGTAGCCGTATCCGACCTCGGCGTTCTCCAGTAGTGATGGCGCATCCAGAGTACGATTCCAGCCAAGCTCCGACGCTGGCCGAGGCTCACGCCCCGTCACAAGCAGATAGTAGTTTAGCAGGGATACCTTCTCTTGCTCATTGACGGAAGTCTCCAGCATCTCCTGCATATGCATCGGCACATGCTCGCGGTCAACCCGGTCGCTCGCTGGCGTTACATCGAACTCTAAGAGCTTCCGGCCGCGGTCTGAGGTATCCCGAAGCTTTCCTTGACGCATAGTCCCATACACCCACTTCTTGAGTTTTTCTGACTCTGCCCTGTGCTCGGCGAGGCTTTGGGATCGCTTGAGAATAGAACCGATACCAGAGCGTCCCTGTAGATAGCGGGCCAAAACAGCTGGAGCAAACCATGGTCCCGAGCTTTCACCTCTCTTCCTTGAATGCACCACAACAGAAGATACGTCTCTCTTTCCAATATTCACCTTGGTGCCTGAAGCGACCTCACGCCTTTTTTCAGTCGTGATTGTATCAGATGCAGTATCGAGATACCATGGCTGAGGTTCGCGCTTTTCTTCGGCTTTGGTGGCATCAGATGCAGAATCAAGGTACCATGGCTGAGGCTCACGCTTACTCGCAGAAGCGAGAAGGGCGTGAAATGCCACACTGGCTGTTAGATAGGAAATCTTGAGAGACTTCATGACGACCAGGCACTCAAGAATTGTGAAGAAAATGTATGCAGGAGATACAGTTTTTGCGACAGTAAGCGGTACGAAGACCTCCTTATATTTCTTTTTCCGTGAAGGACAGTATAATCAATACTTAGAAGACTATGGTTTACATTATTTCCTATGCAACTGGGACTCTGTTGTGACGGATCTGACTTTGCAGAAATGTGACTCCTCGATCTGTTGGTAAACGCAAGGTCAGACCTTAGCGTATGGGTCATGCAGTGTCATCGTTGCATCGCAATGCCACAGGTTTATCCGGGCCGATTTCAACTTCTTATCTTGCAAGTAGATGAACATAGATATTCATGAGGTTAGAGTAGAAGGAGACAGCTTTTCTCTGAAATAAGTTGGGCTCTTGTTTACCAGGAGTCCCAAGTCCTCGGTGATCCTGAGTCCAAGTAGCTCAAACCCACGAGAAGGAAGCAAACTCTTTATTTGCCACATCTTATTGGAACTGAGGTAAATTCACATTTACTGGCGTGCTTAGTTGGAGTGGTTCCAAAATTTTCAGTCACTAATTAGTCGGAAGAAAAAACGAAGCAACGAAAACTTCAATCGGGAAGCGCCTACTCCAAGTATGACGCCAAGACATAGTAGCAGCACAGGCTACGACCTTGTGATCGATGGGCCATCTGAGGACGAGAATATTGACGCTGAGAGTGTGAAGAAAGCGTACCGCCCACAGCGACGAATTTTGCGCCGATACAGGTGCCTCGTACTGTGGAAGGCTTTCCTTGCAGTCTTGTCGATTGTGGTTGTCCTCGGGGTTGCTGCAGTAGGGCATCAACTATACGTTAAGTTGTTCGGGGACGAACGCAACCAGGTCCACAGCCATAGCTCGACCACAGCTGCACTCGAGGTGACGGCAGAACAGCCTGAGGAGGTGATCCAAAAACAGTTGCAAAGCATGAAGAGCGGCAAGCGGCTGACATGCAACTGCGGAGACTCTATAGCCCAAGCAAAGGCTCATGGGTGCAAGTACGATAGCATCTCAGTGGCATGGCTACCGCAATACTGCCGTGATGACGCCCTCACAGATGAGTTTAATCACGCTGGGCCAGGACCTAATGGCGAGTGGGACTACTACGCAGACATGAACAAGACGCGGCGGCTAAGCCTGGATGAGGTGGCCATGCTAGCCGACGTCGGTGGATTGTTGTACATGTCCCAGCTCTGGCATGTGCGTCACTGCCACTTTGTTTGGCGAATGCAGTTTCGATCACGCTGGACCAAAATACAAGTTAGTTTACGGGATGATAATGAGAAGCATATCATGCACTGCATGGGTATCGCTGAGAAGAGGGGCCCACTGGACCGGATAGCTACTGGGGCTGGCATTGCGTTGCACGCTGATATTAGCTCTCACCATTGAGATAAGCCTTAATTTGTGTTCATGACATTGTTTGCTGTATAAAACCTATGCTTGCTGAACAACAAGCCGAGTGTCGATATCTCGCCACCGCAATGGCCCACTTTATCTGTATGAGTACACAAACTTCGATTAGAACCGAATGCCACCTCCAGATCACTGTATACCCACCTCAAGGAAGAGGAGGACGTACAGGATCGACGGGGCATCAACTAATCTCTTCCACAAGTATTTGTGAAGATTTCCCTTCCGAGAGAACCGACACCGAGATTACTGGTAACAAACATCGCGAATAAAAGAAGCAATGTCAGTGAGTACTCAGCACGCAACAAAGCTGCTTTGGAATACATGATGTGAACTTAATGTACAATACTATCGCATAAACGTATGGAGTACACGTTCCACGACTTCTGCAGACCCTTGACAGAAGTTTTTACTAGGAACAATAATTGCAGTCTTTACACTGCTTTAATTTGATCATTAAGCCACTTTCAATCCTTTATGTTGATTTATACCTATGTCGGAATCCAATTTACTATTCAAACCTTCACCGTGCATTTTGGATAAGACACAGAGAGCATTTGTAATCCTGTCTCTTTTTTTGATACGTGCTGGTAGCTTGTAGAAAGGCTTACACAGTGTTTAATACGCGCAGAATCGGTTGTAAGAGTATCAGCCCCTTGTGCACCCGTTTCATCGAGAACTCGCTGTGCCTTGCGCCACATGAACTCGCACTGTATGGCAACGTACTCTCTGGTGACGAAAAGATCACTCAGTGTGCCACGCTGGGCAGCTTCTTGCGGCTCTTCGTCCTGGTCCCTGATTGGAAATGGGGTGGTGTACCACGACCATTGTCTCTTAGACAGGAACTCGCCGGCGAGAGACGAGTCGTGACATGGCTGTGGTAGCCATGAGAATGACATTACGTCAAACTGACATCTCTTAGAGTAGGCTTCGGTGGCTGTATTTCCACAATGGAGTGTCCGTGCGTGTACGCTTGTTGGCGGAAGTATGATGCCGAAAGTAACAAGCAAAGCTGCGAGTACAGAAAGGCTACTCGTTGTCAGGATGATGGCCCATAGCTGAAAGCAGCGTGACTTGTTGGCATTTCTGGAAGCTGCATAGGGACGCGACGGTGAGTTTGATCTCGCCACCATGCTGATTTTGGTCATCATCGTCCGGCTGCCCGCTGCTAGAGAGAAGATAGATGTCTTCCTCACCCATGTTCGAAAAAAACTGGAAATTATGAATTTAGGACCGTTCCGAAGCCGAAGCAGGCTCGAGTTGTTCTCCGCTAGTCTTGTCATCCTCGACCTTCATGCTTCTGCGCCGTATGCCATCTTTGTTATCTATGACACTTCTCCTTTTGTTATCGTCGGGCTTCTTCCAGGAGACACACAAAACTTGCTGTATGGTTGCATTTTGTGCCACTCGTTATTATCTTGCGAATATTTTTGGAAGCTGATTTGCTGGCATACTCGTACGGAGTAGTAGACATGACTTTGCGTTATGCAGTCTGACATTGCGTCGTACTAGTAAGTACGGGAGCTATCTACTCCGTATGCCAAGCAGCGGCCAAGCCCGTTTAAGAAGCAGAACGGGGGGCCCAGAAGGGACCTCCCGTCTGCTGCGGCTGCTAAGACCGCTTGGTTTGTTTGTAAATACTGGACGCTAAGCCTAATTTAAGAAAGTGTATAATTTTACTAGTAAATGCCACCAGATAAGAAGTACTGCTTATCATGCATGCATATGTAAGCAAAAGTAGTGCGCCTTTGTGTTCTACGGAGTATTACGCGTAATACACGAGCCGGCAGACGCCAGATCGCGTCCTTACGCCAACATGCAGTCAGACGCTGCGTCGTGCGCCGAAACAGGAGCTTACAGACGCATTAGCTACAGTCTACATACAATGATTCGAAATTAATTACGAGTAGCCACACTGACGACGTTAATAGGAAGGGCAGTCTACAGCACCGCTAGCGCTAGTACTTAGTGGCTTGCGCTTGCTGGCAATTTGTACGTGTTTGTATGTACTCCGTACTTTTTATGCAGTCTTAAGACATGACGAGCAGACTTAGCAGGCCCGCTCCTTTTGTGTGGGAGACGGTGTACCTTCTTTATTAGGCTTAGAATATGCCCCGTATGGTGTAACTACGAGATTCGTATGGTGTTGGGACGGCGGTCCTTTAGTAGACCCCTGGTACGTTTGTAAGGTATTACCTTGCTTTGGTAGGCCATATCTCCAGATTGTAAGAATAAGAAAGGCGTATTGTAAGGATAAGGTTCCCCCGAAGAACGGCTTCCTGTTCCGGAATTAGCGTTGCTCAGTATCGTTGCACTCCGTGTGGTCCTCCCGGTTTAAACTCGTGATCAGGGATGTGATTCGCATTGCATCCAAGGCTACTCCGTAGACTGGCGTGCTCCCGGATCTACAGGCTGCAAAGAAGCTACACTGCACTCTATCTTTTAAGAGTACAACTCGACAGCCTCGAGAGAAGCCCAAGACGTTCTACATCGACCAACTCAATCATCAGACAGCTCGTATGGCCTGCCCGGCCGACTTCGCATTCGGAGCCGTGCTACCCTATGACAGACACACGGAATTGTGCCGGGACTTCGACTTTCGCATCATCTTTGAAGATGCTTTCCTATCGTTGGCGCCAAGCCTGATCATCCTCAATATTGTTGCTGTTCGGATCTGCTCCATCGTCCGACGACCCAAGCTTGTTGCTTGGCTATGGATGCAGAAGCTTAAGCTGGTTCGTGACCTTTCTTTCCTCTGATATCCTCTCTTGTCTACATCTTCACTGACTGTGTCAGGTCTTCTATGCAATACTCGGCATCCTGCAGCTGACAGAGCTGGGCCTCTATGCCTCCGGAAACGATCACGTCAAGTCAAAGGTCACCGTTCCTGCTTCTGCCTTTGCGTTTGTTGCCACCACCAGTCTTGCCTTGCTTTCTTCTCAAGAGCACGTCTCCTCTCCGCGACCGTCTGTCCTTATACAAGGCTATCTTACACTCACTCTCCTATTCAATGCCGCCATTCTGCGCACTAGATGGCTTCTCGATGGCGAACGGACACTTGCCGCCTTGCTTAGCGCCGGCTTTGCTATTCAATTCGCTTTGCTGGTCTTGGAGTGTCTTCCCAAGGGATCCCATCTGCTTCCGTCCAAAGCAGCCCAGTTCTCTCCCGAAGACAGGGCTGGCTTCTTTAGCAGGAGCCTGTTCCTCTGGATCAATCCGCTATTTCTTACAGGATACAAACACCCACTCCAAGAGGAGGATCTTTTTCCCATCGGTGACGAGCTGGCTGCTTCCAAGCTCACAGACGAGGTGGATGCCGCCTGGGAAAAAACAAGCTCGGCTTCGAGACGCCGACTTGCAATTGCTTTGACAAGAGCTTTTTATGACCAGCTTCTCCTTCTTCACCTCCCTCGCCTTGCACTGGTCGGCTTCGCCATCGCCCAACCAGTTCTCGTGCGGTCGGCACTGCGTTACATAACCAACAACGAAACCAAGCCAATTCAGTTCGGATATGGACTCATAGGGGCTTTTGCACTGAACTATATCTGCGTTGCCGTATCGACTGCATGGTACCAGCATCAGACATACCGCCTGCTTACCATGATTCGAGGCTCTCTGGTGGGCATGATTTTCAAGCACAGCCTACGTCTGCCAGCAACAGAAGATGACAATGGCTCCAGTGCTATCAGCCTCATGAGCACGGACATTGAGCGCGTTATTCAAACCCTGCAATGGTCGTTGAATGTTGTCCCTGATATTGTTCAAGTTGGGCTTGGCCTGTGGATCCTAGAGACACATTTAGGTGGCACCTGTATCGCGCCTCTAATTGTTGCTACATGTAAGCTGCCATATTCTGTCTGCCTTACTATTGCATTCTCTCTTCGATCTTAGTTCCTAACGCACTCTTAGTCTGTGCTATTGTGGCTGGGCACGTAGGAAAACGCACCCCCCCTCGACAACGACGCTGGATGATGGCCATCCAGAATCGTATCAAGGTCACGACCAAGTCGATTAGTGAGATGAGGGGAATCAAGATGTGTGGTCTTACCGACATAATAGAGAAGCAGATTCAGGGCCTGCGAATATCTGAGATAAATGATCAAAAAGCGTTCCGTCACCTCCAAATCACCAACATCGCCGTTGGCAATGCGCCGTCTATGATCACTCCGGCGATCACGTTTGCCGCATTCGCTATCGAACAGCGTCTTAGTTCGGGAAACCAATTTGATGTCTCCACCGCCTACGCCTCGCTCTCTCTACTCTCTATCCTCGTTAATCCGATCGCCGAGCTCGTGACTGCTACTACCAGCCTGTCTTCTGCCCTAGGATGCCTTGATCGTATCCAGGAGTTTCTGCAAAAGGAAGTGCAGCAAGACAGCCGCACCATGATGCCTGCAACGGCTTCTGACCTTGAATACCCCGACAATGACCCTCCCGCCACAGGAACCGAGCTGCAAAGTATTAGTAGCCAGCGGGGCTGGTCCAACTCAGAAACCTCCAGCCCTGTTGTTTCAGTCAACGACGGGGTCTTTGGCTGGGATCCCAGTAAGCCAGTTCTTCGGGAAATCAACCTCAAAGTCATGACATCGAAATTTACCGTCGTCATCGGGCCCGTCGGCTCGGGAAAGTCTACATTGTTGCGGTCCATCCTGGGTGAAACGTGCCTGATCTCGGGTAGCATAGAATGTGTCTCGCCCAAGCAGATAGCCTACTGTGATCAGCAGCCGTGGATCCTCAACATCAGTCTGAAGCAGAACATCCTTGGCATTTCCGACTACGACGAGGACAGGTACCAAACGGCTATCAAGGCTTGCCAGTTGCAGCAAGACTTTGCACAGATGCCGGCGGGTGATTCCACTCTTGCTGGTAGTAAGGGACTGTCCCTGTCCGGGGGGCAGAAACAGAGAATTGTGAGCAAGTATAATTGCCCTTTGTTCACCTAGCTGTTGCTGACTTTGTTTCTCTGTTCACAAGGCCTTGGCCAGAGCTGCTTATAGTAGGAAGCAACTTATCATTGTAGATGACAGTCTGACGGGCCTGGACTCTGACACATCCTCCAAATGCTTCCACGCCCTTTTCGGCGAATCAGGCCTCTTTAGGCAAGATGGAAAATCGGTTGTACTAGCAACACATAACAGTACGTTTCTACTTTTCAAAGCTGCTCAAGTATATTTTGGTCAAAACTAACATTTCGTAAGCACAATGGCTGTCGTATGCAGACGAGATTCTTGTTCTAGGAAACGACGGAAAGATAGCCGACCAAGGCACATTCCAAGCCTTGCGGCAAACTAACGAATACTTGCGACAACTCCAAGGCACACAGACACTAGTAGAGGATATAAAGAGCGACCATCAGATCACGGCCGCGGAGCCTGTCGAGAAGCCAGAAGCGGCTATCAAGACTAGTGACGCCGTCGAAGTGGCTTCCAAAGAAGACGAGAACAGCATGCAACACTCCGACACACTATCGCAACGAAAGGAAAATAGGAAAAAGAAAAGCGCCTTCCTATTGTATGTTTCGTCTCTGGGCTACAGGGCCATATGGGGATTCTTTGCGCTGGTGGTCCTCTTGGTTGGATGCAATGCAGCACAGCGTAGGTTGTTCTAGAATTCTCTTGCAGGCAGGCAACGTGCTAACACGGTCTCTTTTGTCAAGCTCTATGGCTCAAGTACTGGGTAGCAGCATACAGGCATCACCCAAACGAGAGTGTAGGGAAGTGGGCTGGCATCTATGTTCTATTTGCCGTCGGGAGCATTTTCTTCATTGTTCTGGACACTGGGTCAGTCTAAACCCTAACGCTACTACAACCCTTTGCTGACCCCCAGAGCAGATATTTTCTGCTTCTCCTGGTTCCTCGGTCTGCTACGAACCGGCACCAGAAGCTGCTCCGTGCTACAATGCGGTACGTTGCTATCACTCTTGGCAGACGTTCTCGCAAAGACTGACCAAGATCTCTGCAGTTCCCGTCTCTCCTTCGTAACAGCTCAAGACACGGGCAAAATCATAAACCAGTATGTGTTGCCTCTACTCCGATCGACACCAAGGGCCGCTAGTCTGCAATACTGACTTTTTGTAGCTTTTCAGGAGACCTCAACCTCACAGATCTTGCCCTCCCCCTCAGCTTTCTCCTCACGTCGGAGCGGCTCGCATCTACAGTCTCTGAGTTGGTCCTGACATGTCTCGCATCTGGCTACCTAGCTTTGGCCATTCCGCTTTTGATACCTACCCTCTACGTCTTGCAGCGCGTCTATCTTAAAACGTCCCGCCGGCTGCGTGCACTTGAGTTGGAATTAAAAGGCCCGCTATTCGGCAACGTTATCAGCACACTCTCTGGCCTAGTCACCATCCGTGCCTTCTCGTGGACCTCGACTGCGGAAAAAGAGAACATGGCACTGTTGGATAGCGCGCAGCGGCCCTACTACTTGCTATTCTGCGCGCAGCGCTGGCTCACTTTGGTCCTCAACTTGTTGACAGCGGGACTGGCCACGCTCCTGATCGGCCTCGCCGTAGCCTTGCGACATTCCATGGACCCTGGCTTTCTCGGCGTGGCGCTTGTCAGTGTCATGAGCTTTGGGTCGGTCGTGACCGAGCTTATCCAGAATTGGACCAACTTGGAAATGTCCTTGGGGGCCATCAGCCGCATTCGAGACTACATAAACGATGCACCCGAAGAGGCACAGGGAAGTGAGGACAGTGAAATCGCCAGCGATTGGCCGTCATCGGGGGAGATCGTCATAAGCCACGTGTTTGCGTCATACACTGACCGCAAGGTCCTGGACGACGTTAGTCTCACCATTCCAGCAGGCTCCACGGTGGCGTTTTGCGGGCGAACCGGAAGCGGGAAGTCGACGCTCCTCTCACTTCTGCCAAGACTGTTGGATCCCGATAGCGGGAGCATCGTCATTGACGGCGTTGACTTGAGCAAGGTGTCCCCAAACAGGATTCGCACGTCACTTGTTGCGCTGCCGCAGGATCCGCTCTTTCTCAGCGGTTCGATCCGACTCAACCTAGACCCTTTCGAGCAGCATGCCGGCGATGACGGGCCTCTGCTGCAGGCTCTAGAGAAGGCAGGACTTGGCTCTTTGGTGGCCGACAAGGGCGGACTGGACACTGACCTCAAGTTGGACCAGCTTAGCACTGGCCAACGACAACTCTTCTGTGTGGCCCGAGCTATGGTCAGGAAGAGCAAGATCTTGCTCTTGGACGAAGCCACGAGCCAGTAAGTATTCCGGCGCATTGCCTTATTTCCATCCGTTGATGGGACGAGTGCTGACTATCGAACAGCCTTGACGCAAACACAGAAAAGCTTATCAACGCCCTTATTCGGACCGAGTTCAAGGACTGGACCGTGCTCGTCGTCACCCACGCAGTCAAGTCCGTTGCTGAGGCTGATTCGAACTTCGACCAGGTGGTCGTCCTCGCGGACGGAAAAATTGTCGAGCAAGGCAGCCCGTCCGCCTTGCTGAGGCAAAATGGTATCTTCCGTAAGATGGTAGACATGTAACTGTAGGTTCGGCTCGGTGTTTTTAGTGTGAATACCAGTAAGTAAGTGCGGCTGTCCACGTAGTGTCCATAATCCCATATACTCTACTCAAGAAAATCACATACGATTTCTACTTAACCAAGATGTCCGTGTATTTGTAGTAGTGAAACTTCATCAGTCGGCCATCACGTGACGGCATCTGACATGAAACCAAGGTCCGTGATGCCTCCGTGACAGTCCATAGTTTGTAGACTTCCCAGCAGTTCTCCGTACTCGTCCTGTCATACAAACACTTGCGCACTACTTCTTGGCGACTACTGCACACTCTCTATCCACGGCGCTGACCTTGACTGTTTGTCTCTTGCTTGTCCAGCCTCGCGATGGCAGCCCCCGAAACGCCGGCTTCCGTGGCGGCTTCCTTGCCGGCCACTGTCGCGCCGGCTGCCGTGTCGACAGAGACGAAGCACGCGGACGATGTCGGCGCGCTCGACTTTGACGGCGCGGTGCGGACGAACAATGCGCTGCCGACGGCCGAGACGTTGCGGCGCGTGGCCGACCTGCCGGTGCTCGACCGCGCCGGCGACGCGCACACCTTCCAGAGCCTGTACGCGGAGCCGGGGCGTGTGCTTGTCGTGTTTGTGCGGCACTTCTTCTGCGGCGTACGTGGGCTGTCCATGGCGTCGTGCTCGACAGCCTGAGCTGCCCAGCCTCGTCCCCCTGTCCCCCCTTCTCCCACCCTCCCATCGCTGACCGACAGAACTGCCAGGAATACCTCCGCATGCTCTCGGCGGCGCTCCCGCCGGCGGTGCTCGCCACGGCGCCGCAGGCGACACGCATCGTCGTCGTCGGCTGCGGCGAGCCCGCGCTGATCGACATGTATGTCGAAGCGTCGGGCTGCGCGTTCCCGCTGTACGCCGACCCGACGCGGAAGCTGTACGACGCGCTCGGCATGGTGTCGACGCTGGCGCTCGGCAGCCGGCCGGCCTACCTGGCGGGCGCGCCGCTGTGGCTGTCGTCGCTGCGGTCGATCGGCCAGGGCCTGCGCCAGATCCCGCGCGGGCTGGCGCTGCGCGGCGGCCACCAGACGCAGGTCGGCGGTGAGTTCCTGTTCGAGACGACAGCCTCGGCCGCGAGCGTGTCGTGGTGCCACCGCATGAAGACGACGCGCGACCACGCGGAGGTGGCCGGGCTGCGGACACTGCTGGGCGTGGCCTAGGGCCCGAACGAGGCGCAGCAGCATCGCCACGCAGCGCAACGGCAGCGTGCAGGACACGTCTGCGACGAGGCTGCGGCTTGTGTACAGAGGAGTGCTGAGACGGACAGAGAAGGAAGAATACCCATTTCACGGTTCTATTGTTTATTGTTTATTGCTATTTTGTTGCCGGACGGCTCCAGGCAGGCCCTCCAGGTGCTCACCACGACACAAGAGCTGGCCAGAAATCAAACCTCATTCTGCCAAACAACCCCCATCAGCCCTTCCAACAGTTTTTCTACGTCTTGCACAAGAGGACCGATGCTGAAATTCAAAGCCTGTACCACCCGCGCACCGCCAGGCCACCGCCGCTGCCGCTTCCCTTTTCATGTCCTTGTTACCATTGCCCGTGGCTTTTCCATCTTCCCATCAGCCTTCCCGGCCAGCCTTCCCGGCCAGCCTTCCCAGTACCTTCGGCCTTTCCGACCACCGCCACCTTACAGATTCTCCTGTGCCAGCACCCACATCGCCACCAGATCCGGGCACTGCCGCGCCATGCGCTTCTGCGTGCCGTGGTTCGACAGCACGACCGACAGCGTCGCATCCTGCTGCGCCAGCAGGCCCATGCTCTGGTTGACCGCGTGGCAGGGCAGCGGCGCCTCCTGGCTGCGCCGGCCGCCGAGCTGCTCCATCATGCGCCCGTCGACGGTGTGCCGCACGTGGCCCGGCTCAATGGCCAAGCGCACCAGCCAGGCGTTGCCGAACACGCCGCACGCCGCGTCGCCGCCCCAGATGTGCAGCCGCTCGGCAGCGGCCGTCGCCGCCAGGGGCCGGTAGCCGGGGCGCGTGGCGACGCCGCCGCGCAGCGGGATGGTGGTGGTGGCGAACAGGCGGCGGCGCGGCTGCAGGTGCATGCCGCTGCCGCCGGTGCTGCCGCTGGCACCGCCGGCGCCGGCCAGCGTCTGCGGGGCGCTGCGCGACGGCCGGCCCGGCAGCACGATCTGGTGGCGCAGCACCAGCGTCGGGCCGTCCAAGTGGCCGGCGCCGGTCGTCTGGTCGCCGCCGCCGCCCTCGTACACGGTCATGGTCACGCGCAGGCCGGCGATCTCGGGATTCGTGCCGAAGCAGCGCAGGCTCTCGGGACTGTAGGGCCCGATAATGCGGCCGTTGACGGCGACGATGCAGCCGGTCGTCTGCGTGTGGTGGAAGCGCGTGTTCTCATTGCACGAGCTGAGCTGCGCACGCGCCCACTGCTTCTGGTGCTGCAGCTCGCGCAGGTTCACGTCGTGGTGCAGCTCAAACTCGTAGCCCGTCATCGGGGACTCGAAGCCGGGTGCCGGCGGCCAAGGCTGCGGCAGGGGATCCAGCGACAGCCGCGCCGGAGACCCGGGCGCGGGCTGGACGGCCGGGTGACCTTCCAAGCGGCTCACCACGTGGCTTGCCAGGTGGCCTGCGTGGCCTCCCGGCTGGACCGCCCTCCACGCCCCAGCGCCGTTCTGGCAGGCGGAGGCATCCGTGACGCGCTTCCTCTCAGCCGCCACGCTGCCGGCCACCTGGTTCTCGTCCACGGGCGGCACCGTCTTGGCCAGGAAGGGCCAGCGGTCGAGCTGCCGGGTCAGGGCGCTGCGATTGTGGTAGTCGTGCAGGTTCTGCAGGGGCATCTTCCAAGGCGGCGGCGACGTTGACACGGCCGACAGCGCAGACGAGGGCCCGGCACTCCTGGATCCGTGGCCCTCGGCGACGCCGTCCACGGACGAGCTTACATCCAGCAGCCTGCTCGGCCAGGTGTTGATCGCCGCAGGGGCCGGTTGCAGCGGCAGACGCGGTGCCAGCGGACGAGTGTCGGCGCGAGCCTGTGACGGCGCGAAGCCAGCACCGTAGAATGGCTGCGGCGTCGGGGTAGAGGGCGGCCAGACGGCGGTGCTGCTGGCTCGGCCACCATAGCCGGCGACATGCGTGGTCGGTGTCATCGGAAGATCAGCGGGCTGGTCTTGGTGGACGTACCGAGCAGTATGTTGCTGTGAAGCGTGCAGCACCGGAGACAGGTCGAGATGCAATGCCTGCTGTCTGTAGGAGTGGGGGTAGGGGTAGATGGCCTCGCTGGCGTCCAGCTCCGGGTAGAGCCAGTGGGAAGGGCTGCTGTCCATGCTCGTTGCGGTTCTTTGATTCTGGCCAGAAACTGGCTGTGGCTAAACGAAATTCAAAGCAAACAGCGAGGCCCAAGAGCGGGTGCAAAGAGGCTCGGCGGGCGGTGGAAACAGTAGCGTACTTCACACCGGCCAGGCAGGCGGCTCGTCGACAGCACGGAAAGGTGTCTATCGAAGGCAGAAACAGATGAAAACAGAAGACCGACTGCCAAGGGATTGCCCGTCTGGTGGATTGAATGCAGGGTCAAACGGATGAAAGAAGTCGGTGGGCTAGACGGGTCAAGGATATGTCTCCACGAAGTACCTGCATCTTTATGAAACTGGTTGAATACAATAGGGCACAGGCAGCTTTGACAATGGCAGTGGAAGAAGAGAAGAGCAAAAGAGAGGGGGATAAGGAGAAGAAAAGGAGAAGAAAAGGAAAAAGAGAAAACCCAGAGAGGCATAATTTGGACGCATCTCTCCTTGCCTGAAATCTCGCCGTCGGCCAAACGACAAGTGAAGCCATGAGAAGGCAGAGGAAGAGAGTGAATTATAGACAGGAGAGCGCTTGTGCTTGATGCTATTGGTCCTCGGTCGCCAAGGCTGGTCCGGCCCGACTGCGCACCG
Source organism: Grosmannia penicillata (assembly GCA_002778075.1). Lineage (NCBI taxonomy): Eukaryota > Fungi > Ascomycota > Sordariomycetes > Ophiostomatales > Ophiostomataceae > Grosmannia > Grosmannia penicillata. The sequence goes on along the minus strand of PCDK01000028.1, from coordinate 68,511 downwards.
ATTGCTGCGCCTTGGGCTCGCAATGCGCTACAGCGCGCTGGCAGCATTTCGCCGACGGCAGAGGCCGGAGGCTGCCAAAAAACCGCGCGCAGAGCGATCAAGCCTGCTCCCCATCCGGTCTATCTGCGGCTCCCCATACCGTATGGAGTAGATTGTTTACATGGAGCTGGCGCGCCATACTGCGAACGGCAGCTCGATCAGGAGGGCTATGTTGCGTGGAATTTGTGAGCGGCAGGAGGCGTCCGCCGTCAGAGGGCCTCGCCCTCCCAGATGCCGAGCGGCCCTGCGAGCTTGGCGAACATCTCGTCGCGCTCGCCGGCGGGGGTGCTGAGGATGGTGACGGCACCGCCCGCCGCGACGTGCCAGGTCTCGGTCGCGGCGGTCTCGTCGTCCCAGCGGAAGAGACAGCGGATGGTGACGCTCCAGTCGGCGCGGCCGGAGACGCAGAGGTAGCCGACGACGCCCGCGTAGAGGCTGCGCTCGCGCTGCTCGAGCGCCGCGAGCAGCTCGCAGCTGCGCTTCTTGGGCGCGCCCGTCATGCTGCCGGGCGGCAGGGACGCGGCGAGGGCGTCGGCCGGCGTGCCGCTGCCACGGCCGCGGCCCCGGCCCGCGAGCGCCCCCTCGACCACGCTGACCATTTGAAAGACGTGCCCGTGCGGCTCGACCACCAGCAGCGCCGGCACGGCCACGCGGCCGGCGCCGCACACGCCGTGCAGGTCGTGGCGCACGAGGTCGACGATCATCAGGTTCTCGGCCTCCTCCTTGGGCACGTGCAGCAGCGCCGCCGCCGCCGCCAGCGTCGGCACGGCGGCCGAGCGCCGCACGGTGCCCTTCATGGGCCGCATCGAGCAGACGCCGGCGGCGGACACGCGCAGAAACCGCTCGGGCGAGCTGCTGACGAGCGCCGCGCCGCCGAGGCGCACAAAGGACGCAAACGCGGCCGGGTTGCGCCGGCGCAGCGCGCAAAAGAGCCGCCACGGCGTCGCCGCCGCGTCGACGCTGGCCAGCGAGACGCGCGTCTCGTCCGTGAGGCAGAGCTCGTACGCGTCGCCGGCGGCGATGCGCTCCTGGCAGGCGCGGACCGTGGCCTCGTAGGCGGCGGCGTCGGGCTTCGCGACGGTGGCCCCGGCGACGTGGCTTGCCGCCGTGTCCGCCCGCACGGTCGGTCCGCGCATCGCACGCACCGCCGCTGCTACGCCGTCTGTCCATGCCGCACCGTCGCCGCCGAGGTGCTGCACATGGGCACGGCGGGTGTGGTGGTCGACGACGACGCTGCGCGCGACCCAGACAAGGCAGACGTCCGGCCGCGCGTGGTGCCGTGCCGGCAGGGCCACGTCAATCTCAGCGAGGCCCTGCTCGTAGGAGACGTAGCCCATGAAGCCGCCACGAAACGGCATGTCGTGGCCGGGGTCGTCGCTGGGACTGTTGGCGCGTGCTACAGCGGCTGTACGCTCCCAGGCGGCCCGCCCTCGCGCACTCAGCTCTGCCACCAGCTGCCAGACCGTCTGGCCGCGCAGGGGCAGGTGTTCTGTGCGGCCGGTGGCCGGCTGCCGGAGGGTGGCCGCGGCCGCGCCGGCGCGGTATTCGAGACGCACGGCCGTGTCGACGTCGAGGGCGATGATGCTGTAGCGGCCGCGCGTCGGCTCGGTGTCGTTGTCGGCCTCCGTATCCGCGTCGGCGTTGCTGTTCTGCGCTTCTGCCGCGCTCGAGTCCAGCACAATGTGGTCGCGGCCCGTCGAGAGCCGCTCGACGAGGCCCGGCACCTGGACACCAGCCGGCAGCGGGACGACTCGCGTGGCAAATCCAGACACGGACAGGCTGTCCCAGAGGAAGCTTGTGTTCCCCTCTTCCGTCGCGTTTGTTCGACTTCGCCTCTCGCTCTCCGGCAGGACCCGCGGCAGCGACAGCAAAGGCGGCCGCGTCGCCGGCTGCAGACACGCCGTCGCCGCAGCGCTGCCCGCCCCGTCGTCCCGGCGCCGGCCATTCGCTGTGTTCCAGGCCTGCGCTGCGGCGAACCAGCGCACCAGCACGGCGTGGCTCGCGGCGTCCGTGCAGACCGACTCGGGGTGGTACTGCAGGCCCCAGAGGGGGAGGCGTCGGTGGCGCACAGCCATGAGGATGGGGTCCTGCGTGCATTGCGGGCTGTCCGCGTCGTCCGAGCGGTCGTCTGCGTCGAGCCACGCCAGCGGCAGCAGCTCTGGGCAGCGCGCCGTCGGCTGCCAGGCCGAGCCGCCGTCGCCCTGGCCAATGTCTGCGCACAGGCTGTGGTACAGCGTCGACCGAAACGGGTTGGGCACGCCGGCAAAGATGTCGCGGCCGGCCGTGGCGATGCGCCGCACCATGCCGTGCAGCCCGCCGCCGCGCAGCCGCCGGATCGTGCCGCCGTGCGCAGCCACGAGGCTCTGGAAGCCAAGGCAGATGCCGAGGACGGGGGCCTGGTCGCGCGCCGGCCCGCCTGACCTCCAGACACTGCTCATCAGCCCAATGTCTGCAGCGCAGTCCGGCGTCCCCGGCCCCGGCCCGCACACCACTGCGTCGTACCGCCGCAGCTCCGCCGCAAACACCGGTGCCGACAGCGGAGCATCGACGGGCAGAACGTGCACGTCCGCGTGCAGCAGCGTCCGCAGCAACGCCGTGATGTTGTTGGCAAACGAGTCGTGCGCGTCCAGAAAGAGGATGCGCGGCCGGCCGGGTGTCGCCGGGGCGTTCATGGCGTGTCTGCCTGCGGACTCTGGTCCTGCGGTCTGTCTGGTCCTGCGGTCTCTGTACAGCTGTCGCAAGGACCTCTCTGGCGGCGACTGGCTTGAAGCAGCGTCGATGCCAGATCTCACGTCTTTCAGTCTGCGCAGCTGCTGTCTCACTTCTCCAGCTCCGCGGGCCAGATCTCGGCTGTCTCAGGCTCGCAGCAAACTGCTTCTCTAGTCCCGCCCTGTCTCCCCGTCTCCCCGGCTCCCCGGCTTCTGACTCCTGGCTTCTTGCCCTCCTGGCGCCGCGTCGTCCAGTCTTCCAATGCCGTACTCGGGGCGTCAGCCGTGCTGTCAGGCTGCCCGCGCGGCTGGTCCGGTGCTACTCTGCGCTGCTGCCTCAATGCGCCGTGTGCGTGCGCCGTCCGCTCAGTCAGCGCTTGTCTGTCTGCAGATATGTCATTGCTGTCCGGTTCTCGCTGGCTGCCTTTCGCCTTTTCGCCTTTGACTTTCTGATTTTTCCTTTTTCGCCTTTTTCGCCTTTTTCGCGATTTCGCGCTTTCGCTCCTTCCTTTTCGCTAGAAAATTTGTATTGCCGCTTCACCGTTCAGCCTTGGTCTTTGCACGGTGTCCCTGCCCGTGGCCGCCCCCAGCCAGCACCGGCGCACGGCCTGCGCACTGTTCACTTACACCTTTCGCCGCGCTTGCCGACAGCCTCGCCAAGCCTTAGCCGCGCCAAACGTAAATCAGAAAGATGAGCAACGAAGCAACGGAACGACGAGCAACAAGACAACGGAACGACGAAACAACAAGTGAGACGGCTACCTCTACGCCATTCACGAGCAGCGCTGCATGACTGCTCTATTCCCCTCCGAATATGGTTCGGCTTCTATGGACTGCCTCGCCTTTTTGTGGCGGCCGGCTTTCTCGCAGCTTTCGGCCGTCACTTTCACCACCAGCCGCCACAACAGCCTCTACTCCGTCACCATGAACTGGCACGGTGTCCGCGTGTGCCAGATCCGCCGCTCCTTGGCGCCCAGCATCGAGTCCATCAGCAGCGTCTCCGTGTTCGACCGTGGCCGTCCGACGCGGCGCCCCGGTCCCTCCGCCGCCTCTGCCGCCTCTGCCGCCTCCGCCGCCTCCTCCGGCTCCGGCACCCAGACGCGCGTCTCCTCCACCGACGCCGTCACTTCGAACGCGCCCCGGCACAGCGCCGTCATGCCGATCCGCACCTCCGTCGACCCGCGCGGCCCCAGCGTCGGCAGCCCGCGCTGCAGCGTGCCGTTCCACGCAATCTTGCGCGTAAAGTCGAGCGCCACGTTGACGGGCCGGTGGCTGAGCGCCGGCAACACCCGCAGCAGCGGCAGCAGCGGCTGTGCCGTGCGGTTCGTCACGCGCACGCGCAGCTGCACAAACGTGTCGACCTGCACCGTGGGCAGCGGCCGCCCGTCGCCGTCCTCCACCGCCATCTCGATGCCGACCTCGTCCACCCGGAGGGCCTCGATCATGCGCGCCGTCAGCCGCATGCTGCGCAGCTCCAGCGTGCCGTGGCGCCGGCTCGGCGACGGCGACGCGCCCGCGTCCCAGGTCCCGCGCAGCGCGTCCAGCAGCCGCTCCCGGTACCAGAACGCCTCCCGGTTCGCGCGCTCCATGTCCGGCGAGATCTGGCTCGTGCTGACGACAAACTGCCGCTGGCGCGACGGGTTCAGCGCCGGGATCGACGCGTGCGGATCCTCCACGTAGATCCGCCGCATCGGCACCAGCACGCGGCTCGTGTTGCCCGGCAGGATGTCCTCCGTCGCCGCCAGCGCGTCGCCGTCCACCGCCAGCCGCACCCGCATGAGGCTGGGCCACGCGTTGCGCAGGTCGAGCAGCAGCAGGCAGTACTCGTCCTCGGACAGGCCAGAGAGGCCGGCGACACTCTCGTTGCCCATGTTCTCGGCGCACTCGCCGCTCCTGGTCTCGCCGCTCTTGCTCGCGGCTACGCCCTCGGCCCTGCCCTCGTGGCACCGCTCCCACAGCGGCGCCGGGATCCGCCCGTGCAGCGGCAGCACGTCCATGCGCACGACCTCCACGCTCGCATTGACCGTCACCGTGAGGTGCAGCGACACCTGCCGCGTGTAGAACTTGGTCGCCACCTCTGTCGGCGGCACCCCGAGATGCGCATAGTCCACCTGGATCGTGCCGTTGGTCAGCCCCGGCTTGCCGAGAATCTCAAAGTCAAACGTGGCGCTCTCGCCCGGCCCAATGTAGCGCTGGCCGTCGCCCGCCTGCCCAGGACCCGGGCCCTGGCCCTGCCGCTTGCGCAGCCGCAGCGCCTGCTTCTTCGCCAGGACGAGCTCGTACTCGTACAGCTCGGCCGGCGTCGCGTCGCGATTCGCAATCGCCGCGTGCACCGACGCCTGCGTGGAGTCCTGGAAGGAGAAGAGCAGAAAGTCCACCGGCGTCGTCGCCGAGAGGTTCTGCAGCGTCACCGAGAACACCTGCCGCTCGCCCTCGAGCACCATGGCCGACGACTGCGGCAGCGTCGTCGACTGCACCACCACCATGGGCTGCGGCGGGATCACGTTCATCAGCAGCCGCTCCGCCGCCAGCGGCGGGCCCGACGGCAGGATCGGCATGATGGCCGTGGTCCGCACCGCCGCCTCGAACGGCGGCACGCCAATCTGCTTGACCTTTTCCGGCCGCTCCGGCGCCCACTGCTGCGCGAAGATGGGGAACCGGCGCTCGCGACAGCCGCGCACGCGCACAATGGCCCCGGTGATGTGCAGCGCGCCGGCCGCCTGCGGCATGCCCGCCACTTTGACGATCTGCGTCCGGTACGGCCCGAGGATGACGCTGTCCGCGTACGCTTCAAAGGGCACGCCCTCGGTCTCGAGCCGGATGCTCTCAATCTCCACCTCCATGTCGTACGGGTTCTGCAGCGTCAGCCGGAACGTCGACGGCTCCATCGCCACCAGCGTCGGCTCCTCGACCGCCTTGTCCAGCGGCTTCAGGAACGGGTTGTGGATGAACGGGTCGACGTCCTGCGACGTCCGCGCCGCCGCCGCCTTGCCCGGCAGCTCGTTCAGCTCGTTCTTCGTGTGCGACACCGGCACGCACGGCGCCGCCGGAAGCTCCAGCTTGGCGCCGCGCACCAGGAACTCATCCCAGTATTCGGCCGCGATGCCCCCGGAGCCGAGCCGGTGCGCCAGGCTCGACGTCTTGGTGATGTTGGTCACCATCCGCACCTGCTCCTCTGGCTGGATATGCGCAGCGGCTTCTTCGTTGCGCGGCCCCGGTGCCACGCCGCTGCCCGCCGTCCGCAGGAGGTCGCTCGAGAACTTGAGCACGCCGCCAAAGTCTGGCAGCGCCTCGGAGAAGTCGACGCACGCCCGCAGAATATTCAGCTTCAGCGACATCATGCCATAGAGCCGCGCCGTCGCCTGGCTCTGGACCCGCGCGATGATGGCTGCGTCGGAGTCGTCGGGGGGCGGTGCCGCTGTCGCTTCGGCGGCGGAGGCCGACGGGTCAGATTCGACCACGCCGTACGTCTTGAGCAGCAGACCGAGGAACGCCTCGATGCCGGCCTCGACGTCACCCTCGGCCAGATCGAGCGCGCCGGCACCCTTTGCATTGACGCTGGGCCCCAGCACGCCCGTCTGCGCCACAAGCCCAGCCGCCGGGTGGATGCCCATGTCGGCCGCGCCGCGCGTGCGCGCCTCGATGAGCCCGCCGATGAGCACCGACAGCAGCTCGCGCAGCACCATGGCCTTTTTCCGGCGGTAGCCGAGGCGGCTGATCACCGAGGCGATGCCGCTGAGCAGGATCACGCGGTCGGCCGTCGTCAGCAGCTCTGTCGTCGCCGCCGGGAAGACGCGGAGCACCGCATTGAGAATTTGCACACGGCTGGGCACGATGCCAAGCCGCGGCGACGTGGTCAGCGCCGGGGCTTTGTCAAAGTCGCCGCTGACGATCAGATCCAGAAACGGGCGGCCGAGCGTGCCGCCGCTGATATGCAGAGCCGTCATAATGTTGCAGAACCGGATGGTGACCTCGGACAGCGGCAGCGGCGGCAGGTGCTCGGCCGAGATGCGCATGTACAGCCCCAGGATCCGGTCGAGCAGGTCCGGCAGCAGCAGCTGAAGGTGGCGCAGCCACTTGGGCTGCTTGGGGTTGGCCTTCTCGGCCGCCTCCAGCGCCTGCGCCGCCGCCACTGCTGCTGCGCCCTTCTCGGGCGGCGGCACACACACGCTCGGCACCTGGAACTCGATGTCGGCCCAGGCCAGCAGGAAGAGACACACGACGATCAGCTCGAGCGCCTTGCCGTGCCACAGATGGTCGTTGATGGAGCGCGCCACCGTCGCGCCATCGGCGAGCTCCTTGAGTGCATCCGTCCAGCGGCCGGCCTGCAAGTACAGTGATGCGATCACGATGGTCACGCGGCTTTTGCCCTTGTTGCGCCAGCGCTCGTTGAGCCCGCCAGACCCGAAGCCCTGCACGGGAACGCGGTCCGCAGCGGGAGCCGGTGCGTGCGCCAAGCCTCGCAGGCCGTCGCCGACGTCTGCGGCTGGGTGGCTGCCGTTGCGCTCAGGACTCGACAGCGTTTTGTGGGCAGCAGCGCCACCAACGAGGTCGTCAAAGGTCGTCGCCGGGCCGGCAAGGCCGCTGCGGGCAGGCGAAGATGACCGCCCCGCCGTCCCGCTGGCGCTGCCGCCCAGACTACCACTCCGCGACTGCACCGGCATAGACATGCGCGCCAGCCCTCGGTCGCCGCCCGACACGGTGCCCGAGGAGCTCGACCGCACGCCGGAGCTGCCCGAGATGCCTTGAGCCGGCAGCGAATAGTGCGAGTTGCGCCGGATCGGCAGGCTCGCGCCGTTCTCGTCGTAGTCGGGGCCCCCATTCGGGCTGCGCAGGCCCGGAATGGCCTGTCCGGGCGACTCGATGTAAGCCATGCCATCAAACGAGCGGGCCAGCGTGTTCATCTCGGCCAGCAGCAGCGAGGACACGTCGCACATGGCCGTCCGCATCGTCGTCCGCTTCGAGTGCTCGGGGGGCGGGATGGTGTCCATGTCTTCGGGGATCGGGACCGGCGCGTCTGGTGACGGCTCGTAGTCGAAGATCAGGACTCGATGTACGAGTGCCCTGGTGTATGTGTCGCGCAGCTCCTCGAGCTCCTGGTAGAGCGTGCGGATGTTGCGCTCCTCGATGGACCGGCCCGACGCCGACTGCCGCCGGCTGCCAAAGACTGCTTCCTTGACGGCGATTCCGTCGGCCAGCGCCAGGACCACCAACGGCTCGCGGTACTGGTCAAAAGGGATGAGCGCCACTTGCGACGGCGGGGGCACATGGGTGATGAAGTCGTAGAATAGGACGCCGTCCGGGAAGGCGAGCGGGTTGAACATGTCTGGCGGTCAGCAGCGGCATCAGACAACACAGCACACATCCGCCAGGCCCATACACGGCACACGTACTTCGATTGGGCCGGCTGTCGGCGCTGACATCGCGCAGCTGCACGGCATTCTCGCCGTTGAGCCGCTCGAGGAACGAGGCGAACCGCTCGTGGTGCACAGGGCCGACGGGGAGCACCAGCACCTTGACCTGTGCCGGCGCAATCGGCAGAAAGGGGTCAGACCGCGGCATGGTCGCCAGGCGCCACCCCAGAGCTGGGAAGCACGTCTAGGTAAATCCGCCAACTGGCAACCGGTTGAAAAGGGGGACGATATTATCTCGAAGGAGGCATCGCGAGGAGGAAAAGGCGGAGAGATGCCGGCAGACTCGGCTGCGGGCGGCTTGGCTGGTTGTAGGCGTGATTGGCGTGTCGAGTGCAGTTCGAGGCACAGCGATAGACCACGAAGACATATACTGCGTCAATGGTAGCGACACACCGACCGGCACGATGTTCGAGATGTCCTGCTGTGATGTAGCTCGTGGGTCGGCTAGCGGCCCGCTTCTGCTTAGTCGTCATGGTCACGTGATCTTGCACGACGGTGTTAGTAGTGTACTAGCACAGTATCCTACTCAATACTCTGTAGTGAGTTGAGCAGCCACAGGCCCATTGTCAGGCTACTATAACCCAGTTTCTGGCACATGTACCGTAGAGACTGATACTACGACTACAAGCCGTGGAATGTTCAAATTGTGTACATAGAATAGTAATGCCCTGTGCTGTTACGTACTCGTGAAAAGAGTCACTAAAGAAAACTGTTATCAGACTGACGAAATAACATAAGCCTGCCCCTATAAAAATATAATGTGAAAGTAAACAAAAGAAAGAGTAGAAAATTGACTTGGCTGCAGTTATTTATAGCTTAGAAATTCACATTAGAAGGGGCGAAGGGAACTGTTCAATAGAATTCACATGTACGTGTGAACTCTGCAGAGATAACCCAAAGCGCGTAAGGCAGATTATAATTAATCGTATGATTTAACAATGCCCAGGACAGCCAGCGCAAGGTGGCTTTGTTATAGCATACTAATTTCGATCATAAGGTTGCAACGTCTGTGTAGCAAAATCAGCGATGCCAAAAGCAGGAGAACATCCTCCTCGCTGAGCCCACAGGGACAGAAGCCGCCATTCTCCTGCGCCCCTTCCTCACTTACTCCAAAATGGCTCAAGATATTGAGGGGATACTTTGTACAGCCTGGCTGCCCGTTCTGGCAATGACTCCGGGACGCAAGCCTGGGGGTGACGGTGGGGTGAAGGAATGTGCAATGATTGTGCACAAGCACCCAAGGCCACCATATTCTCATGACGACCCAATCTGTTTCCGACATCGGTGCACAGATGATGTAACTTCAGTCCTATAGGATGAATCGCTCATGGGACATGCTGCGAGGACTCGGAGGAACGCGGATGCATGAAACTCTGCGAGCAATCTTCCACACCATCCGTCTATCCGGGAGTATTGCGGCCCAACACAACCATCATGGCTTTTACGGCTTACGTGTGGCTATGCACCCCTCCATTCTGCGCAAGCCAGCGCTTAACTAGAAGTAGATCCAAAGCATACAGCACCTTTGGATAGCAGCAGGTAAGCAGCCATGCACCATAAGCCAACCAGAGCGTTAACAGTAGGCCCATGGTAGGATATTTCAGCATGTACTCACAGTGAGGGCGAGAAGGAAAACGTGGGCTAGCCCAGAGACAAATTAATAATTATCTCTTCGTGAATACGGCAGACCCTGAAAATCCACGAGAGCATCTACACATATCGTTCAGCCCCAGAACTTGCTGCGTGTACAGGTCTGTACTTGTAAACGCTCCCAAGATATGCCATACATACTTCGTAAGTCCACAGCGAAGAGGTCAAACTACCCTGATAAGGATTTATAACTAGTATAAACTTGTGGTACCTGCTAAATGAAAAGATAAGCTGGCCCCGAAACCCCCAACCGTACAAATGAATAGAAAGAGAAATGCAGGCTTCATATTCTTGCACTTTCTTTATTCTTTTGCGTCGAAATTATAACATCATTTGTCCTCTAATTTATCTATTCAGTATAGCCCAAGAAATGTACAGCCGCCTTTTGTAATGCTGTGGTCCCGTTGTATTTAGAAATACCCGGTGAGCATATTTGCGTTGCCTAATTTATCTTTACCTACCAAATCATAGAGTATGCGTGGGCATATTGTGGGATTGGCTGCCTTTCTACGGTATATCTCGCTTGTAGCCGCTACTGGTATTACTAGCCATAACTACTCGTCTATTTATAAATAAAAATATGAGCTGGATATGGACCTCTTCCATTATGGGGATTTGTACAGGAATACCTTGCGTGTCCCAGCTGGTCTGGGTCCTCGTTTTACTGCAAAAACGTGGAGATACTGTTGCCGCTAAGAAATTTTCTTGAGATCTTGTCTGAAGAGTGGTGATCAAAGGAAGGTTACTAGCTCCAACTACAGGGAGACCCTGCCGTGTACGTCCTTAATGACCGCTCGATGCAGCGTGGCCCGTTGTACGGTTAAAGCAGCTGTGCCGGGTTGCATTACACTTTTTATTATACGCCTCTTATATGGTATCTTGCCTTGCCATACATGTAGCCTGACGTACAGCCAGTCCTATCTATTGTGAAAACACCGAAACGCCCCCCATGCAAATCGGAATGCATTGCCCCTTTCCTCTACAAGTTGTATGCTTTGTTGCTGTGTTGTGCCGTGTACCTGAATGTAAGATGCTGACCCTCCAAACAGAAAGCCAGACAACTCATGAGCTGTAGGAGGTCACATAGTACTGCCAGATCGTGTCAGCATGGGACGGGTTTGCATGGGTCAGCGGGCTGCACGCATGACTGACCGTGATCGAGCTCGTCTCCTCGGGGCCGTCCAGCTCGTCAGGCTGCGCGACATACACGTGCAGCACCAGCGTCTGGGCGTCGCTGAAGCAGGCGATGACGCGGCCGTCGAGCCGGCCGACGCTCAGAACGCGGCTCCAGTCGCGGCCGTCGACGAGCACGGTGGCGAACTTGTCCGGGCCGGCCTCGCGGAACTTGGTGGTCGGGTGCTCGGACAGCGGCATCGGCAGCGCCTCCTCGTTCATCGGCGGATTCTCGAGGTCGTTCCAGACCGTCTCGACGCTGAGCGTGTCCGTCACGAGCCGCAGGCGCAACGTGCCGTACATGTTGGCGCTGAGCTCGAGCTTGGGTCCGCTGCCGCTGCTGCTCGTGCTGGCGGCCGTGCTGAGGAGGTGCAGGCCGCTGCTGCCGGAGCCGGACGTTGTGTGCGCCAGCTTCGTGAACCGGTCCGACACGGCCTTGAGCTGCATCAGCGGCGGCAGCACAATGTTGACGTCGGCCTCGCCGACAGTCGGCTCCGGCATGTGGCTCTCGGCGTCGCGCAGCAGGCGCACCGGCACCTCCTGGATGACGACCTTCTCTCGCTCGCGCCGCACCGTCAGGTCGACCTCGCGGTCCTCGCGGCCCGTGTGCCCCATCTGCGACGCGTCGCCATAGTCGCCAAACGTGCTCTCCTGGCCGTAGGTGCCCGGCCGCCGCCCGCCGCCACCGCCACTGCCACCGCCACTAATGCCCGTACGTGAGTTGGCCATGGTGTGGATGGTCATGGACAAGAAAGGCAAGCCGTCGTGGCGCTTGCTGAGGCGGAGAATGGCATCGGAGCTGTTCAGTGCGGATTTGAGGGCGCGCTGGAGTGAGGCCACGGGCAGCTCGAGGTCGATGCGGTTGTTCTCGGCCTTGGATATGATCAAGTAGCGATCGAAGAGGAACTCGCGGTGGAAGGTTCTGCGGTCATGCTCAGCATAAGAAAAGCAAAGCAAAGCAAAAGCAAAACTACCCAGCCACAAATGGGAAGGACGTACGACCACACGGCCGAGCCCTTGTTGGGCGTCACAATAAAGCGGATAGTGTCATCGTCGACGCTCATGCACACGACCTTGTCGAGTGGGCTGAGTGCAGCGACGAGCTCTAAGACGGTCAGTCGTCGCAAGAGCAGAGGCTGCGGAGACAGAGGATGAACGGGCCCGGCGTACTAGAAAATGTGCGGATGTTACGCAGCTCTGCTTTGAACTTCATTCTGGGCCAGCGGGCAGCGGCCCTGTGCGTCGCGTGCAGAGTGCTCGTCGGATCGGCGAGGGTGAAAACACGCTTTGTCGAGTGGCCCTTTTTTGGAGACGCGCCAACTGTGGATGCACTTTAACACCGATGTACGATAAGACTCCGTACGCTACGACATAATTGTGGTCTTCTGCGGGGTAGTTGAAAGCCGCGTTCTGGGCAGGAGCCCCGCAGCAGCTGTGGCAGCCTGTTCCGGAGTACCGAGTACCGAGAACAGTATCACGCGAGGTAGGAGCGATGGTGACGCGGAAACAGCATACAAGAATATTAGGCAATCATATTGCGAGCAGATCCAAAAGACATATACCAAAATAAAAAGAAAAAAAAATAAGGAAAGAAATGCACCTGCCATCTTGTGCGGCCTAAGCGTCGATGTGATCGAAAAAGGCCTGGATAGCAGATATCAAAATGCAACACAGGGCACAAGGCCGCAGCAGTTGTCATGCGCACAGATGCTGCACAGATGCGACACGCGAGCCGCCAGCCGAGACACGACGCCACCTGAGCCATTTAGCTTGTGCTTGCCGGGCTGTCTGACTTGTGTCGGCTATCATGCGGTCTGCCGGCTGCTGCTTATCGCATGCTGTCTGTGTTGCTGAGAAACCCGTGACTCCCGCTCCCACGCTGTCCTGTTCCCATGTAGACTTGCAGTCCCGCTTGCCTCTGGCCTCTGGCCTTGGCCGGCAGCTAGTAGCCCGCCCAGCCCTGTGGCGCCATCACGCGAGCCGGCTCCGTGGGCGGCTGCTGGGCCGCCCACCACTGGCCAAAGGCGGCGCTGTTGTCCTTGCGCCAGCGCTCCCAGTAGGCATTGTCCTGGTTGCTGGGGCCGCCGTAGACGTAGCTGCCACTGCCGGTGCGCGTATGCGGGGCGAAGACGCGGATGGCCAGCACGGTAGCCCGGCTGACGACGTTGCTGGGGCCGTCGTTCATCTGGTGGCGCACGAGCGAGAGCGCGCAGTAGTCGCACGGCGCGAGGGTGTCGGGCGGCGAGCGTGGTGCCGTCGATGCGTGACAGGGCGCGCTGAGGCGGCGGCGGCGGCGGAAGCGCGTGAGCGTGCGACCGGTGCCGTCGGGAGCCGGGTCCGCCGACGTCAGGTAGCCGGTCGAGCCGGTCGAGCCAGTAGACCCGGGCGACCCAGGCGACCCAGGCGACTCCAAAGACCCTGGAGATACTGGCACGTCCGAGGCCATACACGCCATCTTATGGCCCATGGGGTCGTCAAAGGCGTCGGTCTTGTTGGTGCTGTCGCTGTCGGCCTCGCTGGCGGCGGCGACGGGCACCGGCAGCACGGGATGGCCGCAGGCGTGCAGCATCGGGGTGCGGCAGATGGGGCAGGCCGGCGTATCAGCGAGGCCGAGCCAGCGCTTGGCACAGTAGGAGCCGAAGCGATGGCCGCAGGGCAGGACAGACCACGTTTCGACCTCGTCGTCCGGCGTGCGGGTACCGACAGGGACGTGGCAGATCGTGCAGGGTTCGTTGTCGGGGGCGTCCATGCCGTCGTCGGACAGGGCGGTGGTGCTGCGCCAGGAGCGGTGGCGGAAGAGCGGCCGCGCGCGAAAGAGGGCGGCCATGGCGGGGGACGTGAAGAGCGGGAGGGCTGCAGGAGAAACGACTCCGTACCAGACGAGACCTGGTGGCAGTGGGGGACAGACTGTGCCGATCGACGCCGGGACAGACCGAGTGGGCGGCGGATGCAGAGCCGATGTCCGGGAAGCTGGCGATCGCTGCAGCAGGGCGTCGAGGCGACGGACACACAAAGATGCTGCCGGAGGGGGGCAGAAAGTGCGAGTGCGGCTCAGCAAGCAGTGGAGATGTAGAGAGGCGAAGACGACTGTGTCATAGCAGTAAGCAAAGGGCGAAAGGCAGAGGCAAACCCAAAACAAGACCATAAACAGACGAGGACGCAAGAGAAGCAGGTGTTAGGCAGGAAGAGCGCCCCACGCCCAACAGGCACCAGGCAGACAGGGACAGGTCGGGTGAACAAAGGCGGCCGGCGGGTTGGACGCGGGGGAACTCGCCGGTTGGGTGCTGGGGCTGCGTGGCTGGCACTGCGCACAATACAGGACATTTACAGTATGACAGCTTGGATGCGTGCACGGCAGACGGCAGTCGTGCGAGTCCTACAATGTGATCCAGGCAGCTGCGGCAGCACGTGTCTGCGCAGCACGTGTCCCGACGGCGGTCGGGTGACCAGGCGAGGGATGCTGGAGGAAGGAGACGCGCAGTGACGCAAGAGGCAGGCGCGGTTGAGATAAGCGGCAGCCTTGCGGCTCGGCTGCTGCCCAGCATCCATGGCACAGGAGGGCCCGCCCACGGTCTGGCTGCCTCGACGTGGCGGCCGCTCTGGGCTTGTTGCGTGCATACGAGACTGCGAGACGAGTGCGTGGCCCGCCGATGCGGTATGATGCGTCTGAATGCACTCTTGTGCTTGTGCTCTATCTGCTCTGCTTGTAATACGTCGTATCTGCCTCTCCGACTGCGCTCTGATAAGGGATAGACAAATCGGGCTTCTATTACATAATCAAACGACACGCTAGCTATGCAAAGAGATGGAAAGGAAACGCTGGCTCGCCGGCCTTGTGACTACGGGCGGCGGCATAGCAGATCGCCGGCCACACACGCTCGAGCGCAGCCTACCGGCCCGGTCGCGGCGGCTCGTCGTCTTCGGAGTCGTCCATGAAACCCTGCTCGAGGCTGGAGGCAGTTAGCGGACTGGGCAGGAAACGACCGAGCCAAATCAGGAGAAAAAAGAGGAGGGAGAGCATACTCTCGACTCAGACGGCTCGTATTGTAGGCTCCTGGTATGCCGGCGCGCGGCAGCCTCTCGGGGCCGGCGCGCGGCATGGCACCGAGCTCCTCGCCGGCCTCTTCGCCGACGACGAAGCCGTGGCGGTTGGTGATGATGTCATCTTCGCTCTCCTCCTCGTCCGACAGAAACTCGACGCCGTTGCTGATGGACACGCCGCCGAGCAGACCGCCGATGGCGCTGCTGGCGATGCCAAAGTCACCCGCGGCGACGCGCTCGCGCAGGCGCTCGCGCCAGGCGGAGGGCACGAGGAAGCGGCCGAGGGCGGACTGGACGCGATGGCGGAACGAGGAGGTGCTGGTGGCGATGGACTCGAGGGGGAGGTAGTGGCTGTAGCGGTTGCGCCACTGCTGCCAGGCGGGAATGAGGACGAAGGTGAGGGCAGCGTAGACGGCGAAGGCGATGGCGGCGGGGACGACGATGGTCTGGAGAAGTCAGCTGTGGTGCACGGCGTCCGGCATCAGGCCGCCTCGGTCTGTCGTCTCGGCATCCGCCTTGTCCTCCGCCTCCGTTCCTCTACCCCGTACTCGTCTCCGTACTCCGTGTCTTTCCCGTCTCCTGTTCCTGCCACCCACCTTGACGACCGAGAGCATTCCTCCCATGTTGGCGGCGTCGGCGTAGCAGAGAGGCCTCAGAGCATGGCGGTTTGCGAGTTCTGTGCGCGCTCGTGCGTGCTCGCCGCTTCTGCAGTTCCGCCGAGATGCGGCGCGTCGTCCGTAAATTCGGGATGCTGACGACGACGACGGCGTATGCCGTAGCGTGAGATAAATGGGGTGCGGCGCCACGCGCGCAAGCCACATCTGCCAAGTAGAGTACGAACTGCGCGCGACCGAGCGCCCCATCAAGCGCATTGTGATCAGCGCCGTGCGTGGGCTCCATACTTTATCAAAGTGGACGGAGTCTCGCACCGGAGGCAGTCACGGCCGAATCCCACCTTCCCTTCCCCTCCTATGCGTGCACTGTGCCCGCTATCGTCAGACTGTGTGAGAAGACGACGAGGCGTTGCTCGTACTCTCACCAATTTGCATCTCGTACGAAGTGCTTCTGTACGAAGATCTACTCGTATGTGGTCGTAAGATTCCGTACACTCGTAGCGCACAGACGCGTCGCCCCTTGCCCGCCGTGTTCCGGGCTTCCGCTGGGCTTCTTCAGCACGAAATTAGACTACTCGTATTCTCGTCGTCCGTCGGGCCACTGCAACGGCCACTACAAAAATAAATACGGGCTAGCGAGGGTCGTTATATTACGGCAATTAGCAGTGCCAGTGCGAGCAGCACCGTTGCCAGTGCCTCCTTCCGCCATCGGGCGAGCACAGTGCACACACGGTGCCACGCTGAAACGCGACAGCGCCGTTCCTGGCGCACTGCCGGCGGGCATCGCCAATGGAGGGCCGGCGGCAGCAGAGGCACGGTGAATGGCACAGCCAAGCGGACCAGCACCGCTGCCGCCCAGACGCGGAAGGCTGGCCACTGGCCACGCCGTACGAGTATTGCGCCGAGAGGCCGCGCCGCGGCGACGCGGCGGCAGGCCGTGCCAATATGCAGGGACGACGGCGCACGGCAGGCGTGGCCTGATCGGGACTAGTGCGGTAACCCCAGCGCGGTGACAGTGACGCTGGAATCAAAGTGGCCCCTGAGCTGCATTTGCTGCTCCGTCCGGATCGATCAAAGGCAGAGCGAGAAGAAGGAGTCCAGGGGTTCTGGACGTGCTAATCCTGTTTCAGCAGCCTTCAGGACCAGGGCCAAGGGCAAACGGGCAGACGACCGAGCGAGACCCTCCTCCAGCCGCTTCCGTGCGCGTCTTTTCGATTCCGAGACGACGCCGCATCGCCATCTGCCTGCCTCTGCCATCGCCATCGCCATCGCCACCACGGCCTCACGACTGCGGCTGTCGAGCGAGCGACGATACGAGAGCGAGAAGCGAGCGGCCTGCTGCCTGCTGCCTGCGACCTGCTGCCTGCGACCCGGCTTCCGCAGAGGGACGGCCTGACGCCGACGTCGCCTCGAAGTGGGCGCTTTTGCCGCTTTTGCCATTTTCGCCATTTTCGACGAACTGACACTTTCGACGCCGCGTTCGACCTCTGCCCGTCTCGACACCTGGCCTCTACGGCGTACCACGCGCGGCCAGCCCCAGGTGCGTCTAGAACGCCGACGGTCTGCGGCAACCCCCTCCCCCATGCTGCTCGGCTCCCGCGGCTGTCGCCTCATCTTCATGCTGACCGGCCTGCGTGTTCATGCAGACCCATCGCCACGCCTTGCCCCGGCTCGTCGACGCCTTGCTCGGTAGCGGTGCTTCCACCGCCGTCACCCTATTGCAAAGTACCCGGACAAGTACTTTGTACCTCGCGCGTCTTTCTCTTGCGGCCCAGCCCAGGATGCGATCCGCCTGCTGAGACACCGCACATCCACCACGCAGAGCCGCCATTCCCCTTCCTCGACACGAACGTGTCCGCGGCGTCCGATCGACCGCTGCGACGCCTGCTCACAGTCTTGCTGTCTCGCCGTGCCGTCGCTGCCAAGTACTCGTGCAGAGCCGACTGCCCGCACCGCAGACCTGTTTCACCCCGTCGCCGGCCGCGATCGCCCGCCCACCCCCTCCCCCTCCTCGTCCGCCGTCAGCCGTCTGGCTTTCTGGCCCTGCGGCCCTCTGCATCCGGCCTCTGCGTGGACGAGACACGCCTGCGCGCCAGAGTGCACGCCCACCGACACCCGCCAGCGCCTGAGCGCTTGACCGCCTCGACCGCCTCGCCCGCCTCGCCGTCTGCCGTCTGCCGTCCCGACACTGCCCGCCATGGCCGACAAGTCTCGGCAGGCCTCGACGGGCAAGCCATCCTTCTTCTCGCGCGTCAAGCACAAGTCCGACCGCCGCAACACCAGCGACGAGGGCAGGTTCCTCGGCCCGCTCGATCTCGACAGCGCCAGCACCAGCGCCTCGGCTACCGGCTCGCGCTCCTCGCGCCACTCCCACAACCGCGACTCGTCCATCGTCTCCATCGACCGCCCCAACACCCCCGAGTCCGGCCTCAACATGATGGCCGGCGTCATGACCACCATTCCCTACGACAGCGTCCCCAACGACCGCCGCTCCCCCGGCCACGCCGACTACGCCAAGATCGGCCCCGGCCCCGGCCTTGCCCCCGACTCCAACTACCTCCGCAGTCCCCTGCCGCACCACCTCAACAAGGCCACCAGCGACTTCCACCAGTACCCGACCTTTGATGCCGCCTCACCCACCGCTACCGCCGCCGTCGTCACCTCCATGTACGGAGCCGCCCCCGGCGCCCACCTCTCCCGCCCGCCGCCCGGCGTCTCCAACCTCACCATGGCCTCGACCGGCCGCCAGACCCAGCTCCAGCAATGGGGTCCTGCGCGCGACAGCAACATGACCGGCTCCAACAGCTCGCGCTACAATTCGTACGCGCCGTCGACGCACCGCAACTCTGGCGACCACGCGAGCATCTTTTCTAGTATGTGATATCCGTCTCGTCTCTCGTTTCTTCTCTCTGGACTCTTCTCTTGTCTCGTCTTTGTCTCCTGTCTCCTGTCTCCTGTTGGTCGTCTGCTCACCGTTCAGCCGCACTTCCCAGCGCCTCCTCCCAGAGCTCCTACTCGTCGCACCGCGAGTCGAACCGCCTCACCAAGTTTCCGCCTGGCGCACCACCGCCCACTGCCGACGGCTTCGCCCTGTCGAAGCCCGAGGACGACGTCATGATCGAGCAGATGTTCCTCTCTCTCATGCAGAAGCGCGGGTGGCTCAACCTCCCCGAGCAGGCCCGCCGCCAGATGACCGCCTATCCGCCCGCGAAGAAATGGACGCTCATCTACCAGGACCGTCTGACCGAGTGGCAGGGCGAGCAGCGCCGCCGCCAGACCGCCCGTCCTGGCCAGTACCAGAACTTTGACGTCACCACCTACTCCGACGAGGAGGGCTCGCCCGAGTGGTACGTCCGCAAGGTCATGGAGAACAGCCTCGACACCAAGCACCTCGGCAGCCTCGAGGTCAACCTGCGCACCCAGCAGATCGGCTGGGTCAAGCGCTTCATCGAGTGCCAGGGCCAGGTCGCCCTGACCAACGTCCTCCTCAAGATCAACCGCAAGACGGCCCGTGGGCCGACCGTCCCCGACACCGGCAAGGGCGACAAGGACCTCGAGCGCGAATATGACATTGTCAAGTGTCTCAAGGCGCTGATGAACAACAAGTTTGGCGCCGACGATGCCCTCGCCCACCAGCAGGTCCTCGTCGCCCTGTGCATGTCGCTCATCTCGCCGCGCCTGTCGACCCGGAAGCTGGTGAGCGAAGTCCTCACCTTCTTGTCGCACTGGGGCAATGGCGAGGGCCACCTCAAGGTCATCCAGGCCATGGACAGCGTCAAGAGCCAGCAGGGCGAGAACGGCCGCTTCGACGCCTGGATGCGCATCATCGAGGTCACCGTCGACGGCCGCGGCAAGATGGGCAGTCTGGTCGGCGCCAGCGAAGAGGTGCGCAGCGGTGGCATCGGCATGGAGAACCTGCTCATGGAGTACGCCGTGGCCACCCTGATCCTCATCAACATGCTTGTCGACGCCCCGGAGCGCGACCTCCAGCTGCGGCTGCACATCCGCGCCCAGTTCAACGCTTGCGGCATCAAGCGTGTGCTCGCCAAGATGGAGGCCTTTCAGTACGACCTCATCGACAAGCAGATCGAGCACTTCCGCACCAACGAGGCCATTGACTATGAAGACATGCTCGAGCGCGACAACAGCAGCGTCAAGGACAGCGTCGAGGGCGAGGTCAAGGATCTCAACGACCCTGTGCAGATTGTCGACGCCATTCAGCAGCGGCTCGTCGGCTCCAAGACGCAGGACTACTTCGTGTCCGCCCTGCAGCACTTGCTGCTCATGCGCGACAATGAGGGCGAGGAGCGTCTGCGTCTCTTCCAGCTGGTCGACTCCATGATCAGCTATGTTGCCATGGACCGGCGCCTGCCGGACATGGACCTCAAGCAAAGCCTCAACTTTACCGTCCAGAACCTGCTCGACAAGCTGCACACCGATTCGGAGGCGCGCCAGGCTCTGGACGAGGCCCTCGAGGGCCGCCAGATTGCCGAGGCGGCCATGGCCGAGCGCGACGAGATGAAGGCCCGCCTCGAGCTCGGAGCCGACGGGCTCGTGGCCAAGATGCAGAAGCAGCTGGACGAGCAGACGCGCTTCATCGAGGCCCAGCGGCGCCAGGCGGATGCGCTCAAGGCGGAGATTGAGAGCGTGCAGACACTGCGCGCCAAGGAGGCTCAGCGCAACGAGCTGGAGACGCGCGAGTTGTACCTCATGCTGCGCGACGCCCAGGACGTGGCCGCGTCCAATGCTGCCGCCAAGGCGAACGCAACGGGCAAGCTGGCGGGCGAGGACCCGGTGCGCATGCAGGGCATTCTGGACCGCGAGAGGCTTATGGAGCGCCTGCGCATGCAGATCGAGCGCCAGAAGACCCAGTACAAGCTGGAGGGCCGCGTCTGGGGCGACGCCGCGGGCCCGTCCGACCGTCTGCGCGCGCTGCGCGAGGAGATGGAGGGCTACAATGGCGAGAGTTTCGAGAGCGGCAGCGAAGGCCTCCTCGGCGTGCCCGAGGGCGGTCTGGGGACGATGAGTGTGCTGGGCAGCGTCCACCGCCAGACCAAGATGGGCCGCCGGCCCGTCGGCGGAGGCGCGAACGGGGGCCGGGACGGCAGAGATCGTGAAGACGGCGACGACGGCGAGGACGACGACGGTCGCGAGGGCGGCGAGAGCGGCGATGGTGGTGCCGCTGGCGAGGGGGACGACGGCGACGTCGTGTACGAGAAGCCGCGCATGGTCGCGATCCGGCGGCCCGTCATCGACTCGAAGCAGCAGAACGGCCTCATCAGCGAGATTGCCGGCAAGGTCAAGCGGTACGACGGCAGCGACTCGGAAGACGGCGACGGCGTCACGACGGGCCCATCGCACCCGAGCCTCGAGTCGGAGTCGCCGCTCACGCCCAGCGAGAGCGATGCGCCGACGATCCAGATCACGGACGTGTCTGCGTCCACGGACGCGGCACCGCCGCCACCGCCGCCACCCCCGCCCCCGCCGATGCCCGGAATGCTGCCGGGTGCGCCGCCTCCGCCGCCTCCGCCTCCACCACCTCCGATGCCCGGCCAGCTGTCGGGCGCGCCACCACCGCCGCCACCACCACCCCCACCCCCGATGCCTGGCATGCTGCCAGGCGCGCCTCCGCCTCCGCCGCCTCCGCCGATGCCCGGCATGCTTCCGGGTGCACCGCCGCCGCCACCGCCACCGATGCCGGGCTCGATGTCCGGGCACTTCTTGTCCAAGCAGCCGACGTTTGGGCCGGTATCGTCGTCCGTGGGCTTGCCGGTTGTGCGGCCCAAGAAGAAGCTCAAGGCGCTGCATTGGGAGAAGGTCGACGAGACGATCACGACACACTGGGCGGCACATACGCCGTCGGCCGAGGAGCGCGAAGAGAAGTATCTGGAGCTTAGCCGTAAGGGCATTCTCGACGAGGTCGAGAAGCTCTTCATGGCGAAGGAGACGAAGATGATCGGCGGCGGCGGCGGCAAGAAGGACGACAAGAAGCAGATCATCTCCACGGATCTGCGCAAGGCATTTGGTATGTGTTTCGACCCGACGCCATTTTTCCATGCAAGATTCGTAGACTAACGTGCACAGAAATTGCTTTTGCCAAGTTCTCGCAGTTTCCGGTGGAAAAGGTGGCGCAGATGATTATCCACTGCGACAAGGAGGTGCTCGACAACCCGGTGGTGATGGAGTTTCTGCAAAAGGACGATCTCTGCAACATTCCGGACAACTTGTCCAAGATGCTGGCGCCGTACAGCAAGGACTGGACGGGCCCGCGGGCCGCGGAGGAGGCGCGCGAGATGGACCCTGCGGAGCTCACGCGACAAGACCAGATCTTTTTGTTTACGGCGTACGAGCTGCACCACTACTGGAAGAGCCGGGTGCGGGCGCTGGCGCTGACGCGCAGCTTTGAGCCGGACTACGACGAGATCATGCAGAGCATCCGGCAGGTGGTGGCGGTGTCGGAGTCGATCCGCGACTCGGTGTCGCTGATGAACGTGCTGGGGCTGATCCTGGACATTGGCAACTACATGAACGACGCGAACAAGCAGGCGCGGGGCTTCAAGCTGAGCTCGCTGGCGCGGCTGGGCATGGTCAAGGACGACAAGAACGAGTCGACGCTGGCGGACCTGGTGGAGCGGATCGTGCGGCAGCAGTACCCGGAGTGGGAGGCGTTCTCCAACGAGATTGCGGGCGTGATGACGGTGCAGAAGATCAACATTGAGCAGCTGCAGTCGGACGCGAAAAAGTACATTATCAACATCAACAGCGTGCAGCGGTCGTTTGACAGCGGCAACCTGTCGGACCCGAAGAAGTTCCACCCGCAGGACCGCGTGGCGCAGGTGGTGCTGCCGTGCATGAAGGAGGCGCGGCGCAAGGCGGAGCAGATGGAGCTGTACCTGGCGGAGATGGTGCGGACGTACGACGATATCATGGCGTTCTACGGCGAGGACCCGCGCGACGAGAACGCGCGGCGGGACTTTTTTGCGAAGCTGGCGCTCTTCATCATGGAGTGGAAGAAGTCGCACGAGAAGAACGTGCAGTACGAGGAGATGCGGCGGCGCAACGAGGCGAGCATGAAGCGCAAGCACGCGGCGCAGCTCAAGGCGTCGGGCGGCGCCAACAGCGAGATGGCCGGCCTGCCGAGCCCGACGAGCGCCGGCGCCATGGACAGCCTGCTGGAGAAGCTGCGGGCGGCGGCGCCGCAGACGCGCGACCAGCGGGACCGGCGGCGCCGCGCGCGGCTCAAGGACCGGCACCAGGTGCGCATCGCCTCGGGCCAGAAGGTGCCCGACGTCGGGGAGAAGCCGGCGGCCGAAGCCGGCGCCGGCCCGCGCAGCGCCGAGGTCGACGCGTCCGCCAGCGGCGGCGGCGGCGCCACCACGACGGCGGGCGACGGCACGGCGGCCGGCAGCGTCGCCAGCCTGCTCAGCCCGGCGCTGTCGTCGCCCAAGGAGGGCGGCGACGACGACGACGTGGCGGCCCGCGCAGCGCTGCTGCTGCAGGGCATGCGCGGCGGCGACGCGGACGACGACGACGAGAAGCGCGAGAGCCTGCGCAAGGCGCGGCGGCAGACGGCGGAGGACGAGCGGCGGGCCCGACGCCGGCGGCGCGAGCGCACCAACTCGGTGGCCGGGGACGAAGCAGCGCCGCCGCCGGCAGCCGCCACGGACGCCGGTGCAGCGGACGACCGCAGCGTGGATGTGCCGGCGACGGTGCCGGAAGTGGAGGCGGAGAGCCACGCCGAGCCGGCGGCGGCAGCGACAGCGGCAGCGGCAGCGGAGGTGACAGCGGAGGCGACAGCGGAGGCAACAGCGGAGGCGGCGCCATAGCAGGGACGCCGGGCGAGCGGGTGTATAATACGGGAGGATACGGCAACGAAAAAAGGGCAACGAAGCGGGCGGAGGATCGGCGACGCTGGGGCTCTTTGATCTACGCATTTCTGTTTGGACTGGATATTGGACACTGAAGGGCCGGGAGAGGCGGGAGAGGCGAGGCAGAGGCAGCAGCGTCGGGAGACAGCAGCGGCACGGCGGGCGGAAAGGGCCTTCCGGGCGCTGTGTCGGCACGCATTCAGGGCAAATAGGAAGAGTTGCTCAAGGCAGCTGCTTTGGGTTCATCGTGATCTGCCTTGTGAGTTGGCTCGCATTCCGTATGCGCATTCCGCATCCGTTGATCCTGTTCCTGTTTTCCGCGCATTCCCATGTCCGTAAGCAATCTGTACTCCGTCTGTCGTCCGGTCTGTCCGGCTCACGTCCGCGCCCGGCTCCGGCTGCGGCTGCGGTGCCGTCGCGGGCTGCGGCTGCGGCTGCGGCGCGGACGATCGCGGTCGTCGTCGCGGTCGCGGCCCGGGATGCCGTCGGCGAGCCGGCCCGGCGCCTGCGGATATGTGTCGCGGCGGCGCCGCCGCGTGCGGCTGCGGTCGCGGTGGCGGTCGTCGTCGCGGCGCGGCTGGTCGGGCCGGTGGCGGCCGCGCTCGCGCCGGCCGTCGGGGTCGTCGCGCGGCCGGTGGCGGGCACTGTCGCGGTCGCGGTCGGCGTCGCGGAGCTCCTCGTCGTGGCGGCGGCGCTCTCGGTCGCGGCGGCGGCCCCGGTCGCGGCTGCGGTCATCTCTGTCGGTTCGGTCTCGGTCGGTTCTGTCGTTTCGGTCGGTTCGCTCGGTTCGCTCGTGGTCCCGATCCCGGTCGCGCCGCTGCCGGCGCTCGTCGGGCGCCACCCGCATCGGCCCTGACACGGCCACGGCGTTGGCGCCGGTCACGCCGCCGTCGGCGCCGCCCAAACGCATGCCCGGCGGCAGCCCCAGCGCCAGGGCCATGGCCTCCTCCTCGGCCGCCTTGATGCGCTGCACCTCGGCCTGCCGCGCCGCCTCGGCCGCGGCGTCGGCATCGCCTGGCGCGCCGCCCGCGCTGTCGTCCTTGGCCTTGGCGTACCACGTCAGATCGCGGCCCTTTTGCCATCGGCCGACGGGCGCCATCACGCTGTGGCCGAGATAGTTCTCGCGGTGCGTCGACGTGGCGATCTCCTCCCAGGAGGCGCTGGTGCCGCCGCCACGGGAGCCCTTCTTGCGGACGGTGGACACGAGATCCATGATGGCGGTGCGCAGGGCGTTGTGCAGCTGTGCGTCTGGCAGCGCGTGTTCGTGAAGCTCGATCGGCAGTATTCAGTATTGCCGTCAGAAACAGGCTTAGGCTCGGGCGGTTTTGCCCAAGATGCATGACTAAGCTCTTATCGCTTATCGCGGCAGGCGGTCGCGCGCCGGCGCATCCATCGAGATCTGGCGATTGCCGCATCGACACGCGCACGCATGGCTTCGTCGCCGGCACCATTGCGCAGTCATGTCGTGGAAGACGCTCGACGAGCTCCAATGGAGCGACCCGATGGCGGCCGAGGAGATGCAGGGCATCCACTCCAACTCGGTGCTCTTCTACTTCATGCGGTCGCCGTACTTTGACAAGACGAGCAACAACAACACGGTCTACAACCAGGCGCTGCACAACGCCAGCATGTTTCCGATCCTGGAGACGCGCGACCGGTTCGAGGAGTTTCTGCGCAGCATGTCGGGCGTCGAGTACATTGTGCACCAGGCGCCGGCGGAGATGGCGCCGGGCACCGGCACCGGCGTGTGGGTGATCCGCAAGCAGCTGCGGCGGAAGCGCAACGACGGCCAGCCGGACGACCTGACCGTGTACGCGGACTACTTTGTGGTGGGCTACAATGTGTACCAGGCGCCGACGCTGGGCGACATTCTGAGCTCACGGATAGTGAGTGCAAGACAGGGACCGAAGCAACATGCCGACGGGAGAAGCAAGCTAACAAGCCAGACAGCCATGGCCGTGTCGCTGAGCAAGGCCTTTCCGCTCATGGACAGCATGCAGACGTGGTCGCCGGCGCGCGGCCACGTGTACGAGACGCCCGAGGACGCCGACGACTCGTTTGCCGACAGCGACAGCAGTGACGAGGACGAGGACGAGGACGACGCGGAAAAGGACGAAAAAGACGAAAAAGACGAAAAGATGGTGGACGCCGGCAGCGTGGGCCACGCGGCCGGGAGCGCGGCGGCGGCCGGCGACACGCCGCGCGACGACCCGGCGGCGATCGACGCGCGCGCCGCCGAGGAGTCCTACGCCATCCACATGATGTTCGGCGGCGAGTACATGGACGAGCAGCCCGTGTCCGGCCGGCCGGGCGAGTTCCATCTGTCGGCGGCGTCGCGCAAGAACGCGAGCGACGCGGCCGCAGCGGCGGCGGCCGGCACGACGGCCGACGCGGCCGGCAGCAGCAGCAAGACCGCCGGGGCGACGGCGAAAAAGGTGTCGCCGCTCGCGGGCGGCAGCGCCAAGGAGGGCAAGACGGGCAAGGGCGCGGCCACGAAGCCGAAGAAGCGCCGGAGCAAGAGCGGGACGAGCTGATGGCAGTCGCCTGACTCTATTTCTACTTGCGAGAAGCCGAGAATACAAGAAGGTGAATTACAGTCTGTCTATGCCTCCACCTCCCAGCCCTTGCCGGGCACCTTGCGCTGCTTGACCTTGGTGGCCGGCAGCGGCCAGCCGAGGCCGCCCTGGCCGTCGTCGGCGCGCAGGTACGGCACGACCCAGACCTCGCGCTCGCGGCCGTCGGCGCTGAGCGCGGTCTCCTTGATGGGCTTGCCGTAGTGGAGCAGCGGCGTGCCGCGCGCGAGGGCGACGAGCTGCCGCGGCGAGACGTCGGTCAGCGTGCGCATGCGCACCTTGGGCGGCGGCGCGGGCGTGCCGTCGTCGCGCAGCGGCCGGGCGACGGCGCGCTGCAGATGGGCGTACACGACGTAGACGGGGCACTCGGCGGCCGTGAGGGCCGCGAGCGGCGACGCGGGGTGGATGTAGACGAGGCCGGCGTCGTCGGTGTCGGCCAGCGGCACGAGCGGCAGGTAGGGCACCTCGATGGCGCGGCGCGGCGCGCGCAGGTCGGCGGGCGGGCTCGGCGCGGCGTCGGCGCGGATGGCGACGCGGTCGACGAAGCCGGCGGCGACCATCTGCTTGAGCAGCGCGACCTGGACGTCGGACGGCGGCGGCAGTTGCTCCGCGAAGGCGAGGCCGGCCAGCGCCGGCAGGCTCGCGCGCAGCACCTCGGTGAGCTGGCGCCGCATCTTGGTGATCTCGCGCAGCGGCTTGGCCAGCACAAAGTGGCTGCGGCACCAGGCGTCGGCCGCGGCCGCCGGCGTCTCGGCGAACTCGGCCACCACCTGCAGCAGCTTGAGCGCGTCCGACCGCGCGTCCGTCGCGCTGAACTGCCGGTGCACGCGCCGGAAGAGCGCCGCCGCCGCGCGCCGCTGCTCGTCCTGCTGGATGTCGGCGGGCGTGCGCAGGCGCGGGGCGTCGGAGTCGGAGTCGTCGGCGTCGGCGTTGGTGTTGCGGTCGCCGGCCTGGCTCGGCCGCACAAAGATGTCGTCCGCCGACAGCGCCGCCACCATGGCCACCACGTACGGCAGACAGCCCTGCACGTGGCCGACGAGCAGGATCTTGGCGAAGCGCGGCGACAGCGGGAACGTGGCCATGAGCTGGCCGACGGCGGTGATGCGGCCGGCCGGCGAGAGCGCGCCGAGGTACTGCAGCAGCTTCTCGGCCGTCGCCAGGCTGCGGCGGTCCGGCGGCGTCGGGAACGGGAACCGGTCGATGCTCGGCACGTTCATGGCCTTGAGCTGCAGCACGACGCCCTCGATGGGCATGCGCAGCACCTCCGGGTCGGCAAACGCCGGGAAGTGCTCCTCGTACAGCGCCGACGAGTAGAGCCGGTAGCAGTGGCCCGGCCCCGTGCGCCCGGCCCGGCCGCTGCGCTGCTCCGCGCTCGCCTTGCTGATCCAGCCGACCTCGAAGCTCTGCACGCCCGTCGTGCGGTTGTACTTGCGCTCCTTGGCCCGGCCGCAGTCGAAGACGTAGCGCACGCCCGGGATCGTCAGGCTCGTCTCCGCCACGTTCGTCGCCAGGATCACCTGCCGGCAGCCCGCCGGCGCCGCCGCAAACACCCGCTGCTGCTCGCGCGTCGGCAGCTTCGAGTACAGCGTCAGCACGTTCATGCGCAGCGGCCCCGTGCCCTGCTCGCCGTCCGCGACCGCGAACTCGTCCTCGGCCGGCGTGTCGTCCGCGTCCGCGTCCTCCCCCTCGTACGAGCCCAGCGCCGCCTCCCCGTCCGCGTTTCCGTCCGCGTCCGCGCCAAAGGCCACGTCCTCCGCCTCCAGCGGCAGCTCGCGCGCCGACAGCCGCACCCGCGGCCCCGCGGCCGTGTCGAGCCCGTTGACCTCGAGCCGCAGGCGCGTGGCCAGGCGCTGGATCTCGTCCTCGCCCGTCAGGAAGACGAGGAAGCTGCCGGGCGGCAGCTGGCGGTGGCCGCGGCAGATCTTGCGGAAGGCCTCCTCGACGTAGTCGTACTTGGTCGTGCGCGCAAAGTGCACCGTCACCGGGAACTGGCGGCCCTCGATGCTGATGACGCGCGGCGGCGCCGGGAAGAGACGCGCGTTGCACGTCAGGTCCTCGATCTGCAGCGTCGCCGACATGATGATGAGCTTGAGCGGCGGCAGCGCCGCGCGCGCCGGGTCGCGCGCGTTCCAGTCCCGCCGCATCGTGTTCGCCCGGCTCAGGATGCCGACGAGCACGTCCGTGTTGATGCTGCGCTCGTGCGCCTCGTCGACGATGATGGCCGAGTAGCGCGACAGCACAATGTCGTCCGTCAGCTCGCGCAGCAGCACACCGTCCGTCATGAACTTGATCGCCGTGTGCTGGTCCGCCGTGCCCTCGAAGCGGATCTGGTACGCCACCGCGCGCCCGTGGTCGCCCAGCTCCTCGGCCACGCGCCTGGCCATGCTCACCGCCGCCACCCGTCGCGGCTGCGTCACGCCGATCAGGCCCGGCGTCGGCGAGCCCGGCGACCCGTAGCCGGCCTCGTACAGGAACTGCGGCACCTGCGTCGTCTTGCCCGACCCCGTGCCGCCCGAGATCACCACCACGTCGTGGTTGTGGATCGCCTCCATGATCTGCTGCTCCTCCGCCACCACCGGCAGCTTCAGCCGCGCCGCTTCCACCTCCGCCGTCCGCGTCACCTGCACGTTGAACGTCTTGCGCGCCGTGTTCGTCGACGGCAGCAGCTCTGCCGGCAGCGGCTCTTCCTCGACCGCCCGCGGCGCAAAGTTGTCCGGCTTCGGGATCGCCAGGAGCCCGCCGGCCTCCGAGCTCGTCGTCGGCGCGAATCCCAGTGCGTCGTTTCGTTGTTGCATGGCCCAGGCCTTGAAGCCAGACGTTTGCGGCTTGTCGTCGCTGTCACTGTTGCTGGTGTCACTGTTGCTGGTGTCACTGTCGCTGCTTTCGTCGTCGTCGTCCTCGCTGTCATTGTCCTCCTTTCCAGTCTTCCTCCCCTCGTCATCGTTATCGTCCTCCTTTCCAGTCTTCCTCCCCTCGTCCTCGTCCTCTTCTCCATTCTTGCTCCCCTCGTCTTCCCCGCCCGAGAACCCGCTCCACTCGTCATCGTCTACACCTGTCGTCGTGTGTATCTCAAAGCGGTCGTGCACTTGTTCCACCTGGTACTTGGACTTGACGCCGCCACGCTTCTGGCGCTTCTGCAGCACCGGCCTGCCGTCTTCGCCCACCTCCAGCGGCCGCTTCAGGCCGGACCCGAGTGCCGACGTCGACGGGGCTCCGCCAAAGAGCGAGCTGGCGCCGCCGAAGAGCGCGCTGGCCGGTGCTGCGGCTGTGGCGTGCAGCGCCGGCGGTGGTGCGGCCGTTTGTGCCGTTTGTGCCGTTTCTTCTGCGTGTATGTCATCGTCGTCCGACGATGAGCCGGATTCGTCCGACTCGTCGCGGACCCGGCCGTCGGCCTCCTGCTTCAGGCGCTCGGCGTTGCGGCGCCGCTTGCCCTTGCCGAGGCTCTTACTGCTCTCGAAGAGCGACGTGTCCATGCTCTTGGCGGCCAGGCGGTCGTAGAGCGCGCGGTTCTCGTCCTTGCGCAGCTTCGTCTCAATGTACTTTTCGAGGCGCTTGGCCTTTTTGGCGCTCATCTGGGGCTGGGCTGCCCGCAGCTCCGCGCGCATGCGGGCCTTCTTCTCGTTGCGCTCGCGCACCTCCTGCGGCAGAATCTCGGCCCGGTTGCTGTCGACGGGCGCGGCCGGGGCCGGCTCGCCGGGCGCTGCGGCGCCGCCCTCGCCATTCTGGTGCGCTTTGGTGAGGCGGGCAATCTTCTTGTGCTTGCGCTCGCGCGGCACAAACTTTTTCGGCGGCGGCATGGCGACAGGGTCAGCCACAGGATGCGTAACAGCAAACAGGGAAACAGGGAAACAGGGAACAGGAAAACAGGAAAACGAAAAGCGCGCGTGTAGTGCTGCCGCAGCCCTTCCCTCTGTCGAGTGGTGGCCGTCTGGGTTATCATTATCGGCCTCGAACTTTTCTGCTTTTTTGCTTTATCGATTGGACTTTTCAGTGGGTCCCGCCAGAAGGCTGGCCAATGGGCCGGGAGCGAACGGTGGAGACTTGTTCGTGCCAAGTATGCTCGTAAGCGGGCCCGGCCCGTCTTATCGGCTTATCCAACTTCAACTTCACCTCGAGCTGTCCGCACAAACGCAGCACACAGGACGTCGACGCGACGCGCGCACACGACTTGCACGACCGACGCGAACGATGGCTACGCTCGCAGAGACGGCCGAGACGGCGGCACACGCAGCCCCGTTCCCGGCGCCCTCGACCAAGGTGTCGGGCACAGTCCACGGCGTCGCCACGGAGGCGGAGGTCGTCTACTTTGCCGACAAGATCATGGTGCTCGTTTCGCAGGGCGGCCGTCTGGCGCAATGGGTGGGTTTCATGGAAGGGGCTACGCGACAGGACGTTTGCTGAGCAGCAGATTGAGGTACCGCTCTCGGCGCCGTCAGCGGCGTCCGTCGACGCAGCGCTGCCGGCCGGGCTCCGGGGCAGCGGCGGCGGCGGCGACGACGACAGCGCCCGAGACAAGGCAGCAGCGAGCCTGCTGCCGGCTACGCACCTCACGCCGCGGACACTGCTAGGGGCGGGCGGGGCCGCGCGCGAGACGTTTGGCCAGCTCGTGGCCGCGCAGATCGGCAGCGTCCTGACGCTGCGGGACGCGGATGAGAAGCGGACGCTGCTGCTCGGGATCGGCCTCGACCCGGGCCAGGATGTCGGGCAAGGTGGCGACGTAGCGCAGTCGCAGGCCATCTACTTTGACGTGGTCAATCTCGTGCAAAAGGCCCTGTAACGACGGGGCCGGTCCGTCGATGCGCGACACGTTCAATCGCGAGGGATGCCGTGTATATCTGTCTCTCGGATACTGCCTCAAATAGGACAGATCCAATCGGCAGTGCAGCCGTACCGGCGGTAGCATGCCGCTGTTGACTGTCTTTATCTGCTGATGTCTGTTTTCGCCAGCTATAAGCTCTTTTCGTGTCCACTTTATTGTCCTCATATTGTCTCGTGTACTTTGTTGTCCTCCTATTGTCTCGTGTCCTCCACTATCTTGTATTGCCTCATGTTGTCCCGTATCCCATGTACATCGGCACCCCTTGTGCCTCTTTCCGCCCTCTCGTATCGGCACTTGCCAAGATGGCATCGGTCGGAGAGTGCATGCCTGAGGCAAATCCTACGGGATTCCTCTCTAGCTCCCGTTCCAGCCCGCACCGGGCCAGATCGGACCAGCGCCATCGCGTCGTAGTAGCTACCTCCGAGCCAAATCCGCGATTACGTCGCAGGCTGTGTCATTCGATTTGTTGTCCATTCCGCAAATAGACGGCGTTCACTTCGGTACCGCCTGATCTGCTGCCGTTGCCCAGCTGCCGGCAGATCGTCCATCGGGCCCGAGCAAAGCAAGAGCTGATGGTATGCCACCCGTGACATCTCGTCACGAGACATCTCGTCCCGAACTGGCCAGGAACCATACCACAGGTGCACAGATGCACTGCGGTGATCCGTACAAAGTATTACTGCGCGCTCTCTGCGCTCCGTGCGCTCCGTACCTCCGCGGCGAGCCCCGCTCGCGCTTCCCCACATCGCAACGGCATGGCACGAGTTCGAGCTCGAGTCCTCAGCGCTAGCCCGAAGCGGAAAGGCGATGCCGAGCGACCACCGACACATCTCCGGCCGCGCAGCGCCGCACGCGCGACGCAACCCGGACGCGCGCATTGTCTTGCACGGGGTACCGCCGCGGTCCAGAGGGGAAAGACGATCCGCGGCGCCTGGCGAGGTCGCCTGCCGCGCCCCTCGCGCCCTCGCACCCTCGCGCTGACGCCATACCTTGTAGACACTGCCGGCGGCGGCAGCGAGTCGGAAGCATCGTGGCGGCTGTGTGTGTGTGTGTGTGTGCGTGTGCGTGTGCGTGTGCGTGTGCGTGTGCTTGTGTGCGTCTCTTCGTCTGTCAGTAGAGATCTGTCTGTCGAGTATCTATGTCCGTGTATCTGTCCGCCGGGCTGCATCCCGCCGTCCATTACGTAATCACGACGTCACGTCCCGCATCCACGCATCGAGAGCTGCGATCAACGGCACAGCCGCAACAGGCCACGCATGTCGGTGCTGTCCTCGCCGACGGGCGCCGGCATGGCTGGGACGCGACAGCCGCTGTCCAGCCAGAGGCGACTAACACGCGAACCCACCGCTTCGAGCTGTCGAGTATCACGGAGTAATGCCCGGGAGACGAGCCATGGATCCAGTTCTCCGTACTCGAGTCGATAGAACGAGTACTCGTACGGAGAACTGGACTCGAGTACGAGCACTGCGTACCTGTACTAGCCCACTGCAGACGCGCCCGCCGTGGCTCCGCTCCCTTCCCTGCTCCCATTGGGGGCTCCCGCTCCAGCCGGCCGGGATCCTCTCTCCAAGGTAGCTCCGAGCAGCCCAGCCGGCCGGCGATCGAGCAGCCAGCCGACCAGCCGACTAGTCTAAGCGTAAGCTTCACGTCGTAGTCTCGCACTCTGTATTACCCCACATCGCCGTCGCCATCCGATGCCCAGCTGCTGCGCTCTGCTATAAAGCGGGCGGCAGCCCTCATCTGGCCGTCTCGTCTTGCTTCTTGTGTCGTATCGAGCTGTCTATCTCTCACGTCTTCTCTACTTCCTGTCAGCCTACCTCTCAGATCGCCAACATGGTACGTCTCGCCTTTTGTCTCTTTTGTCTCTTTTCCTCTTCCTCTCTTTTCCTATCCTCTCCTCTTCCTCCTTCCTCTCTTCCTCTCCTTTTCCTCCTCTTCCTCTTCCTCCTCTTCTTCCTCTTCCTCTCTTCCTCTCTTCTTTCCTTCCGCCTCCTGTCGTCCACGCTGACTCTCCCAGGTCAAGGTTCTTCTCGTTCTCTACGACGGCGGCCAGCACGCCCTGGACGTAAGTGGCCACTTTCTGCTCCTGCTGTTTCCCGAGATCCGCCCCATGTAGGCCAAGACCGGAAAGAGTGAATGCGGGGTAACACGAGCCGCGCCTTCTCTGGCCTGCTGGGCCATTGGCTTGCCAAGCCGGCTCATCGCATCGTCGTCTCACTTCTCCTTCGCGCCGCTAACCCGCGCAGGTCCCAGAGCTGCTCGGCACGACCGAGAACGAGCTGGGCATCCGCAAGTGGCTCGAGGACCAGGGCCACACTCTCGTGACCACCTCCGACAAGGATGGCGAGAACTCGACCTTTGACAAGGAGCTGGTCGACGCCGAGATCATCATCACCACTCCGTGAGTCTTTGTTTGTGCTTTGTTTGTGCTTCGTTTGTTTTTCGGCTTTTATATTGTTTTCTTCTCCTTCTCCTTCTCCTCCTCCTTCTCCTCCTCCTTGTACTAACCCCCCAGCTTCCACCCCGGCTACCTCACCGCCGAGCGCCTGGCCAAGGCCAAGAAGCTCAAGCTCGCCGTCACCGCCGGCATCGGCTCCGACCATGTCGACCTCAACGCGGCCAACAAGACCAACGGCGGCATCACCGTCGCCGAGGTCACGGGCTCCAACGTGGTGTCCGTCGCCGAGCACGTCGTCATGACCATCCTCGTCCTGGTGCGCAACTTTGTGCCCGCGCACGAGCAGATCCAAGCCGGCGAGTGGGACGTCGCCGGCGCCGCCAAGAACGAGTTCGACCTCGAGGGCAAGGTCGTCGGCACCGTCGCCGTCGGCCGCATCGGCGAGCGCGTCCTGCGCCGCCTCAAGCCCTTTGACTGCAAGGAGCTGCTCTACTACGACTACCAGCCGCTGTCGCCCGAGAAGGAGGCCGAGATCGGCTGCCGCCGCGTCGACACCCTCGAGGAGCTCGTCGCCCAGTGCGACGTCGTCACCATCAACTGCCCGCTGCACGAGAAGACCCGCGGCCTCTTCAACAAGGACCTCATCGCCAAGATGAAGCCCGGCTCCTGGCTCGTCAACACCGCCCGCGGCGCCATCGTCGTCAAGGAGGACGTCGCCGCCGCCCTCGCCACCGGCCACCTGCGCGGCTACGGCGGCGACGTCTGGTTCCCCCAGCCCGCCCCCAAGGACCACGTCCTGCGCTACGCCAAGAACCAGTTCGGCGGCGGCAACGCCATGGTCCCCCACATGTCCGGCACCTCCCTCGACGCCCAGAAGCGCTACGCCGCCGGCACCAAGGCCATCCTCGAGAGCTACCTCTCCGGCAAGTTCGACTACCGCCCCGAGGACCTCATCGTCATCGGCGGCGACTACGCCACCAAGGCCTACGGCCTGCGCGAGAAGAAGTAGGCGCCCATGGTTCTGACCGGCCTGCTAAAAAGACCGGGCCGGAGAAGCCGTGCGAGCAAGCATAGCATCGATCCTCCATCCGCGCATCATCCAGACGGAGAATGCACGAGCACACTTGATTCCCCCTTCTCTACTAGCGGTAACAAAGCACTGCGTCTACAAGAATAAAAAAAGATCAATAAGTTTGCGCCTGTATGAGTAGTAAAGTGTTTGCAGAACTATAACGTTGTAAATGCTTGCTGGGGCACTCGCTCTATACGCGACGGTCGCCGCGACCATGGCGTCAGCAAAGCAACGTCGAGGTGTTTGGCTAGACACAACCCGAGACATGAACCGAAGAGACACCAAGGTATGTATGCTGAATAGTATTACAAGGATCAACGACCACGCGCGCCAGCAGACGACAGAAGCATCGGCGTATCCACGCACAACACCCAACACCCATACAGCCGAAACAACACCGGGAATGAAAGCCACATTAGACCTCATCAACCATACCACGGGCACGCGCCCCTCATGAATTATTTGCCATCACGTCCACGTACCGCCCGGCCTTGCGGCTCTTCTTGGCGCCCGCCTTGCGCGGCCCCGGCGCGCCGAGCAGATCGTCGATGCTGTTGGCCTCGCTGACCGCCGTCGACGGCCGGCTCCCCGGCTGGCTCATGCGGCCCGCGAGACTGACGCTCGACGCCGACCGCATCATCGGCGGCGGCGCCACGCCCAGACTCGACGGGCCCGGCGGGCCGCCCACGTGCTGCGCCGCCGCCGCCGCCAGGTTCGGCACCGACGGCGACGCCCCCAGACCCCGGAGCAGCCGCGGCGGCGCCGGCATGCCCGCGCCGCCCCCACTACCCGGCGTAGTCGACCGCGGCGGCGGTGGCGGCGGCGTCGCCTTGGCCGCCTGCTCCTCCGGGCTCGCGTTCTTGTTCACCCACCGCTTCAGCTCCGGGTCAAAGTAGAAGCTGCTCTTCTCGCCGAGCTTGGCCCGCACCGCCTTGGGCGACTCCGCTCCCGCCTCCTTCTTGCCGCCGAACCACGACCCCAGACCCCAGCCGCCCTTCTTGCTCGCCTTGGCCTTTTCCTCCGCCGCGCGGCGCTCTGTCACAGCTGTCAGCATCATGTCGGCAGGCGTCGACGCTTCCGTTGCAAAGAAACTCACCATCTTCCTCCACCGCCTTCCGGAACCGCTCCTTGTCCTCGCGTTCCTTTTCCTCCTTGGTCTTCTCTGCCGACTTGTTCAGCGCCGGAATGTCGTCATCGTCATTATCCATAAAACTCTTCTTCTTCGGCGCCTCGCCGTCCGGCACCGACGACTCCTCGGCCTCATACGACGGCGCCTCGTAGTTGTAGGGCTGGAACGTCGGAGGCTCGTATCCGCCATGGCCACTGGCACCGCCATTGGCGTGCGCTCCAGAGTCCAACGGTGTCACATCCTTCGCGGCAGGCTCGTCCGACGCTGGCTCATACGACATGGTAAACGACGGTGGCTCGTAGCCATAGGAGGGAGCCTGGTAGCCCGCATCGGCCGCCGGCGTCTGGCTGGCGTTCTGGCTCGCCTCGGGTTGCGCCGCCGCCACCGCCGGCTCGTAGGGCGAGCTGGACGCTGGCTCCTGCGAAGGCGCGTACGGCGTGTACGGGCTGGCGCCCGCCGCCGCGTCGTACGGTGTCGTGGTCAGCGTCGGCTCGGCCTGCGAGATCGGCTGGTAGGACGATTTGCGAGACAGCGTGCCGCGCCCCGAATCCGAGTAGACCGACGCCGGTGGCATGCTGGTCGGTATGCTGAGCGGCGCATAGCTCGAGGCCGGCACGTACGTCGGCGACAGCTCCGACGACGCCCGCGCCGAGTTCGCCTCGGGCGCCGCAATGTCCAGTGAGCGGCGGCCGCCAAACGACGGCTCGTACGGGTTCGACGAGACCGACGACGACAGCGGCGTGTAGCCAGCGTTCGGGTCGTAGGGGCTGATGCCTGCCGCCTGGCCTGCCGCGGCTGCCATGCCGACACCCGGCGCGTAGCGCGAGCTTGCCCGCGTCAGAATTGGCGGCGACGTTAAGCCGTTGGTCATGCTGTAGTTTGGCATCGCCTGGCTGCCTGGGCTGCCTGCGCCGCCCAGGCCGCCAAACATGTCCATGGCCGTGACGCCGCCACCGGCGGATGGCGGCCGGCTGATCGTCGGCGTGCCGCCCGCGAGCCGCGCAAACGGCCCGCTCTCGGTGCCGCCTTCGCCGTCGGACGCACCGCCCGCGCCGTCCGCCTCGTCGCCGGCGACGAACTTGTTAAACCGGTTCCACACCGTGTCCGAGACCTTGTTCATGCTCGGCTTGGGGATCCACGAGTTGGACTCCTCCTTGGGCGCCTGCTTGAGCCGCTTCATCAGGTCCTCCACGGCCGACTCCAGCAGCTGGTGGTGGTACGTCGACCGCCGCGTCTGCGATGTGATCGCCTGGGTCAGCACCTCGCAGTACTGCATGGCCTTGTCGCCGTAGCCGTGCTCGGCGAGCGTCAGGGCGTGCTGCAGCTTGTAGGCGGCCAGATGGGGCGCGCCCGATGCGGCAGCCGAGCTCGGTGCGAGCGTCAGCCCGTACTCGTACACCTCGCTGAGGAGCACCGCGTCGGTCTCCTTGGCAAACGAGTCGAGCTGCCGCTTGTGGTCGGCGCCCAGCAGGACAAAGTCGGCGGCCGGGTCGTCCAGGCCGCCAAACACCGCCACGCTCCGCGAGAAGAGGAAGCACACGTGTGCTGCCTCGGCCCGGCCGTAGCCGGACAGGAGTCCGCCGAGCGAGTTGATGGCCTTGACGTCCTCGGGCGTCCGGTTGTTCAGGATCAGGCACAGCGTCTCCCGCCACTTGTCGAGGCCAGCAAGCTCGTCGGTCGACTGGCTCGGTGCCGCGCCCTGGGTCGAGACCAGCTGCAGGCCGGCGCGGGCATGCACCGGGACCAGCTCGTCCACGCATTCCTCGTGGTTACCAGACAGAACCTCGTAGAGAGCGGCGAGCGGCGCGTTGCCGCTTCCCGGTGTGTTGACCTCCTTGCGCACAAACTCCTGGGCGACCTTCTTGAATAAGTCGGGCGACGCAGCACCCGCGATGAGAAAGGCGTGGCCCCAGAGCCGCTTGTCGACGGCATCCCAAACAGCCTTCTCCTTATCACCTGCCAGCAGATTTCTCCGAATCTCCTCCACGACCACTGAATCCACGGCATCCGACGTGATGGGCACAGAGGCAGCGCTGTCCTGGAAGCTAGACAGGCCAGTTATGCCAGTTATGCCAATGCCTGTGCCAAACGACGGCGCGAATTCAGCGGACGGAGACAGCATGTCGCGAACGGCCTTATCCACCGCCGGCGTGCCCTCGAGAGCACCGTCATGCTCAATGAACAAACGGAGAACCTGCCAGAGCAGAATCCTCTCTTCCAGGCGCTTGTCGTCGTGGGACACTTGCATTGGGAACGAAGGCTGCGGCAGAGAGCGCTCGAGATCCTCAATGCCAGCAGACAGCCAGGCCAGGACCTCCTTCTTCTTGGACTTCCCCTTGAGCGGTCCCGGGAATTTCGCCAGGCGGTCTTCCAGCGGGTGTATCTCCTTGATGTTTTTGATCTCCACTTCGCCGGGCCCCCGGTGAATCATGGGCATCGCCTGGTTCATGCCGTAGCGCGGGATGTCTTGCGGGAACGACGACACAAACGTGCCCCCGACACCCCAGGCGAATACCGGAGCGCCCTTCCATCTGCGCAGCGGGTCGTCTTCCGTCCCGTCCGTCGGCGGAACCATGTTGAAAGACTGCGATGGGGCTCTCGGCCGCGCCGGGAGGGTCGTCGTCGTCGCCTGGGCGTATGCTGCGTTGGGCATGTTCTCCTGCATCGCGGGTGGGCTCATCATTGGCGCGTAGGCGCCGTACATGGCTCCCGGCGACTGGGACTGCGGCGCCGGCGAACCGTTGCTGTCATCGCTCATCGGGGTGTAGCTAAGAACCCGCTTGGGCGGCGACAGGGTCTGGGCAGACAGGCCGTGGGAGCTGGACGGCGGCGGTGGCGTGTGCCGCGCCATTTGCGGAGAGTACTGGCTGGCGTGCGACGGGGCCGACATGCCCGAGGATGTTGGCCGTGGCTGCACGTCCTCTTCCTCCACCACCTCCCGTGTGGGCGGCAGCGAAGGCACGCGGTTGAGACGCGACTCGTGCGTGGACGAGCTGCCGCGCCGCTCGGGGATGTGGTTCTCGCTGCGAAGGATGGTGTGGCCAGCGGCAGCCTGGCGTGGCTTGTCGTAAGACATCTCAAAGTGCGCCAGCGGGCTCGAGGTCCGCGGCTGGTGCGGCAGGATCGGCGTGGACACGGCGCCAGGAATGGGCGTATAGCCGCTGGACGGCGCGCGACTCGGCGGCGCGGGGGAATAGCGGCTCGACGGCGGAGCAACGGCGACACCGTTGACGTGGTGTGGCTGGCTCGGAGGGGCCGGCGAGTACCGCGAAGCAGCGGCAGCGGGAGGCGGGTTCTGCGGCGCCAGGCCAGATTGCATCGGCGCGAATGGGTTGACGCGCGGCGGTGCAACGAGCTTGGTGAGGTCTGGGCCGCCAGACGATTGCGGTCTCGACTGGTCATGCAGCGTCTGCGCCGGCGAATAGGACGCGTACGGAGGCGCCGCCGGGTGGGGGAAAGTCGGGGGCGCCTGTTGCAGCGGCGTGTGCGGTGGCCCGTACGCATTGCCCGGCGCTGGTGATGGCTGGCTATGCCGGGACGCCGGACGAACCTTGGCCACCACGGGGAGGTCCTCGAAGAAGCTCTCGTGCCCAGGCGGATGGAGCGGAGCACTGGCCGGAGGCGCGAGAAAGGACGGCGAAGGGTGGGTAGCGCTTGGCGGAGGCGCCGAAGCAGCCTGGAGGCTGTGCGTCCGCGACGGAGGGCCGGGCGGCGGTGCGGGGACGGCGTCGTTCTTGGGCAGCAGCTGCATGCTAGGCCGCTTCCGTGGCTTCACGACGTCCATGGGGAGGTCGTACGGCGACTGGTATCCGCCCTTGGCCTTGTCGACGAAGCTCTGGGCTCTGTTGATGCCAGGCCGAGTCGCCGTGGAGGCTGCGGATGGCGGGACAGCGTCGTAGCCATAGCTGATGGGGAACTGGTTTGGCGCCGGGCCGGGCGCAGTGTATGGCGACGGCACGACGGGCGCGGCTGGCTGGACAGGCGCGAACATGGTGGCCGACAGGTAGGGGTTCGGTGGTGGCTGCGACGGCTGTGCCGGCTGCAACGGCTGCTGGCCAGTCTGTACGCTGTTGGGGAGGTACTTGGACGTGGCAGCAGGCTGGGCGGCAGCTGGCGCAGGCTCGTCGTCCAGGAAGCCGTCGTCGTCGAGAAAGCCGTCGTCGTCGTCGCCGAAAAAGGTGGCTGGATCCAGTTCCCTGGTCTCCGTGTCGGCCTCCAGGACGGAGTCGTCCTCCAGCAGCAGCTCGTCCTCGTCGTCGCTTCCGAGAGCGGCAGCCCACTGAGCAGCCAGGTCTTTGGACGGTTCTGCATCCTCCTGCTCGGCAGTGCTGGCTTGGGCTGCCGATTCGCCGCCGATATCAAACTCGGCTTCCTCTGGCGTCGCCACCAGTTCCGAGACGGCCACGCCGCCCACGTGCATCGACTCGATGACCTGCATGGTGGACTTGCGTGTAAAGGCGGGTGGTGGCGACAGCTCGTCTGCGGGCGCATCGACACCGGACGCGTCTGCCTGGCGGAAGAAGTCGTCCTCCTCGCCGCCGTCTTCGGCAAACGGATCTGCCGCCTTGGCCTGGGTGTTGTTGGATGGCGCCGCTTCCTTTTCCTCGGCCTCGGTCGGCTCGCGGGAGATCAGGGGAACGCCCTCTTCGTAACGGGTGCTGGGCTGCTCGTCAGGCTGGGCAATCGCGTCACTGCTGGCTTCGGGGTGTGCTGCCTGCGAAAAGAAGTCGTCGTCGGCGCGGTCGGCCGTGGCGGCGGTCTCCCGGTCGACTTCGGTGTCGACCTCCTGGATGATCTCCATGGCTTCGCTCGGCGCGAGCGGCTGGCCCTGCTCGCTGCCGGAGTGGTGTTCCGACAGGTGCGGCGAGTCCAGGGCCGGCACGACGGGGAACGAGTTGGTGCGGTCGGACGGGGACATGAACCTGAACGGGTCGGTGTCGGCGCGGGAGACGTTCCATTCGGACGAGTCCTCCTCGGCATCTTCGGCGTCCCAGTTGACCTCAGTGGGCACAGTTCGCGCAAAGGAGGTGGTGCTGAGGTGTTTGGACGCGTTCGCCCGGGGCTCAGCCGGCGGTGACATGGCCGCCTCGACTGGCGTTTCTGGCGTTTCCGGTGCTTCTTGTGCTTCCGGCGCTTCTTGTGCTTCTGACGCAAGCGCCGCCGCCGGCTCGTCTGCTGTCGGAGGCGCATCGGCCGGAGCACTCGGACTCGCGGCAGCGGGCGCGTCGGGTTCTGGACGCGTGGTCCACGCGTTGTTGCTGCTGGCTTCGTATTCGGGAAACCACGCGTCGGCAGCGCCGGCCTCGTTCCCGAGGCTCGGCGATGCGGCGCCGAGGCTGGATGGCTTGGGCGTCGGCAATCTGTCCGATGGAGCGTCTGCCGGATCGTCTGATGGATCGTCTGATGGCGGCGCGACCGGACGCGTCTCTTCGCCGGCAGCGGGCTCGTCGGCCTGGGCCGGGAGGTCGGCGGCAGTGTTGGGCATCATGGCCGGATTCCAGGTCGCGTTCGGCTCGTCGGCGGACATGGTGGCGCTCGGAAAGCTTCGCAGCAGAAGCAGAAGCACGGAGGCGAAAGGCAGGCAATATTAACTGGAGGCTGTCAGGCACGCGGATCCATCGCGGTCAGGGCGCAGAGCACAGAGAAAGGGGGGAGCCGCAGGAGAGCAGCCAAGGACGCAGGGGCAGCGAGGCCGTCCACAGAGAAGAGAAGAGAAACAAGTGCAGGAACCCGAAACTGGATCCCACCGATTCCACCGATTCCACAGGGGTTTTGATGCACACTTACAAGGCACGCAAATAATGTACAGGAGAAGCGAGCGGCAGCAGTGCGGGCGTATTACCATGCGCCGGACATCTTGGCGATAGAGTCGTTGGGGTCGGGTCGCAGAGGCGGAACAGACGGAGATGGCAGAGCCGGAAGCCAGAGGCAATAATTCGATGCACAGGAGAAGCGAAGCTGGCTAAAGTGGCCGTAGGGAAATTCGCAATAGAAACGTTAGGCTATCGTGCGGCGCTTGCCGGGGTTGCGCTAGTGCAGTCGCCAGACTGTCCTTTGCAGCGAATTCGCCGTTTATTTTGCGGGCATATTTAATCCTTATTTCCCGGCGAACAGACGGCGCCGGCCCAAACGGGAAAGCACGGGAAGCCAGTGAAGGTCGGCCGGCGCTCCTGCCCGCCGCGCTGTAGTGGGGCGCTGCCGTAGGGAATAGGGGCCATGTTTTAGGTGTCGCTCCGCTGTAATGCAGCCGCGACACGCTTTTTGCTTCGGACGAGACACGGGCCGGCTGTGGCTGGAGATGTGGCGGTGCAGGTGGCGTCACCGGGATGACGCAGCCGCAGGCATCCTTTCCGAAGTAGCTGGCCAATTCTGTTGCATGTGCCACGCCGACGACAGAGACGATTGCGACACAGCGAGGCAGCACACTACGAACGTACTGCTCGCACTTGACAGCCTTGACAGCTCGTGCACGCTGCACGACCGAGAGCGAGATCGTGCCTCTTTCAAGCGACACGCAATTTGGCTGGATCGCCGGCCGCCAAGCGGAAACTTCTCGGGGACGAAAACAACAATTTAAGAGACGACGCAAACAGCAGACGGCAGACGGCGACGACTGGCAGAGATAGACACGCGCGGCGCGATCAGCAGCAGTAAAATCAAAGCAGAGGCACCCGCCCATTACAGGGGCCGAAAGCCGAGGCCAAGAAAGAAAGGGAAAAGAAGAAAAGAAGAAGAAGAAAAAAGACCCGACACGACCCAGACGAGGCCTCAAGATGCAAAGATCTGCCGCCATCTAGCCATTGCCCGCTCTCCCCTTGCAAACACGCCTCCGGCCCCGACATCTGCTTGCTAGCTGCTCCTCCGCCGAGGACCCCCACGAGGGATGCCTGCCTCACCGGCCCTCCACCCGACCGAGCCGCCCGATTCGCCGCCCGATTCGCCGTCCGTCGACTTGGACTCGGATTCCGACCTCGACCTCGACCTCGACGAGCTCGACCCCGAGCCCACGCCGGCCGCCGAACCTCTGAGCCAGGCCCGTGGCGGCTCCCGTCACTCCGAAGAGCGCCCGGCCGGCATCGCCCTCCGATCCCTGCGCATGGGCGGCCTCCGACGCGCGGCCAAACGCGCCCGGGCCTACGGCGAGCTCGGCGGCAGCGGCGGCAGCGCCGGCCGGCGCAGCAGCGGCGATGACGACGCCCGTGGCCTGCTGGCCGACGCCGACGAGCCCGGCATGTCGCGCCGCAGCTCCGACGCCCACACCGACGACGACGACGCACCCCTGCTCAGCGGCAGCGCCGGCGCCGGCTCCGGCCGCCATCGCCACGCCTCCGCCGCGCAGACCGCCCAGGACAAGCTGCACAGCCTCGCCAGCGGCCTGCGGCTGCCGAGCTTCATGTCGGGCGGCGCCGGCCCGGCCCACAGCGCCGCCCCGCCCGACGGCGAGGACGAGCAGCAGGAGGAGGACGACCCGTCGGCCGCCCGCCTCGTCGCCGTCGGCTCGGCCCAGTCCACGCGCTTCCCGCCCAACATCATCTCCAACGCCAAGTACACGGCCTGGTCCTTCCTGCCCGTCACCCTCTACAACGAGTTCTCCTTCTTCTTCAACATGTATTTCTTGCTCGTCGCCCTCTCCCAGGCGATCCCCCCGCTGCGCATCGGCTACCTCAGCACCTACATCGCGCCCCTCGCCTTCGTCCTCATGATCACGCTCGGCAAGGAGGCGTACGACGACGTCGAGCGCCGCCGCCGCGACAACGAGGCCAACTCCGAGGAGTACGCCACCCTGCAGTTCGACGACCCCGTGCGCGGCGCCTTTGCGCGCTCCCCCAAGACCCTGCGCTCCGCTGCGTCCACCAAGGCGCAGCGCCGCCGCCTCCACGCCGAGCGCGAGCGCCTCTCGGACATCCAGGAAGAAGAGGAGCGCCTCGAGGGCAACGGCCGCCTGCGGCAGCCGTCGTCGCACATCTACGAGGTGCCCAAGAAGTCGCGCGACCTGCGCGTCGGCGACGTACTGAAGCTCACAAAGGGACAGCGCGTGCCTGCCGACGTCATTATCCTCAAGTGCCTCTCGCAGGAGCCGGTCGACGCGACGCAGAGCGAGGCGCCCGCCGCACCCGAGGCGCCACTCCTGCTCATGGACCACGACGAGCCCATGGACGGCCCTGTCGCGCCGCCCGCAGCGGCCGAGAGCAGCGGCCCCGGCGGCGAGACCTTCATCCGGACCGATCAACTGGACGGCGAGACTGACTGGAAACTGCGGCTGGCGTCGCCGCTCTCGCAGCACCTGGCCACGGAAGAGTTTGTGCGCCTGCGCGTGACAGGCGGCAAGCCGGACCGCAAGGTGAACGAGTTCTTTGGCACCGTCGAGCTGCTGCCGTCGCGGGCGGATGCGATGGAGCACGCCAGTACGCCAGAGGCCGACGAGCCGTCCAAGACGTCGGCGCCGCTGTCGATCGATAACACGGCGTGGGCGAACACGGTGATTGCGTCCAACGCGACGACACTGGCCGTGATCGTGTACACGGGCCCGCAGACGCGCTCGGCGCTGTCGACGTCGCCGTCGCGGTCCAAGACCGGCCTGCTCGAGTACGAGATCAACTCGCTGACCAAGATTCTCTGTGCGCTGACCCTGGCGCTGTCCGTCATCCTCGTCGCGCTCGAGGGCTTTGGCAACACGGCCGGCAACGTGTGGTACGTCAAGATCATGCGCTTCCTGGTGCTGTTCTCGACCATTGTGCCCATCAGCCTGCGCGTCAACCTGGATCTCGGCAAGAGCGTGTACTCGTGGTTCATCCAGCGCGACCCGGGCATGCCCGGCGCCGTCGTGCGCACCAGCACCATCCCCGAGGACCTGGGCCGCATCGAGTACCTGCTGAGCGACAAGACCGGCACGCTGACGCAGAACGAGATGGACATGAAGAAGATCCACGTCGGCACGGTGTCGTACGCCAACGAGGCCATGGACGAGGTGGCGGCCTATGTGCGCCAGGGCTTCTCGGGTCCCGAGGCAGCCGCGGGCCTGGTGACGCCGTCGACGACGTTCTCGTCGGGCGGCAACGTGGGCGCCACGCGGACGCGCCGCGAGATCGGAGCGCGCGTGCGCGACATTGTGCTGGCGCTGGCGCTCTGCCACAACGTGACGCCGACGACGGACGAGGACGAGAGCGGCGCGACGGTGACGTCGTACCAGGCGTCGTCGCCCGACGAGATTGCGATTGTGCGGTGGACGGAGGCGGTGGGCCTGCGACTGGCGCACCGCGACCGGCACGGCATGGCGCTGGAGTCGGTCGAGACGGGACGCACGGTGGTGCAGGTGCGCATCCTGGACGTCTTCCCGTTCACGTCCGAGGGCAAGCGG
Source organism: Grosmannia penicillata (assembly GCA_002778075.1). Classification (NCBI taxonomy): domain Eukaryota; kingdom Fungi; phylum Ascomycota; class Sordariomycetes; order Ophiostomatales; family Ophiostomataceae; genus Grosmannia; species Grosmannia penicillata. The sequence goes on along the minus strand of PCDK01000028.1, from coordinate 23,655 downwards.
ATGGGCATCACCGTGCAGTTCTACGCGCAGGCGCAGGCGCGGGCGACAGCGCCCGGCCTCGACGAGGGCGAGATCTGGTTCTACCAGAAGGGCGCGGACACGGTGATGGCGCCGATCGTGGTGGCCAACGACTGGCTGGACGAGGAGACGGCGAACATGGCGCGCGAGGGGCTGCGGACGCTGGTGGTGGGCCGGCGGCGGCTGTCGGCGGAGCAGTACCGGGAGTTTGCGGCGCGGTACCAGGAGGCGTCGCTGGCGATCGCAGGGCGGGAGGCGGGGATGCAGCGGGTGGTGGGCCAGCACCTGGAGCGCGACCTGGAGCTGCTGGGGGTGACGGGCGTGGAGGACAAGCTGCAGCGGGACGTGAAGCCGTCGCTGGAGCTGCTGCGCAACGCGGGCATCAAGATCTGGATGCTGACGGGCGACAAGATCGAGACGGCGCGGTGCGTGGCGATCAGCGCGAAGCTGGTGGCGCGCGGGCAGTACATCTACACGGTGGCGAAGCTGAAGCGGGCGAGCGCGGCGCAGGAGCACCTGGACTTTCTGCGCGGCAAGACGGACGCGTGCCTGCTGCTGGACGGCGAGAGCCTGGCGCTGTTCCTGACGCACCACCGCGCGGCCTTTATCGCGGTGGCGGTGCGGCTGCCGACGGTGGTGGCGTGCCGCTGCTCGCCGATGCAGAAGGCGGAGATGGCGCGGCTGATCCGCGAGTACACGCGCAAGCGGGTGTGCTGCATCGGCGACGGCGGCAACGACGTGTCGATGATCCAGGCGGCCGACGTCGGCGTGGGCATCGTGGGCAAGGAGGGCCGGCAGGCGTCGCTGGCGGCCGACTTTAGCATCACCCAGTTCTGCCACCTCACCAAGCTGCTCGTCTGGCACGGGCGCAACAGCTACAAGCGCAGCGCCAAGCTGGCGCAGTTCGTCATCCACCGCGGGCTCATCATCGCCGTGTGCCAGACCATGTTCAGCATCGCCATCCAGTTCGAGCCCGAGGGCCTCTACAAGGACTGGCTGATGGTCGGCTACGCCACCGTGTACACGGCGCTGCCGGTGATCTCTCTCGTGCTCGACAAGGACGTCGACGAAGACCTCGCGAACCTGTACCCCGAGCTCTACAAAGAGCTCACGTCGGGCCGCTCGCTCTCGTACCGCACCTTTTTCGTCTGGGTGCTCGTGTCCGTCTACCAGGGCTGCATGATCCAGGGCCTGGCGCAGCTGCTCACGACCGTCGACGGCCCGCGCATGGTCACGGTGAGCTACACGGCGCTCGTGCTCAACGAGCTGCTCATGGTCGCCATCGAGATCACCACGTGGCACCCGGTGATGATCCTGTGCATCGTCGGCACCTTCCTGCTGTACATCGTTTCCGTGCCCTTCCTCGGCGGCTACTTTGATCTGGCCTACGTGTTGACATTGTGAGTATTGCTGTGTTTCTTATTGTTTTTTGTTTTTCGTTTTTCGTTTCTGTTCTTGTTTCTCTTTCCCCCGTTTTCTCCCCCGTTCCTCCTTCCGTTTCTCTTCCTCGTTGTCCTCTTCCCTCTCACGTGTAACTCGTTCTATGCCCTTCTAACAGCGCAGGGCCTTCCTCTGGCGCGTCGCTGCCATATGCGCCATCTCGCTCATACCGCCGTACGCGGCCAAGTTGATCCGGCGGACGATGAAACCGCCATCCTACCGCAAGGTCCAGAGTATATAGACGGGAAATCGTCGCCCTAGGCCTAACGTGCCCGCACAGAAGATACCTGTGTACTGTGCTTGCACGCGCGACGGCCGCCAGCACTCCTTTGTTTCTTTTCTCTCTTGCGCTTTTGATTTCCTGCCTGTGTGCATCTTGTGTTTGGTCTTGGGTGGAAAAGACAATCTGTGTCCATAGTGCTTTTATTGGGGGGCTTTCGCCCAGCCATGCATGTCCTAGCTCATGCCCTTATTTCCTATGTCCCTGAACCATCTTTGTATCCGTTGAGTTTTTTGGGCTTATCAGCTTTCCAGCGTCTAGATTTCATTGTAGTATTGTACAGGCGTTCTGTCGTCGTATATCCGTTTCCGCGTTGCCGTCCGCATCTCTCTGCATGATGCCGCCCTCACAACTTCAGCACGAGCCAGTCGTCCAGCACGTCCGGGTGCCGTGCCCGCAGTGCGCCCAGAATGCCGCCGACGGCGCCCTGGCGCTCTTTGCCGCTGGCCCAGTGCTTGGGCCCGGCCCAGGCCGACACGAAGCCGTCGGGCCCCGAGACGATCAGCAGGTTGCGGCCGGTGGTCGACGCCGGCCCGCGACAGGAGCAGGGCACCGGGGTGACCGGGTCCGCCTCCAGCCTCTCGAGCGCCTTGGCGCCGTGGTAGCCGCAGTCTGCATCGGCTGGTGGCAGCACGGCAGCGGCCTTGGAGTAGCCGCGCCATGGCCACCACGAGGCGGATGCACCAGCACCGCCGAAGCCGAGGCTTGCGCACACGTCCGCCTCCGTGATAAACGTATGCTGGTCGTCGGCGAAGCAGCGCACCTGCAGCCGGTCGCGGCCGTAGCGACGCTGCAGAGCCCGGAGGTCGGCGACGACCGGGTTCGGCGCGGAGGACAAGGGAGAGGGCGCCGCGAGGTCGCCGCCGTCGCTGTCCTGGTGTCGCCGGCTGGCCCAGAGGATGGTGACGGCAGCCGGAGCGGCATTGGCATCGGCCCGCAGCACGGCGTCGGCTACTTGCAGGGCCGGCGCGATGCCCGTGCCGGCAGCGAGGAAGACGACGTGGCGCGTCTGCGCACCCTGTGAATCTGGACCGTCCTCTGCACCGACGTCGACGCCCAGCCGCCGCGCCACGTCAAAGCCCGGTCGCGGTCCGCGCAGCCCGACGACGGCGCCCACCGGCCGCTGCGCCAGGTACCGCGACACCTCGCCGCCCGGCACGACGCGCACAAACAGCCGCACGTCGCCCGCGTCAACCCCCGGCAGCGGCGTGTACTCGCGCGCGATCTGCAGCTGCGGCTGCTTCACCTCCACCGCCCACGTGCCGCGCCGCGCCCACGCCGCCTCCACGGCCGCGCGCGTCCTCGCCAGCGCGGCCTCGGTCGTGCCCGGCGCCGGCCGCAGAGTCAGTACAAACGCGCCCGGCGAGACCGGCTCGCGCGCAGCCACGACAAACGGCGCGAACGGCGCCATCGGCTCGCTGCTGAGTCCGCGCGTCAAAGCGGCACTGTTCGTCATGTTGTCGCCATCGTCAACGACAGCATCTGCGGCGGTGGCGTACCAGAGGACGGCGGCGGCGATGGCAGCTGTGCCTGCGAAGATCTTGCCGCGCGCGGTCCGGCTTGGGCGCCGGGATGGCGGCGGCGGCGCATTCTTCCATGTCTCGAGTTCCTCTGCTTGTGAGCGTTGCTGAGCCTCGGTCGACTGCCCTGAAGCAAGCCGCAAGCCTGCGCCGCGTCGGGTGAGACTGAGCAGGGGCCGAACTCCTGGCGGTCGACAGACCGCGCTGCCGATGCGGCCGGCCGAAACGCCAAATGAAGCGCCAGCTGACTGGAACATATTCAGCCCAAACTTGCGCCGTATGGCGTACTAGGAATGTGTCTCTGCTCCGCCTCTTACTATTTTTTTTACCGTCTACTGTGTCTTGTATTAGATGGCATCGTCGTGTTGCGCACGTCTACGGTTGCGCAGAATCGAGATACTGAAAAACACTTTTTACATTGATTTAATTACACTACGGTGTGCATAAGTAAGTACATAAATATGCAATTTATGCATGTATACGTATAAATTGTACCGCTTTACGTAATATTTATTTATTAATGTAGACATTATGCATGCTAGCAGCGATTTCGAATTAAGACTGGCAGCCAATTTGTAATACTGCGCAGCGATTCTGAATGGATAGTATTACTGGGTAGCGATTTCGAATTAATGCTGGCAGCTAATTCGTAGTACATACTACGTAATGATTCTAAAATAATAGTAACATATGTAAGTCTATGTAGTCTGTTAAACTACTAATAAGTAAAGTATTACACGGTTACGACATAGATGATGGATGTAGATGGATGCAGATGGATGCGGAAGTGAAATGGAATAGTCTGGCATAAGCCTCAGCCATGCCCCGGCCTTGGCCCGTCACACGCCAGTGTCCTTGGGATTAAGGTGTGACGGGCCATGGCCCGGTATAAGCCTCGGCTCTGCCCTCAGCATCTCCCTGCCTTAGTCAGCCACTATTCCGACCGCACCCGTTACCCACGCAGGCTAGACCATTCGAAATCCATTCGAAATCCACTTTGCCAGCACACGATCCCAACCGTCAGGCCAGCTGGGCAGCAACCACTTTGCCAGCGCACGACTGGTGACCGGCAACGGAGGAAAGGGACCGCGATAGCCGCGTGGGAAGAAAGGGACCTTGATAGCCGCGAGGAAAGAAGGGGTGTATAACTATGGGGGATGCTGCTTGTAAAACTTAGCCTTGATCCTTCCTTTTTCCCTCAGCTTAGTTTTCAACCAGTTTCGTTCTTCCAGCTGCGACTTCTTCCTCTGGTAGAACTCTCACATAAGGCAAGGCCAGGACGCAGGACGTTCACTTCACAAGGGAGATGATCCAAAGTGGAGATCAATCAACCTAGTGGTCCGTAACAGTGCCGGGGGGCAGGGAGAGAAGGCTGACTCCAGGCAGCCATGTGGTAAGGGCCACCGTCTTACGTCTAGAGTGTATCTTGTTGTTACGGGATAAACAGTAATCCCTCCTCCATGAAGTAATTGTGAGAGTTCTACCAGAGGAAGAAGTCACAGCTGGAAGAACGAAACTGGTTGAAAACTAAGCTGAGGGAAAAAGGAAGGATCAAGGCTAAGTTTTACAAGCAGCATCCCCCATAGTTATACACCCCTTCTTTCCTCGCGGCTATCAAGGTCCCTTTCTTCCCACGCGGCTATCGCGGTCCCTTTCCTCCGTTGCCGGTCACCAGTCGTGCGCTGGCAAAGTGGTTGCTGCCCAGCTGGCCTGACGGTTGGGATCGTGTGCTGGCAAAGTGGATTTCGAATGGATTTCGAATGGTCTAGCCTGCGTGGGTAACGGGTGCGGTCGGAATAGTGGCTGACTAAGGCAGGGAGATGCTGAGGGCAGAGCCGAGGCTTATACCGGGCCATGGCCCGTCACAAGAGTAGTCAATAGGACCTATATCCATCGGACTACCACGTGATCTCACCCGTGGCAGCCCGCTACACTCTCCTTCAGTATCGCCACTCAACAGAAGTCCCGACCCCTCAGCCAAGTCGCCCCTTAGCCAAGTCCAGACCAGTCGGTCTCCCTTCATCTTTGGGATACTCTGGCATGCCCACTTCTGTCTTCATCTTGTTTTGTATAATGAGTGATCTGCATATATATATGAGTCGCCCTCGTCTCACCCAGAGGTCGAGGGAGACTCAAGACTTAGTCTATGTTCTGATATACACTACCTTCCTCCTTCACCACATTACTTCGTCTCTGACACTCTCGTGATACCTTGCCGATACGTCTTTGATCTTTATCTGTCAAAATCCACCTAGTCTACCTTGCCCCTAACAATGCGACGCCTCTGTGGGCGTCGCGTCGTTCGCAGGCTTACTCCGCATTTTCCGCGGGCCGTATTTTTTCGGCCACAGGCGGTTCCTTACGCTTTCGTCTGCACTCCTTTTTCGTGGGCGCCTCTCCGGGAGACGGCATTTCAGCGCCAGGACCTACCTGTAGCGGGCTGCCACGGGTGAGATCACGTGGTAGTCCGATGGATATAGGTCCTATTGACTACTCTGTACCAAAGACAGACTATGAATAGAGAAGAAATCGATACAAGGCGAAGGCAGAGTATGCCTGCCTTCGTCAGTCTAAATAGCCTCACGTCCGAACGTCTTGCCCCGCCAGTCCTTATCTCCTCCGGTAATGTGCGCGTGCGGGTGAGGGTCTATCGGTCTTCCCCTATCGTTAGTCCCAGGGTGGGTTTAGATCGAGCTGTCTCCCTATCGCAGTGCGTCGATGCGAAATGTTTTCAGACCCGCGTGTCTTCGAGTCTGGCGTCCCTGCCTCGAGTCAGACCCACTGGTCCTCAAACATTTAGACTCCTTTCTGCTGACTATGGCTGTGGCGCCAGCCTCAGCCACACTCGGGCCCTTGGCCCGTTACATTACCCCCCTTCTCCCGGTGTAGGGGTAGCCCAAGGTCGATCGTCGAGGCCGGCTTCGTACGCCTCCATTGCCGCCGTCTCCCGGAGGTCTCGGAGCGGCTCCCACGTGGGTTCGGCGTAGCCCCTCCAATGGACCAGGACCCGGTATCCCCTGCCCTGCCGTCGGTGAGCCGTGATCCGTTCGACCTCGTACTCCTCCTCCCCGTCGATTTGGAGGGGTTCTGGCTCCGCGTACTGACGTCGCTGACTCGGGAGGGGATCGTCTTCTATCCGCCGCAGCAGGTCCACGTGGACGACGGGGTGTATCGTCCCGGGTACGTCGAGTCTTACCGCGTGGGACCCGATCGCCTCGAGGACCCGGTACTCGAGCTGTAACCAATCGAGCTTTTTCGAGGGTCTCTTTGTTGACACGTGGCGGAGCCGGAAGAGAACTCGATCGCCCGGGCGGAAAACGTCCGCTACTCTCCGTCGGCGGTTGGCGTACTCCGACTGCTTGTCCTGTGCCTCCCCCATTGCCGCTTGTGCGAAGGATCGTGCCTCATGCCATCGGTGCACCCATGCGCGTCCTAGGGCGGCGGGAGACTGACCGCCGATCTGGCCCTCCTCCGGGGCTTCTTCGATTACGGGGAAGTGGTATCCGTGGAGCATAAAGAAGGGCGCCATAGACGTCGACGCGCTTACGCGATTATTAATCGCGATCATGGCTCCCGGTAAGAGCCTCTCCCAGTCGTCCTGCGCGTACGTCGTGAAGCGCCGCAGGTAGGCTTCGATCTCCTGGTTGGCCCGCTCCGTGGCCCCGTCTGTCTGCGGGTGATGCGCGGTGGACAGGCGGCGGGTAATCCCTAGACGTTCGCACACCACCTTCCACATCATGCTCACAAACTGGGAGCCCCTGTCGGAGACCACTGCGGTCGGCAGGCCGTGGTGTCGGAAGACCCCCTGGAGTAGTTGGTCCGCCACTGCAGGCGCCTTTGTGTCGCCCATCGCTTCAAAGATCATGGCCTTGCTTAGGCGATCGGTAATGACCATTATGTTCTGGCAGCCGCTCGATGGAGGCAGGCCAGTGATGAAATCTACCGACAATTCGCTCCATGGCCGCTCAGGGATCGGCAGCGGCTTCAGCAGTCCCTTCTTCTCGTCGCGCCAGACGGTGGACTGTCGACAGACTTGGCAGTTTCGAACGAATCGCCTTACGTCCTTTGTTAGTCCTGGCCAATGGTATTGTCGCGCGATCAGGGCTCTCGTTGTCTCGCGCCCTGGGTGCCCCCCTAACGGCGAGTCGTGGATCGTCTGTATTAACGTCGTGCGTAGGGGCTCCCACGCGGGGATCCAGATCCGGTCCCTCCACGTCAGTCGGCCCGCGTCGTCCAAGCTACATTCTGACAATGAGACAGGGAGGTGCCATTTCGCAGGTAGGGACCGATCTCCCCGGGCCACCGCGTCCCGTATGGCCCAATACCGGTCGTTCTTGGTAAGGCCCTCCCTCCATCCCTGCGCCAGCTCCTCGCCCACAAACGGCGGCGGGAGATCTGGTCTAGTTCCTGCGTACGGAGTGTCCTCTGCTTGGTCTGCGTCTGCGTCTGCGAGCCAGCCTGCTCTGGCCCGTACGATCTGGTCTGCGCCAAACAAGGGCGTGTCTTCCGCTGGTGCTGGTTGGGCCTCTGTCGTTGCCGTGAGTCCTCCTTCGATCGGCTGCAGCAGCTGGATGAATCGGCCCGCTATCCTTGCGTCGTCGACGTCCTGCGGCAGGTCCTCCTCCCTCCTAGAGAGGGCGTCCGCCAGGGTTTGGAGCTTGCCCGCTCGGTGGACTAGGACGCAGTCGAACGACATTAGCTCCTCTGCCCACCGTATCTGCCTCTCGCCTAAGTGCTGCCTAGACGCAAAGTAGACGAGGTTGCGGTGATCGGTATGCACCACGAAGTGCTGTCCCTGGAGTTCGGCCCGCCATTCTCGAAGGGCAGATATGATCGCCCACATCTCTTTGTCGTGGATCGGATAGTTGCACTCGGCTGGTGAGAGCTTGTGGGAGCAGTACGCCACTGGATGCCAGATCTGATCCTCCCCTTGCTGGAGTAGCGCCGCTCCCGTGGCGTATCCAGACGCATCCGCCTCGACGACGGTAGGCCGCCCCGGGATCCACGCGGCCAGCACGGGGGCCGTGATCGCGGCCGTTTTCAGCTTAACGAAAGCCGCCTCCGCCTCTGGGGTCATTACGAACGGCCCCTTCCCTGTAAGGGCCGTCAGCGGCGCGGCTAACTCTGAATAGTCCGCCACGAACTCTCGGTAGAACCCTGTGAAGCCAAGAAAACTACGTACGCCGCGTCGCGTCGTGGGCGTCTTCCAGTTTTCGATCGCCTTCACCTTCTCTGGGTCTGTGGCTAGTCCCCTTCCGGGACGGACCACGTAGCCCAAAAACTTGAGCTCGGAGGCCGCGAATAGGCACTTCTTAATATCTAGTTGCAGGCCCGCCGCGTCTAGCTTGCGTATTACCGAACGTACTGCGAGTTGGTGATCCTGTTGGGAGCCGTTGGTGTAAATGGCCACGTCATCTACAAAGGCAGTAGCGTCTTTGTCTAGGTGGTCACGGAGGATTCGGTTGATGTAACGCTGAAACGACGCGGGCGCTCCGGTGAGCCCGAACGGCATGACCAGCCACTCATATGAGCCTGTGCGAGTGTTGAACGCCGTTTTCTCCTCATCCCCTGGCCGCATGCGGATGCGATGGAAGGCCGAGATCACGTCCACCTTCGATACCCAGCGATGCTGCGCGATTGTACGCAGGGTCTCGACTATTAGCGGTAGGGGGTACGTATCCTTGGTCGTGATCGAGTTTAACTTCCGGTAGTCCACGCAAAATCTTAGGCTTCCGTCCGCCTTGCGCACGAAGAGAACCGGGGCGCCGGCCGCCGACCTGCTCTGCCGGATTAGGCCTAAGTCGAGGAGGTCTAAGATAGTCCTCCGCATCACCAAAAGTTCCTCCCTGGACTGGTGGTAGAGCGGGCTGCTTGGGATCGTGAGCTCCCTGCCGTCCTGGTCCGTGACCAGGTTAATCTCATGGTCGACGCCTGGTCGGTGGGGGGGCAAGCTCAGGGCCTCCTTCTTGTCAAATGCGGAGGCCAGATCCTTTAGCCAGTCTGGTAACTGCTTCTCGAGCTCCGGGAGGGACTCTAGGACCCGTTGTTTGTTCAGGGCCCTCTCCACGTCTTCTAACGTGACGCGGCGGGCGACGGCCCCTTTCTCTCGCGCTGCTGCCTTGAACTTGGCTGCCGCTACCCGGAGTGCGGCGCCGCTGATCGATCCCTTTCGCCTTGTTGAGACAGGGACGGACGTCCCTAGCCCGCGAATCTCTAGTCGGTCCCCTGCTGGGTCCGGTCGTACGTCGAACGTGCGCATCCATTTAAGGCCTAGAATTAGGCTGTCCTCCTGGTCTGGGACAACGTAGGCCCAGATCCTCGTGGCGTATCCCTCGATGTCGAGCCAAAATCGCGCTACCCTTGTGATTTCGGGGGGACTGATCCCCTTCTTTGGTTTGGCCACCTGGTGCAGGTGACGCGGCGCGATCGGCAACGTCTCTAATTCGCGTTGTCGGGCGAATTGCTCAGAGACCATAGCAGTGGTAAGGCATCCGGTGTCTGTGAAAGCCTGTACGTTGAAGCGATGATTTATTACCGTATTTAAATACATCCCTCCCGCGTCCATCGAACACCTATCCTTCTGCCACCTACCTGCTAACTGTCTCTCTCGCTCCTTACTGAGTCTGGCGTAAGGAGCTACTCGTTTTCCGAATGCTCGGATCTGGTCTCGCTGACGTCGTCTGCGTCTTGGTCCGGGTCACGTTCGGGTCTCCCAGCCGGGAGAGTCTTCCGGGCGTGGACCGGTCCGGCGTGTCGCTTCTGCTTGGCCGTACAGAAACGCGCCAAGTGACCGACCTTGTTACAGCTGTAACAGGTGCGCGTCTCCGAACGTCTCTGGTATGGGGTGTCCCTGGGCGCCTCCGCGGCCCTCCAAGGTCTTCCTCCCTCCGGCCTGGCCCTTCCTGCACGAAGGTCCATTGGTTCGGGAGAGGAGGTTCGGATGGCTTGTGCTGTGGCCCGGTTGCCCAGCTTCAGTCCCTCCAGTTCTGATCCCAATTGGTACAGCGTCTCCTTGAAGGTTGCGAAGGAGAGGGATTCCGATCTATGACCAATTAAGACGCGCTTCGTCTCCTCGTTCAGGCAGGCGCGGAGGGACCTAATTGACGATCGCTCGTCCGCGCTGCCGCCGCTCTGGATGTAGAGGCGTTCGAATTTCGGCAGGAAGCTAGCCACCGACTCTTCCCGCCCCTGGCGTAGGATAGCCAGCTTGTCGGCCGCCCTAACCGCCTCATTTGGGTCAAGATAGATCGTGTCAAGGTAGGCCAGGAGATTGTCCGGGCTTCCCTTGTGCCGATCTGTCGCCACGTAATCCGCCATCATGGCCAGGGCCGGCCCGTCTAGTCGGGAAAACACGTACGCAGCCTGCGTGTCTGCGTCTCCGATCAAGTCCCCGTTCTTGGCTAGTTTGTGCTGGACGAGGATTCTCCAGGCACGGTATTCCGCCTTCTTCCCGTCGAATAACTTGGGATGCGGGATCTTCTGTCGCGGGAGGGGGCTTACCGTCTTCGTTACTCCCTCTGCCGCGGGCGCTTGTTCGAGCGCCGTCATCCGGGCCTGGGACTCCGCTAGTAGAGTCGCCTGGGCCTGGACCTGCGCGTTAGCCTGCGCTGCTTGGTCCGCCGCCGCAGTCAGCTGAGTCGTTAGCTGAGTACGTTCGGCCATCAGCAGCGCGATGCTCTGCTGCATGTCGTGGAACTGTCGTTCCCACTGCTGTTGGTCTCCCATTTTGGAGAGCGTCTTCACCGGTTCCTTGGTGATCTCAGATCGTCTTGATCAGTCGCTTTCTTCCGTGCTGCCGCCTTCGGACTAACGCTCGGGTATCTCGTTGCCTCCGGTCTCGGTAGGGCTTCGTTTAAGGGTTGCGTGTATTGTCCTCTAAAGGCCCTGACTCCTCTAG